>OU343163.1:10386035-11014571 GCA_910595825.1 Philhelius pedissequus | reverse complement strand
TTAGGTAGTATATATTATATTGTACTTTGAATGGGTAAGGAGATTATTCTGCCGCTAAAAAAGTTGTGGACAAATTATTGGTAGGGAATCTTCACCTTAGTACGATGGTAAGGCATTTTTAGATATTAAAAACGATTGAAAATTTAAAATTTAAATTTAATGTTATTTTAACATTTTAGCAGTAAACTAACTCCATGTGACATTTATATGGCATTTTGATTTGGACTCTTCTAAAAGTGTTCACGTGGGAAAAAATGGGAGTTCTGATTTTAAGTAAGAAGAGAAATTTGCTATCGATTTGAAATAAGAATCGAAACCAGAAGCACTCATACATTCATATACTTAAATGTCAAACTAAACTCAACTGTTGTCATTGTTTGTTTCCTAATTGTGCAACAAACATTTATTTTGTATTTTGATTATTTTCATATATTCACTTATTTTCACATATCCATAATCACACCAAACTTCAGAATCGTTAAAATCAAGATAAGCGTATTGGAGAGAGATTCCGGATTGCCAAATAAAACGTCAAAAAGTTATGTTAGCTTGGTAGCTTAGTTCTCGAATAGGTTAGGAAAATATGTTTAGTATTGTAGCTATATGCTAATATCTTAACATCAGGCACTTTAAAATTTTGTGTGTGCTCTTTGTAATATATGATCTCACAAATGTTCAACGTTACATAGTCTAATCATTTCTCTATGCCGCTCTATTTGACAGAAAACCCCATAAATTTTAATAATAAAATGCACCTTTATAACTCGATCCAGTTCTCCTTATCTAGACGTTCAAAACAAATAATAATTCCCCGGTTTTCAAGTCCTAACTCATAGCGACAGTTCTTTGTAAACGCAGCTCGCTTATGGAATTCACTGCCACTCAATGTGCGAAATACATACTACGTTTATATGGAGAATTGAATCGGTATTGAATCAGGATTTAGGTCTTTGTATACTTGAATCGGATTAAAATAGGATTACTCGATCCGATCCCACTAGAAGAGCTGAATTGAATTTAAAATGTACTTATATACCTGAATCGAGGAATTGAAGAATCGAATTCACATCTGATTCTTGGTGTGTGTGTGCACCAATAGTGTTTTTTTGTGTTCAGTGGGTTTCCGGTTTCTTTGTATTTTTTTCTGTTGCATCTTTTTGTTGTTTATTCTGTAAACTCAAATTGTCACTTCGATTCCATTTTAATTCAATCTTCCGATCCCACGAGGCCATATACCTGAATCGAAATCTCAATTCGATTCGATTCGATTCCTCAATTCACTCATATAAACGGGGTAACAGTTAAACCTATTCAATTTAAGGAAAATGTGTATAAACATTTTTCCACATTCTAATTTGATTTTGGTCTTGACTCTTGACTCCTTTGGTGGCTTTAGGTCTCGCTGCAACTGTTTCTTTTTTTTTACTTTTCTAAGCTATTCTTTTTTTCATATTGTTGTACTTTTATTATTCCATTTATTTACTCTTAATGATTTTTTTTCATTCCATTCCATTCAAAATGTAATTAATTCATATTCTTCTTTTAATTAACCTATTACTTAACTTAACAATAACTATTACTTATGTCCTAATTTAAGCTTTTTTATAAAAAGATGTAAATCTTAAAATTAAGTTCTTGAATAAATAAATACAAATCCAAATACAGACTGAATAATCGCACGTGCTTGCTCTTATGTTTGATCACAACGTATGCAAAACATTTTTATTAAGAATCTATATATAATTTTTAAAGTTGTTTTTTAATTAATTTTTTATATAGGAAAAAAATTTCTTTGAGTGTTTTTCTAAAAAAAATTGGTATGACAATTTTAAACGTATAAAAACAAAACAAACGTGTCAAAAACGTGTTTTGAAACATTTTGAATTTTCAAAATAAAACAAAAAAATATATTTTTTTTTCAAAAATCCAAACTATTATATTCCGAAAATTTTTGTATGCCGTATTATTTATAATTCGAAGCACCTCCTATATACAAAATTTGATCAAAATCCGTCAAGTAGCTTACGAGAAAGTCGAAAATCAAAAAAAATGGTTGTATATGGCAGGTACTGTTAAATATGTAAACAAAATGTGGACTATAATTAACGTAGTGCACACAGTTTTTTTTATCAAAATCATTAAGTACCGTTATTTTGTGGGCTAAACTAACGATTCAAAAATCTATTTACGACAATTTCCTAAAAGTACACTTAAGTAGTAAGTTTGAAGAAGATCACTTCAGCCGTTTAGGTTGTAGATCAATCTACAGACAGACAGGCGGAATTGCAGACCCACTTTTTTGTGTTCTCCATCATAAGTTCTCGAGTTCGATTTTTTTTTTGTCAAAATGCAAAACTTGCCTCTAACGCAAGCTAAAAAATCAAAACTATGGTTGTTGATTCCATTATAATTATAAAATATGAAATATATAACTATAAGCACAAGAATACGCACTGTATTTTTTGAAAAACCGAATAACCAACTTAAGCAATTTTAAAAGCAAACAAAAACAACATCAAGAGTGGATATAATTTAGGTCAGCAATCGGAGGGAACATAAAAGAGAATAAAAATTGTTCAAATGTTGATGCTTAGATGGTGCATAAGTTGAATGAAGACAATTTTTTGATTTGGAAAGGTTAGTTAGGTTATGTTCTGGAATGCATTCAAGTTTAAAAGAAGTCAATTGCTTATACTTTTCCTTATGTCGTTTTCGATTGGCTTTTCGGTGTCACTCTTTTTTACTCTGCATATGTTTCCATATTCTAAAGAAAAACATAAGGAGTGAAATAAGAGTAACTCGGAACAACCAATACAACATTAGAGAGTTTATACAAAAGTGTTATAATCGTTTTCTTCAATTTCATATGCTGCACTAATTATATTCTTAACGACATCACGCCCTAACCATAACGACATTAGGTTCGTTCGTTGAACTTTACCTAGAGTCGACCCAGGTTTTTTTGGCAACCCCAAGAGTTGTCAAAAAAACCAGAGGTTTTCGGTTCTCGAAAAACACCCGAAGGCCATTAAATTTATGTTGCAGAAAAGCAAGTTATGTCATTTAATAATTAAAATTTAAAATATGTTAAATTTAAGTTCTTAGTACATTTTTTGTGACACTATGCACAATCCTTAAATTCGCAGCTTTCCATTTTTCATGTGTCTGAAAATTAATTTGAGTATTGTTTTATTTCCATTTTAAAAATAACAATTTGCATACAAAACGAAAATTCACAACAAAGCAAATGCTTCAGATTAGGGATGATGGATTAGTCCATCTATGTTATTGAAACATCGATATTAAAGCAAAAATTGAAGGAATAATAAGGGAAAATCCTTCAACACATCGATGTTTTCGATTCGATAACTATTAACATCGATGATGAGTAATCGATATTCTCCTCAATATCGCCCATTCCTACCTCAGATCTAATGTGACTTTATGTGTGTTCAATGAGGTTGTTCGGAACAGATTAGAACTGAAAAGTACAGGATTTTGCTGTTCAATGAGAAATTTTCTGTTCTAAACTGTTCTGGGGGTCAATTCCCGATCTGTGAAGATGTGAAGTGATAAATTTTATCACGCTTTCACATCTAATTCGATTCTCTATTCGTGAAAAAGTGAAGTTAAATGCCAAACATTTTTCATATGATAATTTTTTTATCACAGTCAATTGTTTTGTGAAGAAAATGTTTCTAAACGAATATTAAGAAGAAAATCATGATTTGGCACATGACAAGTAAGCAAAATTATATTTATACACAAATTTATTTTGGTTATAAGTTATATTTGTGTTTATTCGAGTAAATAACGAAATTGTTAAATCAACAGATTGACAACAGCCGACGCGACGGTGCTCATTGCCGCGACAGATCGTTGGAAACTACCCATTGCAAAAAAATGCAGAGCACTTTATCATATTTAAATGGCTTTGAAGCGCACTTATAAGTTGAGTGTTTTTCAAGAATGCTCTCAATTCACGTATTAAATCCATGCATAAATGTTTTGGGAATCTATAAAATTCAATAAAGTGCTCCTTGTTGTAACTTCGAATAGATTCTGCCCATCTAGAAGGGAAAAAATAATAAATCTTACTCAAAACAGAGATACTATTGAATATAATATAAAATCCACAATGGTTTAGTACGACGTCTTTTTATAATTTATTAAACGAATTATTATTCCGGACATTATTCTTAAGCAAATTTAGAAACTGAAATGAAATATTTACCTTTCCCAACAAAAAATTTAATCAGAAATGACAGAATTTATCATTTAGTACTTTTTAGTACAAACTTTATCACAATGAGTTCTAGAATCGCATTAGGCGTGTGCGTGAAGTTGGAAAATGATAAACCTCTGTGAAAACTGAAATGATATTTTTTTTATCACTTCATAATTTCACAGATCGGGAATTGACCCCCTGGTTTGGTGTTCAATGAGTCAGTTTGGAACAGTTTCGAACACTTTAGAACCTGATTTTCTGCACTTGCTTTTTAGGTAGAACAGGTTAGAACAAATTTGTGAGAACTGTCAAAACCAATTGTTGTTGTTAAAAAGTAATATTTCGGTGTTAGATTTAGTTGATAAATCATTTTCCGTGTCGGAATCATCTCCATTTCATGAAAAAATAAATAAATTCAACTCCATTTCAGATAATTTTTAAGAACTTCTATGTAAAAATAAACGAACTTGAATTGTAGGTAAACAACAATAATTTTTTTTATATTCTCTGTCAGATGACTGACTGTTCTAAGTTGTTCTATCTTGTTCTGAAGTTTCTCACGAATCTGTTCTGTACTGTCCTATTCTGATCTATTCTGTTTTAACTTTTTCGTCACTGAACAATCTTTTTGACGATTATTCATTTACCTCAAATTGCCCCTGCTAAAAACCTAGTTCTATTTCAGGGCGAGTTGATGGCGACCCTAGGTTTCAAAAAACACAGAATTTGTTTATCAGGGTGACTTTAGGTTTTTCGAAAAAACGATTTAGGTCGACCCTAGGGCGACTTCAGGGCCTAACGAACAAACCTATTATGTACATACTTGTAAAGAAATAATAGGTCTGATCCAGACTTTTTTTGGGCAGAAATTGGCAGATTGTCAAAACTTGATGAGTGGGGATAAAATTCTCTCATTGAGAAATAAAGTCCGAAAAAGTCTGGAACAGCTTGAGGACAATTTTCTGCCAATTTTTAAACGTCAACACATTTGTTCTTTTTAAATTTCTTTATTTGCTGTAAATTCACATTTTTTTCTCTTCAAACTAATTATTTTCTATTTTAGTGTTTCTAAATTAATTTATTTGTTCAAAAAATAATTTTCCACAACAACTACGAAACTTTTTTTTTCGTTTATGACAAACGTCAGTCTGACAATTGTAAATTTTCTGCCCACAAAAATTTATTGGGCAGGAATTGGAAAGAAATTGGCAGGAAGGGGAAATATTTTACTCTCTCAAGAGTGCTCTCTTCTGCCAAAAACTACCAAATTTGTAAGTCTGGAACAGGTTTTGGCAGAAATTGGTGCCAATTTGTGCCAATTGGCAGAGTGTGGATCAGACCTAATGTAATGTCACAATGACATTTATACTTAAATATTCTTATGCAGCTCTTACTGAATGTAACTTTAGTCAGTATCTAAAATGCGTTTATTAAAAAGGCTGTAGAAATATAATTTAATTTGAAAAAAAAAATTATATTCGTGAAACAAATGCTTTTGGATTCCATACTCATAACAAAATTTATCAAAAGCACAAACCTCAAATTCATAAACACCTTCCACACTTTTCAGAGAACGCTATGGAAAGGAAACATCTGTCAACCAAAATAAAAATCTGACGTTTATTTTACCCACACGTGTTGTTTTGTTTACGAATCCTACTGTTTCTTTAAAATTTTAATTAAAAACTCAATTAATAAACTAAAATTCAGCACATAAATGTCTTCGGAGGAAGGTAAGTAGACTTATTCATTAATAAATTGTCACCGAAATAATCCCACGTTCTCTGATAGAATTCATTCGCTGGTTAAATCGCTCTGAGAAATCATTCGAAGAAAACTTTAGCTTTGCCATTAAAGCATGGAAATCCTCTGAATTTCCTTTATCAAGTAAATATGAAAAAGTTCTCGAGTGGTTGGCTGGAAAAACAAAACATCTAGGCAAAACAACGGACGACTTTAATGAGAATCTAATAAATGAATTCCTTCAGTTACGATGTCCTCTGGGATCGATTGATTTGGCGGTAAAACGAAGTTTCATCGAAGGAATCCTAAAATGGGTACGCAGCTATAAAACTCTTGATAGCCGGAAGCACATCGAGTTTCTGTTTAGCATCTCAGAATTGGAAATGATGCAGGATCTCTTTAGAACTGAATATGAGATGTATGCCAAAGTTTTGGGACAGATTTTCAAAAGCTACGAAAACTATTTGCGGTCATTCGAGAGTATCCTTGTCGGTGCTGAATCTGAATTCTTTGGTAAAATAATGGAGACATTGAAGTCACGGTCTGCTAAGGCGGGAAATCTGCAAGAATTTGAAGCGAAATTCACAAAGTTTACGTTTCAGCATCTGGTCGAGTTGATAATTGTCTTTCAGAGTAAAGGCGTCAGGTTTTTCGATGAACTTTCAGCGCTAGAGAGGAATCTTTACACTGACTACGTTGAAAGCAACTTGATAGCCAAGTTCTTGAAGCTTCCCACACATGTCAACCTTTTGGCCTTCGAATGCGCAATTGTTAATTATCGCGGCGATGTCAAGTTTTACCCAGAACTTATCGAAGTCATCTTTGACAGTCTTTTGAAGGGGGAATTGACCCAGGATCATGGCTTAACTTTAACTATAGCTGCCTATACCCTTGAAATGTTCAGAAAGCATGACATTCCTTTAAATTTTGCAATCAAAACCAATCAAACTGTTATTCAATTTTTTGGAGAACAAGTAAAAACATTTGTGACTAAGTTCCAGGACGATCATTTGCTTGAGCTTCTTAATCTTCTATGTGCAACACTGCGTCTAAATCCTCTGATTCTGGAAAAGTATGTCTTTGAAATCACAGCTAAGATGATGGTGGCAAAGAAAAGTGAGGAAGAACAGGAAGTATTCGAAGAATACATGATCCTATTAATGGACATGTTCAAAAAACTAAGCAGGGCTGAGAAATTTGTTTTCTCACTCCAGAAATCCGTCAGAGAACTATTAGTCACCTACAAAATTCCAAAAAAGACAAAGAGGCGGAGAACAATCACAGATTTAGATGAAGAAAATGGCGGCAAAAAGGCTAAGCTCGAAAATGGGCAAGAAATCAAAGTCTCCACTGATGAGGCTGAACAAAATTTCTACCTCCAAGTGCTGTTTAAAGACTTCCATCAGCGTTCAGAATCGAAGAGTAAAAACCAAAGTATCATCAGCTTTCCTCATATTGCCTTCGCATGGCCATCGAAGTCGGTAGGTCTTGGATTCTCGAAGCTCATCATAAGTCTTATGTCTAAACAATCGCTGGTCATCTGGAAGACGTCGATCTATGCCCTGAAAGAGCTTATTGCCGGCACAACCTCGCTCGACGATAACATCCTGTTTCTCTTTGATTTTTACTCATCCCTGGTTTGCCAGTATTTTTCAGGTTGTAAGCTTCCCGAGCAATGTGACAAGTTTTGGAATGAAATTGAGATAAATCGACAACTCACCCGCGGAACTCTTAAAGAGTTTGGCCACCTCCTTTTGGCTCAGGAACATAACAATCGCACAATGAATGCATTTCTGGAATGCAGCTACTATGCGGGATTGTTTGACCTCCTCCTATGGTACTACCGTCCAGATTTCATGGCCAACGATGAAGAGTTCTCAGAGTTATCAAAGAGTTTGCACGGGTACCTCTCTGAGGACGAATGGATGCTGATTAAGCAAAGGATCATCAATTTTGGTCGAGTTGAGTGTAAGTTCAATGCTAATCGTTTGCTACTTCAACGGTTAAAGGGACGAATGCTGTTTCAGCGCAAAAAATCGGTTCATCTCCAGAAAACCATATTGGCACCAGCTTCATTAGATTTTGAGCAGACAAAGCTTGTCATTTCGGGGACAAATGACTGTTCCTGGTTGTTGTCCAACATGAGTGGCAAGGAGAAGCATGAAATTTGTGAACTTCTTGTTCAAGAACTGGACATTGATATGATTGAACACTTCGCCGAGGACATTGAGGCGTTGGAGATGATTGCGCTCGAGTTGTATCGAAAACTGGGAGCACTCTTTCAGGAAAGCAAAAAGGCAATCTTTAGCGGAATCGATTTTGATGCAGATGTGGAGACATTAGCCAAAATGATTGTTGAAAAGAAGGAGGGCTATTCGGTGAAAAAGATTGAGTCAGATGGAATAAAGGATATACTTGAAGTCATTGCAAAACTGCCAATTGGATGTTGTAGGCAAAACAAGAAGGAACTCTTATTTATGCTGCAATTGGCTCTATTCAGAGATTTAAAGGCATCCGAAGAAGAGGATTTGGCAAAAATCGCTTTTGATGGTCTAACAGGTAAGTTTTCTTATTGATATTGCAAAAAAAAAAAAAAATAGATGGACACCTTATGAACTTTATTTTTTAGACATGCTGCATTTCGGTGATCGAATTCAGATATTCAAGTTCTTGCCAATTGATCGTTTAATGAACTTTCTTCCACCATCGCAAGCTACTGAGCTCTATGCGTTTATCTTCTCTACACTGCGGTTTGATGTTGATCTTGCCGAAGGATTTCTTCAAGCCGTCCATGGAATATTAAAAGAGAATCAATATGAGTTAACCGACGATCATGTAAAACTGTTGGTGATGACTATCAAAACTCTAACTGAGAGTGCCACAAATAAAAAGTTGAAGAAGTTTTTAGAGGGAATTTTTGAAATTTTTGCATCGCACGTTTTGACATATTTTAAAGAAGAAACCGAAAGAAAAGCTAAGAAGGACAAAAAATTTGTGGAGAAAACTCTTTCAGGCTTTCTCGCATATATGAAGTCGATCTTGAATAAGTTGAAAGTCGCCGAAGAATTGGATGAGAATTTCAAGAGGATCTGCAAGATTTATATTGGATATTCGGTAAGAATTCATTGAAACTGGCAATTTCATTCTTTGGGTCACGTTAATATTTCTGTATTTATTTTTATTTCACGTTAGATGGACTGTCACAATCCCTATGCCATCAAATTGATCACTAAAGCACTTACCTCTCATGCCATTTTGAATTTCGATCAAGATGAAATCGAATTTGTTTTGAATAGCTACTGGAAGCAATTAAATGAGGATTTAAAAGCATCAAAGTTAGATGAGAAAACAGCTGAATCTGTGATCAATATTGTTATTAGCAACAAAACAAATGAAGATCTTCTCTTTACGTTGAAAAAAATTGGAAAAGATATTCCAAAGGAGGACTTTGGATATATAAGCAGACTTTTAGCGCTGATTGCAAAGTGCCCATTTACTACGATCAAAGGAGCGGTGTGTAGAAATAATTTGGTATCAACCAAATTATAATTAATTGATACGTTTTATTTTATTTTTCAGATTTTCAATGAACATTTTAAATTGATCACCTTCAATATGATTCTTCGATTAGAAAAAGATGATCAATGTCAGATTGTTGATTATGAAACAGTTTTGAGCTTGTTAGAATGCCAAACGGCAATATCTAAAAATTCAAAGGTAAATTTATCATCAATTAAAATTTTTTTTTATTTATTTTTAGTTCCTTATAGATCCCTATGTCTTATGACACTCTCGATGATATCTTGGCCTTTATAATGGACATCAATATCAAAAAGTTCCCTGTGGGTGACACCAACGTTAAATTATTTAAAGCTGTTCATTTGTCTATGACAGAATTGTGTACAATTCTCATCAAACACCGACATTTGATTCTAATGGATAGAGTTCCTCAATTTGTGCATATTTTCAAAGATCTCCTGCAGGCGATTTGCTGGTACAAAAGCGATCGACAAAAAGATACAACTCTGGCAAGTGAAGAAGTAGATGACTTGGCTGAGTTAGCTTTGAAAATGGAGAGTCTTATGCATTTGATTGCAAAACATAGTTTGGAAGTTAAAAGAGTTGCACCGTATGTTCTTACGTTCGCTATCAATCTTATGGTTTCCAATAAGAGGCCTACAACTCTTTATCCTAAAGTAAGTCTTTTGACTTAATTGATTGGAAGGATTTATAAAAGTTTCGTATTTTTTTTTAGATAAAAACTCATATTGAAAACATTTGCCATGATCTGGTGAGTGTTTGTGATCATCGTGTCGGGAGATTTATTTTAAGATGTTCGAATGAGGCAGCTAGACAAGTTTATGAAGTTCTGGTCAAGGATCATGAAAAATATCATAAGTTCAAGGGAAAAGTATAAAGTTTTTTTTTTATTTTTTTTATAACTGATGTACCTTAAGACAACCATTAAAAATGAGCATTGTAACATATAATAGAAGTTTTTTTTTATTACTTTGAATTGTAAGCTTAAAAAAATAGACAAAGTGAATTGCAGTGGCATAAATGTTTATTTACTTTTATTCATTATGAGAGACTGGGGAAATTACAATTTTAATCAGTTTTTTGGTTGGTCCGATTTAAATTTTGAAATATTAACAGCCCTTCGCGCGGCTGTGGGAGGGTTTGAAAATCAAATTAAGGTTCGAAGTATACCAACCTTCTGACGGTGCGACCGCATAAATAGTACTTGTATAAACAAAACTGTTATAAATTGGCATGTCGAGTCATTGATTACCTTTACATTTACGTCCCAGATTTACATGTGATGTATAGTACATCCCATCTGGGACAACAAAATATGCTAATTGGCTGCTTAGGTACTTTTTATTCAATGAATAAAATTTGCGGGCAATCGTTACTCGGGCAATTATTTTTCCGGAAAATCATATTTTTTATGTACAACATCTCTTAATTTCTTTTTTTAATTTGGTATGAGGATTTTAAGTATTAAACAATACACATTTAAGAATTTAAAAAAAAATCGTTTAGGTACCCGTTTTCGAAATATCGAATTTTCAAAAAAAAAATATTTTTTTTTCTAAAATCCAAAAAAAACTTTGTTTCGAACATAGTGGGTGGCAATGGCTCAGTGGATAAAGTGCTTGATTGCTAACTTAGACGTGTGTGTTCGATCCCCACGCTAGGCGCATTCTTTTCTATACCTCCAATTTTAATTGGATGCCGCCCATGGGTTAAAATGAGACAGTCAATACCTGGTTCTCATATCCACTGTGCCAAATTAGTGCCGTGCAATTCAGGTTGCATTTAGAAGACCTTATGTCTTACAGGCATATAATGAAATTTAAAACAAAAATAACTAAAACCACAATTAAATGATAACATTCTTTCTGCAGAGCATATTCAGAATTACCTTTTAGTATTTATAATTTGCAATATATTAGATTAGTGCGTATTTAAAATATAAATTAGGAAAACCAAGCGAGACAAGTCGACCATAGACACCATATGATGAATATTTTGGGGAGCTTATTTATGGTTGACAGAATTCCAAATTCAAGAAACTTCAAACCACAGATGAGAAATACATAGATGGGAATTTTTCGTACGTTTCAACCTCCAAAACCCATTTGTTTACATTTTATATATTTAAATTTGTCAGTCTATCCATGAATAGATGTGAAATCGAAGAACCAAAAAAATGGGGCTGATTGAACCAACAAATTGTTACCGCAACAACTTTAGGCATAGTTTTGTGCGTTAGCAGTTTGTAGGCAAACCATTTTGACAGCCGAGGATTTCTATTTTGGTATTTCTTATCTGTCCTTCAAACCTGAACTTGTATTAATTCAGATCTCGAACGTAAACTATAATCTGATTTATTTCGTTTTCGATTGGTAATGCAGAACTCTCCAAAACGGGATCGCAATCGGACAAGTTAGCTCTAGATTCTAGATTCTGAAGATTAATGTGAGTGTGTAAGGCAGGAATTTCTCGATCACTTTCAGAAGAATTCGCAAACGACATAAAGTTTTTTTCTCTCTTTGATATGAAAACTCGTATTTTCAAATTTAAAATCTTGCATTATAAATTAGCAAAATAAACTAAAATCAATGGCGCAAAATTTTAAACAGCCTGATGTTAAGGGCTTAGCATGATACTACTTAACAGTTTGCTAATGCTAAAGCACTTTACTAATATTTTCCTAATTTTAAATACTTTTTAACTAGCACCATACTAAATCTATATTCTTAATAAACTACAACTAACCACGCCTAAAATAGTGCAAAAAAGGAAGCGAACATAACTTTTTGACGTTTGTAAATGTCAAAGTCAAAGTGGAATATGGATTTAGTATGATACTAAAAAAATAAAGTGGCCATTTTGTGATTTTAACTTTAGTAAAATGTTAAGAAAATAGTACGATACTAAACTGGTTTATAATTAGCAAAACCCTCTTTTAAACCAAGTATCATACTAAACATGATTTAACATGTTACTAAATCGACTAAAATTTTGCGCCTATTTATTTTAGATGCTAGATCTGTCAAAATGCCGATTTTTCATTTTTTTGTATTCCATTAGGCATAATAAATTGATTTATTTTTGAATCTAGATCATTTTTGCAGATCTAGATTTTTCGGCAGATTTGCTCGCCTCTTTCCACTAAAATCAATACAATGTTCAACTGTCACCTTTTATAATGTATGTGCTGCACTTGAATCACTAAGACGATTCTACAAAAGTATCATGTTGTTTCAAAAGAAATACATCCTTTATCATAAGTGAGTGACGATGATATAAATAAATAATCACTTTATTCATATTTTAAGTTTGCTTAAAAATTAAATATTTTATAATCTTTTGCTCACTTATCGAAACTTGGCGAAAATAAACAAATTAAGACAGCTTCAATTTCAACAAAAAAATTAAATTATGTTACATTGGTCTTGATAAAAATCAAAATCTAGATAAATTTTAATTAACCAATGAAAACCCATACAAGAGACTCTTAAATATAATGCGGAAGTAAAACCACTCCCTAAACATTACTCCGAACATCTAATGAAAGGCTTTTAGACCCTTGGGGTGTTAGGAGTGACCAAGGAAAAATGACATAAGTTCGGTAGACATTCCTAATGGACCGGACAATAATATTTTGTTGACCGTTAAAAGCTATTTTGAATCAATAATTCGACAAGTCCAATTAAATATAATGTCTTCTACTTGGCGGAGTAATTTCAGTAGTATATAAAATTGTAACAAAAAAACACTTTCTTATTATTAGGAAGCTTCATCTGCACATATGCACCAACGTTTGCTAAGCCTTTTTCTTTATTGGTAGATGACTCTTTATAATTGTTAGTAAATATTTTATATTCTTTAAAATAGGTTGGTTGGTAGAATATACTCTTTAAGTCTCAGGAAAAATTATTTTATAAAGCTGATACCTATATTTCCTCAGAATTTCTGAAGTGCCTCCACTGCACATTTTAAATATGCTACCCCTTCTGCATTTTCAAAAATACATGCTCTAATTTATTCACGTGTTTAATCAAAAGTGTTAAAATCGAAAGTGGAAGGAAGGATATGAGAAAATTGAACGAGCTACAATAGTTTTCTATTCATTCAACCATTAATGGTATCATGACCCCGAACAGAAAGAGCGAGACAATAATATAATTTAAAAATGATTTTTAATAAACTTTTTTTTAAATTATCTTAAAGTTTTATCTAAGCAAGATTGACAATTCTATTTGTTTCAGACACGTTATGGTCTAATCTTAACTTTTTGAACTTTTAATCCCTCAAAAGTCGCGTTGTGAATTTTAGTCGTTAATTTAAAAACAACAAACATCGTTAAGCGTTTTAACCTATGATTTGGGACATAAAATAGTTAATACCTAGTATTCTTTCTAAAGCTTTAGCTGAATTACGGCGAATTCACTTTTCTCTCAATAGAGGGGTATTTTATAAAAGCTTTGAGAGAAAAAGGACACATTTTTGTATTATGATTTACTATCCAAGCCAAGCCAAGCTAAGATATGAACTCCCGCCACAACTTAACGCTGCCTGTTCCTTTGCAAAATCTTTGGGATAGATTTTTTTTCACTTGGAACATCTACTTTTTGACCTTTAAACACTTTCGTCTACTGTAATCTTGTGTAAAAAGGTTTTAAAATGGATTATGGGGACTTACGCCTGAGGGAGATGATGGGCATGTAATTTCATTTTCGCTTGATGCGGACTTTATCAACACAGCCTGCGGTATAAATGGACTATGTCTCTGTTCCTGCTGCAACTCACCAGAAACTAAGGTGAGAAGGATTTAGGATTAATATGAAATATAGGTGTTTGATGAGAAAGAAATGCCCCACAGGCTCACAGGAGGGCTAATATTTTGTGTTTGTTGTTTTTAAAGAACTGTTGATTGCCTACTTCTAAATTGGCATTGAGTGCGCTATGGGGTTTTACACTTTGAAAATGTTTTTCTTTTATTTGATGCTTTGAGGCCGGATAGATGCAAAGTTTAATTTAACTTAAGAACGGTCCTAAAAGTACTTAAATTTGAATCTTTGTTATCTGAAACGACCAATTTGACACTATAAAACGTCAAGGACAGACAAAACTTGAGAGATTATATTTTATTTTATGATATGAACAACAAGGGGGTGGAAATTGGAGCGCAACAGATTTCCCTACAGACCGCCGCGCCACACATTCGTTTTTTGATAGGTACGAGTATATAGTATCTAGTTGTGTAACTTGTAAGCCTACAATATTTCACTATAAGATTCGTCTATATAGCTACATACATATGTGTGTATATGTAGAATGTGCAAGGACATTTAGTCGGCTATTGGATTTTGGGTTTATATTAAAAAATAATTGGGGTTTTTTGAGCGTTTATTATTTTAAGTGTTGGGATGAAGTGAATATAATTAATCTTTTGTTGTCACTTGAAACTTTTGTATGTTGAGCTCCAAAATATTTTCAATACAAAAAATTTGTGTTATGATATAAGCTCATGAAGACGGAAAATTATTGTTTTTAATAGTGTTTTTACTGTGAAAATAAATAAACGAATGAATTTGCAGGTCCAATTTCTTTGAAACTTTTTTATTTAAAGTAATAAAGTCAGTTTTCATGTAATTCAGAATAAACAAATACCAGACAGATGTTTATTCGTCGACTATGTCCTTTCTTTTAATTATTCTCTTTACCTACGAACATTTAAATTTATTGCCTTGCTTAATTGTAAAAAAATGTTTACTCGAAACAAAAATAAAATGTAATCGAACAGGTCCACAGACAAGCGAAATCAAGTTGAACATAGCACGCAAACGATCTCTCGCACCATGTTCGAACGCCTCCAATGTCGTTGTCGTTAGGTATGGATTTGGATCATGAATCAAATAAAAGAAGATTACGACACTTCTTTTTTGTCTTATTTTATTGACGTCATATGTGAAAAATTCCATTAATCCACATCGGACAAACAACAACAATTTCCAGATTTTCAATAAAATAAGACAAAAAAAGGAGTGTCGTAATTTCGTTTTCTTTGATTCATGGACTTGAATCTTGGAATGACCATGAGCATCTTTTTGCAATGAGATTAGCTGTGTTCCTGTACTTTGTACAAAAATGTATATACTCTCATTAGTAAAACCATCTCAGCGAGATTCAATCATTCAAAAGGTGTCTTTCCGTATTTTCTTAAACTATGCGAATTCTTACGAAAAACTGTTAATTCGTGTTCCCGCACTGGCGAGAAAATAAAATATTTCCCAAGCAATATAATGAACACTGTCAAATTACAAAAGTTGAAAATATTAGAATTTATAGAAGGTAAGGCTTATTCATACAATAAATTAAAATTTGTGATAGCAAATTAGTTATTTAAAAAAAATAACAAAAAACTTTATTAAACATTTTCAAAAATAAATGTTTGGTTTTGACGTTAAAAAATATGGCTAATATTTTTTTTTAATGCGCATTCCCGTATACTTTTGTTGTACTGGATCTCTCTTTGAGAGATCATTTTTATGCACAAAGTAAGGGAACAGAACTAAAAGTACGGAAAAACATTGAACACAAGTTTTAGCCTTTTTTAACAACAAAAAAGTTTATTTAAAAAAATTTTAGTAACACATTTTTTACGACCTAAAATAAATTCGATATTTCGACGATTCAGACGTACGACACGATAAATTCGATTATTTTCAACTTTTGTAATGACACACCTTATGACAGCTTATGTTTTTGTTTGGTTTTGACTTCATTTGACAGTTGTCACAATTGTTAGAAAGACATTTCTTGGATTAATGTCGAATTCCAAACAACCATTTCATATGGATTTTTTTGTTTGTTGTAAGGAACTTGCAATAATAGTGCGAGTATAAAGTCTATGAGATCTTGGTAAATTCGCAAGATCTGTTTTGATAGATTTTGTTTAGAAATAATTCGATTGTCATTGTACTTCGTTCAGAAAAAAATCGAATGTTTGGTTGTTTGGACTTCGAAATATTTGGGAAATATTTTACTTTCTCGTGAGCGCTCTGTTCTGAATGTTGAACGGCAACAGGATTGGCAGTTTTTTTTAACGAAAAAATCACTTATTTTCGCAGTTTTACAATGTTCGGGAACATACCTAAGAATAGATACCTTGTCAATAATATCAATCAATATTGCTTAAAAGAGATTATGTTAACTGAGAATTATGTTCCACTTCCGTATTCACACATTCTGAAATCCAATATTGAACAGTGCTAATTGTTTCTACTCAATTCTGATGGCACTACATACAAGTGTATAGTCATCATCTGATGACGAGGAAGAAGAAGAATCAAATAGAAAGATTTTGATATTTGAGCATGAATGGATTAGTGGTTATGGAATGGCTTCTGATTTCAAATAATGTCTCTTCTCAGAAATGTCAGAAGAGGATTTTTTTGCCAATGGAATAGTTGTAAAAACCCAATGGAAAACCACATTACATGACAACTTACACGACTTTTGCTCTTCCTTGGCATGATGGCCATAGAGAAAATACACCTTTTTTTACAGTAAAGTAATATGCACATGAGAGCGACCAACGAATTAACGAATATTCGTCCATTTGACATTTCGTTCACATGGCTTTAATTTTATTCATCATGAATATAGGTTGAAAATTTGATTTTGAGTTTAGACGCGAGCGAAAACATTACTCGTTGAAGGGTGGATGGTATGTGGAACGCGAATAGAGTTTGACTGTTCGTAGCAATCAAATGCAATTGGCGACGACCAATATTGTTTTCTCAAATTTATCTTATTTTGGCGATTAAAAAGTAAATTTTTATTTCGTAAACATTAATATCAATTATATTTCTACAATTTTGTTTATTTGAATTTGTTCGTTTATTCGTCGGTCGTTGGTCGCTCTCATGTGAATATTCCTTAAGGGAATACCTACATTTCAGAAGCACGCATACACTGACAGCCATGTGTAATGTCAAACTCGAATTCAATTTTGTATCGGCCATACTTACAAAATAAAATAATCACAAAGGTGCATTTGAAATTTCCCGCATTAAACTTCATAATCAAGAATCTAACGTCAGCTTATTCGATTGGAAATCCGGATCAGAGACATCAGTAGAACATAAGTTTAAAAATATAAAGGAAACCTAACAACATGTCGGCAAAGAATTGTCAAAATCTACCTGTTTTCATTGGAAAACTCTTGTTATGAATGAGAAAAAAAACGTACATATATCAGTAACCTTTACCAAATTAATTAATTGGATTAATTGCTTTAAAATTTGGTCCCCCAATCAGTTTTGATATTTCTTCGGTGTGAATTGGTTAAAATTTGAGTCTTTATTATTTAATAATTTTCCAATTATCCATGCCCATTTTAATTTTCATTTTCTTCTTTTTTTTTAATAAAACCAAGTTTTCTGCCGCCACATGCAAATAATATATATGTACAAGTGAAACTCTTAAAAAAATCCATAAACATAAATTGTAGGTATATGGGTCCGACCACGTTTTGACATTTATGTTCACTTCGATAGTGTGAACATTTTTAACCTTGAGATCAAAATCCAATTCAAAAACACATTCCGCCCAAGTTAGTATAGAATTCGAAACATTTTATTTAAGAAATACCTTTTCTTACCCTAAAAAGTGGTTCCGGGCAATATAACGTTCAATTCTACAAAAGTTAATTTTTTGGAAAACATTTGTTTTCTCTTTCAGCTTAAAGGAAATTGTACACCTCTCTACCTACACCACTCTTTTTGATTCGTAAAAATGTTTAAAATGAAAGGAATTCTATAAAGCCGAAAAATGTCTGGTAGTTAAGTAGGTACCTTACCTACATTCTAGACTACATAAAACCTACCTACATTACATATATGCTTTGATGACGATTGAAATGCTTTTGAGAATTGATTCCAAACTACTCCAATGTGATACAAGAAATATCATTCAATTGGAGTACCTACTATATATGACTGTAGCCACCGTAGGTAAGTACAAATGGCTAATTGAATGAAATATGTGAGCTTATAATATACTATATATATGTACATATGTTCAATAATGTATCTTTTATAGATAAATCCATTCTTAAGTATTCTTGAAATCGGGCATATTTGTAAATCCTATACAATTCCCAGCCCACGTAACCTCTCGATTCATTTCTTTTTTTTAATAAACATTGTACCTACATATATGCAAACGTATATTTACGGAAGATGTTGAATTGGAATAAAGGGAGTGACATTTTGATTAGAGACATAGAGGTTTAGGGATAACGAGGTATTTCAACAGGTATAAACCATATGTTTTATGTAAATTGTTCAATGAAGCATGTCCTTTAAACGAAATCGTTTTTTCCAAATTGAAATAAAATTACATTTGATAGGCGTTTTTAGAATAAGATAAAATTAGATTGAGTTTTAATGGTAATGTTTTTTAAAAAGCACACACTCAACGGTATTAGGTTTCCTACGATTTTAAATCACCAAAAAATATAGTATGGTATTACCAAAAAGAATAAGTCTAGTCTAGTAATTTAAAAAACTGCATAGTCTAAGCGAATATTGTTCCTTAAGTCGCCAATCTTCGGTGGCTTATTGGTGTAACTAGTGACTGCACATACCCCCGCATAAAAAAGTCTAGCTGTGTTAAATCGCACGGCACGATCTTGGAGGTCATCAAACGTTTTCTTCAACAAAACAGTTGTGGCCGTCTTGTTAAAACCGCATCTCCCCTACATCAAAGCAATTTAATTCAAAAACAAAAAAGTCATTGATCATGGCTCTATAACGGCCCCAATAATGCCGAATTTACACACGTGACAAATTTGGATTATGTCATTAAATTGGCAAAATAATGGTAAAATGAAATCATTAATGATAAGGATTTAGATAGGGCAAAATAATGAATATTTGATTAATAATGGCAATCTGCCACTAACGAATGAGTAGGTTCATTCTTCTTCGCAGTGTGCCATTGTTTTCAAAATGGTGTCACAAATATAAAATCCATTTACACGAGTTTGTAATTAATGTCAATAAAATGGTAGAAATAATGGCAATTTGTCACTCGTGTAAATCCGGCATAACTCTAACTGAAATCCTCTGGCGGCATCTTTTCTAACGATCTGAGGAGCAATGATTTCACCAGTCTATAATGCATAACAAATTGTCAACTTTTCCAGATTTAACGGCGCATCTGAAAAAATGTCTTAAGGATGATTAACAATCGGCAGTTTTATTTATTGACCTTTGGCATTCAACAGGCAAAATAATGACTGTTTGATTGATTGCAATCTATCTGCCACTACGAATGTGCAAGTTAATTCTTCAAAATGGTGCATATACATGATGCCATTTTAATGGAAATATTTTAATGCCTGTTTTCTCTGCCATTTTTTTATTGACGAAAATAATGACAAATTTTGAAACCATTTACATGATTTTGTCATTAATGTCAATAAAATTGAAAAAAATGACAATTTGTCTCTCGTGTAAATCCGGCATAAATATAATGGCCTTTTCGATTGGCCGTCCAGAACTGTTCTGACCCCCACAAAATGACAGTTGTTACTCTAAACAGAACAGAAAATGATTCTGGATTTCTGGATTTCATTTCAGAATCGAAAACAGAATTGCTAATACAGTCACATAATTAAAATGTCAAAATCATCGGGTTGATTTGTTGTGTAATTTCGATTTGTTTATTGAATTTAAACTACTTTTCTGGCAAAATAACATAAAAAGAAGCAAGTTATAATTATAACTGATACAAAAAAATGTGTATCTACGAGTACATTGAAATCAAGTGTTTTTGGAAATTCTTTTTAGCCGATGTGATTTTTTTTATTTAATTTTCACAAATACAGTTATACATACAATTCAGAATCAGTCAAATTGTTTCCGGGTGTTTTATTGGGGGAACGTGTTCTGGACGGCCAATCGAAAAGGCCATAAATGAATGACAAATTAGCTGTCAATGAAATCAGTGCTGTCTACCTTAAGTTCTACCTTAAAACACGTATTACTTAAGAAAAATAATGGTGAAGGTGATACTTTTACGCCTTATTCAATTAACATTGAACTAGATAATTAACTGCAATATTTTATATAGCTGTGTTCCATTGGGGTCTGTGAAATAATTTTTAGTACTATATGTTGAATGAAACGCATTCATTTTACAAGAAGTAGACCCAATTTAATAAACTTACTCCGTGGACTAAGTGCGAAATATGCGAAATACTATTAATAAAACACAATTCCTGCTATTTGACGTTTATCAACTATAATAACAAAATATACTGAATGTCAAAGTCTTAGACTTATACTATATCCGAACCTTATTGTAACAAAAAAATACAAGATTGTACAATTTTTTTAACACAAACTAATAGCGAGTTTCATTCAAATTTCAAAGATCTCCTCTCAAAATGGAGATTTGATCTTTTCAATGAAACTTTGTGTTCAAATTTAATTGTAGTATTGGCCACGTTCGGTGGAAAACATAAAGCAATCCGGGCTGCTTTGTGGTGTTGTAATGCATAAGGAAAAACCAGATGATGAACTAAACATATGTTGTCAAACACAAATCTCAAGCTAGCCAAAAATTAGTATTAATTTGAGGAACAGCTGATTCAAAACTTCAGATTTATATATACAACTGACTTAACAGAGAAAGCTACCTGGATCGCTCGAAAACAAACCCGCTACTAAGGTATCTTGGCTAGCCTATCGGCATTGCACCGAACGCGGCCAATGCTAAATGACTGACACATACATTTCCGAAAAAAAAACATATCTACATCATCAGATGATGAAGAAGATGAAAACAAAGCAATAAAAAACTCCACTAAATTTATAAAATTTAAATGATTAACTTCTTCGTCTATTATTTGTTTATTTTTTAGTTTAATTTTTTAGCACGGACTGGCACAATTTCACAATAAATGAATACCAAAATAGTTTCCATTTGATGTTTCACAGAAAAAACGTTTAACATGTATGCGTGCATTCAGATCAAATCTGCCTACCCAACAAAGATCAGATCTTTCGTGTTGAGATCTGATCTAGATTTGCTCTTTTTGTTGGAATGAAACTCTCAAAATTCAAAAATATGAAATCTTTTGTCAAAAAGAGCAGATCTTTTCTTGAATGAAACTCGCTATAAAATATTTCAGAACAAATGCGAAACCGATTTTGACATTTGCTTCAGTGTTGCTACAGATTAGTAAAGGTGTGCTCACAGTCTGTTGTAAAAAAATAATTTAAATTTTTTTTATTTTTTTTTAATTTATACCAAAATACTTTTTTTCCACAGAATATCATATTTTGTCGGTAAAGGTTATGCAAAACTGGACTATAATCAAGGAAAGGCTTTATACTGCATTATGAGGAGCGGAAAAAGGAATACCAGACAACCAGAAACTAAAAACATGTTTTGGGAAAGTGTATAAAACAACAACAATTTATATGCAAATTCTTCTTACTGATGATGTCGGACTTACAGTTTTTAACTATACTATCACCACAGAGTAAAAGTAGTTAACTGCTACTGCAGTCTGAATCAGAAGTAGGTACTTAGCAGTACGTACTAAAGCTCAAAGGAATGCACTGTATATAACTTAAGCCGGTTTCAAAATTCTCCTTTCATATCCACTTCATAATCCCTTCGAAAAGGAATTTCATTGCCCAATTAGTTGCTACCACTAACTGAGCAATCATCCCAAGCATTGCCAATTTCTTGCTCACAAATTGAATCTCACAGAATTAAATTCCATTTACTCAGGAATTCACTCCGCTCTATTTCCATTGCATTTCTCTTTTCTAATAAGAAAAAAAGGAAAATGAATATCACATAGTTGCACGCAGTGCAACATGATGCTATTTACAGCTAATAGAGATCCGATTCCCTAGTCCCATCAGCATCACTTATACACACACACATTATATAACAGAAATGTATACCTCATTCCATTCTATTCATGAAATTCTGTGGAGATTTCGCATTTCATGGAAGAAGAAAAAAATAGTTAAACCAAAATGTTAATAAACATTCCCAAGGATAAGGAATCTTTCTGATTATTTCAATCATCATTCAAGACAAGCAAAAGACGGTCGATAATTTTTTGTCGATTTATTGTTTTGTGGGAAAAATAGTCTGGCTTAGAATATTGCCAGATGATTTGACCTGGCCCGCCAGACTTGTTTATGGTACTTGCACCCCATACTAGGTAAGTTGCCAGATGTTTGACAGTTTTTATTTATGTACGAGTATCTAGGTATTTTCGCACGAATATTTTCGCATCAAAAACCTTGAGAGGTTATTCAGCTTTTAAAATTTGAAAGATGAATCCTAGGAGAGCATCAAATTTATTTGTGTTACAAATTAGTCTGTGACTTTGACAAAATATTTTAAAGAAATCTGCTAACAAAGTTCAAAAATCAATTCATTTCATATTGTTGTCTCCCCATGGCCCATGCACACAATAAATAAGCGCAATCATCAGCTCACGTCTAATTTTATTGTCGTTGTGATTTTCTTCCAAACAAAAAAAATTATGAATTATTGTTGAACCATTTTCCGGACTTGTTGTTGTACAGTATTCATTTTAAGGACTTTCCCCATATCTACATGTGCATCTACATGTGTACCAAAGTTTTTTATAGCTGCTTTCATATTTTATACGCAATTCCCTTTATACCACCCCAAGCCAAGACGACTGACGTGTGTGTAGAACACATTTATGTATACTGCTTAACTGCTTAAGGATACTTTTACTCAGAAGCAGAAAAAAAGTAACGTATGTTTATGCTTTATGCAAATATTTATGTTGCAACAGGCTTACACTAAAGAGTCATATTGGTGTTAGCGGACCACCAGAAATTTTCTAAATTAAAGGAACAATAATTGCCACGCAAAAAAAACCAACTCGACACTAATTATTTTTAACTTTAAAATCTGATTAATTACTCCTTTTCGGGGGCTGGGTAAAGCGTCGCACATTTGTGATGCGTTGCCTAAGAAGGAATCACCATATTGGACTCTACGCACGATACGTTGCTATAAGGGTAAGCTGTTGGGCATTCTTACCGTCTTAGTACCAGGAGACAGTATTGCGTTTTCGAAGCATTCAGTTCCCTTCGGTTTTGTATTCCCTATTTGATAATGGTGTCTAAGTTCCACATCCGAAGAACAAAGAAAAGGGAATATGAAAAATTGAGCGTGTCAGCAAAATTTCTTGCACTAAGGGCCAGTTTCACACTTTATCCCTCAGTGCCAACTGCCCCTTAACTTCACTCAGGGTAAGACCCCTTTCACACAAGGAAACTGAGTTGCCGGCAACTGGGAGTTTGTAGGTGAGAAGGGCAAGAAGTAAGGGGAATGAAAAAAATCTCCCCGGTCAACGATTTGAAGAAATTTTTTTGACGTTATGCTTTGAAATTTTCTTAGGTTTCCATTTTGACTTCTGTCTCTGATAGATCTCAAACATATTTTTTTTAAAGGGAAATTGTTTCTTACAATTATATTATTACATTAACCAAACCAAGTGAGCTACTTAAATAAATTCATTGTAAAAGAAAATTTTAAGTTTTAATTCTTTTAATTCAATCCATCACGAGTTGGTTCACATTTCAAACATACAATTATGCGCCTAGACATTGAAAATCGACAACAAAAACGCACGGACCAACTAAGCTCTCAGCTTGTGGCTTCATCATCACATTTGGTTTAAAATGACGTTCCTGTATTAGCGAGCAGCAGCAGCAGCAGGCAGCACCACAGGTATCAGTCATATCATTCTGTCAGTGGTTTATGTGTTCAGCTGTACCAATAAAGCTTCGGTGCATTCCAATAAGCCCAATATAATCTTCCCATCATCACTATCATGTGTTGGGTCCAAGATTTGGATGGCAAGAGAAACGCACAACAAATCTGCACACAAATCAATTTTCTCCTGGTTCATTATTTTTCCGTGACCTTTTAATATATTAATTTAGAAAACATTATTAACAACCACAACACAAAAAAAACAACATTAACCTATATAATCGCACCAGGTTTCCTTATTTTGAATTTATTTTTCTAAAAATAAGCTGCAGTTAATTTGTAGAATTTTCCAGCCGCGAATCAAATTGTTTGTTTACAAAAAGCGAATGTCAAATCAAAAGCAAATCAAAAAACGAGCAACTCAGTTTCCTCGTCAATTCCTTCGTGTGAAAGCTACAAGGCAATTAAAGGAAAACGTCAAAAAAATCTCCAGCAACTGGTTTCCCTGTGTGAAAGGGGACTAAGATTTCAATTTCACACAACCCAAGTTGAGATGGGCCTTAAGTGGCCATTATTGCGCACTTAAGAGCTACTTAAATATTTGAAAACCATGCCATCAATTAATCAATTGATAAGGCTGATGGAATTTTGTATCACGTACTGTGCTGATCTGCTCATCTGAAACTCGTACTGCAGCTAGATCTATATTATTGCTCTGGCATGTGAATTCCACGTCACATTTCTTTTCAAGTTCTTTTCTTTTATCGCTCTTTTCGTAAGAAATAACTCTAAAGAAGACAGAATATACAAAGAGCATACAAAAGAGAAGGAATAGGTACATATATCTATTTGAACTTTGAATGTACTCAAAAACTATATTAAGAGCATTTAAAAAATTTTATTTATAAATTGGTTTCGACAAGTTACATTTTAATTAATTTAATGTTCTAGTTTATTGATTTGGTACTGAAGAATTTGAATTTCAAGCATATGTTTTTCTTCCTTTCTCTCGTTTTAACATTTTCATCCACTCATCAACTTCACCTACACTTGAGTTTTTTCCTCTGCCCACTTGGCTTTTTTTCTGCAAGCTTACACCAGCTGGATTTTGGTTCAGTGGCTATAAAAAGAAAAAATATATTCTAATTAAAAAAAACTGACTTAAAGCAGATGGGTTAGATTGTATTTATCCGAAGATGTATTTTTTATCCCACCAGAATGACTGTGATTGCAATTATTATTGGGTTTTTGAATGAAACGTTTTTCTGGAGCATTTTCTTCTAGTTCTGAAAAGAAAATATAGCGAACTAAAAATTCTAATTAAAAATATCCGCTTACCTTGGATACGCCTGCCGCTCGCTTCCACTTTTAAATAAAAGCTTGAATATAACGTCAAAAAAAAACAAGGGTTGCCAACGTTATTCATGTTTTTGAGTGAAGTAATTTTAAACGACTGTGAAACAGAAAAGCAACCTAAGTGCCACTTATCGTTTGACGTTAACTTAAACTTAGGGCGAACTTAAGTGTGCACTCTGAAACTGGCCCTAAAACTTCCAGATAAGAAACATAACGAAGCCCTGGGTAAATCAGCATGATCAGAAATTTAAATCTTACCTCAGAATTGTTGCATAACGTTGATTTTCGAGAGTGCAAGGACAACTTTTTTTTCCCGTTTTTTTTTTGCATACTAAATTGAGTCGCCCTAATAATTATACATTAATTATTCGGGTGTTTTTCTCTATTTCTGATTTCAGGTCGACAACTATATTTTGTCATTCGTGAATTAGTGCGAAAACTTTGTGTTTAAAGCTATGTTGCATTTTTTTTGTTGACAAAATATTGTGGTACTTCTTGTCTTCCAAAATATAAAATTCGTATGCTGGTTTCATAAGCTTTGTGCGTCTATCTACCCAGAGTGTAAGTTTATCGGATTTTTTTTTAAAACTATATTGAGTTTTATTCTTTTTCAATAAACTTTAAAGTTTTACATAAAATCAAAATTGAGTTTGTGCAGTGGAAAGCAAACAATCGGACGTGACAATTTTTATAAATTAAATTGCACGCTTTTAATAACAGAAAATGTTGTCTTCTTGTTTTTTTTTATTGAATCAAACAGACCAGTATTTTGCTGGGATTGACATGTAGAACCACATACATAATAAAACTTTTAGAAAGTACTTTGTAGCTTATGTTATAGTTTTTACTTATAGCTCTGAACGCTATAAGTGAAAAAAAAACTTCTTTTTTACAAATCAGAAACTACTTTTAAATTAAAAAAAAAACAGAACACCTAATTTTATTTCTTATATCGAATTCCTTACATCCATCATCGACTTCACATGCACGCTTTTCTTGCAGGTTTGTTGCAAACAAAAAATATCGAATTCCTAACAACTATTTCAAAACAATTTCAGATCGGCACTGGCAAAAAAACATATGCTTGTAAAGATGATGAACTGCAACATTTGTTTTGACAGATAAAATCGATTTTGTTTAGAAATAATTCGATTGTTTTCAGAAAAAAATCGAATGTTTGGCAATGGGGAATTTGACGTAAATCATATTAATATTTGACAGAACGTAGTAGTGAAAAAATAACCAACTGACAACTTTAAATCAATGCAAAATTTTAACCCCATCTTCTTTGCAATGATAAGAATTGATTCATCAAAAAAAATGGAACCGACAATTTTTTACTTTACACAAATTTACCAATTTTAATTTGGTCACGCCTATTTTGTAAAATGAATTGAGGGTAATAAGAAAAGAGCAAATAAATTTATTTTGACCTTAACCCATATTGGGTTATGAATATGAATGATTTTTTCAACCGTTATTCATAGAAAAAACCCATTTTCGGTTCATAATTATTTCGACTATGTATATGAAAACTAGATTACTCTACCTTTTGCGGGGTTTTATATCCTTTGAGTGTGATAAAAAAAAACTTCATATCAGCCACTTTTCAATTTTAAGTTTTCCTTAAATTAAAGAAAAAAAGCACATTTTATCTGCCTAGCATAGGTGCGATTAGAATTTTCAATAACTACTACAAAAAAAACCATTAGAAAACTTAGAATTGGCAAAAGTTGACCCTTTTTATCTTGCTTAGGCTTTTCTATGGAAACAAAAAGAATAGATCCTTATCCAACAAATGTAGGTACATAATATATAGTAAAATTGCTGACTTTTTGCAGACGAAAACATAAATGATAAATACAAACCCTTTTAACCCTTTAAGGAAAAATACATTTTAGTTGCCAATCACGTTTTTTGGCCTTGAAAAGATGTTAAGAGCAGTTTCCATATACTTTTCGAAGTGATTTTGTCCATCACAATAATTTTCTCTCTATTATAGCAGACTTAAAGTAACCTCTTTAAGGTCAACACCTTATTCGTGGAAATACATGTGTTATATATATATAGGAACTAATAAAGGCCATGTTGGACATTCGTTAAAAATATTGATGGTTTAAATCTTTGTGTACATTATTGTTATATTTTCCAATTATTACAAATTTTAACAGGACGACTCTACTGGCCATATAGATGTGCAATATTATAGCCACAATCTAATCAGGAAACAGTGCATTTTACTCAATGGGTTTTTCATGGCACGTCGTTCATTTCCTTTTCACTATTTTTCTCATCAGCATTCACATCCCCATTCAAAAAAAAGCAGACAATAAAAATAATATGCAAGATGCAAATGAACGTCAAATCTACCTACACTAGAAAAAAACAAAACAAAATAATCTCTGTTTTTTAAGAATCTGATAAAATAAAAATATCAACATTTTACGTGAAATGTCACTATATAAGGTGGCTTTTAACAGATCAGAAAGTATCAGAAGGTAATTTCTTGCAACATGATCGACCTGTGGAGACGGCCTGTAAACCTAAGCATCCACTTGACAAATAAATGATTTCAAGAAATGTGTCATGTATAGTCAATATTTCTGTGGAGGCCACTTATGACTGATTTTTTGTTATCCTTAGAAACACATACATTTCTTCATTTATTTCTTGTCTTGTCAGAAGAAATAAATGCAGAACTAAAATTTGACGTTTCGTGACATCCAACATATATAAATATATCTAATGGAGGCGCGACCTAAAGAACAGCTGATTTTCGTTACTGCAAAGTGGAACACTATCATTCCAATGGCCTCGTGCAGAAGATGTAGATGATTTGAAAGTAAGGCAAGTTTCCAGTCTTTGATTAGCCAGCTGTCAAAAAATGTCCTTCCAATTAAGGGAATTTTACTGGAAAGTAAGCTACAAAATATTTCCCTTCATTTCTAGTCGAGTGCATTTGGGTCAGAATTATCAGCTGTCAGTTATCTACGAGTTCGTCTCTAAGCAAATTTGCACTCAATGCATGTAATTTCCTTCTTTTGAAGTATTTTTCCCAGATTGACGTTTATAATTAACAGGGAAATTATGTCAGTTGCCAAGAGAAATATAGCGTCGCAGCCAGACTGTCTGCCACTTGAAGTGTTCGCCTACTTCATAAAACTGCGAATTCTACGAATTTCTAAATAAAAACTATCCACTTATTAAGAGAGCGCTTACGAGAGAGTAAAATATGTTCCTAGTCTGCGAATTTTACTCCAAAACATTGCTTTGAACAAAAATTATGAGGACTGTCAAACGAAGAAAAAATTAATACATAAGCTGTCACTTGTCATTTATGTCATTACAAAAACCGATATTTTTTCGACCACTCTTTGAAGAAATGAGAAAATGTGCATTTTTAAGAACAAAGTATACGGAAACACTGCTATTTTTTCTAATTTTTTTAAGTGACTGTCAGCTCGGACGAAAAATTAATTTCCATGAGGGAAATAAATAATTACATTATTAACAAATCGTAATTGTTCTGTTGCAAATATTTTTGCATACGAAATTTGTACATTATTCATTAGACCATTTTCCCTGATTGCTATAACAGCCTACAAAGCCAAGTGAACCCCTTATAGTTTCTTGGCGCCTTTGCAAGCGAAAGACGCTTATACGACTAAGACATAACTTAGTAAATCTGAGTAGGTTCATGCAACCCAGTCGTTAACTTAATTTTTGTCTTCAGATTTTTTTTTGCTTTGATATTTGCTTTCAGGATATTTATAGTTGGTTGGGTTTTCCATGTTGTGGTTCTCACCTTCTTTCATCCAATTCGAGCGTCGAGCCCCAATTAAAGTTCGTTCAACAAATTTTAAATATTCTTGCCTGACTATTATTTGCCGTTCGTTAAGTTTTATGCAATTTTTAGTTCGGAGTTCACTAGTTCCAGGCCCCAGGGGGGTAACAAATTTGTTTCCGGTTAAATATAGAATTTTGTTCAAAGTAAAAGCTTTACTCGCTTACTTTGGAAATCAATCAAATTCCATCACACAAACTTATACAAAACGTAATCCGGATTGGAACTCACACGTGATACTAATAGAAAAGAACATTACTAACCATAATTTAAATACATTTATGTTAATGAGAAGGATAAACAAAAATGGCTTATTCAAAACATCTGGTCCTTGTTAAATAGGAAATGATTTATGCATCCCACCGCGACGATTTGTTTGAGTATGAATAATTTCGATTTATCACCATTTTCAAAACCACCGAGCGCCTTAATATTCTTTACTGTATTATAATTATTTATATATTTACAAACCGGACGTAACAAACAACGCTTGAGAGCCATTTTTTTCACTATTTGTCAACTTGCCGCAAAGTCTCAAGTTGGTCAACTCTATAGTTGGCACAAACTTGAGAGTGACAAGTTGAAATTTGCTTTTCTTCACTATTTTATATCTCAACTCGAGAGTTGAAATTTAAAAGTTAGCTTGAGTTTTTAAAAATTTCCTTGGGATATTTTTGACAGATACGTATGTATCAACTTTGTTTTTTAGCGAAATTCAGTTGGGAGTGGCATACTGCGTTGCAGTTGAATAGTGTTAACGGGTAAAAAAGTGTTAGATACCTACAGTCTTATTTAATAGAATGCTCTAAACAGATGAATAGTTATACAGTGAATAAAGTCTTATGTAGCGTTTCCATAAATTCCTATTTATGAAACATTTTCCCATAAATTATAGTTATGCAGGGTTTTATGTCCAAAAAGTACCAAAAACGGGTAAACTATTCCATTTAGCTGCCATGATCAAATCAACTGTTTATCAGAAAACGCAACTAGAACTTTTGTTGGTGTTATAATTGTGATTTAATGAAAACAAAATAAATAATAATGCAAAATAATAATAAATATTAGATCATAGTTTTTCATCCCTAAGATCCTGTTTAGATTGAAAGTACCGCCAATATTTCATATGTCGAGTATTATGCGTATGGGTAGGGTGACGGTGGCTTCAGCACTCTCACGCCAGGTTCTGAGTAGCAAAATGCACTTTTTTGGTTTTTGTATTTATTCTAGAAGTTGCGAATTTGTTTTTTTTTAAGCACAACAATTTTAGGTTTAGCTTTAATTTATGCAGGTTGGCTACCGGCTTTCGCCGTGGGCGCCGTCACACAACCAAAAAGGTCCAAAACATATTTGCTTTGGAAAACCTGTATTTTTTGTTTAAGTCTCCATTTCTATGATTCATTGGATTGAATCGTTTTTTATATAGTTTTCTTCTTCTTGGCATTGGAAGTTTTGCATTTAAATTATTGAAATCATTTTAAAAGGATACAAAATTTAAAGGCATTTTTTCTTTTATGTCCAAACTCAAAATGACATTTCGACACTATAATTTCCTTATGTGGGCTCTATTCAACCTATAAGGGCGTTTAGCTTATAAAGGATCTATTCAACGTTGCATAAGTTTTATAAATGAGATTTTCGATTTCGGAGGCATTATAAAAAGTGCATAGCACTATATACTGCCTGTAATGCAATTATAAATAAGGCTGCTAATTTACATTTTTTTTTTAAATATCATTACAAAACAGAAATTGCTGTTTTATGATTGGAATTCATTATTAATATTTTAACTTATTGAATTAAATATCCATATATAAAAATGTGGCTTCAATTCTGTTTGCTAAAGGTTAATGTGAGACGCAAATTCGCATAAATATATATGTATATACATATGTTAAGTGATTCATATTTAATATATGAAGATGTTTATTCTTCAAGCCAAGTAGCCCCCTTTTAGGCAGATGCCATTGATAAGCTGTATGATAATGACTAAATCCTGCACCTGGAATTTAAACATTCTCCTCAAAAAGTAAAAATGCCCGTTTTATTGCATGTATGTACATTTATAATAATGTATATTATTATTATAAATGTACATACATGCAATAAGACTAGTTCATAATAAAATCTCATGCAAAACTTGGCCTTTTGGACTTAAAACACAAATAATAATGATATTGGGTTTTATACAATAATTATTTCGAAACTGATAAATTTAAAAAGCGAGTTACAAAATGTATTCACAATTTTCGTTCATCTGTCATCATATTATGTAGAAAGGTCCTATATCCATTTGTTTGAATAAAATAATAACAAAAGTTTTATTAAGCTTTTTGACTTACTACAGTTTCTTGACTTCACTTTTTTCGGCATTTAGAAAAAAATCAAGGCTTACCTCTTGCAAAAAAAATTACATTTTCAATACTGTTCCCCAAACCCATCGATATACACATCAAGGACAGGTCTGTTCAATACATATCCACAGCTGAGCACAAAAAGTATCGGCGGCATCTGGTTCTTGAGATATTTCAATTCGAAGTTATTCGCATGATTTTCAACCTAACTACACTTGACCTGCGTTGGATGGTGATAACTCCACAACCAAGCCCTGCAAAAATCTGCGGCTGCCAGTTCTCGAAAGAGATTGGGATTCTGAATCTTATTCTCCAAGAAATACGAAGTCGGTAGATAAAATCATGTTTTGGTATTATCTTCTTTCTTCTTTCAATCGCCAACAATTCTTCTTCGCTTCTGAAAGCAGACGATGGAATATTTTGCCAATAATAATTTTCTTGGGTAATTTTAATTTAAAAATATTTGTATACAACACGAAATCAAGAATAATTTTTGAGAGAAGATGCAACAAAAGTTTGCTCTCTCAACTTCTACTATTTTCGGAAGTTGAGTAAACGAGAAGTTGATCAACTCGAGAGTGGAGAATCGAAAGTTGAAACTGTCAACTTTATGTGAAGAAAAAAAATCACAGGTTAAAAATAAAAAATCCTCGAGTTGAGTTCAACTTGTAGTGAACAAAATGGTCCTAAGCATATGAATATTATTAATCGCACTGTGGGTGATTCTGTTTCTAACTTAGTATTCAAATTTTTGAGGTTATTAAATTGAGTCGGTGTGGGTAATTGTTAGCTTAGCTTATTGAACTTTCACGATAGAGTGTTAAAAAGAGCGAAAATGACAAATCTTCCAAAAGATGTATAAATCCGGGCGGTTACAAGAAAATGTCAGAAAAATCTCCAGTAACTTTGAGTAGTTGTCCCTTTGAAGGTAGACTTAGAGGCTTGGATTCGGCAGAAAATTGTAGGTTTTTTGCATTCCTGCAACTATCTCTGGGTATGTATTCAAAATATGTATAGATATATTTATAGAACAATCTAATTAATTTTGAAACACATTCAATGTACTGTGTGGGATTAAACCAAACTGATTTATTATGCGTCTTTTTAAATGTGTGTTTTTGAAACACATTCCCTTCCTTGTTATCCTTGTGTGTGGTTATTTTTAATTGAATTTCGATAACATCGTTATATTCTCCAATCCACTGCTGTGATGGAAATATTGTGGGAGGAATATAAGATTTTTCTTATTTTTTTTTTACTTTTTGCTTCCCTTTTTAAATTTTAAAAGAACTCAAGACAAGAGTTTTACTACCTACATAAAGTTCTATCGATTTAAAGGTTGATACACCGATAGTAGCTTGGGGTGTTAACCTTCCGGATTAAGTGTTTTTACACTTTGTATTATACCAAAGAGAAATGATATGTGTACTTACGTTAACTGAAGGTAGATATACATATAAGGATCAAATTCAAATTTACTAAGAAATTTTGGAGATAATTATTTCGAAAATTCAATGAATTCCATTATACTTAAATTCTAATGGCAGACTCTCTGTGCTGATGGCGATTATAAATATCAATATTTTGTATAGGTAATGCAAATAATGAATTTACGCAGTTCCTATTAAAGCAAATTCTGAACTACGTACATTTAAGTATATGTATTTGCTTCAATGGAATTTACCTTTGAAGCGAAGCGTGTAATTGACATTTGGCCGATAGGATAGAAAACTGTATGTATACTTCTATACAATTTCAGTAGGCGTGTGTGCTAACAGATAATTGGACCTCTTTCAAGAAAATTTAGATTTCAATTTTGAGTATTCGTCGTTTTTGACAGTTTATTCACATGGCCGCGAATGACGTTTTATTATTCCAAATTTCCACCATACGTCAATAACTGGGATGTTGAAAATTTAAGTATAATAAAAGTGTTATGATGTAGAAAAATGTACGGTTAAAACTTCTAAGTTGGAAAAATAAAAGACAAATATAATTCCTGGAAGGGCCCAAATGATAATCTCTGAAAGTCAGCAGCGTGCTAACAATTTATTTGTTACATACACGGCGTCTCCACTGACGATAAATCCATCATTTCTTGTGTTGTCAATTATTCTCCATCTGTCTTTTTTTTTGTTTAATAATCTACACGCGCTTAAGGGATTATATGGTACTACCTTTTGAATGTAACAACTCAGCGCGGCCGTGAGGTTAAGGAAGAGAAAGAAGGACAGGAAAGATGTGTGGCGCGATGTTCTGAGACTGTAGGTGGTTGTTGTCACAGATTTTATCTCCAGGGATGGTGGCTGAACTAAAGCGGAGAAATGTCCGTGTCTTATTTATCTATGTCCCTTAGAATTCGCGTTATTTTTTATTCGTTGTCATATTTATCGGCCTACTAGTTTTACTAAATCACATGTTGTTAGTGCTATGCTTAGTGTGACCAATTTAGCATTTTCCTGCTAAATTTAGCAGGAAAAGTTTGCTTTTAGCATTTTTTTTTCAAATCCTGCCGGCAGTTTTTTTAGCAGGAAATTTGGTTTTAGCTGGAAATCTAACAGGTTTTCATATTTCTCCAACCTAAAATAAAATATTGCTTTAAAAAATTAAAACTCAATCAAATATAAATGCGTATCACTAATTTTGCAGCAAGAAAACTTCTTTCATTTCATTTCAAAATCTTTGCGGATTAATAAACAACCATTAAAAGATTTTTTTAAAGATAAAAACATTCTGAACTTATTTCCAAAAATTTATTCCAATGGAACAACATAAATCTAAATAAATGGTAGAATATTTAAAGTACTGTAAAATTTGTGTGCGAGGTAAATAGGTTGCATCCAATGAAAACCAGTACAAGGAGTTGTCAAACTTTGTCAATTCGTTTTTAGTTTTGCCTATCTCAAATGCTGCAGTTGAAAGACTGTTTAGTTTAATGAATTTTGGAAAGGATCAACGAAGGAATCAAATGAAAACTGATATATTTTTATCCGAGATAATGTATCTGAGAAATGTTGTAATGTCTTCATTTTTCTCCTAATATAATCAAACAAGTTGTTTCATCAAACTTTTAATTTTCCGAAGACCAAAAACAAGAAAATTGTTATAATTTTGAAGATGCTTTCAATGAAGAAAACGTTTGCAGTAAAGAGTGTACATAATATAAATACCTTTTACTTGATTAGATTAACATACTGTGATACCTGATTTGTTGTTTCTTTTTGTTATTGCGAAACGGATTAATAACTATTTGTAAGGTTGTTTCCTTTTTGAAATAAACTAAACAAAATAAATAACTTCTTTTTTGTCTTTAATTAGTTATTTAAAATTCATACTTAAGTAAAAAAAAAATGTTGGTGCAGGCATATAATTTACGTTTTTTTGCCTTCTAATTACAAGATTTCCAGAGTTGGCAAGATTTTTGATAGTTTTTTTCCTACAAAAAAATTAGCATTTTTTAGCAGTTCTTGTAGACAAAAAATCCTGCTAAAACCACTATCTTAGCAGGATTTAAAATTTTTCATTGGTCACACTTGCTCTGCTAGTCTACAACATAAATGTAAAAATCACAATGACATTGGCGCCATTTGTAAAAAATCATGCCAAACTCAACGTGTAGATATAGACTGTTTCGCAATCAACGAACTATTTACTTTTTTAATTCCACAAGTTTTTTTTCAACCTTGAAATAAATAAATCAGTAACCTTCTGATTGAATTTATTACACACATACCTATAACCATTTTCAATAATGATTTGTTATTTCTTCCTGAATTGACAACCAATTTACCGATAAAATGTCTCAATTCATTTATCAACTACAAACACACATTCAGCGGGCGGGGGTGACTTGATCGGAAATAAATCAACCAATTCTCAAAAGACCTTTTATTTATTTCCACTTGAGTAAAAGCTAAATCAATTTTAACGCAACAAATAATAAACTCGAGTTTGAGGTTGTTATATGTTGAATGTTGATATTATTATCTTGACAATATGTCATGACTTCTACTATGTGTAATGTGTTGACTTTCCTCAAAATCCCAAAGCGAATCAATGTCGATTACCTTTCGAAAATAAGAAATTTTAAAGGCTTTAATTTTCGGGGATTTGTTCACCACTACGGATCAAATGTATGTGTTTATTTTCATAACGGTGTATTTCACTCTATAACGCATAGGACATATGATTTGGAAATCGGATACCTTTGTAGCCTTAGGAAAAGGATAGAAAAGATTTATTCAACTGATTACATTCAGATTTTTATTTCACAGTTCAAAGACAGAAATATTTTCAACATTTCAAAGGATGTGGCTTTGAAGTAATTCCCTTCATCATTCATCCAGTAAGTAGTTAGAAAGAATTTGACGCTCAAGCACACAAATCTCCGCAAAATCTCTCAAAGTGTTTCAGTTTGTTCTATGACAGAAATATTCGAAGAATGTTTTTATTGAATTGTTGAGTTGTTTGCTATTGGTTTTCCTTCTAAAGATTCCAATGGAATATCAAAATTCGTCTTTATAGACATTAACTACCAAACGTCCTTCACGTCGCTGTCGTTCGTATTTAACAAAATGGTTTCCTTAACTTTTTGTATATAAGTATTTATTATCGGGCCAATTTACAATTTAACAAATCATTTTCCCCAGAGATTTAATTCTTTTTATTCTTTTATAGCTAGATAATGTTATATCGTCTCTTCTTTCATTTGCATAATTCTTCTAAAATTTACTTAATATCCTCCTTAAGGCTATTCTATCTTATAATCTGAAAACACTCACAAACATACTTTGAAACCCTTGCAGAAGGCAAATCGAAAAATGATTTATTATTCCATGGTCTCTTGGTTGTTGGCTTGACTTGGCGATATATTTGTATACCTATATAGTACCTTTTTCATTTGCATAGGAAATATTAAATAAGCAACTTTCTATTCTTATGGGTCCTGTTTTACTTTTTGATTTATGTATAGCTATATGCACATATATATCTGAGCTTGTAATATTAGGTAGCCTAGCATAATCTATTATTATTCATCAGCACCATTGGCAAGGACAATGAATACAAAATTATTAAATTTTTTAACACCTTCCTGAAGACATCTTCAGGAATATGATGTGCTTGATTTATATCACTTAACGTAAAAATGTGTAAAATATGCTATTTTTTTTCAACAAAGATAATGATTGCAAATTTTAATAATATCCTCCACCAAAATTGGAAATAAAAAGAACCGTGTAGGAATAAATTAATAATGAAATTCGCCCTCGAAATGTTTCACTTCATCGAACTTTTCAAACTTATCGCTTGATTAACGATGTTCCCTTTCTTCGCAATTTCAAAAGCAAAAGACATTTTAATAACATTTCAAGATTCAGTCCTCGTGAGAATGTTTTTATTTTATTTTGGAAAACAAAAGAGAAAAATAATTTAAGTTATATGTTAAATGAAGGAAATTCGGATTTCTGCTCAGAAGTAGGCATGTGAGTCGCTTCTCGAAATCTTTCCGGAGGACGCAATTTTTTGCCTGTTAAGGTGTGTCCACACTATAGAACTATTTCAGAAATAAGTGTTTAAAAAAGATTTCTGAAATGTTTTTTTGGTGTGGACGGTCCGAGAAAAATGTCTGAAATGTTTCTTTGTTTCCCATAGGTTAATGACTGACACACACATTTCTCAGAAAAAAACATATCTCTATCATCAGATGACGAGGAGGACGAAGGTGAAGCAATCAAAAACTCCACTAAATTTATAAAATCTAAATTATTAACTTCTTCGTCCATTATTTGTTAATTTTTGTTTGTACTTTTTAGCACGGACTGGCATAAGTTCACAACAAATTAATGACAAAATATTTTCCATTTGACGTTTGACAGAAAAGATTTTTACATGTATGTGTGCATTCAGGCCCAATCTGTCAACCCATCAGAGATCGAATCTTTCGTGTTGAGATTTAATCTAGATTTTCTGTTTAAGTTTCAGCGAAACTTTCAAAATTAAGAAAAAATCAATTTTTTGACGGAGAGAGCAAATCTTGTCTTGAATGAAACTCGCTATTAGGATTACGAAAGAAAAAATTGTTTCAAATTAGGGAAGGTTTACTTCAGCGCGTGTATATATATGTAAGTACCTACCTCTTCTTTTTTTATATCCAGTTGTGTGGTGAAAATGAATTTGAAACAAGCAGCACTGATAGCGAAGCACAATCACTCACTCATTCACAGTCTCCTTATACACCTTTGTAAATGTTTGAGAAACAAAAAACTTGCCGTTTGGTATGGGAATCAGAGAACATTTTCATAAATATTTCTGAAATGCTTCACAGATCCCAGACCGGAATAAACATTTCAGAAAAGTTTCCGAAATATTTCTTAAATGTTTCCGAAATGATTTTTTTAATTTTTCAGAAATGTTTCTTTGGTGTAGATACACATTTAGTGATTACGCTCATTTTCGCTCATCAAAAAATCCACTTAGCGCTACCTGGTGTTCAATTTTCTCAGCTGGTATTGGTTGTCTCTGTTTTTTTTTTTGTGCGAGTGAAGGTACGACATTTTTATTAGGTCATCTAGTCTAGTCTAGACTGGAGTTAATGGTGACAAATTTATGTATGTCAATTGGTTACATAGTCCATACGAGAAGATATCACATAAATAACGACCTATTCGACCCGATTTTAAAGCATCGCTTATCCGATACCGATACCAATTGCCAACAGCATTAGTCACTTGCTCAACGATAAGAATTTTTGAATAATTCATCAAAAAATGAAAATCATATTCAATTTTTTGCAATTCAATCAAATGGAATTTCCAATCTATGTCAACAAAAAATTGATTCCATGAAATACGATTAGATTTTCGCTTTACCCTCGGGGAGAAGATGAGATAAAGATGACACAACAAAACTCGAATGATTGGAAATTGGAAAGTCCTTCTGTTGTATATGGAGATTCCCTAACCCACTCCCCACAGTAACTTATGTGTCTCGACAAAAAACACAAGGACGCAGAGTTCACATACCTTTACATATACGGGATCATAAATAAAAAACAAAAACAAAAAAACACACACATTCTGTATAAACTTTGAGGGAGAAAGTTTGGATCTGTTGTCGGCGATGTTAACAATTGTCCTTGATGATGAACATTAAAATGATGATGATTGGCCCACGTGAACGGTTAACGTGTTTGGTTGCTGGTTCTTTTGCTTGATGTGGCATACCAAATGCCTCAGCATTTTTAAATGAAAACAATTTCGTGTTTTATGGTTTCATTTTTGATTTCTTTCAAACAAAAGGGAATTAGTGATATTTTTTTAGCTGATATTCGAAAATAGAATGAGTTTAAAATTCAGCCAGCCATAAATTGGTTGCCGTATTTCATCTGTTTTGTTTAACTTTTAATTGATTGAATAAATTGGAATTTACCTTAAAGATTATTGTTTTTTCTACCTTTTGAGTTCAACTAAATATGGTTGCTTGGGGCAACACGCATGATGGTGGCAGATCAATAATTTAACAGCCGAAAACAGTTTTACTGAAGCATAGATTCTGGCGGAGGGATTCAGACTCACGTGCGCCATATCACTATTGCCACTTCTGTTAATCCAAAGACCATTTATATTTGCATTCAAGTTTTTTTTTATATTCAACCCTTAACCGCTGTGTAATATACGAGTTGTTCTTCCAATTGGTACCAATTCATATTACTGGCTTACAAGTGTATCCCCGTACTCCATAAAGCTGAGAAAACCTGCAAATATATACGCAAAACTGTCAAATCCTGTTTCTGTATACCGAAATTTCGTAGTTTTTTTTTTGCAGAAGAGGGCGCTTATGAGAAAGGTAACTAGTAGTTCTACCCTCTGACAATTTATTCCCAATAAATATTTGTAGGCATCACATTTACAAATGTCAAGTTGACGTTTGTCATAGAAGAACACAATTTATCTGTCTCATTGTCTTTGTCTGGTTATTTCCAACAGTTTTGTTATACAAATGAAAAGCTGTTAAAAAAAACAAACAATATTAATTTAAAAATAAAAATATTGTGAATTCCTACCAACAAAAAATATATAAGATGGATAAAACCTTGAAGGTACAATTATGGCGAATTCCTAACAACCATACATTCGATTTTTTTCTGAACACAATCGAATTGTTTCTAAACAAAGTCTGTCAATACAGATCTTGCGTTTTTAGCAAGTTTTAATAGACTACACGCAAGCAATTTTTTGCAAATTACTTATAAAAAAACCGATCTGAAATCGATTTGAAATGGTTCTTTGGGATTCAACATTAGAATATCTGTTTGACGATTAAGAATGTTCAGAAAATTGTACTCACATGAAACTGTTCCAGACTGTTTTCCATTTTATTTATATTTGAGAGCATTTCATCCCCACTCTTTAAGATTTGAAGTCTGGATTAGACCTGTCAATGATTAGATGTCAATTACTGTCAGCTAAGCGCTCAAGTGTGCTTAAAAACAAATATAAGGGTGTACGCAGCTCGCATTGAACAAATTCAGAGCAAAGGTACCAGGGTTCAAACCCCAGTCAAATTTCGAAGTAGATTTGAATAAAAAAAAGTGTAGTAGATCAATAATTTTCGCAGAGATTTAATTTTAAAACAAAAACCAAAATTTTCTCAAACAAATTTATTTTAACAAAATAAAGCGTATTTTTCGGTTCTAAAAAAACACTTAAGGGCCAATAATGTGTTTGTTGTTGAAAAGAAATCTATGTCCTCTATTCTAATAACTAAAATTTAAAATATCTTTAAATTTATTAAATGTACTAAGCATGTGCTTGTGCTTTGATGCACAATCCACGACTTCAAAGGTTTTTCCTATTTCTATAAGTATTAAATTAATTTAACTTTGCCAGTTTATTCGTTACCACAATTGGCCATTTCAGGTCCTGATAGGTACTATATGAGCTTGAACTCTGTTCGAAAAACGCCTTATGCCGCATTTACACGAGTGACAACTTGCCATTATTTCATGTCATGAATCTGGCTAAATAATGGTAACACCAAATGATTAATGATGCGCATTTGCACCGGGCAAAATAATGACTGTTTGATTTTAATGGCAATCTACCACTAAAGAATAAGCAAGTTCATTCTTTCTCGCGGTGTGCCATTATTTTCAAAATGGAGTCAATGTGCATTTACATGACTCAATTTGAATGGATTTAATGCCAGTTTTCCCTGCCATTTTTTTAAAAATAAATTTTCAAACCACGATTTTGTCATTAATGTCAATAAAATGGAAGAAATAATGGCAATTTGTCATCCGTGTAAAATCATTATGTGGAACAATCTTGGAATTTTATTTCATCTCAGACCTCTGGGGTAAAAGCCAGATGCACAGCTCATTACACCCTGAAATTTCAGAGGAAATATTTTTGTAATTTAAAAAAAAAGATAAAAAATTCTTTTCGAAAATTCGATATCTATTTTGAAAATGGATATTTTGCATGAACTCTTAAATAATACAAGTTCATGGGACCCAGTTATGGAATTTATTTAATTTTTTTTTTCATTGTAACCATTTGTTATAAAATTATTTTCTTTTTCACAAAAATCTAATTTCTTTTAAAAATTCAGTATTAAAAAAAATTAAAAGTACACCACACGAAACAGTGCAACATAGACTTAAGCTGCGCATACTTAGTATTTTTTTAATGTCACATTAAAAAGGAAATCCCTTCTGTTTTTGTTGTAGATACATATCCGCAGCACTTTGAATTTTTATTTTGCAACAAAATAAATCCATTTGTACTCTTTGAATTTGTGTTTTACTTTGAACTCTGCATTTAAAGGAATTAAGTTCCACAATCTAGTCTAGTGATACGTGACTGGGTTCTCTTCGTTGTGTCCCCCACTTTTATTTTTTTTTTTGCTTAGACCTCCATTCCATGAATAAACTATTTACAAAGAAGAACAACAAAAATGAACAAAACATTATGCAGCGCTAATGTCTGACACTAGAAAACTGTTGAACAAACTATAGCACACACAAGGATTAAATAAAATGGACAAGGAAAAATCATTGTGCAGGTGTTGTACGAGTCGAGTAGTACTTTATTAAAACGACGAGTACGTGATCTGCGTCTCATTGGGCCACTCAAGTAAAAGACTGGATTTTATAGTTTAATGGTAAGTTCTAGAATGTTTCCAACTTTAAATGATGATGGTCTCATTTGTAACATTAGTTTAGGTTTATTCATGAAATGGCGAAGGGTCGTTTCACTAAAATGGTTTCAGGTCAATTACTCCTATAATAACGGCCTTTTAAGTGCTTAACTAATAAATTCTAAAGAGTTCGAAAGCAAAAGTTTCATATACACAAAGGAATTAATAAGTTAAAAAGGATTTTTACTTATTTAAGAAATAATGGTATAACATTTAAGTAGGTATGCAACTTTAGCTAAAAATATGACGTGGCATTTGTTAAGTTTAAAAAATCTATATCCTTTCTTTTATCTTTAATAGGCGAAATGAATTTCTTTTGTGGACTACTCTTATAATTAAGAGAATAGAGAGATACCTAAACTGTCTGAGTGTTTAAGACTAAGTCCTTGGAATTGGAATACAACAAAGAACCTAAGGGTAATGTATTGTAACATATTAAGATAATTTGGTAAAATTAATTCTTCAGACCCACATCTAAATAATTTACAATTTGGAGTGCTAAATTGAAAATTCATCTTTTATTGTTGGATTTTTTTAATTTGCGAACCATAAATTGGTAGTTCGTTGGTAAGAGTAGATGTGACACTGACACTGAAACACTTTAATATACATGGATATTGCAACACACTTTTTCAAGTTGAAGAAAAATAGGTTCCTTCCTATCTTAAAGGCGAAATGTTTGTCAATTATCCAAGCAATATAAGCTGTGTTCACTGAAAAAAACGTCAGAAGAGAATAGCATAGACAAGCGCCGCACAGAATAGATAAGAACAGATAAGTCAGAGCAAGATAGAACAATTAATTAAACGTCATTTATTCTTGTTGATGACTGAAATGTTTTTACTGATAAATAATTATTAAGACAAATGAGAAGTCTATTACCTTTAACTATAAGCCAAAAGTAAATAAGCCACCAACCAAATAAAACAGAAAAAAAAACAAATAATTTTGAAAATTCTCATGAATCTGTTCTCGTTTGATCTAACTCAAAAGCCAGAGGAGAAAATGCTGTTTTTCTGTTCTAGAACATTTTTTTCAACATCAAGAACTTAGAACAGACAATACCTTACTGAACAAACAAGTTGAACTTTTTTGCCCAGAACAGCTCAGAGCACGTCACTGTGGTCTTATTTTCCACTAATCGGTTACGTTTTCGTCAGTTTTCAAATACTTAAATATTTAAAAATCAAATTTTCTCAAGTGGGAAAAATTAAAATACATATCTAAAGTGATTTTGCGCAATTTTTAGGTCCTTGAGTGAGGACTTTCTCATCTTTTCTAAAGAAGAACTGTCATTCAATAGTAATTCACAATAGTTTTATAAGTATCTACATTATATCTACCCTAGTTGATACTATTGAATTGACAGAAGAAAAGGTACCCCCTTTTAAAAGTTCTAAATGTACCATATTTATGTACAATTTATTGTGAATACAATCAAAACACCTTCTCATTTGACAGGTGAGTATTTCAACAAAAAAAAAATGTAGGACACGTTCTGGGAAATTTCCTTCACCTATGTGAATCGCTATAAATGTTGATTTACTCATGTATAAACCAATATGAAGATTCAATTTAATAGCCAGCTATCAATTGATGTTCCAGCTATGGGTACATTGTCAGCACCTGGTGTCGTCATCGAAACCAATCAAAACAGGTGAATTGGAAAAAAATCGTTTTATCGCACCACAAAGAACACAAAGCAAGTTATATTATAATTCCCATGGTGTCTGGCTATATCTACGAGTATGTATACATTTAAAATATGAGATGGTATATACAATCTTTCGTTCTTTAATAATACATTTTTGGGTTTATATATTTTTTTAAATAAAATAACGAAAACAATTTGAAAATTTTTATAAACTCTAAAGGATATCCTGCCGCTGATTGAGTTCCGATAAAATTCAGTGTCAAACTTCCTTTTTTTCAGAAAATAATAAGTAAAAATTGTATTCCCGATTGGATTGATGAATATACAAATTTTATCAAGAGAAATCACCTTAACACACAGGTCACTTCAGCACATGTTCTCCTGACAGCTAGAAAAAAACGTTAGAAAAACAACAAAGTTAAAACCTTGAGTTGATAAATATCTTTTCCCAAACGTTCACTTTTTTCAAGTCATTTACGATCCCCAAATGGCGTTGTCTTTGCCATAACAAATATGGGGAGATTGAATGGCAAAAAACCTGAGGACACTTTAGTCCTTTCAATATTATTATTTTTTTTTTTGGAACTGGATGATCTCGATGAGAGGAACAAAAAAGGACAACAATAATGTCTGTCAGGCAGTTTAAAATCCCCACAAAAACCAATTCAACCAAAGTAAGGGAAATTGGGAGAGAGATACACAAATTGAAGTGAGTGAATGTATGTACGTTATAACAAAGGATGGTTGATGTCATTAGCCTGCCAGTTGTTGTCATTGCCAAGAGTTGTGCTTTTTTGTGGAAGGGGGAGACTAGCACAAATAATGTCAGCAGATTGTATATGCGGTTGAAGTGATGTATACTATGTGGTATAATAGATGTTGTTTTGGTTTTACAAAAAAAAAACAGAACTGAGGATTTGGATTTAGGTGATTGAAAATGTATTTTAAGGATGAGGGAGTTTTGTTTTTGACTTTCAAATTTAGATATTTTTAAATGTCAGCATAACTGGTTAGAACGTAGGAGAATGTTGAAGTTTATTTGTTGATTCGTAAAAGTCTTGATTTTCGTTTAAAAATCATCATTAAAACTTCCTGCTAATTAACGTTTTCTTATAAATATATAATTCATATTTATTATTGTCGAAATGGAATTTCTTTGATATTAACTGTACACTGTAAAATTTACAGTGTTTTCATAATTTTGAAGGATAACGATATTTAATTCTAAAATGTATGGTTAATCTAACATAAGTCAATTTTTGGCCAAATCGAGTTAACAATACAGAAAAGATACCAAAAAATTCCTAACGGTTCCATAAGTATCTATATTTAATTGTATACAGAATTATGACAGATTCGTGCGGCTCCCAAAAAGTGGATGCACAAAAAGTTAAGTATGTGTCCCCTTTCACGTAGGAAAACTAAATGGTGGATCCGAAATCCAACAGCAATATAGGGAAACTACACAAAATATCAGTTTTATCCTTCACAGATGCAAAAATATCAGTTTCACAACGGTGCTAGCTAAGGTACTACAGCTTTAGGCAAACCAAAATAGCTGCCGAAATTTCCCATCCATACATTATTCACAAACTCATGTGGTTTTCCATTGGCAAAATAAGTTAATATATTTTACATCTAGATCTGTCTAAACATTGATTTTCCCTTTTTTTGTGTACCATTGGGCATAATAAATTGATTCATTTTTGAATCTAGATCATTTTTGCAAATCTATGCAGTTTTAAATGAACTGTTACTAGTTTCACAGCCACGAAATTACACTAATACAATGTCAAAAAAAAAATTGCTATTGTACAGGGTGGCCCACGAATCCTCCTACAAAACTAAAACGTAATAACTTTTTGTCAGTGTGAGTAATCGGTTTATTTTTTTATTTTATACTATTTAGATTTATCAAAATGAATGCTTGGGATATTGAAAAATGGGTTAGGATAGTGCAGCGATACCATTCTTTGCAGTCCGTCATTTCCGTCCAAAGGGAATTTAGGCTGGCGTTTGGCGGTACTCCCCCGAGTAGATGGATCATTATGAGCCTGGAGAACATGTTTGCCGAATCTGGAAGCATCGAACGAAGACCGTATCATCGAAATCCCAATGTTCGGGCTCAGGATACAGTCGTGGCTGTTGCATCGGCAATACAGGCAAATCCAAGTGTTTCGACTCCAAACATATCGGGCCAAATTGGAGTTAGCAGACGGTCACTCCAACGGATACTTCATTATGACTAAAACTTGTTTCCGTACAAAGCCCAAATTAAAAGCAACTTAAACCCTCAGGATTTGCCTGTCCGCCTGGAATTTTTCCGAAAAATGATTGCAATGGCCGAAGAAGACAACATATTGATAAATTGTTTATTCATGTCTGATGAGGCCCATTTTGACTTAAACGGCAATGTTAACAAGCAAAATTGCCGTATATGGAGTGAATCTATTCCAGAAATGCTCCATGAGACGGAACTGCACCCAGAACGAGTCACTGTGGCAAGCTGTATTGTCGGGCCATACTTCTTTGAACAAAACGGTGTAACACAAACTGTCAATGGGGACCGTTATTCAAAGATGTTGAAGGAGTTTTTTTACCCAGAACTTCGCCGAAGACGTATCCCTTTCAGCAGGATTTGGTTTCAAAAAGATGGATCGAGTGCACACGTAGCCACACAAGTTATGGCGGAGCTCCAAAGAAAATTCCCAAACAAATTGATATCCAGAAACTGCACTTTCCGCTGGCCCCCAAGGTCACCTGACCTGACTGCACTAGACTTTTTTGTATGGGGTTATGTCGAGCAGGAAGTGTACAAAATGAAACCCAGGAATTTGACTGAATTGAAGCAGTCCATTAAGACAATAATTGAGGCGATCCCAATTTCAACCCTTCAGGCCGCAATGAACAATTTTCTGATCAGCGGCCGCATATGCGTGGATGGGCGTGGTCTATCATCTTTAAAAACCATTAGTTATTTAAAATAAAATTTAATTTTTAATCCAATAAAAATAACTTAATGAAATACATCGATTGAAATAAAAGTTATTTAAATTTCTTACTGTAGCACGATTCGTGGGCCACCCTGTATTCCATTCGTCATGAAAAAAAAAACAATTTTTAGATTGAAATCTGAATTTACCAATCGACAACGACACCTTTAGTTTCGTCGTGCAAAATGTTGGAATGTAGAAAAATTAACACATTTTCAAGAAATACAATATATGTGGTTATTCAATTACAAAGATTGTCTCAAGAAATTTAAACTTCCCCTTTATTCACTTTCTGATTTTTAAAATTAAAAATATACAATCTAATTTTGAACAAGCAAATGCCGCAGACAACCAAATATGTTTTGAAAATCATCATCATAAAGTCTTGTGTGTATAATTTTCATATGAATGAGCATTTAATTTAAAAGTTTTTGCTGTTGCGAGTTGCAATTTGTCTAACATGTCAGAAGCATAGGTACAGTTCCAAAGTGTCAATCAAATTATTTAATTAATTTTTAATTTTTGTTAATTCACAATTTATATGAATTATATATCTAGAAACATAAAATTTTGTTTTTGTTCAAAATATCTAACATACTCTAAATTTATCTATTTGTTTTCATAATATTGTTTGTAATCCAATTAAATTTGTTTGTATTTTTTTAGAAACTTAATAAATAATCCTTTTTAATTAAAAGCTATATTATATTCCCAATATTAAAAAAAAAACACCCTCCTAACTTATTTAATTTCACCTTTCCACAAGGAACTATGTACTCTAGGTACAAAATTCCACTTTCGATGATTTCCTTTTCAGACGGATAAATTATCCTTTTTGACTTCCTGAATTACAAGTAGAAATCATATACCCTGTGTCGATTTCTAAGATATTGATTTATGTTCACCGTTACCGTCACGCGGGTAAAATTTATTATCCAACCGTTGGAAAATAAATCAATTTCCTTCTTTAATTGTAAACATCCTTAACTTCTGATTAATCCCTGCGGGCTTTAATTAAAATTGAGAAAAAATTAGGAAGAGACACAGTAGGAAACAGAAAAAAAATTAAATTTGTACTTTCACCTAAGGAATTCAGGGAATGAGTAATTAAAAAGGGACTGCTCGAGTATCAATTGGTTTGACATGTCAGAGTGGCTATGACTGTACACTATCTTAAGAAAATGTTTTTTTTTTTAATTTGTATCGAAGTCGAAAATAGATAATCTTAAAAAAATACGTAAGGATATTTAATCAATTCGGTTAAAGTTTAACTTTATATTTTTATAATAAAACTTATTACTACGTTAATTATGAACTTCTCTGCTTTTGCTATGAATATTTTGAAAATCGTTGAAACTATACAGACATATTTCCTACTATAATTGAAAATGGATTCGCGAATAAAGAACCATTGAAGGTGGGTGTTAAAAATATCAACAGCAGCCTTATTACAAAACATTCTATTGATTGATTTGATTTACTTGTATAAACCTTTCGAATTACCTACAAACCCACAAAATAAAAATAAATCAAAAACCAATAAACCCTCGTCATGATTTGCTTATTCATACAGAATTGACATCAGATCAGTGATGGTAGATTGTAGCCAGTTAAGTTAGTATAGGTATATATACATAATACACATATACATATAGGTATATATATATAACTACAAGGATTAGGGGAATTGTAAAACCGTAGGGAGAAAAGGGTAGGATTATAAAATATGTATATGTACATAAATAATTTTATATTTATACGGAAAGGTGCTTATTTATTTATGTTTCTCCTGAATATTATTTGACCGCCATTTTGGTCAGGATGACATAAGCTTTGTTCAGCTCAGATGTCAGATGACAACAGCACAGTTTGGTAAAATTGTAATGAACAAAAGATAACAAGAAATTTTTTAAACTTGCAGCAGTCAAACCAATATAATAATAATTTCCTATTAATCAGGTTTTATTTAAAAAATACAACATCTGATTTTGACAGTTATAACTCAAGTCAGAAACTAGTGCAGAACATTCTGTTCTAAGCGTGTTTCAGACGCCCACAGTCTGTTAGAAACAGACTAATTGAACGTATTTAATATATGGTACTTGAAACTTAGTTCATAGAAATGTAAAATTCAGCTTAAGTTGTAATAATGTTTTTTTTAATTGTAATTTTTTTTCTTTTTCACGAGTTTTAATAATTGCGACCTTATTTTTAAAATGAAAATGGTATAATTACCAAGATTCGTTAGACATAATTCTAAACAATTTAGTAAGATGTTAAAGTAGTTAATCATCGAACTATATCTCAACAGTTTACTTAAGCATCACGCCAAAAACTTATGTTTGATTGGGGCCAGTTGTACATTCGTGGTTCTGCCCTGGTTCAAAATTTGAACACAGCCTAGCACCTATGAAGTGTTATACAATCGAAGTTTAGGAATTAACTCGCTGCTAAACCTGAAAGAATTTAACTCACCGATTTTGGTGGATTAACTGAGGTGTAACTAATGGGAAATATTTTTTTTTTCATTCATGCTTTCTCACTTCAATCCAATTTTGTTGGCAGTTCAGCTAAATAGTCAATTAAACATAAACAAACCAACCATATGAAAACGTGTACCAACGCAATTCAATCAATCAATTCCTTGCTTATAAGCTTATGTAATTTTTTTATTTCAGAATGAAACGTCCAATATGCAATAGTCTATAGTGGCTGACACTTCCGGATTAATATTCTTTGGAGTTCAGTTAACTTTCTTTTGACTCACAATTGTGCAACGCACTTTAAGTTAAACCTAGTTCAAGAAGTAAATCGAGTTCAGCTGATTTTTGGTTCAAGTTAAATTGGTGCAACTGGTCGTTACTTTTTTTAATTCTTAGGCGCGTTCTACTACAGCTTATCAAGAATATTATTATATGCTAATTAAAAAGTGTGTAAAATTTGAAATATTTTAGTAATATGCTCTAAAAATATCAAACAGTTAATTAGTATCATGCTAATGCCTTAATATAAGTAGCGCAAAATTTTAGTCGATTTAGTAATATGTTAAATCATTTTTAGTATGATACCAGGCTAATAAGAGGATTTTGCTAATTTTAAACCAGTTTTAGTATCGTACTATTTTCTTAACATTTTTCTAAAGTTAAAATCACAAAATGGCTACTTAATTTTGTTAGTATCGTACTAAATCCATATGCCACTTTGTCATTTAAAAACGTCAAAAAGTTATGTTCGCTTACTTTTTTGCACCATTTTAGGCGTGTTTAGTTGTAGATTTAGTATGGTGCTACTTAAAAAGTGTTTACAATTAGGAAAATATTAGTAAAGTGTTTTAGAATTAGTAAACTGTTAAGTAGTATCATGTTAAGCCCTTAACATCAGATAAATTTTAAAATGGTTGGACTTCTTCCGCCAGGCGGTATTTCATGTCACCAACAATTATATGTTATTTCTGTATAAAATTATTAAATCAAGACAAAATGCTAGCGACACATTTTTGTTTGGCATTTCAGGATGTAGGTTATGATTTGTTCTATTTTGACATTTTATATGAATCCCTGGCATGCTGACTGTTTTTCTATTGATGTCACCGAGCTAATGATGAAAAAACTTAATAATAATAAAACTTCAAGTCTGCTTATATTTCTCAAAACGATTGCAATCGTTTTATATTCACTTACGTACCAAACGAAACATACAATTATAAACCATCAAACAATATAATTGACAAGAAATTCGATATATGAACAAAATTCGATTTGTTTTCCTGTATATATACAAAATTCCGAATTTGGAAAAAAAATTGGAAAACATTCAATTCAGTATAGGAAGCGAATTCGTGGGTGTATGTAATACATTTATTATTTTCCTATGCTTCCTTAACGGGGAAATTGAACAGCAGATAGGGAGATATGGAAGAAAAATGTTGTTTTGTTATGAGGTTGCTTAAGTGGCGCCCGGGTTGTATCTATTGATATTTCAAGCAAATAAAATTGTAATTTCGAATAGATTCTTAAAAACGTTTATTTCCTCTGTACTGGCATACAGTTATACACATATATTATGTTCTTCATGAACACGAATATAAATCGTTTTATATTAGGTTGTCGTTTTTATTGTTGTTTATTTCTTAAGAAACGAGGTATAAATGCTTATTTGAATCAATAATATCGATTTCGGGGATAAATTGGGATAAGAAAGAGATTTGTGTTTGGGAATATTGTCAATGATTATGTTGAGTTTTGATTCTTCTCATTTATTTGAAGTAAACTGTCATTACCAGAGGTTAATTTTTTATTGTAAGCGATGCCTTTAGTTGCTTGATAATTTTTTTTTATAGGGAATTGATTTGCACAGAAAAATATCATGAAAAGAGGCAAAACAATCTATTGAAATAGAAGAATTTAAACTGATTTTGACAGTGAAAAGTTGAAATAATTATGAACTTTAAATATAATTTATTGGATATGAAGTTGATAGGTATAGGTTAATTGTGTTTCAATAAAACTTCTTCGGTTCAAATTTACATTTTCTACTTTTTCTCGCTCAATTATCTAGTTTCATGCTAAACCTCATAAGTTAATTATGGCTCTGGTATGGTCCTTAGAACTTTTTTGATATAAATATAATCAAATTATTCACACAAAGAAGACATCCGAGGATAAAATACATTCTACTCCCTGATGATATTCATAAAACTAATGTACCCTTTTGTCTTTAACATTATCTCCTCTTGTTCTTCTTAGATAACCGGATCTATGAAGGTAGCACAATAATCATGGCCGGATTAATAACAATAGCTTTGTTTTCGGAAGAAAAGTTCAGAACAATGTAACACAGAAACCATAAACTAATAACGTAAAGACCCGAAACCTCTGCTTTCATTTGACATTTGCCAACAAGCTGAAACATTCACACAAGTAACTTTTCTGTTCCTCGTCCAATAGACACATTGATAAAAACGCACACAAGAATCTTTTCTGTTCCTCTTCCTATAGACACATAGACAACACAGCCCTAGAAATTTGTTTTTGTTTTGTTTTTCGATTTCCCATCTTTTCATGGATAGAGTTTCAAAGCTACAAATACAACAATGTACACAAATGGGTTTTGGGGGGTGAAACGTACGAACGTTTCCAATCTTATTATGGCTTATTTGCGACAGAAACAGCGCATGCAGATTAGAACAGAAAAGTCAGAAAAAATAAAACGTCAGTTGTCAAAATAAAAACAAACAAGAAAGTTATCCAATTTGTTGAGTTCTTTTTTCTTGTTGATAATAAAAATTTTTGATCTTATGTATAAATAATTATTGAAACAAAAGACTCGATTAGTTCTTACCAAAAAATTAAAAGGAAAAATACCAATAAGCAAACAAATCAGAAACAAAATAAAATGTACGACTGGATCGCACGTACTCGCTCCTATGTTCGATCACATTATATGCATAAGATTCTTGATAGAAACGGCTAAATGTATGTTTAAGTCGTTTTTCACTTAATTTTTTATATATAAAAATTCTTAAATTAAAAAAAAATGGTATGAACATTTTTCAGAAAAAATCGTTTTGAAATATTGAATTTTCAAAAAAAAATTTTTTTTAAATCCAAAAAAAAATATTTTTCGAAAATTTTGAAATACAGTATTATTTGAAATTTGATGCAGATCCTGTATAAAAATTTTGATTGAAATCCGTTCTGCCGTTAATAATTAAAATTAAATAATAAAGTCTAAGATCAATAAAATGGTTGTATGGCAGGTACCGTTAATAACAAAATATTAAAAAAAAATTTGGTCAAAATGTATAGTATACTCAAGGTAGTACCCACGCCAATATTTATCAAAATCGTTAGAGCCGTTTTCGAGAAAATTAAAATCGTAGATAAATTTGTATGGCAAGTACCGTTATTTTTGAGTCTAAATCAACGATTCAAAAATCTATTTTGGAAAATCACCTAAAACGACTAAGCACCAAGTTTGAACAAAATCGGTTCAGCCGAAAATCGTTCTACAGACAGACAGACGGAATTGCCGGATCCACTTCAGAGCAATCTAGAGTGGAACATATGTATTTCTCACTGAACAGCAAAAAGTTATACTTCTGGCCAGATTAGTTCAGAACACGTTTGGTTATGTTACACGCTTACAAAGCATATAAGTTGTTGTGTATAGCAAGGCGCAAGACTTAAAAAATGTCATTGCCATTTTATAACAGTTATAAGAGTTTATTATTTGGTGCGCTGATGCAGTGCTCTTTTTTCGAAAAGCACTGAGCAGTTTTTATAGAATCTGCAATAATATTTGATATGATATGTTTTCCACCATACCAAAACTTTAATGAATTAAAAAGAAATAAAGTTTTATAGAACATATATTAATTTAGTTATTATTTTATTTTTACTCATACTATTTCTGTCAAGTTAATAAATCACTTATTTTTTATCATTACACAAAATCGAGGACGAGATCCAGGGCCTTAACTGTTAAGCAAATGTCTTATTCCAGCCCTGATTTACTGTTATTGTTCTAAAAAATGAGTTTGTTTCCTTATCCGTCCATTAATCAGTACAGAAGGAAGGTTAGAGAATAAGGTGCTTATACAGATGATAAATTTTTGTTATAGAAATGACTTTTGTCAAAAGGTGAAAAGAAGAACGATGGTGTTGTTACTTAGAAATAAGATCAAAGAACAAAAAAGTTTTCGAAAGGCTACTGATGCGAAACAATAATGAAAGATGAATATCCAATAGAATTATTTTTGTTAATTCATAGAACTGAAACCGCTTTCTGGAAAGTACATAATTCATAATGAATTGGGGTTACTTTTTTTTGTTGAAGTCCATAGATAAAGGAAAAAATTGTCTTTGACGTAGAACAAATTCAAGTCATATACAAAATATAATTCGTATTAGCTCTTTTTAAGATTGCACAAATGAAAATATTGTACATAAAAAAATTCGAACTCAAATTTGCAGTATATAAATGCTTACATATTTTATTGAACTTGATTATCTGGAAATTAGGAAGGATTGCATTGATGTGGTTATGTTTTGAATGATTGTGCGTTAATCAAAATAAACCTGTACCAGTACCAGCATCGTTTCAAGCAAATAGAATGCTTTTGTCAGTAAAAATTACTCAACACATCGTCACCAGAAATGTTTGATATTTCTCATCGAAATAAATTTTTGAACATCGTAGTAGAAAAGTTGTCAGCAATTCACCACGCCAGTCTTTGGACTTTGATATAACCACGCTGTTGAAGTTTTTGGTGCTGCCTAGTCTAATGCTTGATGAACAACTAAAATAAATTGGTTCTAAACGGTGATTTTTTAAGAGCTTGGTTTTTGAAAATTCAAAAAAACATGGAAACTTGTAAAAAGTGAATGAAAATTTTTATTTGGATCGATAAATCAATTTCTGCCATTTACTTTTTAAAAATAATTTCACTTAAATGTTACCCGCGGCTACGCTTCAGGTGTTCCATTCTGAAGGTTCAATTTTGGCAAACTTTTTCACACATTTCGGCCGGAATCTCACCAATGACGCGTTCAATGTTGGCTTCCAAGGCAGCAATCGTGTTTGGCTTGTCCCCATAGACAATAGACTTAACATAGCCCCACAAGAAATAGTCTAACGGGGTCAAATCACATGATCTTGGTGGCCAATTGACTACGCCAAAACGTGAGATCAACTGCTCACCAAATTCGCCTCTCAATTGATGCATGGTTTCGCGTGCAGTGTGACATGTGGCACCGTCCTGTTGGAACCACATGTCGACCGAGTTCAATTCTTGCATTTTCGGTAAAAAAAATCTGTTATCATCGAACGGTACCTTTCTCCATTGACCGTAACCCTGCGGCCTTCATCGTCCTTGAAGAAGTACGGCCCAATGATGCCGCCTGACCATAAACCGCACCAAACAGTGCATTTTTCGGGATGCATTGGTAGCTGCTGAATTGCCTCTGGCTGCTCTTTACTCCAAATACGGCAATTCTGCTTATTCACGTACCCATTTAGCCGAAAATGAGCCTCGTCGCTGAAGACCATAAAACGGACGTAGCTTGCGAAACACATTTTTCACAGAGCACGAAATTTGATAATAAATTTCAATAATTTGCAAACGTTGTTCAGGCGTAAGTCTATTCATGATGAAATGGCAAACAATACTGAATCGAAATGTCAAATGTTCGTGGAATTTGTCATGTGTGATCTGTCAAAAATATAAACGTCAAAAACCAAGTAGCAAAAAAATCACCCGTTATAATTCGCGTTTTTTTAGCTCCAAATAAAGAACTCAGCTGTCAATAAAAGATCTATGTTTCTTTTTTAGCTCAGACACATTTAATCTCTCTCTCTCAACTCGTGTTTCTTTTTTAAATCAGAGCTAAATCGGGGCATGAACAATTAGTTCAGAATAAAATGACCGATCAAACGGAGCAAAGTGCTGGGCGCGGCTAACTTTTATCATAATTTTAATAATAATCACTAAAGTAAAACCAATTAAAAACAAAAATGAGTTCGGAAAACGAAAGCTTTGGATTTGCTGGTAAATAAGTTAAAATTAAATCGGAGATGTCTGACCATACTCTACTAAGATCTAAATCGGTTTACTCAGTCTCTGCTCAGACATCTGCTCGGAGATAAAAAAAAGAAACACGCCAAATAATGGCAGTCGCTGTTGCAATTTTACGCATTAGGCGCCCAGATATAGCTTTTATGGGTGATATTTTGATATCAAAATGAAGGTTTTAATAACGTCAGCATTCGAATAAAATAGAATTTACATTATTAATGAGAACACAAGGAAAATAAGAAATGCATCCATAATTATGAAATACCTCTTTTCGCGTAGTTTTATTAAATCCTATTAAAAAGTTCCCCAACGAGAAAAAAAAACTATGTATACATGTATTTCATATGGGAGTGCAATTTGCGGAAAAAATGGTTGTCGTTTTAATATTTCTTGGATCTGTCAACAAGCCCGAAAATTATACCAACCAAGAATATTTTTTCATTTTTTGTTTTGACAAATGACGTTTATTATGACTTTTCTGTCCTGTGCTGACTTTTCTATTCTGACCTATTCTGTTCTGATCGTTTCTTGTGATCGGTTAATGTCACTGACATTGAAAAAGAGGAAAATTCCGCCACAGACATTTTTCTCTCTAAACACATTTTTGTCTGGTTCAAAAGAACTGTATATTAGGCTTTAAGAAAAAAAACTTAATTGAAAATGGAAACAAGTGAAAATTGTTTTTCAACACACAAATTTGGCAGTAGTTGCATGAAATCGAATTATTTCTAAACAAAGTCGATTTTATTCTAAATAAGTTCCTTACAACAACAACAACAATCGATCTGAAATCGATTTGAAATGGTTTTTAGAATTTGACAATAATATTATACCATTTTCATTTGACAAGTGTGTATCCTTTCAGAGATAATACGGTGGAATTACTTTTAAACATACATTATGATAACTTTCCATATTTACTCATTATCTGCTTAAAATTTTGATCTTCTGTTACCTTTCTCTTTAAAAATACATATTCTCAACGGAAATTTATTTTTGTCGTATAAGTGGAAATTCCTCAAAAAATTGGCATTATTTCCGTTGAGTAGACAATAAATATTCTTTCTTTTACTTTAGCATACACACACGGACTTAAAAGGATTGTATTCTCGCCCACATTCGTGTGCTAGGGCCAAAACCATCTTAAATGCACTATACGTACTATAAACTGAAATGCAAGGACATCAAACAATTAACATCCCGTTTGCATTAATGGTAGCATCAGGGTAGTACAACACAACATCAAGAATTTTACAAGCTTTTAAGTGCGTAGGTTGTGAACAAATTTCTGCCGCCCGTATCGTCATCAGAATACACTTTATTCTCAACTCACAGATATACCTCTATCTGAAATAACTTCCGACCAGAGATGTCCTCTCGCTGGAAGCATATTTTTAATTAATTGATGCTGTAAGCACTACTCTCCCATCCCATTAGCACCAGCACAGTCATATACACCCTCTAAAGTACGAACTGTGATAGAGTGAAAATAAAATACCTAGACAAATCAAGGATATAATAAATCCTACGGGAGACCAAGTTGTATAATTGAAATAATTTCAATTAACATGTACGCTTGGTGGGGTGGTATGTCAGAACAGAACAAAAGAATCCTCCGGAAATTGCCTGAAAATAATAAAAAATAAAAAATAAAATAATAAATATCTTCCGCCCAAAGAAAATGCACAAGGACATTACACCGACAAGAAAGTAAAATAAAACATGTTTCCTTATTCTATAACATGAATATAGATTAATTGTTGGGCGCCATTTCATAAACGTTTTTCTTTATAAACGGATGAACAGAGTAGCGATAATTTCAATTAAGGAGGCTTTACATGGATCTGCATCTGCAGATTTGAAGAAAAGTAGAGCAAACATAAAAGTAAGCCAGTTTACACACTAATATTTCACTCGAACTCTGCTATAATTTTCTTGGCACTTCTCACAATCACATGTTATAAGAGTTGAGTAATGTAGTGTAGAGAAGAAAATGCTCGCTATTTAAGTTGTTTTTAAGCAAACTGAGGTGAAATGGCAAAAACAAAATTTGAAAATTCGTTACCTGAACGGATCAAATTATAGGGCAGATGAAAATGCTATAATGCAGATGAACATGTTCATCTTCACTATAATCTGCAATCTTCACATTCATACTTCCTATAATCTTCATACATAAAGATGATCTCCATTTTGGTCTTTGCTCTCTATCGCACAAGTATAATTTTTTTATTTTGTTTCCTCTTTTTTGCAGGTGTCGATGCAGATGAAGATGAAGATACATGTAAAGCCTCCTCTATACTTTAATTCGAGGATGGCGTATAAGAAAATAAAAGTGTAGTGCTTCGATAGACGGCAAAAAATAAAGTCAATCCTTTTTCTTTTAGTTTAATTGTAATTATATATAAACCTCTGTAAATTAAAGATTTAATGGTGATTAAAAAAATTAAAATGTGAATCTTAGCACGATGAACCTTGTAAAAAAAAAACTAGCATGACGTGACTTCATAAGGAAAGATAAAACATAATTTCATTTCATTTTATTATGTATTTTTAATTATTAAAAAAAACTAATAAAAGTAGGTGTTTGCTACGTAACTGAAATCAAAAAAATGGTGTCTTAAGTGTAATAATACCAGATAACATTTGATTGGAAAATTCTTTGTGTCAAGAAATTAATTACATTGGATAACTGTAGCCAGAAATATTTTATTACTATTGAGAATTTCCAGAAATTATCTTTTCGTTTTCTCAAATTGACATTTAAACAACAATTGAAACACAAACTACTAAAATTTTCTACATTCCCTACTTTAAAGTATCTTCTCCTATATATTTTTAAAAAAAATTAAACGTTTTGAATCTACATTTCTACATTTTTTTATATTTCCATTCAATTCGTTGCAATTCATATAAAGAGCAAGTCTCTGTCATCATAAAAAGGTACATATATATGCACGAAATTAAATCCTATTAAATGTACACAAATATTAATTATCTATTCATTTAAACACCACAAGAATCGCTTTTGTCTTACGCAATATGAGTACCTACGAATAATAGCCAGCAACAATGGGTAATATTGTAGAGTTGATCATTTGATAACAGTGTAAGTTATTGTTAAAAATCCAATTAACTGAACTTTGTTGTCATTGTTCCAAGCGCAATTATAATATTCATTTTGTTTGTTTGAATCAGTTTCCAATTTTGTTTGTACATATGTTCCTATGTATTTTTCCGCTTCGCTTACGATGGGTTGTTTTCCATACTTGAGCCATCGTTGAACCGCTTTTATACCACCAAAATTATAAATTAAAATTGCGGATCAAATATTTGAACCACGTTTGTATAACTGGCCCTGTCCCTTAGTAACGATTTATATTATTTAACTCATGCATTGAAGTGCAATGTGTCATTTACAAAGTAAACTGTGAATGTTTTCTCGGAACTGATTTTTTGTAACGTTTTTATCCAAAACATTGATTCTCACCGTAACTCCATATCTTTGAAACATTTTTTTTTTTAGTTTCTCGATAGCGACACTATTAATAAAAGATCTATTCCTGTCACATAATTTAGTTTTTAATCAAAAATTTCAGGTGTAAATGCGAAAAATATTCAATTTTTAGATGAGTGGATTATAACGGGTTTTCCAATAAGATGTGTTATTTTGAATAGCCCGCTATTTCGGTAGCTGTCACTTTTGAAGCTGTCATTTTTTGACATTTGACAAGTAGAAACTACGCTATTAATAAAAATGGAACGATACACGCTTCAACAACGCATTGAAATTATTAAAATTCACTATAAAAATGGTGAAAATTTGGCAGAGACGGTTCGTAAAACTAAAACATTTTTGGGTCGTCGTGAAGCACCTTGTCGGACCGCAATACAGAAATTGGTGGACAAATTCGAGCTGTTGGGACAAGCTAGTTATGTGAAGAATAAAACCCGTGCACGTCGCTCAAGAACAACTGAGAATATTGCTGTTGTAGCCCAAAGTGTTGAAGAAAACCCAGGTTTGTCCATTCCTCGTCGTTCTTTGGAATTAGGCATTCCACAAACGTCATTACACCGTATTTTGCATAAAGACTTGGGTCTTAAGGCTTATAAAGTTCAGTTAACACAAGAACTCAAGCCGGCTGATCATCAACAACGTCGTGTCTTTGCTGATTGGGTCCTTGAAATGCATGAAAATGAACCGGAATTTCATCGAAAAATCATCTTGACTGATGAGGCCCATTTCCACCTCGGAGGCTACGTCAACAAGCAAAACTGTCGCATCTGGGGCTCGGAAAACCCAAGAGTTATTGTTGAAAAGCCTCTCCATCCTCAACGCGTGACTGTTTGGTGCGGTTTATGGTCCCGCGGGGTCATTGGACCTTACTTTTTCGAAAATGAGGCTGGAGCAACAGTTACGGTCAATGGATTGCGCTATCGAGAGATGATTAATGATTTTTTATGGCCTGAATTGGATGGTATTGATCTGGACAACGCTTACTTTCAACAAGACGGCGCTACGTGCCTCACAAGCAATGAAACCATCGATCTTTTACGGGAAAAGTTTCCGGACCGTGTTATCTCTCGAAGAGGTGATCACAATTGGCCACCGAGATCTTGTGATTTAACACCTTGCGACTTCTTCCTTTGGGGCCACGTGAAAGATAAGGTCTACGCCAACAGCCCAGCGTCGATTCAAGACCTCAAAGATGAAATTCGTGAGGCTATCGAGGACATAGGGCAGCCACTTTGCCATTTGGTTATGGAAAATTTCATGAAAAGGATATGGTCCTGTAAGCGTGGTCTTGGCGGCCATTTGGCTGATGTTGTATTCCATTATTAACGGCATACCTTCCTCTTTATAATGAAATAAACATCCGATCATTTATCTCCAAAAATTTTTCAAATTTTTCTTTGAATATCAAAATAACACCTCTTATTGGAAAACCCTTTATTAATACTTGAAAACATTATTAATCGACCGTAAAGTCAGAATATCGATTACTTTAAGTAGGTGCTACAATTTCATTAATTCAAATTAGGAAATTTTGGGGACCATTTCTAAATTTGTACTCCTATTCCCCTTTCGATTTAATATTTCGAAATCAACAAAAATTGTAACCACGGAATTAATTTGGAAACTAGATGAATAATTAATTGCCTTATACTACGTTTCCACCGACCACTAAACCGAGATTTAAGTAGATTTAGCTAAGTCTCCTGCAAATCTTGAGGATTTACCATACAAATTTTAATCTTCTCAAATGAAGATTTAAAATAAATCTCATTTAAATCTTCAATCGAACTACCCAATTTCCATATCGTAATGAACACATTCCTCGTGAAAGTGAATTTTTCCCTTCGGTTGACACAGATGAAGCTGCCTGTCTCACTTCTACATCATAAGAGAAAATGAAAAGATATATGCATTTTGAATAGTGCTGTCAAAATTAATCTACTTTTGAGCGGTGGAAACACTTTTTGAAATTAGTAAATCTACAAGAGATTAAGATTCGGTGGAAACGTAGTATTATTCTAGCAACCTCACTAAACACTCACAAGTCACAATAACCTCATAACTTGAGGTGAACTCATTTTTGTGACTTTTTTAGTATTCGGGTAAGAACCTCACAACTTGTGAGCATCATAAAAACTTGAAAATAATTATCTGCTTCTTGGCACATCACATATCTGTGAAAAAAAAAAACTATAAACAAATAAATGAAATAAGAACAAAAATTGAATTGAATTTGATTTTGATACATCTTTTGGAAGAAGTTTCATCTATAAATGTAAGAAGTAAGAATTAATAAAACTGTATTAATTGATTTTTTAATAAATCACTTCTTGGTTGTAGCGCAGCAGAATTCTAAAATAGTTAAGGGATATGAATGATCCGTTTGTCATTCAAGATACAACTTTTATCTATCGGCCTATATTTGCCGACTTTTAGTGAAGATCGACAATCGATTCGTTTCGATTTCCATAAGAAAACTTGCCACATAAAGGAGGAAAAGGAGTTATCTCTTCAAGTGCAAACATTGTTCGAAAAAATGTATATTTTGTAGTGTACGAGACAATCATGAAAAAGATCATGATTAAATTAAACTAAGCAGCAATGTGGAAAAAGGTACATTTTTAACCACGATTAGAAATCTCTATAAATTTTTAATTATTTCAGCTTTCCAAATGAACTGAAATTAAAATCTCATGATTTCAATGTACACAGAATTGTCTAAAATCGATTGTATGATCTTTGCGGCAAGACTTTTCTCCGCAACACGGCTATAGATCGACACCAATGCCTGAGTGCATAAATCTGAAAGTACAATATGTAATTTTTTTTTTTTTTGTTAAGGTGCGCTGGTCACGCTTCTCGAACGTCTTATTGAGCGAATTACGATCAAATGGTATATCCCCACCAAATGACAGGAACATGACAAATACTGAAATTGACAGATACTTAGAACAAATGGACGTAACAATTCAACGAACAATGAACAGGACAATACCGAAATACAAAGAACGTAACGCAACTGACATGTACCGTAACGCGACAATTGATGCACTACACAGACAAAAAAGTGTCTTACTGAACAAGACTAAGACGCTTGTACAGACGGTTTGCTGACACACGAGATCTGGAGATAAAGACACTGAAGTCGTCCATCAAAAACATCAACCAATTGTTCAAAGAAAATTATAGGTTGTCCATTAATTTGTTTTGGGACAACAAAATTCGGGCCGTGAACGCTACCGACCCGAGTATGTTCCCACAAATTAATAAGATATTCAGAAGAAAAGATCAAAACGACCTTCCGTGTCTTAAGCTCCAGAGGACGACACAAAACAGAGACGTACTTCTGACAGCAGGCATAGACCCAGATGACGCCGTCTTGGACGATGACCTCTTCATAATCGAAGATCCGCAGGAGAAGGTGGATTCTGTGGGGGCTGCTTTCCAGCAAGTGTTCAAGGTGAATGCTAGCATTCGCCCGAATCATGACCTGGAGAACAGAGCTCTGCTTCATCACTTATGGCTCCGAAACGATATAAGCGAATGGCGATCTGAGAACCTTGGTTTTACCGGGTTTAATGATGAAGATTTGGCAAACGCCATAATCGCCGACCGAAATGGGCCCAGTCCCCTGTTAATTTCGAAGAATGAGCTCCAGCTCATCTTCGATTCATTAAAGAAAAAGAAGTCTGCAGGAGTCGATGGTATATCCAACGTTGTACTACGACATTTGCCTCAAGAAGCAGTTGACATTTATACCACACTGTTTAACAACGCGCTGAATAATACATATTATCTAGTGCGGTGGAAGACAGCTGTGGTGCACCCTCTCCCAAAAAAGGGAAAGGACAACTCCAATCCGGCGAATCTCCGGTCGATAAGTCTTCTTCCGAGTATCAGCAAAGTATTTGAAAAGGTTATTAATAGAGCCCTGCTCAAGTGGGCGGAGGACAAAAATATCATCCCGAATAATCAGTTCGGTTTTAAGGCAGGACATGACACAATTCATGCAGCGTCTAAACTAGTTTCTGATATCCAATGGAACAAAACTAAAAAGCAGTGTACGGGTGCCTGTCTGGTTGATTTGGAGAAGGCCTTCGACACCGTATGGTTAGAAGGTCTCTATCTAAAGCTAACCAGACTAGGTATAAGTAAACCTCTATTGTATATGCTTTATGACATGCTAAATGGTAGAAAGTTTGTTGTCAAGAGTGGCAATGTAACTTCTACCGCAATTTTTAATATTAATAATGGTCTTCAGCAGGGAGCGGTTAACTCGCCGATTCTATTCAGCATTTACACCAGCGATCTGATAGGTAGTCTAACTCAGGCAATTGCGTACGCCGACGATCTTATCTAATTGCGTACAGAACAGCTAATACAGTTGAGGTCATCAAAAGTCTCTTGCAGAGTGACTTCGACAAGATTCAGTGATATTGTGATGACTAGAAGTTGAAAATCAACTTTCAGAAATCAGAAACTATTTTGTTTAGGACTCCGTTGTCTAGCGCCTCAAGGGATACGAGAAAGAACTGGCGCAAGCTGGTGATCGTAGGGCCACATGGACATCCACTGGCGAGTAAAAGTGTAGTAAAGTACCTTGGCATCTGGTTGGATCAGTACCTGTATTTCGACAGACATATAGGTGCTGCTTTGGCCAGGGCTAGGTGAGCCTTTGCCTCTGTGCAAAAAACACACATAGTATGGACATTTAAAGAAAAGCCATTTTTTATTATGGTAATGCCACGTTTGAATTTGTGAAGACGATATTTTCATGTTATATTTAGGTAGAACCCCATACCGAAAATGGTATAACAAACATCAAAAGCCGCGTTTTACTACAGCTAATAACCCTCTTCCACCCATTTGAATGGTTGGCAGCCCTGATAACCTTTTGACCTTTCTTTTATTGACAGTGGTCGCCAAACCTAATACTAATATTTACAAACCCCAATAGAAAACCTCGATGGAAAAATACTGAGAAATAACTCATAAACCTCAGAAACCAAATAATTTTATCTCCGCAGAAATAAACTGTCAAAGTTTGTATGGGGAAAATATTCTGCAAAGCAGATAAATTTATCTCACGAATTTGATGTAGAATGAGTAGAAATAAACCTCATAAAGTTGTGTCGATTTCGTTTCAATAAAAATATCGAACTGCCGTCGATCCGCCGTCAATTTTTTTTCTGAAAATCATATTCGTTTCAAATTAAAACCAATTTTTTTTCTGGAAAAAAGATACGTATTGAATCTATTTTTGGAGCCGGATTCAAAAAGGATTTGTACACAGATTCTTACACACACTACATTATTTGCTTTCACGTGTCTCAATTCTTGTGTCGTCAATTAATTTTTATTTTGTGGCAGTGTACAGAAAAAGTAAATAAAAATATTGTTAAAAATTTGTTGGAAAAACGTATTTAAAAAGTGCAAGGGGAGTTAGGAATTAACGAATTGAAGATTTGTTTTTTTTTTAGAGCTGCCAAGCAACACACACAGTCACAAAAAGAGATTAGATCGTAATCGTTCTTTTCAAAGCAAAAAAGTTTTGGTTTTAGTAGCGAATCCTATTTTAGAAACGATATCGACATTAGTTCAACGAACAGCTTATTGTATCCTAAGTTTACACAAGTATTTCTAAGAGGGCGTTCATGCATTCGTCCAATGGAAAGATATATCTTTCAACAAAGCGGAAAATTATCTGGTTCCATAAATACCCTTAGTAAAATTGTTTCTAGAAATTATTGAGTTTACAGGGAAAAAGCTCAAGAAAAACGCAGAGTCAACAAATTGCCTTATAGCACATTCAAAGTTTTCTAAATTCGAGTACTACATATCCGAAATTCTTCGAGTCCCATTTCCGAACACGTCCCCTTTCATTGTTAACATTTGACTGATATGTCACTCAATTGTCACTTGAGTTTTCAGAAAAGTGGACCTACGAAATATAAAAAGAATCGATGTTGTCAAAGAGAAAACGAAAATATTAAAATCACAATAATTCTGCATAAAGAAATCGCTGAATTTTTCTTAACCAAATAACTACACATCAGAATTTATGGTTCAGTTAAATTAATCTAACCCGACGCGTGATGTGAAAAACCAACACAAACATAAAATGAAGACCTGAATCAAAACAAAAAGTCGTCACGTAATTGTTATCATTTCCCTGAAGATCTCCACCATAGATTTGCGCATCAGAATATTACCCCGAAGGTTGTAATCGGAAATTTCATTTAATATTTTCAAATATATGTATTTAAACCACAAAAACTAAATCAGTCTTGGAAGGAAAAAGTAAGCAATCGTCATCGACACCATTTATGGCAAAATGATGATTTGTTTTCTTTTTTTTTTTGCAGAAATTTCATGCCGTATTTTAGACAATGACAGTTGCGTTGAAACTCAACGCCCACAACTCTAAATAGTTGATTCATCAATTCATCGATTCCAGTAACCAAAAAAATCACAATCCTGTCGTCCAAACGGCAATTTTCTGTTTCCATAGACCTCCGACATTCCGCAGACTGGTTCGTATCAGTGTCGATGTATCTGCCCCAAAATGACATATCAGAAGTTGTGTTGCGACAGCGAAATAAAAAAGACGAATTGGCGAAAGAACTGGCCAAGAATAAATCTAAACTCGAAGCAGTGCAGCAGGAATATCGATTTCTTACCCAACCGTTAAGCACAGACTATGAGGACGAGTGTGAGAGGCTGGACGATGAGATCGATAAGCTTAGGCGGGTGTGTCAGGTAATGTTGAACGAAATCGAACACTTGAAACGTTCTCAGGAACCCCTGTTCGAACGTCAGCCGATGAGACCAGCTCCTCTACCTCCGATGTATAATGCTCCTCGAATGAGACCCCGGACTCTGTTTCCGAGGCAGCAATCAGGCTCATCACCATTGTCATCACGAAGCCCTGAGAGTCCTTCCCAGTCGCACATCGAACAACTTCCGACTTCGCCGAGTTTGCAAGACATCGTGCCGACAGCACAGCAGCCATCGAAAACAATCGACGATGTGTGCGATCCCAATTGCGGGGAACAGCCATGGCAATGCAGTATGTGTACATTCCAGAATCATCCGTTGCTGAATAAATGCGAATGCTGCGAAAATGTCCGCATACTGCCCGGCTCGGTGAGAATAATGCCTTCACGGCCGCCACCTCCCATTCCCTTGGCTGGCCGAGGGTCTCGTTCGGCCCCGGCAACCCCATTCACACCAAATGCAGGACCCTCATCCGCAAGTAGTGTCCTATCTAGATCGACTGAATACACTCGTCCCGGAGTGGCCAACAGTAGCAGCGAAGGCAGCATGCCGCAATTTTTAGGCGATGTTATTATTTGAGTGCGTGTTGGTAACATCTGGTTTATAAATTATTTTAATGTACCTAAGTCGATGCAGAAATTAATAAAATTATTGTATCTAATTTATATTATTAATCCGGATATGAAAATTTGCCGTATATTATGTTGGTAATGTAGTTCGGTGAAGGACCATATGAAGGCTAATTGTAGGATATAAACATCTTTACGCTCGGTTTCATGCAATCTGTGTGAGGGATTTCATACAAAATTTTGACACAAAAAAGTGGTCATCCCATTCCGTCCGTCTGTCTGTAAGTCGATCTACAACCTAAATAGATTTTCTTCAAACTTATTTTACTTGAGCGCGTCTTATGGCATTTATACTACGCATTCCGGATCCGGGATCCTAATTGAACACTTTTTGATTCTAGCGAATCTTATGTTTTGTGTGATTGTATTGAGTGACGATAATTGTGTATGTAAAAATAATGAAAATCAAAAGTAAATGTGGATACAAAAAATGGCAACCGTCGAGTTTGACGCGGTTCAAGTATGGAACGGGTGAGTGCTTTTGGTTTTGGTTTTGATTCTGATTTGAAATCCAGAAGCAAATTTCGCTTCTTTTCAGAATCAGAACTGTCGTTTTTTCCCAAGTGAACACTTATTTCAGAAGTTTCCGCACAAAGCTTCAATGCCTAAATTATTTTTTAGCACAGAAAATGCTACCTCTGCCATACAATTTTGTGTACCAAAAATGGTAAATTTTAAATTCTCGAAAATATCTCCATAGCTTTTGATTACAAAAATTCAGTGCACTGTAGGTGTCATCTAGATTGGGTCTAAAATATTTCATAAAAAATGTTATTTAATTTTTTTTTTTTTATTTTCAACTACTTCTTATTAATAGCTCAACGGATTTCGATCAACATTTTTGTTCAGGAAGTCTTTCAAATTCTAAATAATACTGCATAACATTTTCGAAAAAAATAATGTTTTAGATTAAAAAAAAAATTCTTTTTGAAAGTTTAATATTTCGAAAACAGATGTATGAATATTTATAATACTAGAAAATCGCAATAAGCGTTTAATTAACCATTTGTGTTTTTTTTAAATACCTTCATATAAGTAAGTATAATTTTTAGAGATTATTATAAAAATTGTTTGACCAGCTTTTTATGTAATTTTATGATCTTGCGATTTAAAAAAAGAAATGTAAAAATGTATTTTAATATATAAGAAACTTCTACAATGATATGTTTAATATTTATTAAAAATAATATAGGCGAGATATCAAATATTTCACATCATATGCGACTACTTAAGCCTAGCTCGTTTTTGTGTCTCCACATTTCAGTTTAATTTAGCCCATTCTTAACTTTACATGACGTGCTTAGACTGTGCAACCTTGAGTTTACGCCATGTATACAGAAAAGCGATTTTTGTAACGTGTGCATAGATCGGCAAATTTATTCATGCATATTTCGATTGAGAATTGTTTATTTTTTTCACTGAAAATCTTTCGTAATTGGGTCCCTTTTCTAAACCTTCTATGTTCTGGATTCTATTCAGTTGCGTAAACATGTCTGCCTTAAATGTACATAAAAGCCTTTTAGATACTGTTCAAGTTATCAAACTTATTTGTTACAAAGGCATTGTCGCTAAAATGGATCGGAAAATGTTTTATATATATGAATTTACGCAACGTTGAGTATAGCCTTATGTGGTTTTCCATTGGTAAATGAAGAATTTGAGTTTTTTCGTGGCTAATGGAATGTTATTTGGATTTATTTTTTTTTTAATGGAAGGATTTAATTGTCAAAATCCATGTTTTGATAGATTCGTATCAAAAACGAATTTGATTCTTATACCAATGGAAAACCATATTAAAAAATGCTTATTTACTGCAAAACTATTTAACCGTTTTACGGCGATATGGTATTTAATGAATTTTTATTTATTTTATTTCAAGTTAAGAGAAATCCACTCGTTCTATACACCTAATTGCAATATTTAGTAATTGATTATGGTAAAAGCATTCATACTCAACATGAGTCTTATAGTACTATGCACATGAAAGTGACCAACGACCAACGAATGAACAAATATTCGTCCATTTTGATATTTCGTTCACATGGCTTTAATTTTATTCGTCATGAATACAAATAGAAAATGGCCTCATCCAATAACCGAACTATAGCTATGCGGATATGTTGCTGTTGTTGTATTCCCATGTAAGAATACAGCTGAAGACAAAACAACTGCTATTCGATGTTGGTTGTTCAGGAATTTCAGTGGATACAACATATCTTAGATAGCCTATCGTACCGACATCTGAATGAGGCCAATCTGATTTCGAGGTAAATCGCGCGCGAACAATTTATTCGTCGAAGGGTGGATAGTATGTGGAACGCGAATAGAGTTTGACTGTTCGTAGCAATCAGATGCAACTCGCGACGACCAATATTGTTTTCTCAAATTTATCTTATTTTGGCGATTAAAATTTAAATTTTTCTGTCGTAAACATTAATATAAATTATATTTCTGCAATTTTGTTTAGAATTTGTGAAGAATTTAGGTTGGTAAATTGTTTTAAATTGAATTTATTTTTTTATTTGTCGGTCGTTGGTCGCTCTCATGTGAGTAGTCCTTAAACCAAATCGTTGGGCATAAATAGTACATTATAAACAAAAATCGTATACGAAATAGTTTGTGTAAAAAATGATTCATGTTCAAAAACAAGGTATCCTGCTAGTTGTTCATAATCACCCTGTTGTGGATCGGTAATGTAGTTCAGAACGACGCATGAGCAAAGCGAGGTAAGAAATACTTTTGACATTTCTCTTCGCCTGTTTTTTCACAATTAATTAAAAAAAAAAGAAGTCACATTTCTAGAATCTCCTGCACATTTCTCACAAAAATACAAACCAAACCGTGTAAATTAATTAAAACTACTAAATAAATATAAATTCCACATTATCTAAACCATGGATGACGAAGCTGAGACTTACAAACTCTGGCGTATTCGCAAGACTATAATGCAACTTAGCCACGACCGTGGCTATTTGGTCACACAAGATGAACTCGATCAGACACTGGAACAATTCAAAGAACTATTCGGCGACAAGCCAAGTGAAAAACGACCATCTCGAGGTGATTTGGTGGTTCTAGTTGCCCACAACGACGATCCCACCGACCAGATGTTCGTATTCTTCCCCGAGGAACCCAAAATCGGAATAAAAACCATCAAGACTTACTGCACCCGAATGCAAGAGGAGAATATCCATCGCGCTGTTGTGGTTGTTCAGGGCGGTATGACGCCATCGGCAAAACAGTCCTTGGTGGATATGGCACCGAAATATATTCTGGAACAATTTTTGGAGTCAGAACTCTTGATTAATATTACCGAACATGAATTGGTGCCGGAGCATGTGGTGATGACGCCAGAAGAGAAGCAGGAGCTGCTGCAACGTTACAAACTAAAGGAAAACATGTTGATGAGAATCCAGGCTGGCGATCCAGTGGCACGATATTTTGGACTGAAACGTGGACAAGTGGTGAAGATTATTCGGTCGTCCGAGACAGCTGGGCGTTATATCTCTTATCGGCTGGTGTGCTGAGAGTTTTGCCGGCTTATCGTTCGGTCCAAAATAGATTTTAATTAAATAAACTTATTTCTTTTGTAAAAATGTTTTTTTGTTTTTTTTTCTGGAAAGTCATACAAATCAAATAAAGACGATTGCTGGGTATATTTCCGAAATGCTCTTTGAATGTAATGGAAATTTTAAGACTTGGATATTGTAGGGAATTTTATGTAGAGCGTGAGTTCTTGGTTCGTGTTGTGGGTTGTGGCTTGCGAGGGTAGCGAGCTGGAGATTATTGCTAAAATTGATTCTTACATGATTTTGATTTATTTTCTTCAAATGTGACCCAATATCTGGGGCCCTACTATGTAACTTCGTTCTACTTTCGCATCTATTCGAAAGTTGTTTTCGATGCTATTTTTAAGTGATATTTGGATAGTAGGATCTGTTATACATACGTATATTTATTAACTTTAAATGTCTCACCTCCTAACCCGCTGAGTCAGAATGCATAATAATTAACTATTATGCATAGTGACAGTTTTTGGTTTCACACTTATTGTGACGCAATGGCTTAGTGGGACAAGTCAACTTCCAGAATGCAACTCAGTAGGTCAAAGCTGAGTAATGCATTTTGGAAGTTTAACCAAAAAGTTCCAGGTAGGTCGCCAGAACCAGGCTGAGTCTGATTCTAACCGCGAACGTGAGTGTTTGGTTATTTTTCTTGATCGCAAACTTAATATTTTGTTATAATATATTACCCGAGTAATGCATATATAACAGATCCCATGTTCGCGTATTCGACTCTTGGCCACTTAATCTTCAATTACCTCTGTCCTTTTCATTTAATAAAGAGTTGGCAAGTTGAATTCTTTTCAATTCGAACAACTTTATGTGACCTATTATGATTGACCTATTTGATTATTGATAAACACTGAAATTTGGTTTTAAAACCTCGGCTTGTTTAAAAACTGCACAACTATTTATTGGTAATTGATTTTCTTGTAATTTACAATGGTCTGAATCATTCTCAATTATCAAAACTCTTATCAATGAGGTTATTTAATATTAATTTTTAGTATTTTTTACCAACCATCAATTTGCATTTGACAATCATTATAGGGGTGTATTAATCGAATTACATAGTTGTGTCTATAATTAGGTGGTGTACCTTATTGGCGCCTATCGCGACTCTCGATGGAATTTTGTTTTCCTCAGATTGTTTCTGCATAATGTAACTGTCCGGGAACAATTTTTTTCGGACAATAAGTTTCTTCCTTCGAAGGAGGGAAACTTTTCCAGAGAATTTTATACTTGCACAAAATTGTAAAGCCTTCTTATCTTTAAAATGTGTAGGTACCTTTAAACAACACTTAAGTGCAATATCCGTATCCGTATCTATAAACAATTTACTCATTTAAGTAACGTTACTTAAATGCCTATTAACTTAAATACCGTTCATGGCATTGAAAGTTTATTATTTATGCCAAAATATCATCTGTTGAAGTGGGAATAATTGTGAATTTGCTTTTGTTTCGTTATTTTTTTAAAATATTTATTCGAAACGGATTCTTGTTTTATTTAATTTAATAGAGAAAAAGTTGTCTGCTGTCAACTGCATCAAAATAGTATTCTTCTCATAGTCTGACTTGTTTGCGACTTTGTTGGGGAAAGCTCTGAAAATTTGCAGTGTATCAACATACCGCATTGCAGTAGATATATATTTTTTATAATAAGCGCACACTCAAGGAGATTTTTGTTACCTTTAGATTTGTTCGTTGAGCCCTGAAGTCGCCCTAGGGTCGCCCAAAAGCGTTTTCTGAAAAACCTGAAGTCACCCTGATAATCAAATTCTGTGTTCTTTGAAACCTAGGGTCGCCCTCAACTCGCCCTGAAGTAGGTCTAGGTTTTTAGCAATAATGCAAGATACAGTGTGAGTATTAGGTAAGGGAGACAGGGTTTGAAACAGGTGTCGGTGTACATTGGTTTAGAATTCCTGAACATTGAACATAATGACCGGGAAAGACAGAGCGTTGTTAAGCATTCCACATTCGCGTAGTACGGCTAAGGAACGAATCTCTGACCTTGCCAGTACGACCGAAGTTGGGTTTTGAGGGGAGGAATGCAACTGGATATTTCATTAGAGTATAATCCGTTGAAATAACGGTAGAAAAGGGTGAGACATAAGAAACTTTACGAAGGTGTTCGAGCGACGTAAATGATTCAACGATGTTATTATAGAAATATGAGCGTTAACCAAATTTGATGTCTGCATCTACAGCCTTCGTCTTTCAGCATTCGATGTTTTTTCGGCTTGTGGTGCTTATTGTCCCTTTGCGCACTTATTTTGTCTGTGAAATTATTGTAGCTACAACCTACATATACGTACTTATTTTTAAAATACGTACCTACCTATATTATGTGTTCTTTTTTTAATACTCCGAAACCTTACTCGGAAAAAAGTGTAACTCCGAACAGCCAATTGAAAACGACATTAATTAAATGACCTCTAAGAAACATTTTAAGAATATCTAATACATAGATATGGCTGGGCGATTTATATGTAGGAAATATTATGCCAAAGTTTTGGATTCAGATAAAAAAATCGAACTGGAAATTGTGATCAAACTTGACATTACGATGATAGCCATCAAGACGAAAAAGTGGGTCTCACAATTCTGCCTGTCTGCTTATGTGTCTGTCCACCAATCTGCAGCTTAAACGGGTGGGTGCATTTTCTTCTTTTTAATACCAAAAAAAAAAAAAATATACAAGCCATACATTTTCTTAGCCAAAAAGGGAAAATTCTATTATTCTCAAAAACGACTCCAACGATTTTTATAAAAATAAAAAAAATAAGTTTATGCAATTTTTTTTTATTTGCGATATAGGTACTATAGGCCAAGTCTTGCAATTAGAAAAAAAATCGAACTCGAGATTTTAATCAAAGTTGACATTACGATGATAGAGAACACCAAAAAAGTGGTTCCCGTAGTTCCGTCTATCTGTAGAACGATATACAGAATAAACGGCTGAACCGATTTCTTCAAACTTGGTGCTTAGGCGTTTTAGTTGATTGTCCAAAATAGATTTTTGAATCGTTGTTTTAGCTCCAAAAATAACGGTACTTGCCATACAAATTTTTCTACTATTTAACTTATCTCGAAAACGGCTGTAACGATTTTGATAAAAATTAGTGTGCGTACTGCTTTGGGTATAGTTTAGATTTTGACCAAATTTTTTTTTTAATATTTTGTTATTAATGGTACCTGCCATACAACAATTTTATTGATTTTCGACTTTCTCATAAACGCCTCAACGGATTTCGATCAAAATTTTAATGCAGGAATTCTAAATAATATACTGCATTTCAAAATTTTCGAAAAATATTTTTTTTTTGGATTTTTGAAAATAAAATACTTTTTTTTGAAAATTCAATATTTCGAAAACGGGTCGACGATTTTTTTTTGAAATTTTGTTTTTGAATTTATATTATTAAATATTTAAAATGTTCATACCAATTTAAAAAAAAAATGTAACAATTTTTATTAAAAAAATTAAGAGAAAAACGAATTTAAAAATATATTTAGTCGTTTCTATTGAGAATCTTTTGCATATAATGTGATCGAGCATAGAAGCAAGTACGTGCGATCCAGTCCTGCATTTTATTTTTAATGGTTATTGTTGATATCTCTAGTTCTAGTGGAAAGGTTTTTTTTTCGGTTATTTTCTGGAAAACTGTTCAGTTGACTGTTTTTGAATCTTGTTTATGAAGAAGCTACGAACAAGCTTAAATAGTAGGTATCGTAAAACTAAAATTCTCAAAACCATTTTGTTTAGAAATTAATGTATACAGTGTAGATAAGTTTATAGGGAACTCGACAACGCTGTCACCTTTTGGGTTCCAAATTTGTTTGGTTTTCTATCTACAATCAACTTAAAAAAAAACTGAATAACTGCTCGGATTTTGATTATACAACGCACTTCAGAGCTGAACATAACAATATGGGATTTATTTCTATGGATATAAAAATCGATAAGAAATAAAAAAAATATAATAATAGCGAGTTTCATTCAAATTTCAAAGATCTCCTCTCAAAATCGAGATTTGATCTTTTCAATGAAACTACTTTTTTCCAGATTTAATTGTAAAATTGGTGAATAACTGACACACACATTCCTGAAAAAATATATATTCATCATCAGATGACGAGGAAGACGAAGACGAAGCAATCAAAAACTCCACTGAAATTATAAAATATATTATCAACTTCTTCGTCCATTATTTCTTTATTTTTTTAGCATGGATTGGCACAATTTCAAAACAACAAAATATTTTCCATTTAATGTTTGACAGAAAAGACGTTTTGCATGGATGTGTGCATTCATTGAGATTGGGGACGTTCACTCAATTATTCTCAGCAATCTGGAATAACTTTCTGTTGTGGTAATGCGTGCAAAACCACATCTGATGAAAAAACAGCTGCTCTCATGAAAGCTATCTTGAGTTATCCCAAAAAAATTGGAATAACTAGCTATCCGAGAACAAATGTATAGAACCAGCTGACTGCAAAATTCGTTGGTATGCGTTATGCTTTGATTTTTTGACAGCTTTCAGCTAACCTATCTGATTCGTCCATAGAGATAACATATCTAATAAGTGAGTGATCGCCCGAATTAGCTCTTTTTGTTGGAATGAAACTCTCAATATTCAAAAAGATGAAGTCTTATGTCAGAAAGAGCAGATATTTTCTTGAATGAAACTCGCTACAATCTTGCCGACAACTAAATACCTGAAGTGATATTTAGCAGGTCTGAAAATTCTCAAAAACAATGGAGATATTAGGTCCGTTCCCGTACTCCCTAAAACTACGAAAATCTACGAATTTCTACAAAAAACAATCAAATCCTGTTCCCGTACTCCAGATATTCGTAGTTTATCACAGAAGATGGCGCTCATGAGAGATTAAAATATTTCCTCAGGCTACGAATATTAGTGGAAGAAATTTCTTTGGACAAAATTCTGAAGACTGTCAAATTAATGAAAAAGAAAAAAAAACAATACATAAGCTGTCAGTTGCCAAGTGTATCGTTACAAAAGTTATAATTGAATTTTTAGTCTGGTTGGGCTTATCCGTGCGATAAATTGAAATTTGTGATATCAAATTGGTTATTTTAAGAAATAATTTCACAAACCTACATCTTTTTTAAATATTTTCAAAAATACACTTTTACGTTGACGTTTAAAAAATGGCAAAAATTGTTGTTCAAACCGTTCCTGTACTTTTGTGAAACTTTTTTGAGCTCTGAGAGTTTTTTACCCCCACTCTTGCAAAAATGACAGTCTACACATTTTTGTGCACAAAGTACGGGAACACACTAATTTATTCATTGTGTTCACCACTGTATTTATTTAATACGGACACAGAGCGCAAATAAAAAATGTGATCAATCTGTTGATGCGGACTGTACCAAAAATATGAAAATCCATTAAGTGATTAGAAATGGAAAATTTGAAAGTCTACACAAAAAATTAAATTATTTCAAGCTGTAACATATACGTTATGCTCATTTATCATGGTTAACAAGTTTTATTTTAACAAAAAACATTGTATTTGAATTTATGATGTCTATAAGGTAGCATTTAATTGCGTTTAGTGTGTCACTGTTTTAGTCGCCGTTCTCTCTGTCGAAAAATTAGAGCCACATATACCGCACTACCTCATAACAACGTATATTGCGCAACGTCCTTTATAAATGAAAGTCCTGATGAAACGCTCCAACCACCCATTTACCAGTATCTTTTGTACCGTACCACACCAACTGTTCCTTGTTCTGCCTGCCCCTGCCACAGCCGGCAGCGACCTTAATAGAACTTTCCCACTTAAGCCCATCGCCATTGCTATCATCAACCTGAACAATTACATTTCTGTTATCTCTGTTTTTTAAAGGTTCCACCACAACCGAACGTTGAACTAGGCCGATTGAGGGAGAAAATAAAAACGGACGAATTGTGAAAGATGAAACCCATCAACTGCCTGTTGCACAAAGATAACACAAAAATTAGTTACTCATGGTCAGTTCATAGATAGGATATAATAAATTCCCGAGATTGATTGCCCCACATCACTGTTAACTTTTGTATTTTTTTATTTTATTATTTTTTTTTTGTTAATGTATCTCCTCACAACCACCCACAAGACCTAGAGGAAATCCTTCTGGTTTTAGAATGATTGCCGGGTAGGCAGTGGGCGGAAAAATAAGGATTGTGTGCAATGTTTGATGTGGAACACAAACCCTTTCGATGGAATGTCAGCTATTTCATAAAAGGAAATAAAAGCTTTATTTAGTGAGCTGAATATGGCGAAAAAAATGACGTTTACACTTTAGATATACACTTCCAACTTTCACGGTAAGAAAAGCCTTTATAGTGTGAGTTGATAGGGTTCATGCTACGAAATACCTGTCTATACTCTACCACTCTGGAAAAGTGGAAACTAAACTAATTAAGATTCCGGTCAAGATGCAAGGCCTTTCAAGCCTCTGCCACTTATGGTATGTGTCCGGAATGTACCTGTTTTTTTGCTAAAAGACCATTTTGCAGAGGAGATTTCTAATAATACAGTATGTAAGTGTTTCAATTATGATTTTCGATTTTCACTTGATCTCCTTTTGTAATAGATTTTGGAATGCATTCAATTTTCTAAAAGGTTAATACTGGATTTTATACTAGTAGTACCTGAAAGGAAAATACCGAAAAGATCCGCAGATTCACAGTTCGATAATGGTAAGAAGACTCCCGATAGTTTGAAATCAGTAATTTTAGCGAAAACATGTATTTAACGTACTTCCACACCATTCATCAGAAAAGGATTTCGTTTTGTTCAGTAACTTGTTCTGAGTAGCAAAGTAAAACTTTTTGCTGTTCATTGAGGAATTTTCTGTTCTAAATTGCTCGGATATTCTCCATGTTCTAGAACAGATTATGACAGAAAAGAAGAGGATTCTCTGTTCTGGATTTTGAGTAATTTCAAACTAGAACAGAACCGTGAGAACTGTCAAAATTAGTTTTTTTTGTTCTGTTTTGTTTATTTGGTGGCTTGTTCACTTTTGGTTCGTGGTTAAAGTTAATCGGCTCTTTTTTATTTTTATAATTATTTATATTGATTTGGATTATAAACAAGAAAAAACCACCAATATTCTATATTTTACCTGTTTCTTATTGTTTTGACAAATGACTTTTATTTGATCTATTCTGTTCTGAATTTTCCGTTTTATGTCGAATTCCAAACAACCATTTCAAATCGAATTCAGATCGATTTTTTGTTTTGTTGTTAGGAACTTGCAAAAAAATAATAGGGGTATTCACGATCCGGTGCAACTGGCAAAAGTGCAACTTTTTTTGCACCACAACAACAACTTACACTGACTAAGATTTTACAGCACTTTTGTACTCTTGCTATACCCTATCCCTACTGCAACAGAAAAAAAGAAATGGTGCAAAATTTGCCTGATGTCATTGACAGTTTAGCAGCTGTTATTTTCTGTCAGGAATGTTTGTGTTCAATGTGATTTTGAATTTTTACTCCAGAGTTGCAATGGAATAGAAAAGGTGCGTTCACGATTTACAGGAAAAAATAAAATTTCGTTTGTAAAATGGATGAAATCTTGTTAAAAACGCGATGTCTGTTTTGACATCATAAAATCGATTTTGCTTAGAAATATATCGATTGTGTTCAGAAAAAAATCTAATGTTTGGTTGTTTGGAATTCGACATTAATCTGTTCTCTATAAGTTAAAATGGATACACGGAAACAATTATTGTGGCTACTATCAAAATTTGTGTATTGAAACCGATTTTCTGTTCTCTTCCCTGTCGAAATGTCAAAAACATATGCACAAGTGAAAATTCCATATAAATTTAACCTATCCGATGTTGGTTGTTCAGGAACTTAATCCATCCTTAGTTATCCTAAATATTTTGGAATAACTATAGCTGTCCGAGAACAAATGTGTATAACAGCTGACTGCAAACTTAATTTAGTATAGGTTTTGTTCTGATTGCTTGACAGCTCTCCGGTAGCATATCTGATTTCATCACAAATATAAGAGATAATGGCGCAAAATTTTAAACAGCCTGATGTTAAGTGCTTAGCATGATACTACTTAACAGTTTGCTAATACTAAAGCACTTTACTAATATTTTCCTAATTTTAAACACTTTTTAACTAGCACCTTACTAAATCTATTTTCTTAATAAACTACAACTAAACACGCCTAAAATAGCGCAAAAAAGTAAGCGAATATAACTTTTTGACGTTTGTAAATGTCAAAGTGGCATATGGATTTAGTACGATACTAAAGAAATAAAGTAGCCATTTTGTGATTTTAACTTTAGTAAAATGTTAAGAAAATAGTACGATACTAAACTGGTTTAAAATTAGCATAAACCTCTTTTTAGCCGAGTATCCTATTAAAAATGATTTAACATATCACTAAATCGCTTGAAATTATGCGCCAATATATCTAATAACTGAGTGAACGCCCCCAATTTATCTTTGATCTGGCTGTTTCGCACGAACAAACGAACTTTAAACTATACTGGAACTGCAACAGCGACCCATCATATCTCATAATTAGGCACCACAAACCACAATGCATTTAGTATAGGAACAAAGCACTCCATGTTAAAATAATAGGGGTATTCACGATCTGGTGTACAGTCTTGTAAAATTGTAAAATTTTATTTTTTTACAACAGACTGTGAACACACCTTGTGAACACACCTTTACTAATCTGTAGCAACACTGAAGCAATGTCAAAATCTGTTTCACATTTTTTCTGAAGAAGGTTAAGTTTGTGTTAAAAAAATCTTACACCCTTGTATTTTTCTTTTACAATAGGGTTCGGGTATTGTAAAAGTGTAAAAGTGTAAGATTTTGACATTCAGTATATTTTGTTGTTGTAGTGCAAAAAATGCTACACTTTTACACTTTTACAATGATACAAGACCAGATACATCGGATCGTGAATAGCCCTAATGTTATGTGTATGCATGTTATAATGTATACTCTAATCAGAAGCAATGAACGAGTGATTTATTTTTTAGTACTCAACTGTTTTTCTTAGCACATTATCCAACAACGTTCTTATGTCAAAATTTAGGCAGGATCTTAGCAGATGTTTGGAGAGAAAAGTGGGAGCTAAAATTTAGCGCAGCTATATGGCTTTTGGAATTCAATGCTGAATTTAGTCATATTTCAAATTGTGTAAGATTTAGATACTGTCAAGCTTAAGGCATTTAATTCCATTTTGTGACAGGAATTTAAACTCTGTCTTTTTAATATTTGGAGAGTTTGTGAATAAACGGCATTTTTTTACTAGTAAAAATGAGCTACGGAAATCATTATTGCAACACTAACTGTCAGACTATAAGGAAAATGGAATTTCTAATCAATTCTCTTTCTATTTTTTTTTCTAGATGTCTTTTATCTTAGCGAAAGAAAATTGTATGCAATTTGCTTGTGATTCTTTTTTTTTATCCAACGTGAAATAGAAGAGAAAATGAAATATTAACCCCAACAGGTGGGTGGTATATAACATAATGTCCTTTTTGGTTGGAGAGATGAGTTAAAGGAAGATGTAGGTAATTAAAAATGTAGATAGGTATACCATGGAGGAGCAAGTATAGTTGGATAACAAAGTCATACTAACTACAACTACTTTATATTTTAATTTTTCCAGTTATTACAACTTCAAAACCTGAAATTAGGTTTTCTTTGGGTTTGTGATTAAAATTCTTTTCCGGAAGTTTGTAAACCTTGTATTATGTTGATGATCAATATCCTTCAATTGAACTTAAATATTAAATTATGAATTTTCTTATGAAAATTGTGGCTTGGGAAACAATAATTAAATTTATGATGGTAAATATTCTAATCACATTAGACTTGTGTGTGATAAATACTTAAAATATAGAATATGTAAAATTAGGAGTTGGGAAGAGAACGTAACTCTGAAAAATCTAAATGTCCAATCGAAAACAATGAAGCTGTTTATTAGAAAATGTTAACTTATGGTTACTTCCGGTCTTAGAGAAGTTAAAACAAAACTTATAATTTATTTGTTTCGTTGTCATTTTTATGACGTATGAGTATATTAGTTTACTCAATCACATGCTGTTAGTGTTATGCCTGAACAATATGTAATGAGTAAACCAGCAACTCATTTTATGACAATTTTGAGAATTGGTTTTTAATGTTATATAAGAAGACAGACAACGGCAGGAATCGAACCTGCGACCAAGAGGTTGACAGGCGAGCACACAACTATCACGCCACGGACACCCCCTTTTTTGAATAGTTGGAAACACTTTAGAACAGGATTTTCTGCACTTGCTTTTTAGGTAGAACAATTTAGAACAGATTTATGAGAACTGTCAAAACCAATTGTTGTTGTTAAAAAAAAAAAACCATTTAGGTGTTAGATTTATTTGATAAATCATATTGCGTGTCGGAATCATCTCAATTTCATGAAAAATATTTTTTTTAAATAAATTCAATTCCATTTCAGATTATTTTTAAGAATGTTTCTGCAAAAATAAACGATTTTGAATTGTAGGTAAACAATAATATTTTTTGTATAGTCTCTCTCCGATGACTGACTGTTCTAAGTTGTTCTATCTCATTCTGAAATTTCTCACGAATCTGTTCTGTTCTGTTCTGTCCTGTTTCTGTTCTATTCTAACTTTTTCGTCACTGAACAATCTTATTCATAACTTTTTTTTTTTTTTTTTTTTTTATAATCTACACGCGCTCAAGGGATTATGAATACCCTTTAAATGTTTCAACACAGCGGGGGCGTGAGGGTGAGGTTAAGGAAGAGAGAGAATTATAGGAAAGATGTGTGGCGTGATATTCGGAGACTGTAGGTGGTTGATGTGTCAGATTTTATCTCCAGGGATGGCGGCTGAACTAATGCGGAGAAATTTCCGTGTCTTATTTATCGATGTTCCTTATAATTCGCATTATTTTTTTTATTCTTTTGTCATATTGTATCGGTATACTAGTTTTACTCAATCACATGTTGTTAGTGTTATGCCTAAACAGCATGTAATGAGTAAACCAGCAACTCATTGTATGACAATTATTTTTAGAATTGGTTTTAATGGAAAATAAGAAGACATAGACTACGGCAGGGATCGAACCTGTGACCATGAGGTTGACAGGCGAACACACAACTATCGCGCCACGGCCACCCCCAAGCATTAAAGCGTTTTCAGTAATTTTTGCCTTCTGAAAACACAATCATTGGATCGAAAATTAAAAATTACCTGCTCATCATTATAAGTATGTTAATATTTCACTTAAATACATTCTTGTTTTCGATACATTCGTCCCTCCTCATTCTCTTCGGCATTATTTATTATTTAAAATAGTTTGAAGCGGGATATCACATTTAAGGACATGTACCACAACGAATAATTACCCTCTTGTTTCTGCTAAAACCTTACGGTGAATGTGCCTTAAAAGATATTTATGATTCCTTCTTTAAAAATTAAATACAAAAATAAACCAGAAGTTACCGCTTCAAAGTGTAAAAGGACTTTCGGGAAAAAACTCATACAAAAACTGATAAAAATCTGTCTGGTATTTATTAGAAAATGGCATATGTATGTTTGTATGTAGGCGATTGCGGTAGGTACTAAACACAAAAATACATACAAGAACCTCATAGCGAAGAAAGGTTTAATACTGAAATAAATAAAAATTAAATAAAACCGTTTATGAAGATAATAGATGCAACCCGTCACATTTAACATCAGAAGACATAAACCTACGAAACACATTCTATATGTACGTTGTCTAAAGATTTTATATTGTCTACATTTTCTGTGGAAAATAATGTGTTTGTCAAAATTACCATAAATTCAATTTATCCTTCTACATCTTCTACGCATATATGTATATGTACTTACTCGAATAGCCTGGGTAAACACACTGCTTACATATAATATATTTTCAGGACAACGCGACGCGACTGTCAAATAAACGGTCGAGTTGTGTATATGTATGACGATTGACGATGACGATGGGACAAAAATGGATAACCATAATAATTAATGACATATCTTCCTGCAGGATGGAGCAGATTCAAAGGACTCTTCGCGACGTCGCGCGGTCGTCGTCATAAAAGATATAAATATGAAATTCAATTCATTGCAGTCAGGCCCGTTCCTTTCGTCCTTGAATATGCGAAAAAAATGTGACGGAAAATATTATAAAATGTTGTAAATTTATTTAAATTTGTAAAAAGAAGAAAAATATGCAATGTACCTACATAACATATGCTTGGTCTCACACAAATGGGAAAAATATTCAAAGAGAATAATGCTGATGGCATCCTTTAAATTGCTTGGATATTAGATGATAAAGATCTATCAGATGAGATGCTCAGTAGAAAGAGTATATCTATTACATATACATACAAATATGAATTTGACGTCTCTCGGAACTGATTCAAAGGGAGATATAGGGCAAAACAAAAATATTACAAATTCTTACAAATTCAGGAAAAGTTATAAACTAGATAAATAAGTTGCCAAAGGTAAAACAATCTATTATGTGAAATTGTAACATACTGTCATTCTTTTTGACAGTATAAAATACTATAATAGCTTATTTTGCGTCATCACAAAATCTGTATATATTGGTGTTCGAAAATGTTGAAAAACTTGGTGCTAGCCAGTTTTTAATACTTTGTTAAATATTGGAATTATTGAAGAATAAAAAATATTGAATACCTTGAAAGAGGTGAATGCTGTAGTTTCGATAAAAGCATTTGCAAAACCACAATCTAATTCTGCTGAAATTTCATTTACCAAAAATGCAGAGTAATACTTCAATCACTTGTTTAACTAAATGTCAAGTAGTGATAAAAAGGTCGAAAATCAGATTCATTTTGACAGCAACATTCACAATGTAAATGCTGTTTCATTTTTTTCTTATGATGTAAAAGTGAGTCAGCTTCATCTGTGTCAACCAAAGCAAAAAATTCACTTATCTAATGATTGTGTTCATTTCGATGTGGTAATTGGTTAGTTCGATTTGTACAACTATTTATGAGGATTTATACCATGTCCCCACCAAAGCGAAATCCGAGATTTCAGCAGGAAGATTTCGAGATTTCGGACTAAAGGCCGTTAAAAGCTATTTTGAATCAATAATTCAACAAGTCCAAATATTATAGTGCTAAGTCTTCTACTTGGCTGATGTATTTCAGTAGTATATAGAATTTGTATTATTAAAAAAAACACTTCTAACATCCATTTTTGTTTATCTAATTCATCAACTCAAACCACGTTGTCAAATAAAAATTCATACTCTCTCTTTTTATCTCCTTATCGTTAGAGGGCAAAATTCTAATTTGCACATAAAAAGATTTTCACCTAATTATGGTGAAATTTAAAATGGACTCGTTCACTATGAATGGCCTGCATCGGTACTGGGATTTCGTTATGATTTCAACGAAATCTAGGATTTCGAAATCCCAAACTATATGGTGAAATCCGAAGATTTGGACTGAAATTTAAGAAATCCGAGATTTCGCTTCGGTGAGAACATAGTATTAAATAAGATTTATTTTAAATCTTTATCTGCGAGAAGATTAGGACTTGTAGGTAAATTATCAAGATTTGTAATAGATTTAGCTGAGTCTATCCAATCAAATTCTGGAATGCTAGGTGAACCTCAGTTAAATTCTTCCAGGTTCAGGAGTGAGGTTAGTCCAATGTCCAAATCTTCAACCAAGGCTGTACCACAATTGTACAACTTTCCCTGAGTAGTCGATTGAAGTATAAAAGTTCATGCAATTAATATGTATTCGCCATTCATGTTTTAATCAGATACGTCAAACACAGCTGTCATGTGTCATTTCTATAATGCAAAATGTTTTGCCTTATGGGGTTTTCGTTTGATAAATTTATATTTTGATCTATAAATTAATTTTTTTTGTAACGATTCGAATACGTTTCCGGATTGATTTTTATTTGCTATAGTATTTGTGTATATTTGTATCCGTGAACCCGCTTGCGATATCAGCTGTCTTGTCAGACTGATGGCTGTCAATTATGATGCATAGTGGTGTTAGTAAAAGAGGCGTAGATCTGCCGAAAAATCCAGATCTGCAAAATTGATTTAAAATCAAAAAATAAATCAACTGTTTGGTCAATTGAAGGGAAAAATTGTCAAAATCAGTTTTTGACAGATCTAAATCAAAACTAATTGATTTTTGTTACCAACCGAAAACCACATTAAATTGAAGAAGTCAGTGTGGAAGTCATGTAATCGTGCGTCATGCTACATCTGACAAAACACAACACGTGTTGGCCTTACTGAGAGACAAATTTCCTGGATACTAGATATACCGCCTTTCGGTGACGTGAATTTTCCAGAAAGTTCGTGTGATTTATCACCGTTGGGTTTCCATTTTTTGTGCTTTGTACAATTTATCCCATTTATCCATTCAAAAACGCTAATTTTTGTTATGGATTCGTGCAAAAAAAAATCCAACAATCAAACATGACATTACGATCATAGAGAACGCCAAAAAAGTGGGTCCCCAATTCCGTCTGCCTGTCAGCCTGTTTGTCTGTCCCCGAATCTACAGCCTAAACGGTTGGATAGATTTGCTTCAAACTTGGCAGATATTGTTTTTTCGGTAATAAGCCCACAGGTTTTTTTTTCATTTTTTTAAGACGAAAAATAACAGTAGCTCCCATACATTTTTTTTGGGTGAAAAACAAAAATCTTATTTTTCTCAAAAACGGCTCCAACGATGTTTATAAAAAAAATAGTGCGTTAATAAAGGGAAAACGAACATTTTGGTAATTTGTTATTTTTAGTACCAATAGTAGTACCATTTTTTGTTTTTTCGATTTTACGGGAAACGGTTAGTTAAATTTTTTGATTTTTTTTGCGCAAAATTTTTCAAAAAAATATTTTTTGGAAATTAAAAAATAAACTTTTTTCTTGAAAACTCGAAATTTCGAAAACGGCTTAATGGATTTGTCGAAACTTCGTATTTGGTAATTTTTTGACATTATCTTGAAATGTTAAAAAAAACGGTACCTCCCATACAAATGTAAAAAAAACCGTTAATAAAAAAATGTATTTCGCGAAAACGGCTCCAAGAATTGTTATAAAAAAAATGTGTGTGTTCTTGTATTAGTACAGTCCACTTTCAGATATAAAAATATTTTTTTTTCGTACTTATTAACGGTACTTCCCATAGAACCACTTTTTATATTTTCGACTTTTTCAACATTGGATAAATCGATTAAAATAATTTTTTTCATACAAATGCTCCCTAAGGTTGTTAATAAAACTGCATACCAAAATGTTAAAAAAAAAGTTTTTGAATTTTAAAAAATAAATAAAAAATTTTTGTTAAAAAATCGATTTTTCAAAAACCAGTCACACAAATATTTTGAAATTTGAAATTTAAATGTATATTTATAATATCTTCAAAATGCGTTTCAAATTTTTTTTTCGAAAAATATTTTCAAAATTTTATACATACAAAAATTAATTTATTAAAAAACTCCTCCAACGATTTTTGAAGCTTTTTTTTTGATATATTTTTATTTTTCCATGAATTCAAATGGCAGCTTTGTTTTCCCTCAAACTATAACGACTAATCAATATAAAAGAATTTCATTATGTGTATTGTCCATTATTCCCTTTTTACTAGTGTTTGCGTACGTCACTGAATATTAAATACAATGCAGGACCATGAATCTTATGTATGCATATTGCACCTTAATTACAAAGTTATATGCATATATCTACCTAGCCACCTACATTCTTCATTTGCATTATTATATGTACAAGTTTACAGAATTAGGTTCCATCTAATATGTATATGTGTGTACAATCATTTTACTCTCCCAACTTACATAGTTAAAATCCATAAATAGATTTAAATATACATTTGTAGGAAGGTACCTACATTACGTCGCTTTTTTTTTTTTTTTTTTTTTTTTTATAACTTTGCACACGCTCAAGGGGTTATGAATACCCTTTATATGTTTTTCTTAACACAGCGCGGGCATCTGGTGAAGAAGAGAAAGAAGGATAGGAAAGATGTATGCCGCGATGTTTTGAGACTAGACCTGTTTGTTGTCTCAGATTTATCTCCAGGGATGGCGGCTGAACTAATGCGGAGAGAATTACCGTGTCTTATTTATTTATGTCCCTTATAATTCGCATTATTTTATTTATTTCGTTGTCATACTTTATGGGTATGCTAGTTTACTCAATCACATGTTGTTAGTGTTATGCCTAAACAGCATGTAATGAGCAAAGCAGCAACTTATTTTATGACAATTTTGAGAATTGGTTTTCCTTGAATCATCCATTCGACAATTCATTATACTAAGAATCAAGGTAAACTTACCTACATAGGCTTTAAGCCTGCATAGGATAACTACACCTAACTAACCAAACTTCAATGATTACCTACATTAAAGTTGTTAGCTACAAGAGCAAGTTCATACGATCCAGTCGTGCATTTTATTTATTTTTGAAATTGAAACTAAAAGATTACCGAAATTTTATATAAAAAACCGAAAAAGAAAAGGAATTATTTTATTCCAAATCATTAAAAAAACCGTGATTGCATCGCACGTACTTGCTCTTATGTTCGATCACGTAGTAAGAAGCTAAAAAAATTTTGATAAGTTTTTTTATATAGGTACATTATTTCTTTATTTCCTTTCCAAAAAATAATTTGATATGACATTTTTAAATATTTTATATATTAAATTTTCAAATATAATTAAAAAAAATACTGAATTTTCCAAAAAAAAAAAAAAATGTGTCGAACATTTTAGTATGCAGTATTATTTTAAATTTGAAGGACCGCCTGCATAATTTATTTTTATATATATATATACCTATACAAAGATTTTTAAAAAATCGGGCCAATCACCAAAAACGATTGTGCCAAGTTTCAAGAAAATCGATTCAGTCATTTAGGTTGTAGATCGGCCTACATACCGACAGACAGATACACGGAATTGCGGGAACTACTTTTTTGGTGTTCTCTTTCATCGTAATGTCAAGATTGATTAAAATCTCGATTTAAATTTTTTTTTTAATGGACTATATTACCTACATTATATCGTAAGTAAAAAAAAGAGAATATGTATGCACAAATTGTTATAAATTTTGGTTTAAATTTTTCAAGGACACGAAAAAAAATTCAAATAGAATGCAACACACTAATGAATTTTTAAGTACTTTATCCACCTGCCATTTTATTAAATCGTAAGAGACTCGCCGCCGCCGCGCCGCTTAACCTTTTCGTACCACTTACAGAACAACACATTATAGAACTTTTTAATTTCTTTTAATTATACCAGCGCGAGAGGCGGTAATTGAGAAATTTAAAGTTGTTCGAAAACAAAATTAAATCTTTTGTCGAACAAAAACAAGAATTCTGCAATATCGCCCAAAGTATGTCCTTTTTTTAAAATTAAGAAACAGAAACAACAATCAATCTAGAAAGAGTTGTTTACTCCTCTCAACAACACCGCCACACACGAGCTCATAATAATACGAGTATATAATATGTTGTAGGTAGGAACGTGACATGTTATTTATTCACTCACCCATTCGGGCCTGCTGCCCGCCCACTGACATATAACAGTGTCCTTTTTTCAATTTACACAGACATACCTTTTATATTATTGTACGTACGATACACAATGCCAGTTCTTATGCGATGTCACTTCCTTAAATATTTCCTTTTGTCATAAAATATCTCTTCCGTCTTCACAGCGGTGTCCTTAAGACTACTAGGTTCTAGCATAATGAACTGTGTTGTGCGGTTTTTTAGCTCAAACCCACAGCAGGAGTCCTTCCTAGATGGACAGAAAGAAAAATATATACCCAGCCTCGTAATAGGTGGTGCGTTTGCCTTTCATCAGAGAAATTCTGTGTATGTAAGTCAAATTTTATTTATAAGACAGTGTCTTCTACATAGCTATGCATTTATATAAATGGGTGCGGGTGGCTTAAACTATTCTTGGTTTTATTTGAGGAGAATCTTCATTTATTTTCCATATATGACTTATCAATCTGTCAGGTTGATTGAACAAAAATGATTCTTTCTATAGAAATTGGTGTGCTTAATTTGGTTTTCTTTTCTTTATATCTACTAAGGCCAAAAAAGGATCTTCGAGGTCAATTGATTCCAAATTTATTATGTAGAAAAGCGACGGGACAGTTTGTCCTTATTTACTGATGATTCAATGTCTAGCGAGAGAAAAAATATAAAATAATGGCCTAGCTAGGTCATATTTGTCTCCAAGATTTTTGTTTACTCATGAAAAGACAAATAGAAAGGTTTATGCGAGTAGGTCGTAGAGGCACCTACATATTATTGATTTATGCTAAACGTGGTTGAATTATATATAGTTTGTCTCGAATTCAATTTTATTAAGTACATAGGCAATTTAAAAGTCTGTCATGAACAGTGAAATGGGGTGTTTTATTGTGCAAAACAAATTCTTTGATCAATTTTTTTTTATTATACACATACATACATATTGAGGTTTTGTGGATTCCAGTTTACAGAATGGGCATATTGGAGATGACAGGTTTGAATTATTATTTTTATGTCAAATGATTGAAAAGATAGCATAATGACAAAAGTTTTTTGTAGAATAAATTTTGCTGTTTAGCTTTGTGTATTTTTTTTTAATTTGGGCGATTATTTTTAATTGGATTGTACCAATTTTTATACGATCTCGTTGTCTTAAAACTGTCTTGGGGTTAATGACCAATTGCGACTTTCTCGAGCTCATTCTGGAAATATTAGTTTTCTTTTAGAATATTTATGACTTTCTTGATTCTAAAAAAAAATCGTTTACGTTACTTCTTCAAAATTGGTAATTCTTTCTTGCCATATATGCATGCACATATGTATGTGTGGGTTATAGGGCAAGTTTCACATATAAAAAAATCTAACTCGGGATTGTAATCAAACTTGACAAAATGATGATAGAGAGAACATTAAAAAAGTGGCTCCGGCAATTAATTCTGTCTGAATGTCTGTCTGTCTGTACAATAATATGCAGTCTAAACGACTGAAGCGATCTTATTTAAATTTGTCATCTAAGCGGATTAAATGGTTGTCTCAAATATAGTTTTTTCATACAATTTTGTCTATCATCTTGATTATCTCGAGAACAGCTATAACGATTTTAATTAAAAAAATCTGTGCACTACTATAGGCATATTCTACATTTTGGTGTATTTTTTTTTTTAATATTTTGTTATTAACGTACCTGTCATACAACCATTTTTTTTATCTCCGACTTTATAATAAATGGCTGGATGGATTTCGATAAAAACAAATTATATGGAAGATCTTTTAAATTCTAAATAATATTACATACCAAAATTTTTTAAAGGTATTTTATTTGGATTTAAAAATAAATTATTTTTTTTTGAAAATTCAATATTTCGAAAAGATATTACGAATATTTTTTGAAATTATATTTTTAAGCTTATATTATTAAATATATAAAATTACCAAACTAATTGTTTTTTGTTATACAAAAATTAAAGACATTTTATATATTTATAACAATTTAGTAAAAAACGACTTAAAAATATATTTAACATAAGACCAAGTAAATGTGATCCAGTTGTGCATTTTATTTAAGTTGTTTCTTGTACTAGAAATGGCAAATCTTAATTATCTTGAAAACGGGTCTAAAGATTTTGAAAATAAAATAAAGTACTGGATCGTACAAGCTTGTTCTTGTAGCTAAAAACTTGAACCGGCTATTAAAAACAATTACGAAGAAACGCTACAATTTATAATATCAAAAAATTCAGTGATTCATGTTTGAAAAATCGATTTAAACAAAAAAATATTAATTTTTTTTAAAACGAAAAAATATTTTTTTTTATAAATTTGAATATGCAATAATAAGAAACACAAAAACAATACAAACGCATATGCGTACGTAGGTATTGCTTCTGTTTTTTTATTTTGTGAACTGTGCTTTTTAATTTTTATTGAGCTTTTTGTGACCTTATAATATAATTAATATAATAATATAATAGTTATAATATAATATAGTTAATAAATATAATTCACAGTGTTTGAAAGCTGTAAGTTTTACTTGTGTCGGTAGCCATCGACTAATATTTTGCGTCTTAGAAAGGTACTACAGCATCTAACTGATGAGTCCAACTGTAGTACCTGGGCGAAACGCATAATTTGGACTAAGGTCACAAAAAAAATTAATACAAAATATGCAATAATATTTATAATTTTAAGTAGCATTTATATAAAAAAAAATCAAATGCGCGACTAGATCGCACGTACTTGCTCCTATATTCGATCACATTATATGCAAAAGATTCTTAATAGAAACGGCTAAATGTATTTTTAAAGTTGTTTTCACTAAATTTTGTATATATACAAATTCAAAAATTTTTTGAATATTTAATAATATAAATTTAAGAACAAAATTTCAGAAAAAATCGTCGACCCATTTTCGAAACATTGAATTTTCAAAAAAAAAAAATATTTGTTTTTCCAAAAATCCAAAAAAAAAAAATAGTTTTCGAAAATTTTGAAATGCAGTTTTATTTAAATGAATAAAATGAATTAAATCAATAAAATGGTTGTATGGCAGGTACCGTTAATAACAAAATATTAAAAAAAAATTTTTTTAGCAAAAATGTAGATTATAACCAAATTAGAACACGTATCAATTTTTATCAAAATCGTTAGAGCCATTTTCGATATAATAAAGATGGTAGGAACATTTGTATGTCAAGTACCGCTATTTTTGGGGCTAAAACAACAATTAAAAAATCTATTTTGGACAATCACCTAAGACACTTAAATACCAAGTTTGAAGAAAATTGCTTCAGCGAGTTCGATTTTTTCCCAAATGCAAAATTTGCCCTATAGTACCTATATCGCAAGTAAAAATTAATCTGTCCATCCAATAGGAAGAAAGTTACAAATAACAAAAAAAAGGTTTTTTTTTTTCAAAAATCCAAACATTTTTTTTTCAAAACGAAAAAAAAATTGATCGAAATCCGTCAAGCCGTTTATGAGAAAGTCGAAAATAACAAAAACAAATAAAATTTATTTCGCACATACAAAAAAAAAATACAAAAAAAAAGAAAATATTAATAATAATAATTCCTAAGATCTGAATGTATTGTATATTGACAATAGAAGAATGTCAAGATTTATTGAAATTCCAAGAAAATTTTAAACTTTCCCGAAAGACATTACAACTAAATTTTACAAGCTTACCACAACCACCTTAGTATCTTAAATATATTGTTTAAATAAAGAATAAAAAAATTAAAAGTTTTAAAAATTCTCTATGGAGTTATTAATCTCTTCCATAATTATAAGTTTATACTTGTTTTCACTCAGTTATAGGATTACTACTCGTGGAAACCCATGTTGTGTATCAGCTATGGGGGCCAGTATTTCCATGCAAATGCTATTCATATCCTTGTTATTGCTTCTACTTAACACTCCACAGAGAACTTGGTAAACAGTTAAGTTTCATGCCTTGCATTAAATGTGAACAAACGAATAGGTAAACATGACATACATGTGTTATCTGTAGTAGTTATGTAAAAGGATTAGCATACACACCTTCGGAAATATGCTAAGACTGTGAATTTTCGTTTGAAATAGCGTACTTGACGCTTTTCAGGATTAGTGTCACATTGCTTGAATTATAGGAATATTATAAGTTTCCCAACTGATGAGCTGTGAACTTAAATTAACTTGCAGGATATGTTATATCCCTTTAAGGAACTTAGACTATAAAATACATATGCTACTTGTTATGTCCGAGTTATGACAAAAAAAATTTAATTTTTCTCACACTTTTGCTTACCGCCGCGCCGTCTGCCAAAAATTACCCCAGTCAAAACATCTACATAAAAATTAATGTCTATCCCTTAAAGAGCAACCATTTAACAAATCTTACCATATTAATATCAAAAGTTTTCGTAGCTTTAACTGTGGTTGAACCCACTATAAAGAAGACAACATTTCCCAAGACAAGGGAGATTAATAAATTTTCCAGACAAAATACCTTAAGGCTCTTCTTTCCAAAGGTACACTTATACGTACATAAAATACACAATATGTGTTTTTGTATTTATAATTTTTGAAAAACAAACAGTTTAACATTTTAAGCAAACAATTTTGTCTCCCTTTCCACCATAGCAGAGTATGATAATGACAAATAATTGAGATAATTTAACAAGCCCATTACATCTGACTTAAGGACATGCATGACAGAAGATAAGTATTTTTCCCTGCAGGGAATACTTTGACAGGAATATATCACTTGGTTTGTTTTGTTAACATTAAGAACATACACATTAAACAATTACCTACTTGCTTTAATAAAATATTTTTTTTTTTTGTTGGAGACTATCAAAGGAAATTAAATTTAAAAATAAAATGCCTTAAAAGTCGTTGATGTGTCGACTTAAGTGTTGAATATAATTTTAATCGCGTTGGTTTTATAAATGAGATGAATTGTGAGTGTTCAATTAGAGCTTATGATTCAAATAAGCTGAAAACATAATTGGTTTACTGTGGCGTATATGTGATGGATTCCATTAAATTACGTATACGCCACAGTGTACCTTATTTGCTTTTTCATCAGAATGTTATTTAAAGACATCTGACCTCGAAATAATATTTTCTTTCAAAAGGGAATCAATTAATATTAAATTCGTTCAACCAGAAGGCATTCAATTTTTCCAAAAAAAGAAAACATCTTTTTCACCTCACTAATTGCCAAAAGTTAAATTTTTCACTCATAGATCACTTCATTGGACGAAAAACTTTATCAATTTACTATCAGGATTAAAAAAAAAGTAAAATAAAAATAAAAGGTTAATAAAGTTATGGCGAGCCTTTTAGTATATTTTATCGCTTCTATACGGTAAAATTATGTTCACGCTTTTAAGTTTCACAAAATAGCAGGAAAAGTACTTTTTTTTAGCAGAACTTTATGAATGTATGTACTTATATATGTAGGTGCAGCTGAAATTAATCTGGCATGATAAACAGTGATGTGAACAAAATTGTATTTACATTTTTGAACATTTTTTTTTGCACCACGAAACATGCGGTACGCGAGTAACTAGTAGCGAGTAGCGAGGAGTGAGTAGCGAGGAGTGAGCAGCTAGAAGTGACTAACGAGCAGGATAGTAACGAGTAACTAGTAGCAGGCAACGATTTGCGAGTAACGAGTATTAAATGTAAATACAATTTTTTTTTTAGCAAAAAACGAGTAATGAGTAGCAAGTAGCGAGTACCGAATATATAGAGTATTGAGTAGCGAGTAGTTAGTAGCGACTAGCGATAGTGAGTGGCGAGTAACAAATGTAAATACAATTTTTTGTAGCAAAAATGTAAATTTTAATTAACTCGAAACATTTTGAAAACAAAAAATTCTGTACAATATTTATATTTTCGAGCAAAAAAAAAAATACATCAAATGTTATTAACGGTATAGAACCATCGGATTGATTTTCGACTTTCTCATTAACAGCTTGAAGCGTTTGGATCTAAATGTGTATATAGGATGTGCTCCAAAGTTTTAATAATAGTAGGTACATATTTTTTATTATCGATTTTTTGTATATTTTTTTTTAATTCAATATTTCGAAAAAGGTAGTCGATTTTTTTAAATTTATATTGTTTAAATCTACAAATTTTTAGAAAAAAATTTAAGAAATTTTGTAAATACAAATATAAGTTTAAAAACATACCTATTTAGTTTTTTTCTACTAAGAACTTTGTGCTTGGAAATGTGATCGAACGCAACTGCAAATTCTTGCTATCACAGTTTTTACGAATTACCTTTACACGGACAGAAAAAAAAATGGATTTTCTATTTATGAACTAAGGACTTCGGAATTAGAGTTGACATTAAATCATAATAGAAAATGATTCCAGACGTAAGATTATTTTCGTCTGGAATCATTTTCTATTATGATTTATAAAAAAAAAATTAATTAATAAGAGTTTCTTTCTTTTTTTTAAACACAGTTCTGTTAATACTCTACTTCATACCCGGAGTATAAAAAAAATATGTAGGTACATATATCATCTTATGTATGTATCTACGTACCTGTTTTACTTTGTTTTTCCTTTCATATTCAATAGAGCAAACAGAGTATAGAGCTTTTGATGCGACAGGATATAACTACGAGTATCATCGTGGTGGTGAAATTTATTAAAACTCAACCTCTCTGCAGAATATTTCAATTTGTATTTTCAAAACAGTCTCTATTGAAACAATATTGGGTTGGAAAAATGGATAGCAGAATAGTGCTTCATACAACCACATATACTCATACGCAGTATTAGGAGGCATATACGGCAGCATAGCTCATATCCAACTATATAGGGATGAGATGAAAAACCTGCTGCTTCTATGACTGTTTTCCTTATAACCTAGTTTGCTATGGAGAATCCTCTTCCGTTATATGCCAGTCAATACTCGTATCTATAGAAATAATTTTCTATACACATTTTATGATATAAAAAAAAAAAACAAAACCACGTGTCCTCATGGGAAAATGTGCGGAACTGGAAATCTTTTCAGAAAAATATATAGAACATGATGCAGAACGTACTTATACTAACATCAAACCACTCATGAAGTTAATTTTAAGTGAATTTTATACTATACATGTTTGTAATTTTAATTAAAAGCAGAGGTGTTAACAAACTTTGACATGTGTAGCTTCAGCGAGATGACATGTATTAAAAGTTAAGTATGTGCATTAAATATGCATGCAGTTATGTTTAAAATTATAAAAAAGCATTAATTCAAAGAAAATTCTATTTATAAAAACTAAATAAATGATAAATGTAAGCAGTTCTTATCTACAAAGGTCAAAAAGCTAATTTTAAAACACAGATAGTGAAACGTTTTTTTTTTGTTTAATAATATTTTTTTTTTACAAATATACATATATGTATATGAGTATGTATAAAATTGTTGAGCTCATAATCTCCTGAAACCCATTTTTACTTGCGTTAAATAGCTACTTTATGGCAGTTTATGGATTCGCCAAATATATCGAACTCGAGATTTTGATCAAATTTCACATTACGATGATAGCGAAACCAAAAAAAGTGGGTCCCACAATTCCGGTTGGAAGGATTTACTTCAAACTTGGTACATATCGTTTTTTCGGTAATATGGTACATATATCTTATTTTTCTCAAAAACACCTCCAACGAATTTTATAATTTTTTTGTTGAAAAAAATGGTTATTTCTCGTACCTCTAGTAGAACCATTATTTGGTTTTCGATTTCATGCAAAACGATTCATTTGATTTCCTTGGACTTTTGTATGCAGAAAGTTAAACAATGTAAGTCAAAATTTAAAAAAAATATTAAATTAATTTTTTTTTTATTTGAAATTTTGAAAACTCAAAATTTTGAAAACGTCTCAATGGATTTTTTTGAAACTTCATATTTGGTAGTTAGAATAGTTAAAAAAAGCTGTTTTCCTAAAATAAACACTATACCTCCCATACAAATGTTAAAAAATTGTTTAGAAAAATATGTATATCTTGAAAACGGCTCAAAGAATTTTGATTGAAAAATGTGTGCGCAGTCTGAAATTAGCGCAGTCCACTCTTAAGTAAAAAAATATTTTTCTATGCGTACTTATTAACGGTGCTTCCCAATAGAACCAATATTTATATTTTCGACGTTCTTACTATTGTTATTAGATGAACCGTTTAAAATTATTTTTTTATATGCAAATGCTCCCTAAAAGTATTAATAAAACTGCATACCCAAATTTTCAAAAAAATTGTTTTTTGACTTTTAAAAAATAAAAACATTTTTTTTAAATTGATTGAACAATGTTTTCAAAACTTTAGAAATAAAACCATATTTATAAATTAATTATAAATTATTTATTTTTTTTTAAATCGAAAAACGAAAATTTGAGTACGCAGTATTAATAACACTTTTTGGGAGCATTTTTATAAAAAAAAATAATTTTAGTCGGTTCATCAAATAATTAGAGTGTCGAAAGTTGAAAATTGGTTTCATTTTAAGTTTTCAAAAAAAACTGTTATTCTTTAATTTACAATACGTCTTTAGCTTTTTAGGAACTTTTCCATAAACAAAAACAAATTTTTCAAAAAAATCGAAAACCAAATTCCCCTCATTAATGAACTGATTTAAAAAAAACCGTTTTGAGAAAAATAAGATTTACCTTTTAAGTAAAAAAAATTCTATGGCAAGTACCGTTATTTTTTGATCTATAATAAAAATTTAAAAAAACGAATCGAGTCAATCGCCGAAGATGCTTAAGTAACAAGTTTAAAGACCTTCAGAAAGACAGAAAAACGGAATTGTGGCGCCCACTTTTTTCTATCATCGTAATGCAAGTTTGATCAAAATCTCGAGTTCGTTTTTTTTAAATGCAAAACTATATAGTACCTACATAATTATATCGCGAGGTAAAATCTGTTGAAAACGGCTTAGGCGTTTAGACGGAATGCTAAGTAAAATAAAATGCACGTACTTGCTCCTATGTTCGATCACATTATATGCAAAACATTCTGAATAGAAACACTAAATGTGTTCTTAAAGTCGTTTTCACTTATTTTTTTTATACATACAAATTCTTAAATTCTTTCTAATAAAAAAATCGCATGAATAGTTTAAAAATTTAATAATATAAATTTAAAAACAAAATTTCAGAAAAAATCGTCCCCCCCTTTTCCGAAATATCGAATTTTCAAAAACAAAAAAAAAAAACATTTTTTTTTTTTCAAAAATCCAAGAAACTAGTTTTCGAAAATTTTGAAATGCAGTATTACTTAGAATTCGATAGACATCCTGCATTTTGATCGAAATCGGTTAAGCCGTTTATGAGAAAGTCAAAAATCAATAAAATAGTAGTATGGCAGATACCGTTAATAACAAAATATTAAAACAAATTTTTTGCCCAAAATGTAAACCATATTTTTTATCAAAATCGTTAGAGCCGTTTTCGAGATAGTCAAGATGGTAGAAAATGTTTTTGACAAGTACCGTTATTTTTGGGGCTAAAACAACGATTCAAAAATCTATTTTGGACAATCACCTAAAACGCCAAGTTTGAACAAAATCGGTTTAGCCGTTTAGGCTGTAGATCATTCTACAGACAGACAGACGGAATTGCGGGACCCACTTTTTTGGTGTTCTCTATCATCGTAATGTCAACTTTTATTAAAATCTCGAGTTAGATTTTTTCCAAATTCAAAACTTGACATATAGTACATATATCGCAAGTAAAAATCATTAAAATTTAGAATAAAATGTCAACTTCGGCAAATTTCGTACTAAATATATTTTTTAAAATATTTTTTCCAGTGAATAGTTTTCAAAACTTGATGACTCCTATTATTTTTTGTTTCAAAGCCTTGATATTATTGAATATCAATCTAATTTCATGTAAGTTGGAATGGAGACAAACAAATATTTTCTAACAAAAATCTACTTTTGATTTCTGAACTAAAAAAATGACTAGATATACAGATAGATAGATAAGATTGATTTTTATTGACTTACAATCTGAGTTTAACATTAAATACATATAAAAATATACAAAAATCATTATTACATCGCATTTGCCGTCCGCCAGATTAACAACTATAATACTTATATTTAAATTCAGTTTTACATTACATATTTAAAAAATGGAATTTAAAAACATATATACATTGAAAAATTCAAATAATTTACATTTGTGCCTTTATTTATTAAAAATCTTCATTAGTTATTCTTGCTCTATACCTAAGGGCAATTACACAATATTCATATAATCTTTCTACGTTCATTTTATTCAACTCTGTTAATACTTGTTCTTCTGTTAAAAAATCACTCCCAAATATGCTTCTCCTTGATTCTCTAAGAGTTGGGCATCTTCCTACAAAATGAGTGACGTCTTCTCTTTCCCTCAAGTTGCAAATGCTGCATTCCATTGTTAAATCAGGTCTATGTGGCATGAAGTTCAATTTAAGAGTTCACTGCGTAGTCTGACCATTGTACCGATCACGTTAACTTTATTAGAATCCCGAAAGTAGTTTTTTTCTGCCAGATTATGGTTGAGCCTGCTGTAAATTGTTCTATACAGGGAACTGGAAGCTTCTGCTAAGTATTCTGCTCTACATTTCTCGTCTGTCCTTGAAATTACATTGTACAAGAGAGCCTTACAATCAGCAATACTCGTACTTTGGAAATTTAGATTGAAACTTAAATTGCATTCTTCAGCTAGTTCTGTCCACTCTCTGTACCAGCTGTTTTGGTCATGAATGGTCTTGATAGCTATTTTCCTTACCAATCTGGATTCAGGTAGTTTCAAGGTATTCATAAGAAAAAATTACTAAATGTCTATTGTATACGCCTTTCAATCATCTCTCTACAGTATTGAATGAATAACCTCAACAATTAATGAAGATCTAAAAATATTATTCAATTTTGAGGTTTAATTGATTTAAATTTCATGAGACACATTTTCAAAAGTAATCTAAAAGTAATAAAAATAAAATACATTAAGGAATAAAACGCCTATTCATTATTTTAAAACAAATTTAAAAGAATCATTAAAAATACATTCCAAGAAACCAGACACACAAGAGCAACCAAACTTATTCTATACCGTCAGGCATTAAAGCTAAATAACAATAATAAAGAGTAGGCACCTTAGTGTCATTATGGAAATATATGAATGAAATATTAAAAGTGATAAAAAAAAACTTTGTTGTCTACGAAACCAACAAAGGGATCGTTTAAAAGTTTTTTTTTTCAAATTATTGTGCTGCTGTGAAATAATTCATGTTGTGAAATAATATGAAATATATGCCATGGCCATTACTTATCTAAGTGTTTTTTTTTAAAGAAGGATTTTTAGACAATGTATGAAATTTGGATAAAGATCTAAAACTGCACATACAAGCTTCGAAAATGCATCAAGCTGAGCATTTCACATGATTTAAAGAAGAGAAAAAAATTGTTCTTGAACCAAGAAGCAGTGAATAAATATTTGTATGTTTAGGTGGAATGCTCCCCAAGATATCTGCACAGTTACGTAACTTTACGATTGAGGTATTTTAAAAGTTAAGCTTATACTCTTAATGCAAACCGAATTCTGAGTACTCTTGTTGATAGATGCTTGTAAGAAAACTGACGGTCCTTAGAGGTTTCTTTGTTGAAACAATAACGGATGTTAACAGTATCTGTGGCAATAACTACGGGATAACTGTAAGAAAGTCTTTTGTCACAGCTTCACATTTATTCTTACTTAATTTTACACTGTAATCCAAGAAAGAAAATAATTAACATTTCGTATTAAACAAATGGAAAGGATATGAAACTTTGATTCACTATTATTTAATACAAATAAATAGAAACGTCACTGAAAAATTCAGGAATTCTTTTCTTAAGAAATTTATGAATTTTTATTATAACATCAAAGTGATCCACAGACATGTACAAAATAAATTATTTTAATCAATTTCATTTAACTGAATCACTTAGAAAATTAAATCTAACGCATTATTTTCATATAGCATCTTCTACATCAAAGAAGAAAATCATTTTACTTTTTTTCTTATTTAAAGCCAATTTTTCTGCACATTAAAACCACTTTTCAGCACACAATCTTCAGATATTGTGATAAATAATTCAAGTCACACAAAAGCAAAGCTCATATATTTCTCAACCAACACCTATTACATATGCCTTGTCGTACCTTAAGAATAATCTCTGTGAAACTTCCGACATAAATACAAAAGTATCTTTTACCTTCAAACCGCCTGAGCTTAAATTAAGTCTACACATCATTCTCACACACCAACCAATCACAAAAAAAAAACAACCAAAATGTCGTCAGGCAAATGCATTACCACTTGAAAATAATATCCTTAAGGTAAGACACAACAACAATAACAACACACAAACACCAACAACAAAAAAAAGAACCAATCACAACTACAATAGGATATTATAGATTCTCATCACGTTTGGTTGTAAAATGTTATTACAATGGCACGATTTATCAAAGAAAACCAAAAAAAAATGAATGTCCCTACGAAGCCACTCAGAGGTAGACAGGCCTGAGCAGGTACTTTTGTTGTTGTTGTAAACTCCACTACTCGCTCATGTTGGAATAATGCGAATAAGATAACGACAGGTTGAATTTTCGCTTTGAAAAAAAAAAGCCAACAAGTGCTATGAATTTTGTTTTATGTCATCAATCGTTACAATAGCCCCAGTTCCAAAAAAATGTGACTTTTACATGAACATAAAGACCAGACTTAAGTGCCTATAACAATGACAGGTATTTATTTATTTATTTATTTATTTATTAAATTAAAAAAACAACATAAAAATTCACTTGTTAATATGAAAACAGGCAAATTGTAACATTTAAGGATTTAAAAAGGAGCTGAAACAAGGGCAGACAATTTTCGGATGATGAGGACTAGAAAGGTCATTTGGTCTGGTAGTTACCCTTGGTCCTTGAGACTTTGTAAAGGGTTTTTCGATTTTGATATTATATGTTTTGTTTATCTATTCAGAGGCCATTTGTTGCGCATTTGTACGTTGGGAACCCAGAATTTATAAATTTATTGTTTTTCGATTGGAAAGCCTTGGACTGCATTTATATCACGTTTTGGTGAAATTAAAAAAAAGCATTATCTAGTGAATGTAGCCAAAATGTATGTAAGTTCTATTAGAAAAAAAAAATGTCTACCAAACTTATAATTTAAAAAAAACAATACAAATTAAACGCAATTGAATTTAAAATTTATGCTTATACTCGTAGTACAGTCGCATTCTTAATAGCTTGGCATTTTACAACGTCTGCCGTTCAGTTATACTGCTCATTTTAGGGTTTGTTGTTTCTAAAATTAACGTTTCATGGATTACATCTGAGACACAAAAAGAAAGAGAATCTTATTGGAGTGAGAATTTTGTTCACTTACTTTTAAGTGAGTTACTCCAAACATTTTATAATTATTTTTACTCTTTTTACAATTAATTAAAAATCAGTCTTAAGCTTAACCCCATCATAGTTGTAACAATATCCAACATAAATTGTGGATAGATTCTGGTAGTTTTATTTTAAGTCACTGAATGTTAAAATACCGAGCCGACGAAATCCGCAAAATACGATCTTATACAAAATTGTTTGAATTCGTAAAAAGTAGTGAAATAGTAATAAATGCACGACTGGATAGTATCAACTTGCTCTTGTAGCTAAGCCTTTTCAATTCTTGGTGGGAATACATTTTTTTTAAACTAATTTTGTATGTGCACATTTTTGAAAGCATATTTTTATAAAAAAATTAAATTGTCAACTCCAAATAATTATTAATATACAAATAAAATTTTAATGTAAAAAAATATCTTTTAAAAATATTTTTTTTAAATCGCAAAAAAAAAAAAAATCATAAGAGCACGTACTTGCTCTTATGCTCGATCACATTGTATGCAAAAGATTCTTAATATAAACGGCTAAATATATTTTTAATTATTTATTAAAAAAAATTCTTAAATTTCGTTTAAAATAAAAGACGTATGAAAATTTTAAATATTTAATACTATTAATTTAAAAACCAAATTTCAGAAAAAATCGTCCACCCATTTTCGAAATAATGAATTTTCAAAAAAGAAATATTTTTATTTTTCAAAAATCCAAAAAAATAATATTTTTTGAAAATTTTGAAAAGCAGTATTGTTTAGAATTTGAAGGACCTCTTGTATAAAAAAATTGCGTTTTGCCGTTGAGCCGCTTATGAGAAAGTCGAAAATAAATAAAATGGTTGTATGGCACAATATATGACAAAAAAAAAATGTAGACCATACCCAAAGTAGTACACACATCACACACTGTTTTTGGTAAAATCGTAAGAGCCGTTTTTGAGATCATTAAGATGGTAGTGGAATTTGTATAGCAAGTACCATTATTTTTGGGGCTAAAACAACTATTCAAAAATCTATTTTAGAGAATCACATAAAACGCCTAAAAACATTTACTAATGCACATTTTTTAATTACAATTTATGGAGCCATTTTTGAAAGAAAAAGTTTTTTCTTAACTATTTTTTTTTGTAAATTTGTTGTTGTTTTTAATTTTACGAAACTTAGTTTTCCGAGTATTCAAGCAATGTCCAAGAAACTAGTAAATTCGTTTTCGAAATAATGAGTTTTTTTTAATTGATTTAGAATTTTGTTTAAGCTTATTAAAAACTTCGCTCTATAAAAAGATTTAATGAGAATCGAAAACCAAAAAAAAGTACATCTTCCCTTTATTAATAACATAGCTAACAAATATGCATGGCAGCTACCGTAATTGTTGGTCTCAAGAAATGTCAAATATGCATGGCAGCTACCGTAATTGTTGGTCTCAAGAAATGTCAAAAAAATTCTCAGAATTCTGTCTGTCTGTCTCCGAACCTACAGCCTAAAACGGCTCTAACGATTTTGATAAAAAAAAAAATTAGTGCCTGCTCTAAAACCGTTTTATTTTTTATTTTCGACTTTCTCATTAACGGCTCAAAGTAATTCGAATTCCTTCGAATTCTAAATAATACTACATACCAAAATGTTTTTAAAAATATTTTTTTTTGGATTTTTGAAAAAAAAAAACATTTTTTTTTCTTGAAAATTCAATATACTGAAAACTAATGAACGATTTTTTTATGTTGTTTTTTTTTCAGGAAAATGTCAAAAAACTACTAAACACACTATCTAAATACAACTACTTACAATATTGCCTTAACTTGTTTTATAAATATCATAGGAGCCATTCTTAAGAAATATATATATAGATTTAATTTTGTGGCTAAAAAACTGCATGTTATGGTCTGTACCAGGTTTGCAGAAAATCCATCCACCCGGAAAGACAGAATGGTGAGATAACTTTTTGCAACTGTGCTGTGAGAAACTTTAACGATCTTTTATACAAAATTATTTTAATTACTTAAAAGTAGTGAAATAGTATTAAAACAGGTTTGAAGTTCGGGATTTTTTTAGCATTTTCGGGATTTTGGTACTCGGGTTTTTATTCATTGGGGATTCTTAAATTTTGCTATTCCAAAATTTTAGATACCAAATTATGTCCTTTCCAGTTTTTAATTTAAATTAACAATTAAGAAAATATTTGAAAAAAAAATAAAACAAGCAACAAATTACAACTACAACAAAAATGGAAAGAATTTAAAATTATCTCACTTGTTTATTTAAAGGATATTTATTCTCTTGAAAATTATTTCATATTTTTTTAAATAATATATTGTGAATAATTTATAAAAGTATTAGTAGATATGTGACTTTGTTTTATCACAAAATTCGGAGTAATATTAATCTGAGCAAAATTTCAATGGTCCATCTAAGTGCCTGTAATGGTTCAAAGTTTTTTGTCTTACTTATTATGAAACTTGCAAATAAAATAATTTCTATACTTAAAATTTAGTTGTTTTAATTAATTTTCATTAGTGCTTTGCAAATAGTACATTTCATTCTTTGAAAGAAGAAAACCCTCTCTTCTCTTGGCACATTTCATAAGTAATGAGAAAACTCTGCAGAACAAAGATTTTTAATGCAATAAACTCAGGAATTACAAAAAAAAATACTATATGAGGAAAGTTTAATGAAGCAAAAACTATGCTAACACAAAATGGAAAGAATATTTTTCTACTAGAAAAAAAAAAAACGCAGGCGTTGTTTTATGATAAACGATGCTGACGACAACGAAGATAGCGAATCGCAAATGATTAAGTTAAGCACCAAAGTATATACACAAAGTGCTATCAATTTTTCTAAGTATTCACTGCACTTTCTCCTTGCAAAATAAAAGGCTTGGATATGATGCTTTTGCAACAAAAAAAACGTTAAAAATATTATATAAGCGTAACTTCGTTACTGGTAGTGATGTGAGTAGTGAGTTACGCGAGATTGAGTCAGGAAGTTCACAGTTTTAATTGCAATTGAATATGAAATATTTTCTGCAGAATTTCACAATTTAGAAGGAGTTGTAAGCCTAAAAATTCTGGTATGAAAATATCAACAACAAAAGCATTCTGTTGACTTTTTCTGAGGTCTATTCCGCGAAACCCACAGGCAAATTATTAATTATAAAGGAGTAGAGTGGAAATGACTAGTGGAAACCACGAAATCGCCTGAAAATGAGAAGGATTCGTCCTGCATGTTATATAGCTTTTTGTAGCAATGAGTGCAGTGGGTAAGTTGACAAAGTATGTGTATAAACTTGTACATGCGTCCATACTAAACCATAAAAACTATATACCATACCTATATTTCCGACATTATAGCAGAACTTAGCTCGGGGACTCAATTAGCGCCAAAGCACGTCGTCGTTTTCATACTTCAGAGTAGACACTAACACTCGCAATTAGTATCACACAGTGAATTAATAAAAAACTCAAGATATGAATGAAAAATTTAAAGATGTATATTTTTTAGGATATGAGAAAATTGAGGTAAAATATATCTTTTGCAAAACTAACACGTGGTTACACACAATACTTTCCAAGAGCATTAATAAATAGGTAAGCATTATTATGAATGGATGTATCCTTTAAAGATTTTTGTGAATAAATCCTTTTGTTGAAAAGATTAAATCGAAATTTTTTTTTTTTGATTAAATATTAAAATGTATGGCAGTGTTAAACAATACCTTTTCATCAATACTATACAAAAAAGGTCTGTTAAGTCAATTGTCCTTTTTCACTTAAATCGAATTGTTTTGAAAATTTATTCATTAGAAAAAGGTTCACAATAACAATAGGAACAATAGAATTGTGTTTGAAATTAGGCGAACCAAAATTAAATGAATGGGAAAATTATTTAATGAGAAACTGTCATGATCTGGCAGGACACACACAAAAATTCATTAATTCCTTATTGGTCAGGAGAATAATTCATTTAATTTCAAAAGGACACTTGCAGCTGTTTGGATTACTTAAAAATCATTATGTTATCTTATTGGTGCTTAATTGATTGTTTTAAATATTTATTTTTTACAAAATCAATAATAATAAGCTTTCAACCATTTAAAATGAATTTAATAAAAAATCACTGAATTTTGTGTTGCAAATATTAAGAATAATACAATTCCATGAATGTTTAAATAAAATCATTTATTTCTTTCTCCTGGTTCCTCTGTGCTTACTTTGATTTCTTTGGGAAAACCCTTGGATTCTATAAGCTTACCTCAGACTTTGGAGAAAAAAACATCACAACTAATAATATTGCACTGAATTTATTTTATCATAATCTTTAGAACAGTTTTCGAGATAATTAAGATTTACCATTTTTGGTACAAAAAAATTGTATGGCAGTTAGTTTTGGGGGTTAAAAAAAGAATCGAGCCAATTACTTAAGACACGTTAAAATTTCAAGGAAATCACTTCAGCCGTTTAGGCTCTAGATCGGCCTACAGACAGATAGACGGTGATATTGCAGGACCCACTTTTTTCGTGTTTCTATCATTGAAATGTCAAATTTGATTAAAATCTCGAGTATGATTTTTTTCCAAATGGAAGACTTGGTGCATTCATTACAGTGAACCGATCTTACATAAATTGTCCGTCATAGTATTTTTAATTCATTAACCTTTAAGGATGAAATTCAATCTTCCCACATTCAATATTGAAGTTTTCTACTATAACTTCTAACCATCATCTTGTTCATCTTCTTATAGAAACTTTTGACTTCCTATTGCATTTCAGTCAGCCTCGCAGTCTCTTGTGAGGCTACACTTATTCTTAAGGCCTTCTATTCAATTATGACATTTTTATTGAAAAAAAGTATTCCACAAGAACTCCCTTGGAGCAATACAAAAGCAACAGGAATACATCCTTTGTATACGATGACGATGATGATGGTGCTGCTGTTGTCATTGCTTGTGATGAGGATGATGATGATGAAGGGAAGGCATAAGGATAGCCACAAGCCATAAATTCATTATGGATGATTTGATTGATTTTGAGGTTCACAGAATTGTTGTTGTTATTGTTTCTGCTGTTGTCATGATGGATTCGCAGGAAGACATTTTCACAGAAGCATATACATGCATAATATATGTTGCAAAGTGTTTGGTTAATATTTCACAATGATGTTTATTGATTTGTAAAAGATTTATGAGGCTTCATTCAAGATTATAATGGAATTGTTTCAATATTGCTTCTTGAATGTTGAAATTTAATAAAATGAAGTTCTGAACTTCAAAGTAATAAAAGCATTTAACCATTGGAAAGGTAATTTAGGGCCATGAATTAGTGGTATAATGTACAGGTGGAATTTATTTGTTTCCGAAATCGATCTAAATAGACGTAAGCTTGTGATCAAACTTGATATTACGATGATATCGGAGATGAAAAAAGTTGGTCTAACAGACCTAAAAAAAAACAGTTCATTAACTTAGGGAAAGGATACTTTTTGCTACCTTTTAAAAAATGTTTATTTTTGGTACCTTTGGCAGAACCATTCTTTTGGTTTTCGATTTTGTATAAACTTTTTTTTTAATTAAAAAAAATGGTGCTTTTTTAAAAACTCAATAATTGGAAAACGATTTGATCTTCAAAACTTTGTTTTCAGTAATTTCTAGACATTCCTTTGAATTTATAAAACAAAAAACAAAGGTTACCTAGGACACAAATAATAAAAAACCGTTAAGAAACATATGTTTTTCTAAAAAAACGATTTTTTATAAATAAAATGCAAGATTGGATCCCACGACTTGCTCTTATGTTCGATCACATCGTGCGCAAAAGATTTCTATTAAGAATCTAAATATATGTTTAAAGTCGTTTTTACTTAATTTTTATTAAATACATTTCTTTAATTAAAAAAAAAATTGGTGTAAAAATTTAAAATATTTAATAATATAAACTTAAAAACAAAACTTAAAAAAAAATCTAAAATTTCAATTTCAATTTCCAAATCCAAAAAAATATTTTTCGAAAATGTTGGTACTGTACCTGAAGTACTGCACACAAGTTTTATTTTATCAAAATCGTTAGCGCCGTTTCGGATATGATTAAGATGGTTAAAAACGATTCAAAAATTTATTTGAGACAATCACCTAAAACGCTTAAGTACCAAGTTTGAAGAAAAACCCTTCAGCGTTCTTATTAATGGTACTCCCCATAGAACCACTGTCCATATTTTTGACTTTCTCACTATTGGATGAACCGACTAAAATTATTTTTTCTTATGCAAATGTTCCATAAAAGTATAAATAACACAGCACACTAAAATGTTCGAAAGAGTGTTTTCGATTTTTAAAAAATAAATATATTTTTTTTTTGAAAAATCGATTTTTCTAAAACGGTTTGGTGATTTTTTTGAAATTAAAAATTTATACTTATATTAATAATTGCTTAAATCAATTTAAAATTTTTTTTTTATAAAATTTTGTATAAATATACATACATAGGATCTACATGCAATTTTTTTAATGCGGTCCAATGATTTTTAATTTTTTTTTTGATATATTCATATTTGTCCCAGAATTAAAATTACATCTTTTTAATAATAATAATTTTAACTATATGCCTGTAAGACCTAAGGTCTTCTGAATGCAACCTGGATTGCACGGCACTTGTTAGAAAGAATAGAAAGAATTTTTATTGGCACTTTTCTTCCTCAAATTATTCCTAGCAGCTGAGCAATATAAACAATTTTATTGTGTGTTTCACCCTTTTATTATACTTTCCTTAACTAAACTAATTTTACGCGTCAATGCATACTTACCTACCATATGGAGGCCCTCTAATTATACACACTACATAGGCTTTAAATAGACTACCTAGACCTACATTAAATTTGTTAGCTACAAGAGCAAGTTTCTACTATCCAGTCGTGCATTTTATTTTGAAAGAGAATTCATGATTCTAAGTAGTCAGGGTCACATAATTTAATTGGTTTAGCTCACATACCAATTTGTCCAGTTTTGCACAGTGCAGATGAATTCAAAGTCTTTAGAAATATGACCAAATGTCTCCCCTCTGCCTGGACAGTCTTTTAACATAAAAAAAACTAAAACTGTTTCTTTTTTTCTTAAAATAAAACTCAAACTTTATAGAAGAAAAAAGAAATGATAAATGATACCTTCTAAATTGTATCGTCAAAATAAATGAAACATCGATTACCTTTCAATTATTCACAACACCAGACAAAATACGTTCTATTTAATAAGATTTAAAAAAAGGACCATTTACTTTGCCCCCTATAAAGGACCTATACTACAAGAAATTTCTGAAGAAACTCAATCAATAACATTCAAGACATCGGAAATATCATTCAGTTTTATTTTTCTCTTTCAAGTTGTTCAAATAGAAATTTTTCCTCCTTAAGAAATATAAAGGATAATAAAAAAAACAACAGTTTAAATACATATACATATAAGTAAATACATACAAACACAAAGTCTCAATCCACATAATATAAAGATAAAGAAGAGAGGACATTCAGATAATTCCATTCCAATACTTCTTATCCTATCATTTCAATCAGATGTGATTGCGTCCATTCCATTTCCTATATCCTTAATATTATTATCCTTCACAGAATAAAACAATTTGTTTCAATATAAGGATTATAAATTTATTTTTGTCTCCTTACTGTCTTCATTGTCTTTGTTTTTATTTGAGCAATGCCATGAATTTCATAGAATGTTTATGTTAATTTATGGAAATGATTTTCTTCTTTTTTTTTTAAAAGAAGAATAAATCAAAGCTTTTGTTTTATTCGATTTATTTGTAAATAAAAAAACCTTACAACTCAAATACATTTAAGGGTAGCAAGAGAGTTTAAAAAAAAAACGAATCCACCCGCTGGGAGACATTAACTCATAGTACTGTTTCTTATTTAAAATTGAGCACAAACTTAACTCATAAAATATAACGTGAAACATCTGTCCGACGGGGTTTTTGGATAGGGAAAGTCCTTTAACAAAAAAAAAAGTAGAAGAAAAATGTTTTAGTGAGATTGTTTCTCTTTATGGAACAACTTGAGACGTTTTTTATGTTTTGTTTTTTAAATGAAATTAAGTGAAAATGTTTAACGAATTGTTAAAAAATAGCTTGCCTTACTATATAGGACGTCTGCATCAGACCTTAAAGAGTATTGTTATTTAAGCACTTGAAGCAAAGAGTCTTTGTAATTTAGCTCAGTTAAACAAATATGGTGTACTATATATTTTCAGTCGTTTAAGACAATAACAATGAAATAATCCAAATGCCAAATTTTCTGCTTGGTAAATTGAGTCGATTACTGCCCAAGGACATAATACATAAGCTTATATTCTTATTTAGCAAGGCGTACTTCATAAACACATTAATACAATTAACTCTCTCTCAATTCCGAAGGAATTTCTGCTGGCTGAGATGTCAAGTATTTAGTTATTAGATTAATACTAACTTTTTTTTTTTTTTTATAACTTTGCACGAGCTCAAGGGATTGTGAATACATTTTATATGTTTTTCTTAACACAGCGCGGGCATCCGGTGGAAGAAGAGAAAGAAGGATAGGAAAGATGTGTGGCGCGATGTTCTGAGACTAGAGCTGGTTGTTGTCTCAGATTTATCTCCAGGGATGGCGGCTAAACTAATGCGGAGAGAATTACCGTGTCTAATTTATTTATGTCCCTTATAATTCGCATTATTTTATGTAGCTGTTTGTTTCAGAATTACTTAGTTTTGGTGATTTTAATATTTATTATCAAAATGTTGGTGGAGTAAGAACTAAATTAAATAATTTATTTTTATATTTTGCTACTTGTAATTATCATATAATAGTTTTGATTGAAACCTGGCTTAATGATAGCCATCATACAACAGAACTTTTTAATTGTGATCAATATGCTGTATATAGGAAAGATCGTAGTTCAACGAAAACTGGTCTTAATAGAGGTGGTGGAATTATTATCGCTATTCAAACTAATTTTATTTCGAACCAAATTGAATTGTATTCAAGCAATAACGACACTTGTTTCGATATTGATCAATTAATTGTTAAAGTGCATCTTAGAAAAAATGTATATTTATATATCTCCGCTAGCTACATTCCACCTGGAAGCCCATTAGATTTATATAATATTCACATTGAAAATTGTCGTAATTTGTTTAATTCCTTAAATCCATCTGATCATATAATTTGTTTGGGCGATTTTAATATCGGTGATGTAAATTGGAAATTTGATGCTGAAGATAAATGTTTAATTCCTTTTAACGTTAAAACTGAAATTGAGTGTTCTGTAATAGATTTTTACAGCCAGTTTAATTTATTGCAAAAAAATAATGTTCCTAATTTATTGAATCGCATATTAGATTTAGTATTTGTTGATAATGAGCTAGAAGTGAGCGTTGACAAAGCTCTTTCACCGGTGGTTCAAAATTCTCAGCATCATATTAGCCTAGTCATAGATTGTAAGATCTTAGCCTATTTTCAAACCACTAATGATATTGATTATTTTTTTGATTATAAGCATGGTAATTTCGATGCAATGAATTTATTTTTAAACTCATTACCGTGGGAGTCCATAATAGAAAGCCAAGATCTGACCCAAGCGTTCGTATCTTTTAAAACTTACTTAAAACAAGCATTTGAAAATTTTATTCCAAAAAAAATAAGTAGAAAGAATTCCAACCCACCATGGTATAATGACATACTTTCTAAGCTTAAAAATAAAAAAAATAAAGCATATAAACGCTACAAAAAAGACAAAAATAATTTGGTTTTCAGATAGAACTATCTTGTAATCGAAAAGTCTTTTGATGTCTTAAATAAATTTTTGTATGGTAATTATGTTTCAACAGCTGAATCCAAAGTTAAGAAGGATAGCAAAAGCTTTTGAAATTTTATAAACTCCAAAAGAAAATTTAGTGGTTTACCAAATTGTATGGAGTTTTCGGGTTCTATATCTAGTGATTTGCAAACTATCTGTAATCTTTTTGCAGATTATTTTGAATCTGTTTACGCAGTTACGTCGCCTAGCGAGCTTCCTGAATTTACTCCATCTAATGTAGTTGATATAGGAATTATTCAGTTAGAAATATCAGATGTACTTGAAGCGTTAAATGGGATTGATGAAAACAAAGGACTTGGTCCAGATAGTATATCTCCCAAGATAATCAAAAAATGTGCAACGTCCCTTGCGTTACCTTTGTTGCTAATTTTCAATAAGTCTCTGAAAACAGGTGAATTTTTAAATGAGTGGAAAACATCGTACATATCTCCGATTTTTAAGTCTGGAGCAAAGCAAAAAATATGTAATTACCGACCAATATGTAAGTTATCTATTATTCCTAAAATTTTTGAAAAATTGTATGTGATAAGCTCATTTTTCTTACAAAACAAATAGTATCCGATTCTCAGCATGGATTTGTTTCCGGCAGATCTACAGCTACAAATCTCACTATTTTGTGTGATTCAGTTGTTAGTGGATTTGAAAGTGGTCTCCAGACCGACATCATCTTTACTGACTTTGCCAAGGCATTTGATAGAGTTAACCACGAAATATTATTATATAAATTGTCCAAGCTTGGTATCCACTCCATACTTTTAGAATGGATACGTTCGTATCTTACTGATCGAACCCAATTCGTTAAGATACACAGATATGTTTCTAAGTGCATAAAAGTAACCTCGGGCGTCCCTCAAGGAAGTCACATTGGTCCTTTGTTCTTTAATTTGTTTATCAATGATATTCCTGACATTTTCCAGTTTTCCAGCTATTTATTATATGCTGACGACGTAAAAATATTCAGAAGTTCACATTTAGTAGTCACATCGACTATATAGTTAATAAAGCATATAAAATGTTGGGTTTTCTAAAAAGGAATACCAGAGAATTCTCCGATTCATATGCTCTTAAATCTCTTTATATGGCTTTTGTGAGATCTACCCTGGAATACTGTTGCGTGGTTTGGAATCCGTACTATGCAAATCATTCATTGAGAATTGAAAGGATTCAGAGAAGTTTCACAAGATATTGTTTTTTTAAGCTGAATTGGAACATTATTATGCCTGCATATAATGTGAGATGTTTGCTTTTTGGTATGCAAACGCTTGAGGTCAGAAGAAAGTATTTTTCTATTATGATGATAAAGGATATAGTAAGTAGTCACATTATGTGTCCTTACTTGCTAAAGCAAATAAACTTTTATTTTCCCAGTAGAGGCCTTCGTATAGGCTTTCATTTACGGGAGACTTTTTCTAGAAGTAATCATGGTAGAAATGTACCGATTATGCGTTGCATTAGAGAAACTAATGCTGTAATTGAAAAGATTGATATTTGTATGCACAGTTCACGAGAAACTTTTAAAAAACATGTAATGTTAATTTTGTTATTTCATTAATCATTGTGATATATGTTAAATTTATGTTTTCTGTATTTTATGTGTATTTATTTTAAATATTTATTATATCTTTAAGTTACTATTTTTCGTTATTTATTTATACTTATGTAATCTAAAAGAGAATGTTAATCTCAGATTGATGAAATAAACTTGATGAAATAAACTAAACTAAACTGTTTGTCATATTTTATGGGTATGCTAGTTTACTCAATCACATGTTGTTAGTGTTATGCCTACACAGCATGTAATGAGCAAAGCAGCAACTTATTTTTATGACAATTTTGAGAATTGGTTTTTAATGGAATATAAGAAGACATAGACAACGGCAGGAATCGAACCTGCAATCACGAGGTTGACAGGCGAGCACACAACTATCGCGCCACGGCCACCCCCACTTGTACTTACAATAAAACTCTATAAGCACGAACATTTAGCTGAAAAGTTGTTTGTATGAAATAACCTTTCTGAGGCCCCAAATTATCTACCAAAGTATATTTAAAACATTTGATTGTGTTTTATTTTTCATTCCATATTATTTTGCAGAACCTGCAAATATTAGATATTAATTTTTCTGTTTTTAGACAAAAAATAAATATTTCGTTTGAAAAATTTCTTAAAATTGTTTGAATCATTTCCAGGAAACCACGAAATAAGATAGTGGGCGTGGCAGTGGGTGGATTTATTTAAATCTATTTTTTTGCTCATAGGAGCAAATAGTAAAATTAGTACCCAAATCGTCACAGCCATTTTCGTAAAATCAAACTATATTCAAGTAGATGTCGCTTAAAGTAATGTGCACTATTATTTATATATAGGCTCCGATGAAAGCATCGCTTCCCATAGATCAGCGAAATCACGCATCGTTGCGCGTGGTTAGTACTTCGATGGAGGACCGTCGGAAACCAACCATGTGCTATTGACATGTGTTTCTTCTGTTGTGTGTTCTTTCTTTCTCTGTGTCTCTCTGTTGTATTAATGTATGTGTTGTTGAAAGCCAATGGTCTCGTTGCCAGTGCTTCAAATTTCCAATTTAATGTTTAGGAAATCTAGTCTTGTTGGATATAGTTCACACTAGATGTTCTTCACGAAATCTATGTAAGATGAACTGAACTTGGCAAAAATTGCGTATTGACAAAGGTCCTCACTAGTCAACTGATGAGTCCATGTGAGATCGCCGGGACGAAACGCCAATTTTTGTTGGACTAAAGGCCGTTAAAAGCTATTTTAAATTAATTATTATTATTATAAGTATAAGATTTTAATTTAAAATAAATTCAGTGACTCGTTTTTAAAAAAAATCGATTTTTCAAAACAAAAAATTATTTATTTTTTAAAAATCGAAAAAATATTTTTTTTTTTAAATTTGAATATCCAATATTACTTACAATATATTTATGAAGCTTTTGCTTCATCCAATACCAATAGTGAGAAAGTCGAAAATATGAAAACTGGTTCCATGGGAAGTACCATTAATAAGTACGCAAAATAAAAAAGTTTATACTTAAAAGTGGACTGCGTTAATTTAGAAACAAACATATTTTTTATCAACATTCATATGGCAGGTACCATATTCTGTTTTTTATTTATTAAAATAGTTTTTTCAAGTATTTATGATAATGGCAAAAAAGTAGGGGTAACCGGGGCTAGTTGTCCTTAGGGGCATGTAGACTAAATACCCATAACTTCAAACCTACAAAATTGTATGCATGTTTTTTGTTGCCCTGTCATTAACCACAGCTATCTACATAGCCTCACATTGTCTTTCGTCAGGAGTGTATGTAGTTCGAGAATTATTTTGAAAAAAACAATTTTTTTCATTTATATGTAATTTTTTTGTTTTCATTTGTTTTGTTTTTTTCGGTACGTTTTATGTGTCTAGCGGAGACTTTTTTATTGCATACATACCATATGTGAATCTAACTTTGGGTCTTTGTTCTTTTATTTCTCTCGTTACCGAAAAATTGACGTTCAGTGCCACAAGATTAGTCGGGGTTAATTGACTCATTTTCGTCGGGGTAAGTTGACTCATGATTTTTTCATTTGATTCACAGCAAAAAAGAACTTTTGTAAGAAAAATATCCAGAGGCACTATATGGAGCAATCTCTAATGGACCGTGTGTTAAAGCTCGTCTATACTAATCGAGGAAATAGTATAGGTACCATATGTTGCTCACGACAATAGTGGATTTACTTACGAAAACCCGTGAACGAAAACATTTATCCTGATTCGGAGCTTATGGGCTATTTTGCATCTAACAGGTATTACAAAATACCTAGCAACCAATGTATTTCTAAGCAGTAATTTTTTTTTTTTTTTTTTTGCAAAATTTCAGTTTCATACTCCAAACACTCAGCATAATAGCATAGTCAACTTACCCCATAGCGTTGGTCATCTTACTCCGGTGCGGTGGCTAGCTGACTCACGGGTGGTCATGTGGCAAAATTTAAAAAAACAATACTTATCTATAGTATATTTTAATGGGAGTATTTTATTTAGAAAAACAAAAGGATTTTTTATTAATAAAAAAATTAATATTAAATAAATAAAGTTTTTTGTATATAAAAATAATAGTAATATTTCGAGTCTACAATCCCCGGTCTCTAGTAGTGACTAAGTACACATTTTTACATTTTTGAAGAACGACTAAACGTTTTTTATTGTTATATGTTATTTTTTAATTTACAATATGGCTTAAGCTTCTTAGGAGCTTCTCCAGTAAATCGAAAACTAAAAAAATGGTTATATTAGAGGTACAAAAAATTACCATTTTTTTCAACAAAATTTTTTTCACAAAGTACCTTTTCCACTCATTAATGAACTGATTTTTTTAATAAACACCGTTCGACCCGGTTTTGAGAAAAATAAGATTTACCTTTTTGGCAAAGAAGAAAAATGTATGACTTTAAGTTTTAAAAAATGAAAAAAAAAAACATGTGAGCATATTACCAAAATCCATTCACCCGTTTATGCATTTGAATTTGAATGTTTCGAAGAAGTGCACTCCAAGCTATTTAACACTTTGTTATTTTGTGTTTCTTGTAATATAATTAAATAAAAAAAAAAAAAAACAAAAAAAAAATAGATACCAAAATAGCATCTACCAAGTGGTTCTAGAAAATCCCTTTAGAACACAATTTAAACTCTAATGTTAACAAAGCGCTGGATTGCTTATAAACAGAAGATAACCAAGTTAAAAATTTGGGTTTTATCCGACTTTAAAATAATTACCCTCATACCTACTATACTCTTTCAAAGATATTATGTAATTTAAGAATTAATTGCTCAACTAATTACCTAAGCTTATTTCAACACTTAAAGCTCAAATACCTAAATTCATCACAAAAAGGACGAAAACAAATGTTTCTATACACCTGTTACCCTTATGTAAAAAGCAACACAAAAACCGTTTAACACGAAAAATTTTCTAAAAAAACTCAAAACATTCCACATAAAGTACAAAGTGTACAACGTGGGTAGATGGGCACATGTTCCTCCATCCTCGCTTAGTATGAAGCACATTCACTTTATTAAAACAAAAATTACAAAAATCAATTATTCCAGATTAAACACATTTTCATTTACAAGTCCATTAACAGTGAAATGTTTCTGTTTGCTGTTACCGAGTTTTGAAAATATATATTTTAGCAATTGTCTAAACTCCTGCTGTTACATTGCTATACATATATTTATATGCATTCTTATGTAATTGTGTGTTTGCTTTCCTTTTCCATACAAACCAAACCTAAAATATCCTCTCGAGTTACAACAACAGTTCACACAAGTTAACAAAACAATCACACCATTTTCGAAAGTCCTTTATCGGTTGAAGTGAAGCAAACACACCAAAAAAAAAAGACAACAAACAGGACATGTTACAATATTTTCTAACAGCAGCAGTAGCAGCATCATCATGGATGCTGTCACGGGAATAGGACTAAAACATCTACAAAAAAAAAAAAAAAAACATTATCATCATATCATCATCCTATATAACTGTTAACATGGCTCGACAAGCAATTGAAGGCCTTAACTGGAATGTGTGTTTTATGTGGGTTGAGTATTTATTTTTAAAAGGATGATTTTATGTCTGCCCTTCATATAATACTCCCTATACTGTCATCATCATCATCATTGGCAGGAAATCAATTTTCTGTTTCACACACTACATCAAATGTGAATTGGAAATTGAAAACTCCATTTGATTGAATTTTAAAATGGAAAAAGACGCTTTTTTGTGTCTCTGAATTATTCATCCTATTAACACTTTAATAGGTAGACAGACATGCATACATAAACCAAACGAACTAATATTTATACTTCGTGTTCGTGTCACCACCACCAATGACCAACAAAAATGTAATTTTTCATTCGAATAATTAAAATCAATATTGATTTTCAGGAAATATAATATCCTTTCCTCAAAAAAAAAAAAACATTATCCTTTTCTCTCACAACCGTACATCTCGGTTAGGGGACTTTATTGAGTATGGAAATTAAATTCATGTCATTCCCGAATGTTCCTGCTTCATAAAAGAACCAAATTCTTAAAACACAAAGTTTATTAATAAATAAATATCCCTTCTCTCTTCAACTCTCCGACTAATGAATAGATCTGTTTGAGTTTCTGCTGTTCGTGGGCTTGTAATTAATTTATATTTTTATATTTAACGACGTGCGATAACTTTCACCGTTAAAGTTATGTGTAACTTTATATCGAAAAACTCGTAATTTTGTATTATTTATAGCTTTTAAGTTTATGTTCCTTTCGACTTATTTGTTAGATTTTATGTCTTCAGTAACCATAGCATAACTCTTTTCCATATACTCGTGGAGTAGGTATAGGCACTAGGCACCTATAATGTTTTAATTTTATTTAAGGATGTGCTCTCGTAAAATGATTTGGCATGGTGATAAATTCAAAGCCAGGTGGCAAAATTGGATTTGATTGAAGTGAATTTGGGTTTATTTTTCGGCTAAATGGTCTTATGTGACATAAAGATGATTTAAGTACAAAAAAAAAACTGTTAAGTTTTGGCATTACGTATAATATTCTATAATATTTTTTAGTTGTCATGGCCGTATTAGTATTATTGGGTAGTTTGGGTTTTAATGAAAGGGGGAACTTGGAATGTCTATAAAACTTAACTTGATTACATATGTATGTGCGTACAGACAGTCTTGTCAAAATGAATAATTGAGGTATAGGTTAGGTTAAGATGGATGTGGCTCCATGAAATTACACACCAAAGGAAATTGCGCCTAAAAGTGTTTTGGAAAAAAATCCCACACAATTTGGGCGTACTAATTTTGGAAAAAACGCCCAACATATTTTAGAAAAAATCGCCAAAATATATGTAAATTAAACCGTAGCTTAGGAAAAAGAGCCAAAAAGTGAAAATGGAAATTACGCAGAAAAATATAAGCTTTTTGATTAATTTCCTAAGTTTGCTTAGAAAAAAGACCAGAAAAACAGCTTTTTCTGACGTAAATTCCAAAACGGTGTTTGAAAGAAAAACTATGAATTTGGGGGTGGCCGTGGCGCGATAGTTGTAGGCTCGCCTGTCAAACTCGTGGTCGCAGGTTCGATTCCTGCCGTTGTCTATGTCTTCTTATATTCCAATAAAAACTAATTCTAAAAATTGTCATAAAAAGAGATGCTGATTTACTCAGTACATGCACTTCAGGCATAACACTAACAACATGTGATTGAGTAAACTAGTATATTCATAAAATATGTCAACGAAATAAATAAAAATAATGCGAATTATAAGAGATATAAATAAATAAGACACGCTAATTTTCTCCGCATTAGTTCAGCCGCCACCCCTGGAGATAAATCTGAGACAACAACCAGATGCTCGCGCTGGCTGTGTTAAAAAACATATAAAGGGTATTCATCATCCATTGAGCGCGTGCAAATTATATTATTATTATATATTGCCGTTTTTTCCAAAATATTTCTTTTGCACGTTTTTCATTATTCTTGAAGAAAAAACGCCCAACAAAAATATGAAGAAAACTCAAATTTTTTTCTAGGGAAAAAAACCCAAAATATTTTATGGAGTTTTTTGGGCGTTTTTTTTTTTCATTTTCATTTTTTTTTCATTTTGGCGTAATTTCATGGAACCGATGGCTGTCAGTAGAAAAACTGATAACCTTAGAACATAAGTTGGTCCCTAGTGATATCACATCAATCTAGAGATTAATTGCATACTCATGAAATCATTTGGTACTCTTTATGAAGATCTTCAAACTAAGACTTCGTTTTGGTATATTACAGGACATTTGCAAAAAATATGAGAAATAATTTCGAGAAATAGTTTCTTCTTATTCCTAGTCCATATAGATGTAAGAACCATTTTTTTCTTAAATTTTCTGTGTAAAAAACTGTAACTAATGGTAAGCAACCTGCAAAAATGTAAAAACAAACTTATAAAAACGTACAAATATTGTAAAATATGTATTTATTTTGACAGATTGTCGTTTAAAGATAGGTTTTCCTTAATAAAACATTGTCAGTGTGAAAAAATTATTACATAAAAAATATTTATTTTAAAGCGTCAAATAAGGAAAACGAATGTTGGATCCTGAATGTGAAATGATACATTTCTGTCAAAGTCCTATTGTATCTTAAACAGACTCTGCTAAAAAATGACTGACTTTGGAAATACCTGGGGAATGTAGAAGAAAGTCGAATATCGTCAGAATATGGCTCTGAATGAATATGATCTAATTGCATATTATTAACATTACTTTTTTTATAACGAAATTCTATAATTGTGCCAATAAGGGACCATGCATTACTTTCTTTTGAAAAATTTATCACAAAAAGGAATTGAAGGTTGGCATGATTTTAGGCACAAAAGTGGACTCTTTGAGTAGTTTTCCAAAAAGAAATAAGAACCTGATGTATTTTGGAGAACTGCGGAAATAAAACATTGACATCTTTCCAGATTGACTTTATACCTACTATAATCAAATTGGACTCAAATGTATACCCCTCCTCGAAACCGCCTAATATTTGAAAGTTTGACAAAATTAATACTTACAGGTTTATCTTCAAGAATTCAATACGTATGTTTCTATTTTTATTGCTTAATAAATAAATCTTAAGAATTTTGTTTCTGTTTTTTTTTTTTTACAATTTTCTTTACATCGGTGGAATTTTGCAGAGTTTGTAACCTTGAGTTGATTACATGTAAAAAAGCCGGCGAAAAACTCGGTGAAAAAACGGGAACAACATTTTATAAGTGACTGATTAAGTTATTAAATACTCGCCTGTGATCCAACAGGGTTCAGATCAGTTCAAAAAGTTATGATATTATTCTACCTAAGTTTTGTTCTCTGCTGCAGAAGTTTACATGTAGGGTATAAGCCAATATTTGATTTGGGTGGCAAAATTCGAACTTGAATCGCCGGCGACGGCGACGTTTAGACAATTTAATGTTCCAAATGCCACAGTTTTTCTAATTTATCGATAAATCAGATAATAAAATTGGCAGCTAATTTTGGCCCCATTTACCAACATTTTGAAACTAATTTTCTTATATTTGGTAAAGCTGCTAAAGCGTGTATCATTAGTATAAAATTACAAATACTAATGAACAAAATTGACACTGACAGTTAGCCTCTACAAGAAAAACGGTTTCCATCAATCCGTCCATCAGTTATGCAGTCCGTTATTCAAGCAATAGCCATTCAGTCCAGAATGAATATTTATAAAATTATATAATTATTAAGGCAGGTTAAAGTTGTCATCCTACCTGAAGATGCTATAATTTTTGCAAATGGCACCAAATGTCAGTTCTACTTTGACATTTGCGAGGTAAACAGATACAAAATAGGTACACTTAAATAAAACAAGAATCGCTATACTTCTAAACAATAAGTGTTTGATTGACATTTGACGGAATTTGCAAAAATAATAGCTTTCGAGAGATAACTTCTGCACCACCTTGTGTGATAAAAGACCTATATTGTGCCAAGAGAGCGTTCAGTCTAAATACTTAACAAATTGTTAAATTAAAATGAAGTATCGCTAAAATATGTTTAAATAACCTGCAAATGAAGAGGCCCCTAAAATAGTGACAGTTTGTGCAAAAACAAGTAAACAAACAACCCTTTTTTTTTGACATTTATATATGCCAAAGCGTTTTTAAATAAAATAAAATATAAAAAGTGATATTTTGACTATAAATAAATAAAATTATCTTCTAAGCTTAACTTCATGTTAAAAAAAAGTCTAAAAATCATGGTTAAGCTATGAAATTTTGCTCTAATAAGTCTTCATTTCTATTCATTTTATTTTCTCTAGATTGTTTGTTTATGGATTGTTTGTTTATTTTTGTGATATTTACAGTGTACACAAATATTTTTCTCTTAAGTACTATATGTCCATAATAATCATAACTTTTATAAAACTCCTCATCCATTTATTTCTTAACTATTTATTTTGACCAAAACTCTAAGACAAACAATTTGATTGTACCTATTGTTAATTTCAAAACTTGAAATATATATGTTTTCACAAATTGTATAAATTTATTAAGAAAAATAAAATAATAGAATAACTATACATATGTACATACATTTTCAAGAAACTCTCATTCTATTTGTCATTTTTATTTGTTGTAGATTTCATTAAGTGAATCAGTTTGTTTCAGTTTGTATTAGTTCGTGAAGAGGAAGTTGATGCGGTCAAGCGAGAATGAACTTCTTCTTCAATTTCCTGCCATTTCTTTAATATCTAAAACTAGATAGGTATGTGTGTATAAATGCATTACAAACACAAGGAAAACAAAACTCTAACCTCTAACAATGTTTTCTTTTGTGTATAAAATATTGCAACATACAAATAAATGAGTTGAAGAAAAAAGGAAAACAAGACAAAGTTTTTATCTTTCGAAAGCAAAAAATAAGGAAGAAAGCTGACCGCATGATATCCTTTCAAACTTGTTCCAGCATTAAAATGAAGTTGTTTTACGAGAAGAGAATGGTTTCGGAGTAAAGGGCCACTTAAAACGTGTGCATGACATTAGTGAAACATTTCAAAGAAATAAAAACAAAGTGTGCTACTGTGTCGAACGAACTTGGTCTTCTAGAATGATTGAAAAAAAGCACTCCTACCTTCAACAATGCAAAAGTAATACTCGCACATCTAGGAATGCACACCAATTTACCTTTTAATTGGATTTTGGACTGACAAGTACAAAAATTGTTTCCTTAGTCAAATAGCAAGAATGTGTAAGATTTCGGTAGTTCTGTTTTTGACTTCCAATCCAATTGATAGACAAGGCTAGAGAAAATCAATGTTCATTTGCATCGGCATCTTTTACAAATTTGCTCGAAGATACTTTGTGTTAATAATATATAAGATTGTAATTAGGTAAATAAAAAAATAAAACTTTACGAAAGATGACTTCAAGTTTGAAGTAACATCAATCAATAAAAGAATTAAGTTTTTCGTTTTCTTCCTGGGTAGGGTAAAGATGCAATTGAAAACCTCCATTGCTTCTAGTAGGGTTGTCAGTTTTGCTTAAAAAAATCGACTCTCCTTTTATTATATGACTTTTTTCTGACTGATATTTCTGACAGTAATTCGATAATTGTAGTAATCAATCAATTTTTAGAAATAAGCTGTTAGTTGCAGGTACCACTGTTACCACTGGGACTCATTTGAGTCAAAAGGGACTAATTTTTTTTAGATTGGCTCAGGGACTCATCTATTTTAGATTTGACTCATTTGTTTTAAGAACGAGTCAATTTATAGTTTAAAACACTTTCATTTCATTTTGCAGAAAATATTTTTAAAAGATTGAATAGTCTGAACAACAACAACAACAATTTGGATAAATCATATAAGAGAGTTTTGTATGGATGTTTTAAAATTAAGATTTGCGTGTGAAGAGCCTATTTTTGAGAGCATTTCTAACTCAGTTAATTAAAACGAACAAGTTTAATAGATTTAAATTGGAAACTGTTGCAGCAGTTATATTTGCAAAGGAGTTATGTGCATCAAACGATAAAGTTTGGACTCCAGATTAAAAACTATGCTTTTGTTTATTTGTTTTCTTACTTTTGTCTTATTATTGAATTGTTCTTTTAAAAATACGTGTTCTTAAGACTTTTTACATTTTTAATTAATTTTTTTTCTCGTCAAAACGGATATAATATAGATTAAATTTCTTCGTTAAAGGAACCAGACCTGACTTAATATACAAAGCTCCCGTTTGTGTATAATGACATGATATAATACAATGTGTACCCAAAACTTTTTTCAAAAAAACCTATTGTTTTCGAGTGATTTGGAAAAAACTACCCCCTTCACCCCTCTTAATTTTTTTGCTCCGCTCCAAATTTGGTGTACTTTTTAGAAAATGCTTAGGACGTCAAAATGAAGCTCCCCACCAAAATTCAGCTTTGTCGGAATTTTTTTTGAAGTAACATCATTTCTTATCTAATATTTATGCTCCTCTATCTTGTATTCTCTAATTTGATATTTTTTGTTTTCTTTCAAAATATTTATTTTAGTTATTAAATAAAGATATTATTATACACTTAAAATAGATTTTATATTGGGACTCATTTATTTTCAAAATGACTCATTTTTCTAGACTCTGGGACTCATTCAAAATTAAAGACTGGCAGGTACTAAACGTGGCAACAAGGTTCTTAGCTGAGCTGTTAACACTTTTATTGTTAAGCATTTAGAAGACCATACACACTCGTTTTGGTAGTTGAATTACTGGCGAAGGAATGCTTAGAAATATATTTCTTTCAAGTGGTAGGATAATAATGGCATTATTAGTAGTTTAATATATTGTTTAACTATTTAACTTTACTGATTTTTATCGGGTCTTTGTTGGTTGACAGATGACATTGCTATCATTAATTGCCATGCGTCAATGAGCTTCGATGTAGAAAATTTTTGTATGAAATAATTTGTGGGATGTAGAAAAAATTAAACGTTCTTAAACATGTTTTAAACATGTTTGTCTAGCTTTAAGGTAGTTATATGTTAATAATAAATAAAAATGAATTAAAAAAAAGAGTAAAATGCTGAAAAAAATGCCTTAAGACTTGGCACTAATCGTTTTAGGTGAGTGCCTCGATTTTTTTAAATCTTTTATTTTTTGCCTAAAAAATAACTTTACCCGCTACACAATTTTTTGTAGAAAAAGTTAATTACATATATCGAAAATGGATCTAACGATATGGAATAAAAATTCTGTGCATTGTTATAATAACTGTAGTCTACATTTTGGTCCAACGGTATCTGCCATAGCACGGTTTTTTTTTTTCGATTTTCGAGTTGCACTTTAAAAGCTCAACGGATTTCTATCAAAATGTTTAAACAAGCGTTCCTTCAAATTCAAAATGTTAAATACAATTGCTATATCAATTTATTTTTTAGAAAAAAAATTTAGAAGATTTGTATGTATGTAATAAAATGTACATCTCTGAATCGCTCGTACTTGCTCATTATTATGTTCGATTACACAATATTTTTAATAGAAACCGCAAAACATATAAATTTTAAAATCATTTTTTCTCATTAATTTTTTTATAAATAAAAATTCATTAATTTTTTCTAAACAAAATTTTAATTCTTAAAATTGAATTATTTAAAAATATGAAAGTTTAACAACATAATACTAAACAAATTATTCACGCGTTTTCGAAAAAGTGAAGTTTCAAAAAAAAAGTTGTTTTTAAATCCAAGAAATAATTTTTCTGAGATTTTGGTATGCAGTTTTATTTACAATTCGAAGGACCTACTATATAAAAAAATTATCGAAATCTGTCAAGCCGAGAGACAGAGAAAGTCAAAAATATATAAATGGTTGTATAGCAGGTACCGTTAATATCAAAATATGTAACAAAATGTTCCGACCAAAAATGTAGACTATACCCATAGTAGTGCACATATTTTTTAAATCAAAATCATTACTGTCGTTTTCGAAATAATTAATATTGAAAAAAAAAACACTTTTTTAAATCATTTAGGATACTAGATCTTAGAATTTGAAATACTTATATTTCTGAGATTTCGTACTGACTAAATATGTTTATTAAAGTTAGATCTCTTTTTACCTTGTTTATAATGCTGTTTTATGATAAATAATAATGCACCAATTTAGGTATCTTCCTGAAGAATCAAAAAATTTTTATTTAAAAAAATCCACAGACACGTGTATACATTTTTCAAGAATTTTTAAATAAAGTTTAGCTTTCAACAAAAATGATATCTACGTTTTTTTGTTACACCGTATTTATACGCTCAGCAAGCGAAAATCCTTTTTAATTATTCTTTAACTTCAAAAGCAAAGACAATTTTTAATTCAATCCTACATCGTTCCACTAAATCTACATAACATTATCCTTCATATCCATATAACTACATACATATGTACACATACTACTTTTCCCATTGGCATTTTCCTCTTTTCACGATCCAATGTGGATAACCTCATTTTGCAAAGACGACAACTATGCGATGTGTTGTGAATGGGATTCTCTTTCAATGTATTCGGTTGACTTTTATTGAATTTCCGCTTCTTAAATCGACACTCAAAGTGCAATTGTTTGGTTTGTATGTGATGACATGCAGATGCAGAAATGCAGAGATGCAGAGATACTGCAAAGAAAAGAATTCGCATTCTCAAATAAATTGGTATACTCGTATCATCATCTTCATCATCCGGGAATAGCCCTGGCCGACTTGTGCAATAGTGTGTATGTGCTAGTGGTAGAGTGAAGGAAGTGGAAAAATTCCAATTTCTGGCAAACAGAGAAGTTGGATATAATACATATTCGCATTTTATTTGGATACGAAATTATTATTTGGGAAAGTTTTTGTTTGGTTAGTTTTTCAGATGCAATGGTATAAGGACTTTTTTTTAGCGGAAAGTTAAAATAGGATTTTTTATGTGTGGGGGGCATTTGGGGGTTAAAGAGTTCAAATTTAATAACTTCGAATGAGAGAGTTGAAATAAAATTTTAAATGACTGAGTTTTCATGAAAAGACTGTATAATAATGGAAACAAATTGCTTGCACATGATGATCGTATTAATGTTTGTATTTCGGTTTAACAATTAAATGAAAATATTTGCAATTTATTTACACTTCAGGTGCGATGGAAAATTGCTTTAAATTCCAACACCATGCCAATGTGCTATACACATGCTATACAAAATGCCGAGAACGAAAAGGATTGCAATATTACAATTGGTTATTTTAAGTCCTTTCACATTATTTACAAAAAGCCTTCAAATATCATGAAAGCGGAAAAATTCATCCATATATGTACAAGTTCATTTTGTATTCAATTTAATTTTTTTAATGTTGGTGTATGTGTGCGAAAGATATTTGGATTTTTGATAAATATTTAATTTTAAAATTTTTCAATTGAATTATGTTTTCACAGAAAATATTGCAGTGAAATTAATTATTTAAAATTTTTTTTTGTCATCATTAAAAAAAACAGACTAGTCCACCAACGACTTTTGTAAGCCATAGAATCGAAGTTATTCCGCGAATTAAAATTTTAATAATAAAAATAAAGGGTCTTTCGGTAAAACCATGAAGAAAATCTACTACATCGCTCCTGATTGTTTACCGCGGATACGTAAATTATATTTGTTCAAAAGACATATAATTCACTTGAGTTCCACAAATCAACTTTTAACCCAGTCTGGTTAACTACAAGATCACATGAATTTTATGTAGATTTCTACCCCATTTATTGTAGTTTTATGACAGACTCGACACAAATCTCTCCATTCCTTTACATTGATTATGAAATCAGGAAAAAATTAAATGATGACAAAATGATGACGAATATCAATAGTACGGGCTTACCCTCTGTTCCCATTGATTCAAGTATTTAATTTAAGAAATAAAGTGTTAACGTTTATTAGTTTTCAAGTTAAAACGAATGCATTAGTATATTTCTATCATTTAGTTTTCATTCCGCATAAAAAAACTGAATTTACCAGCTAAATAATTCCACTTATCTAATTAATTTAAAACAAAAACACACATTAAATAATTAAAAATTGAACTATAACCGCCCACATCAGACTTGCGGATACTTTGCAACGCCTCCCACATAACCACATGCAAAATTAAACAAAATCACCAAACATCCAACAAAAGTGCACAATCCATGTTCATGCATGTATACGTACATACATGCTTGCTAAATGTTGTATGTCAACAACGCGCGGTTTTAAAGGATCAAACACAGAAAATATTTCAAATGCAGGATGTTGAGTTGCAAATTAGATATTTCCGATTTTTTTTTATAAATCGAATACACATAGTAAATTTACTTAAAAAAAACATCAAATTGATATTTTTAATGTCAAAAGTATAAACTTTTGATATTTAGAATATATACACTTATATATTTTTATACTTAACAAAATATTGTTTTTTGAAAAATTAATGTTTAAAATGTTCATTCATTTATTTATCGTCTTAAAACTATTCGCATTTTTTAATTAAAACTTCGTTTGCAGCGTTTGTTGTAAAAAATCTCTATGGAGCTGTCACTGACATGTCATACCAACACGCTTTCTGTCAAAAACCGACTGAATATTCTGTTTTAGCTCTTTAAACAAAATTTGACCCACCAATAACTATTTGTACAAAATATCATTTTATAGAGAAAAATATTGTTGTTTTTTTAAGGAATCACAAAGACCGCACAACAATAAAACACTATCTTGAAAATATTCATTTTCATCGCTTCCCATAGATCAGCGACATCAAGCATCGTTGCGTTTGGTTAGTACTTCGATGGAGGTTGACATGTGTTTCTTCTATTGTGTGTTCTTTTTTTCTCTGTCTCTCTCTGTTGTATTAATGTAGGTATGTAATGTTTAAGCCAATGGTATCGTTGCCAGTGCTTCAGTGTCTCTACTTAGTAGATTTATTTACGGAGTAGTTAATGTATTTATTCATTCATTCATTGAATGAATAAAATGAATGAATAAAATGAATGAATGAATGAATATTTTCATTCGAGAGCCACTACATGAAAGCAGTTTTTTCTAAATTAAATCCAACGAAGAACAACCACCAAAACCAACCGCCATTTTCATTTACAAAAAAAAAACACCAACGATCATCTGCTTTTTACAATTTTGTTTTTCAATAAAACAAAAACATAAGCACTTTATTGTAAAATACACTTTTTACTATTTTAATAATTAACTTACAATCTATAAAAATTTAATAATTTTAATAATTAACTTACAATCTATTAAAATTAATCTAAAATAGCATTGCCATGCATTTGGAAAAATTCTTTTTTTGAACAGAATGGATGAAATAAGGTAAAACGATACGTGAGTAAGACGGCTTCTCGTCTTTGTTGTTAAATTAATTTCAAACTATGACGAGTATACACATAATAAAGCATTCCATGTCGTCACGTTACGTTAAATTAATAGATTAAGTAATTGAAAATCTATTAGCTTCAATATTATTTTCTTAAATCGCTCCTTAAAAAGCTTCGTCCAATTCAATTGGGGAATGGTTTTATAATCACAAAACGCTTATTGAAAATCATGTTACTCTCTCGTCTCGTATAGTTGCTCATTTTGAGTCATATCTTTTTTAAATCTTGTCCCGCTTTCGGATATTTTACTGTGGTAAATCGGTGAGTTTGAATCGGTGAGTTTGAATTGGTGAGTTTGAATCGGTGATTTGAAATCGGTGAGTTGAAATTGCTAAGCCACGGACCAAAGTTTGTACGACCGTGATATTTGTACAAGGGTCGTTATACATATGTGTTACGTTTTTTATGCAAGTACGGGTCCGGATTCAAAAATATATCAACTGACTGACTTAAATTTCCATGAAATTTAAGCTGACATACATTTATGAGCAAAAATAGATTCAAAGTATGGTGAGTCAAAAAATGTCATGTTTCAATAAAATAATACATATATTCTAAATATATGCAATTTTTTCAAAAATGTCGTTTGAAGTAGAAATAGTTTAAAAAGCATTCAGAAAACTTTCATGGCTATTAGTGAATTCGGCGAATGAGATATAGCCACAATTCAACTAATTTTCGCAATTGATGCTATTAGTGAATCCAGCGAAAGCAAATTGAACGAATGTCGGTAACACATTACCTACACCACGGACATTTTGTTCAACTAATTTGGTATTACTGAACCCCCAAAACTTTCGCACTCCATACAAACTTTCTTATTTTTTTCCGCGCGAATTGTGTCGTGAATCTTTGTATTGATGTGCTTTTTGTTCAAAAATCATAATGTATAGCACAAGAATATTTATATTTTGGAGAAAACAGTGGATGCATTGTTTTTTTATTTTTATTTTATTTTTATGTTAACAAATTAAATATATTATTCCCTCTCTTTGTAATTTGTATTTGTATTAATCTTTGTTTAATTTCTCTTATCTGTGTATAACTATTTATAAAATAATAAACGTCTTTATTTTATTTTATTTTATTTTATTTTATTTTATTTTATTTTATTTTATTTTATTTACTTCGGCTTTATTTTTTATAATCTTTTGCGGACAATACGGATTTTAAATTTGAAAAAATATTTAACTAAATAAAAATCGATTAATTCGTTTTCTTTTCTTTTACTACAATTTAAGATTGCGTGTGGCGTTTAAGATATCAACAAATGACAGCAGCGACAATATAGTTCGAAAAAGGGAAAGGTAGTTTATAAATCGATAGTACAGTCCATTCGACGAGCTCACTAATTGAAATAAACGCGAAAGCGAATCTACCGCAAATCTCTTCAGCTTCCAGGGAGTAGAAAATTGCGAATTCACTAATCGACATGTTTATTTAAAGCTCAAAAACTCTTCACTTAAGAAAATTTAGGAAAATTTTGTAAAAAAATAACAGTGCCTTGTATATAACAGTTAAAAAATTTCAAAAGAAAATCATACAAGTTCTTGTAAGTGCCATAGACAAAATGCTGTCATTTCAAAACTACTTACTTGATTGGCATTATTGAAACGGTTCTGAGTTACAAATTAAATGCTCTAAGTGGTATGTTATCCCCCAAAAATAAAAGTACACACATTATTTTTTACACAATAGACTTATTGTTTTTAGACTTTATATTGCTTTGAGTATCTTATCAAAATAGGCTGAAATTCATCGCCTAAAAATTGCTGTTGTCTACAATTTCTACTATATTCAAAATAGTTTTGAAGACTTTTTTTTACTAGATACTAATTAAGCTTTTTGGATTCCAAAATAAAGTAATCGGGAGCAATTTTCAACTTCATGTTGTAAAAGTGACAATTAAGGTTGTCAATTTACCAACTTAGATATTCAAATTGACAATCTCCAATTATCAAAATAACAGTTTTTTCCTAATTTAACGCGTTCCGAAATATCTTCGTTGGTTTGAAAAGCACAATATTTTCAATGCAATTTAATGACAAATTATTTTAATATGCAAATATTTGTAAATACAGTGCACGCTGTACGTACCTCTCCGACTATAAGAGCTCCGTTCATTATTCCAATTTGAAAATAATAACATTCTCTGAAAATAGCTATTTGCAATCGTGCTACTTCATCCATCTCCTTCAACAGCAATTAAACCGCAACAACGACAATATTGTGTTAAACCTCTTTCCACCCATACCATGATCACCCAAATGTAATTATTGCTGGTGTAATTAAATTTCCCAACAATTTAAATGCAATACATATTAAACAAGATTATTTTAATCCCTAAACTTGAAAATTAAAAAAAAATCTACAACGAATACTCGTAATAATTCGTTTAAGTAATAAACGCTACTAATGTGGAATGGTCAGTTTTATCTTAATATTATTATTAACTTAAAAAGAAAAAAAAACTTCCTTAAGGTCACGTTGTAATCTGTTTAAATTAAAGTAAAACTTTGTGGAATTTGAAATATAATGGGGTTGTACTTTTAAAAGTCGATTAATTCTAAACGGACGACGGCGACATGAAAATCAATTTGGTAAAACAAAGTTCAACTTTTAATGGGCCTACATAATTAGTTTAAAAGATAAAATTATCTAAGGCTTTAAGTTTAAAAAGTTGAGACAAGAGTACTATTAATCTTTCTCGAAATGAAAACAAAAAAAAAATTAAAGGAATTTTGTGTTCTTAGACTTGGCATCTGTAAATTGAACCAATATAAAAGCATAGTCCTTAAGAATTTTTATATTTATGATACAAATATAATTTAAACTTAATTAACCTAAGAACACAAATTTTAAATACGTTGTGGGTTGTTAAGCATTACTCTTCTAAAATTAAAAAAAAAAACAAAACTGAATATATAGTTTTCCTACTATTTATTTTCGATGTTCGAGTTCCGAAGCGAAATAATTTTATAACCGCCCTCAACAAAAAAAAAAACCGTTACGGAATTTAAAAGTAGCAGTGTTTGAAAATCTTAAGCTTTTCAATTCTTCTCTCCCATTTGAGCAAACGTAATTTAGTTCTGCGTCTTCTCTAGATCATGACGTATACTTTTTATTCTCCAAAAATGGAGAGATAGAAAATCTAATGAAATCCACAAAATACAAGTTGTTAAAAAATAAAATGCCCGACTTGCTCTTATTTTCGATCAACATTGTATGTAACAGATTCTTAATAAAAACGGCTAAACATATTTTTAAGGTTGTTTATTTTTAAGTTATTAAACAATACAAAATGTTTTTAATTTTTTTGGGTTGTTGCTGTTTGCCCCAAAAATATAATCAAAAAAAAAATTCCCCAAAGACAAAATACCCAAGTGAAAATGGAGCAAAAACAAAAAAAAAAACAACATAAGAGCTTTTATTGCTTGATTAACTACTTCCACTGCTTATTTGGGGTCAAGTTTAACAACATTTTTAGTTTATTCCTTTATGTAATAATTATATAGAAATTTTGTTCATCCTTCTTTTTTCATAATATAGAACACAGTGCTTTCTAATCCGTTTTACTTTTATTAAACAAACAGAAAACCTGATTCTGAAATAAAAAAAAATAAAAAAAATATCAAAAAATAAAGAAAATTATAAAAACTGTCAATTCTAGAAAGAAAAAACAACATTTTGTTGACATTAATCACGGAATAGATGATAAAGGCAAGGTGTATGGTATCCAATTCAAAAAAATTATTTTACTTACTAATTCAGTAAATGTTCAAATGTTCAAATAATAACTAATTTATTCACTGAATCGCCTTAAGCAAAAAAGATATATTGGGGATTATTTGAGATCTTGGAGATGTTGGAAAAAATAGGAAGTATATTGGAGATTTTGTTCATAAGGCTTCTTTCCCCATGGGAATTTTGTCTTCTTGGATATTTCTTTCTTGGGGATTTCGTCAGATGAAGATTTTGTTTTTTATTTGGGGATTTTTAGGTGGCTCCCTAATTTAAGTATTTAATAATATAAACGAGAAAACTTAATTTCAAAAAAAAAATCTTCCATCCGTTTAAGAAATATTGAATTTGCTTTTTATCCCAAAAAATATTTTACGAATATTTTGGTATGGTATGAATTTGAAGGACTATTGTAAAAATATTTTATCGGAATCTGTTGAGCTGTTCATGAGATAGTCGAAAATCGATAAAACTGTTATATGGGGGTACCGTTAATAACATTTAAAGTAATCATTTTTACTAACCATTGCATTGCATTTTTGTTTTAAATCAAAATTTGTTGACCCGTTTTCGAGATAATTTAGATTTACCAAAAATTGTATGGCAGTTACCGTTTTATATGAAGCTAAAAAAAGATTTAAGAAATAAAAAGAGCCAATCAGCTAAAACTCTTAAGTACCCAGTTTGAAGAAAATCGCTTCAGCCATTTAGGATGTAGATCGGTGTTCACACGGAATTGCGGGACCAACTTTTTTCGTGCTCTTTATTATCGTAAAGTCAAGTTTGATCAAAATCTCGAGTTAGATTTGCTTAAGATTGCTAAATTTGCCTTTTAGTAGCCTTATCAAAAGCCTTATGGCGGACTGAAATACAAAAAAAAATCTTATAATCGTGTGACTCACCAGATTGGGTTAAAAGTTCAGAATAGATTTATTTGCAGGCCATAGTGGATTAAATGTCTTTTCTGGACTGTACACAAAAAGGCACACATGTATGCGAAAAAATAGTGGAGGCTTTTTCGAAATTCTCTTGAAAAAGTATTATAGTTTTGACTGTCGAACTGCTGCTCACGAAATTTTGTGAATTGCTGATAATTAACACATACATGTATGTAGTACCTATATGTGAGTGTTATAGATCGATAAGAAATAAGCGGAAACTCCCGGTTTACCTTTGGCTTTTAAGCTGATTGAAATTTATTTAAAAGTAATGTTAAAACTATAGGACTGAAATGACTGCTCTGAGGAACTCCAGAATTACTTTAAGAATTTTTGAATGTTAACCAATAAATTCCACAAAACAAAATATGTCACAGAACTTTTTTTCAAAAAATATACAAATTTACATAATGTATATAAATCTTACAAGAACGTAACATGGGTTAGGCAAATATGGCAGAAAATACATACATAAATGCTGTGTTGTCATATTCAATACAATACTAATTATTCATCCATAAATCGTCGGATTCATTTTTGAGAATATTATCCTTTGTCAAAAAAAAAATACAAAAAAATGTAGAGAACATTTTTAATAAGGTTAAACATATCCTGGATATTTATTTTTAATTTTTTTCGATTATTACTTATCAAAATTTTGAAATAATTTTTAAAACTTTAAATTAAGCTGTTGATTTTTCGTAAAATTAATAATTAATTATATAATAATTGGTTCACTTTGGTCGGCTTTAGCTATTAACGTGTGAAGTATAAAATAAGAAATATTCGGCTTAGCATTGCCGTTTACTTCAGCATTCCCTTAAGTATCCTCAAAGAAAAACACTGGACAATAGGGTGGTCCTATTTTTTCGTCTTTTGAATTATCCCCGGAGCACTTTGTCATTTGATTATATACCTTTAAATATGGAATACATTTTTTTTGTTAAGATTTAGAGGTCGCTACCAGCTGTCAAATTTTTGTACAGAAAGCGTTAAGGGGCAGCTTAAATGATAGTTTCATTTAGTTGTTTATATCACATTTTACGTGCAAGTGAAACTCGTATAAACAATCGCTTCTTATCCCCTCTATCCTCGACCTCTCTTCTGTACCGACGTCCCGCACTTCAGTTTAAATAAGACATTAACAAGAGCGCACCTGTTTTATTTGTTAAAGTAAGAGTAACGTGTAAGAGTATAGGAAGAAGTACCTTAATACTAACAAGTAAAAATAAATGATTCAAACATCCACATACTATTTTAATTCATAACAACAACAATAATTTTGTAATATTTTTTGTGTCCTGACTGTAAAAATAAAAGACTCTAACAAATACAGATTTTGAGTTTTTATTTAAGATTCAAACCTTGGTAGCAACATTAAAATGTCATTTAAAAAATTCAAAAAAAAATACTGAAATACTTTCTAATGAGATATTAACAAATCACGTGGTAAACATTAAATAAAACATTGTTTTTCTTAGAAATAAGAACCACCCTACTGGATATACATAAATGATTATATTCGCATATTATTTCGATTGGTACTTTAGTTTAGAAATAAAATTTTTTATTATTGAATATTGATTTTTAAGACTTCTTATACATTTTTTTTATAAGCATGTCTTTGTTTGCCAATGTAATTTTATGCGGAGTTCACTTAAATTACTTTGTCTAACCGAATGCGAATAACCTACCCTCAACTATTTGGGAAAAGTTTTATGCATCTCATTCTTGGTTTAAATATTTTAAACTACAATAAGCTCCCTCTTATATTTGCCCTCCCAAGAACCCGCATCCCTTTTACAGATGGAAAAGTAAATTAATTAAGGAAAATTTCAGACATTCTGTAATTTCTTCCTTAACATAATGCGCTTAACCTCTAGAGAAGGTACCCGGATGTTTTTGTAATTTTATGTTCCATTTTACATATTTAACCTTATCCTAAAACAAAAGCCAGGCTTACCCAAAAAAGGGAAACCATATATCCCTGAAGAATATAACCCCAACCAAAAAACCAGCAGGATGCTTATCATAAAAAATTATTTCTATGACCTTTAGCTAGTATGTATCGGCACGCACTTTATTAGGATCGTTATATGATTCTTTCGTCGCACACTTAGCCCTATACGTAAAAACCATCATCATCAAAATCAATTCCCAAGTATGATGCCCTGGCGTATGTAACCTATGTACGTTAAACTCAATCTAAAGTTCGCACATTATATACTCGTATGTTATAAGGAAAGGGACTTGTGTGATATGGGAGATTATTTTACTCTTCTCCTATACTCTCTCAGACTAAGGACATGGGAGCAGGGTTGTAATCCGAAGTGAACAATAGGGTCTACTCTCTGTGCAAAATGACATTAAACGATGTTTTTTTGTTTGTATTTCTATTTTTTGCTTTAGCTTTGTAGCACGCAGGGAGCTTGAGGGCAGCAAAAGTGTCATTAAGCATTGTTGAGGACTGAGGAGCTTAATAACACGAAAATGATTTTTGATTTTAAATGAAAGTCGTACAGCTTATCGGAGATGATTAATGATCCACAGAAAAAAAAGTTCATATATTAATAATGTAAAGTTTGCTCTATCACTCACATTCACCCAAGGCAGTCATTATGCTTACTTCGTCAGCGATTAAGAATATTGTTAAGGGATTTGAATCGAAAGGGACAATGAAACAGATATTGAGCCTTAAAAGTCGTTTAGCAGCATGAACTATTTACGTAAGTTTTTTATTTGTTGTAAGCAGTGTTGCCCCCCCAACTGGTTGAGTGTAGTGCTTATGAAAAAAAAGTGTAGTAAAAACGTGCTAACAAATTAATCTTACAAATTTTTTAATCCATTAATTCATTTTCAAATATACATAAATAGGTCTAAAGGTATAATGAACTATGTATACGCAACTCATAAAAAAATTCTTATATAATAATAAATTTGTACCAATATACTATTTACATCCTTACAAACAAAAATATACATTTAAGGATTAATTTTTTTATAATGACTTGCAATGTGTGTTTTTTTTTTTTTATAATCTACACGAGCTCAAGGGATTATGAATACCCTTTCAAATGTTTCAACACAACGCGGGCGTTAGGGTGAGGTTAAGGAAGAGAAATAATGATAGGAAAGATGTGTGGCGCGATATTCGGAGACTGTAGGTGGTTGTTGTCTCAGATTTTATCTCCACGGATGGCGGCTGAACTAATGCGGAGAAATTTCCGTGTCTTATTTATCTATCCCTTATAATTCGCATTAATTTTTTTATTCTTTGCCATATTTTATCGGTATACTAGTTTTACTCAATCCCATGTTGTTAGTTCTATGCCTAAACAGCATGTAATGAGTAAACCAGCAACTCATTGTATGACATTTATTTTTAGAATTGGTTTTTAATGGAAAAATAAGAAGACATACACTACGGCAGGGATCGAACCTGTGACCATGAGGTTGACAGGCGAACACACAATTATCGCGCCACGGCCACCCCGCGGTAATTGAATTTGCTTTCAAAATTTATTTATTTTTTGGGGGCTCGAAAATTCCCTCTACGTCTTTCAAGATTTCTTTTGATTGCATGATTGTATCAACTTGAAAAACCTCTCTGCAGTTGCACTGCTATGGGGCAAGCTATACAAAGTAAGCATGTAACTCCATACATTTCCAAAAGCTGGCTTTTTAAGAAAATTTTTGGAACTCAATAAATTAACCCAAAATTTAGCAATTTCTTCATTAAAATATTTTTTTAAAGTTACTTGTGAATTTATAATGGAACAAAATCCGTCATTTAACATGGCTTCATTTTCTTTAATATGAATATAAAATGGAAAATTTTTCAAAAGTTGTATTATAGTCGGAATATCTCCTTTTGAAGTTTCAATAAGGTCAAGAAAAGTTAAATGACTTGTTTTGTCATTATAAATTAAATGAAATCTGTCTAAAATTTTTTCACATAAAGCTACATAAAATTGGCATGACTTTTAACTTTTTCTAAAATATTATTTTCAATGTCGTTTCTACAGCAAAGTTCTTATTCAAAATGCATATACCTCTTTTACACGCCAAATCGAAACCCCTTACCGGCAAGCAATCCGATTCTGTATGGACATTTACATACTATGTATGCCGGTGTGGGGCTGTCAAAAATTAATTGTCAAAAATTAAAAAAAAATTGTTAAAATGAAAATATACGACGATTTAAAAATATTTCTGTCCTTTAACTCATTGGATAGATTTTCATGTTATTATCTTTAATTATTTCTAAGAGAATAGTTACTCAAGGTTGAAGCCAGATACATTTATCGTTATCCTTTTCAACAACCATGCATTCACTCGATCAGTTCAAAACAAGAGGCAAACTACAAAAAAAAACATCAAACCGCGTCGGTAAACCATTCCGAACATTCTAACATGCCATGTCGGCACACTATACCGGAACAATATTTATCGAAATACTGTATCGATATACGAGTATCCATTTCACACGACCAAAAAACCTTATCGACACTATATATCGGTACAGTGTTTCGCGGCGTGTAATAAGGGTAATAGAAGTATACCCAAGGTGATTAGCTTTGCTTTTGAAATCCAAATTGATTGATATAAGATCAAGTTTGCAAAAACTTTTCACAACGTCTAACAAAAACTGTTTTGTAGATTTGTATATCAAATATACTTTGCTGTTTTCGCTTTGAAAAATTATAATTGAAAATGAAATTGAAGAATATACATTTATTTTAGAAAGAGAAGACCAATATGATCTGTTAAACTGTTGATGACATACTGGAAGTGGATTGTGGAATTGACGATGTTATGTTCTGGCTCACACAAAATGTATTGGTTAAGATTTAAAACTACAGACAAACTATTAATTTTTAGGAATAGAAAAATGTCAGATGTAAAAAAAGTGAAGGTATGAGAGGAGCGTGCGTAGAGCGTGCTTGTGACAAGAAAGTTTAGTAAAAACACAACAATTGTAGTAGAGGGGCAACGCTGGTTGTTAGTACTAATTCAGAAGTGGGTGATTATTCGTCAAATATATTGATTGAGTTATCAAATTATATATAACCAACACGTTAACAAATTTAGTGCTTTTCTGAATGGAGTTTTTTTTTATAGGTTTTTATAAGCCCATAAACAGGATATCAGGACCAATTTAAAATCGCCTATTGTACTTGAAGAGTGAAAATGAACTAAGAAATTGTCTTATACCATAATGGAAAGTAATAGCCATGAGGTATGAAAAGTTGGAAATACCCATTGTACTAATTTATTGATCCTGTGATGGTGACCAACCGAAACAGGAACCAATTTTCCGGTTTGTACTTTTTATGGCTAAAATTATTTGGTTAAAAATATTTTAATGACTTTAGGAAATTTTTAGAAATTTATAAGATGAAAAAGTTATCATTAGTTCCAAATTACACCGCGTACTTGTCATTTCAATTGATTAAGCTCAAACAGTTATTCCGGTCATCACTATATGTATAAAGTGTGGCAAAAAGGCCAAGTTGTATTTTTTGGGTAGAGGAAAGAAAGCAAATTATATTGGTGGAGGTATTTACCCCGATTAAACCCAGGAGGTGGGGCTATTTTCTAAGAAATTGACTTGAAATAGAAACAAAATTATTTAAAAAACAATTGCAACACTTACAAAGCCCCGTCCATGTTATATCTTTGTGGGAAGCTCAACATTTCTTCTTACAGATATTTTGTTTTTAAATTAAGTTGGCTTAAAGAACAATTTTGAAAAAACACCAATAAGTATTTTTCTTTTCCAAAAAAATTGAGATTAGAAATTAATTGTGTAAAACACATAACAAAATTAATATTTCTACTTGCGATCGAACTCGGCACTCGACCGAAATTCCGTCTATCTGCTTGTCGGTCTGTATAACGATCTACAGCCTAAGCGGCTGGAAAGATTTTCTTCAAATTTGGTACTTACGTTTTCTAGGTGATTGTTTTTTTTAATCGTTTTTTTTTTGGCCAATACTTTTTTAGTACCAACTTAATTGTATGGAAACTGCTCTAACGATTTTAATTAAAAAGCATATGTGCACTACTATACGTATAGTCTTTGTTCCAATTATGTTTTTACACATATTGTTATTAACGGTACCTGCCATACAACCTTTCGACTTTCTCATAGACGGATCCCATTCAAATTTTTATATATTAGGTACTTCGAATTCTAAATAATGCTGCATACCAAAATTTTGGAAAATATTTTGTTGAATTTTTGGACAAAAAAAATCAGTTTTTAGTTTGAAAATTTAATATTTCGAAAACGGGTGTGTCGATTTGTTTATAAATTCTGTTTTTAAATTTATATTATTAAATATACTTAAAATTATCATAGCAACGTTTTTTTCAAAAAAAAATTAGAAATTTTGTATTTTAAAAACTAAGTAAAGAAAAAAACAATCTTAAACTTTTTTTTTTCATTTCAATTACATGCGATCCAGTCAGATAGGGGCGGGTGAGAACCCCTTCCAATACTATTTTTTTTTGCGTCTACCCAAACTATGGACTTAAGCTTTTTATCACATCAAATAACTCTGATTTTATAAGCAAATGTTATCATATGAAGGTTTATAGTCAATGAAAAAGTGATCGCTGATCTTTTCCAGAATTTGTTTTACTTTAAAAAAATTGAGTTTGGTTTACTTAACGAACAGGAAACCACTCATAGGGTCTCCATTTATGTAAATTATGGGGCATATGGAAAACTCTCACATCCAACTCCAATCCAAAATTTCTCTGTTAGCATTACAGCTTCTATTAGATTTTTGTAAGGTTTTCTGGAAGCTAAAAATAACTTACCGAAGCATTATCAAACTATGGTCTATTTCTGTAATAAAATGCCAAGAAAATAGCGAAGGAAGTATCGTTGAGATCCAGACCTTCATCACGAACATCAGAAGAGCGTTTGGCGATATCTAGGAGGGAAAAAGCGTGGTGCTTTAGACATAGCGTTTTTTACGGTGTGGGGTTTTGCTTAGGGTATTTTTATAATTATTTTTATTTCAATCTTTTTACTTAATTTTGCCTTTTAGTATTATTATTTTTCACTTTTTATTTTGTTTATTAATTTCATTCATTTATTTAATTCATTTTTGTATTAGGTTTTTTTATATTTCTGGTTAAGGGTTAATAACTAGTTTAGTTAGGTTATTTTTTTTAAATATTCATTTTTATTTACTTTTAAATATTTTGTTAAAATTAATTTCCAAGCACCAAACTTCCATATCTCTTATGGATATCGCCAGAGTTCTTAGATTTGTATTATTTACAGCTTGCAACACCTTAGGTACGAAATTAAATAATGTTTAGTCGGGCAGGAGGTGTAGTGAGAAGTCGCAAGAACCCCTACACGTGTCGAGCTGAGTCGTATAACTACAAGCGTTCCGCAGTTAAGTTCACCGAAGCAATCCCCCGTGGAAACCTGGCTCCTAACATGGCATATGTAGATGTAGGCAGTTTAAATTTTCTACTTGAAAACCCACCAAAAAAAAACATCCAAACAGTTGATGCAAATTGTAAAGAGAAGTGGTTATAGAAGGCAATACTGTGGTACACCAAAAACACCAACGACAAACGAACTTACGAATATTCGTTTATTTTGACATTTAGTTCACACGACTTATCTTATTTGTCACGAATAACGTTTTCCTTCTTTAAAATTTATATATTCTCTAATTTTGAGGTAAATTGCGCTCAAACCATTCATATATTAAAGTGTGGATTGTATGTGGATCGAAAACCGAGTTCGTCACTTCGAAACAATCAGATTGCAAATTTATCATTTTTTGGCAATTTTTAATATCTAAACGTTTCACAATTATCAGTTTTAGATTTTCATAATTTTTTTTAATTTTCAGAAAGAAAAGTTCTTACTTTAAAAATACTTCAATCAAACATTTAAAAATAATTCTCAAGAGAAGTCTGGCTTCCTTAATATTTTATCCTTTTAAAGCCATTTCATCAACATTTTAAAAGGCAATATAAAAATAATAAATAACAATTTCATGTCACACAGGACCGATCTTCATGAAGCATGAGACTTCTCGAAAATATTAACCACTTAATTGTTGAGTTCCAAATCTTACAGGCAATCCGACTTTTTTATTTCCAGGAAAGTTTACTGTCTTTAAATTGTCCTTACGAAATATTAAATGGATCTCGGGGGTGGCTTGTTTTCCAAGTTTTCTGACTTAACGTAACAGCTTTTGAAAAGTGTAACTTCGAGCCCATTTTCTTGCTATCCTCTTTAAGTTACTTTAAACAATTTTTTTTGTATGTTTCTAGGTTTTATTTTTCTATTTTATACGATGGCGATATTGATCTTGAAAATACAGACAAAAAACAAACTACTTATAAAGAAATCAAGAACAATTCAATTTCGTAATTTATTATTATGTTCTATTGGTATTTGAAACGTATCTGCCTTTTAAAAAATATAAGACTCTCTTTAATCACCACAAATTCCACGAACTCAAATTTCATTCTACATCACGAATAAATTTATTACGTCTTCTTCAATTTACTCAAGGACGACCAACTTAATACCTGAAACAACACCTACACACATTCTTACTGATACGCCTTAACATTAAATGAACTTAGTTAAAACAAAAAAAAAACTATAAATCGTTGGCCATTAGTGCGTGTAAAACGTTTTTATTGCCTTGTATTGTGCTTCAGTCAGTTGCTACTTTGGGAGCAATAAATTGCGGATAGAGAAAGATTTGAAGTTGAAAATCAACAGGAATTGAGAAAAAGCTAAGTTAGGGAAAAAAAACAACAAACCATGAATTTGTTGTCTAAGGCACATCGTTTCTCTTAAGGGAATTTTTTTCAAAAAAAAAAAAAAAAAAAAAAACTCAAGGACTATGAGGATGAAATGATGAAGAATAAGGATTTCCCATCCAAGGAGTTATTTATGTATATGCTCTTCTATTTTCGACAGTTTTTTTTTGGCACTTGAAGTGAATTTTGATTTCATTTTGGTTTTGGCGGAATTGTATTATTTATGCTTAGGCATTTAAGATACCTGGGGGTGTAAAGTAGGTACTTCTTTTTTTCAATACTTGTGATTTCATCACGCGATTAAAGCTTAAGCTGAGCCTGGAGATAAGAAAACATTTGAATTTTTTTTTATGATGATTGAGTTGATGAATAAAAAAAAGGAAATTGCTTTGTTCTTTGGTTACTTTTTCGAGGATAAACAACGCTTAAGGGATAATACGATGATTAGTGGTTTAAGACTTGCGGGGCTTGACTTTGTGACGTAAACCACCAACACTCAATCATTCGAATTAAGTTTAAAAAAATCCATTCAAAATACATCCTCGTACATTTTTACATCGATTATACCGACTTTAAAGGTTGAAAACACTTGATAACAGATTATTTTTCAATATGCCAAATGCTCAAAAGTATATCTTCCACTAGTTTTTACTTGAGATATAGGTACTATAGTACAGGTTTTGCATTTGGAAAAAAATCGAACTCGATAGAGCGATCTACAGCCTAAACAGTTGAAGGGATTTTCTTCAAACTTGGCACTTAAGCATTTTAGGTGATTATCTCAAATAGATTTTGGATCGTTTTTCCAGCCCTAAAAAAATCGATACTTTGCCACACAAATTTGTCTACAATCTTAATTTTCTCGAAAACGGCTCTAACGATTTTGATAAAAAAAAAACTGTGTGGACTATTTTGATTATAGTCTACATTTCAGTATATATTCTTTGTTTACATGTTTTGTTATTAACGCTACCTGCCATACAACCTTTTTTTTTAATTTTCTACTTTCTCATAAATGGCCTGACGGATTCCTATAAAAAAAATTATTTAGGATTCTCTTCAAATTTTAAACAATATTGCAAACCAAAATTTTCGAAAAATGTGTTCTTGGATTTTTGAACAAACAAAAATTATTTTTGAAATTTCGAAAACGTATGTAAAACTATTTTTTTCCCAAATTATATTTTAAAGCTTATATTATTAATTAAATAAAATGAAAAAAAAAATAATAATATGTGGAGCGGTTTTTGAGAAAAAAGTTATTTTTTTTAAACTCTTTGAAAATATTTTTCAAAAAAAATTCAAAAACAGCCAATTCATAGCTATTGAGCAAATACATATAACTATAATTTTTGAAAAAAAAATTTAATGAGCAGTTTTCAAAATATATATTTTTTTAAAATAGCTTTTAAAAATATAAAAAAATATTAATTAAAAATATTGTTACGCAGTATAAATTGGGCAACTTAAGCCTATATATGTTTGAAATTGCGAAAGAATCTGTTAAGCCATTTATGAGATAGTCGAAAGCAAAAAGAAACGGTCCTATGGAAAGTACCGTTTTTAAACATTTTTAAAATTTTGTTTTCAGCCATATGATCGGACGTACCTAAAAATCTGCACTGATTTTTTTAAATCAAAATAGTTAGAGCCGTTTCCGAGAAAAATTAGGCTCTAACGTAACGGTTATATTGTAGGTACCGTTATTTTTTGAGCTAAAAAAACATTCAATTTCCCCTCTGTACAATACCTAAAAAACTCTATATCAAGTTCGAAGCAATTCGCCCCACCCGTTTTAGATTTATTGATTTATCAAAAAATTAAATTTACAAAAAGATATGTGCTGATAACTTAAATTTTTTAAAGTCTTCCCTTGTGATTCTTGTTGATGCATTTTAATAAATTGCGATAATTTTTTTTCAGTTATTTTCGCTTAAGATTTTTAAGAGTTCAGTCTCTTCCAAGTTGTTTCGCTGCCATATTTGTCGATGTATCTTTGATACTATTGGACATTTTGCGATCGATTAAGTGGGATATAATTCTCTTTCGTTGGTATGGTATATTGGTAAATCGTTGCGATGAGGTATAAAATTAAGCGGTAACAGTTCTCCACCTTCACTGAATAGAAAAGATATAACTTCGGTGGTTATGCTGCATTCGCAAAGATTGTACTGGGGCTTCGAATAGGCTTACCTGTAAAGTATAAACTCTTTGGGAAAAGCTTGTAATCCTCATTATCAAAATCCCCAAGCACAAAATCAATAATGTCTAATATTTCATAATCCTCAAACAGAAAATCCTCAAACTTAAAATCCTCAAACTTAAAATGCACAAACTTCAAATCTCCAAACTTAAAATCCCCCAACAAAAAATGCCAAAAGTTTTGTCTCAAAATACGAAATCCCCTCATTTGTTTTTATTTACATTAATTTAAATAAAATGCAATATTTAAAATCGATTATTTCAATCATGTCATTTAGCAAAAATTGAGAAATTTAATTCATTTTGTAAATATAATAACTTTAAGCAATTTATTTTGTTGTCAATTTCGTATAAATTGTTGCTTCGCTTATTATTATTAATATTTTTTTTTAATTTAAAAAAATCTTCAATATTCAAGTAGATATGTTTAGATTTAGCTTTGAAATTGCCGCGATTAAATATTGTGAATTTTATGCTTGGGGCTTTTGTGGTTGGATGTTGTTCTTGGGATTTCGTGTTTGTGGACTTCGATGTTGGGGGTTTTGTGTTTTTGGGTTTTGTTTTGTGAATTTCATAGAAATTGACGCTTTAGAAAAAATCTCAAGACTTTTTCTGTAGTTTCCATAAATATTGCAAAGAATTCTAAATATCTATATTGCGCTCCTGTGGGTCCCTGCAACCCCCATGTCTTAAGAGTTGGGATGGACCGAGTTTGGATGTATCGTATACAAAGATTTTTTGTCACATTTATAAAAATACGAAATGGGTTAAGCGGGATTAAAGGCGACTTAAAAAACGGGATTATAATAGATCGGGACTTTGGATTAGAGGGATTTTTAAAGGCGGAACGTAAAAAAAACAGTGTTTCAGAAGACGGAAAATTGGATTTTAAAACGCGGGATTTCGATTCGTTCCAACTGATTTCCTAGAGTTTTCTCCAAAATCTTTATTTTAAGCCACCAAGAAAGCTGTTATCTCAAAACCGGCTGAAACAATATTGATACAAATAAAATTGTGTACACACAGAACCGTTTTTTTAATTGCCTGACTTTCTCATTAGGGGCCACAGATTTGGATAAAAAATTTTGAACAAGAAGTCCTTAAAATCTAAATATTACTACATATACAAATTTTGGAAAACATGTTTCTTTTTTGAAGTTTTGGATAAAAAAACAATTAATTTCATGCATCTTTTAGAAACACATTAACATTTAGCAGGTTTTTTGGCAACATTTACACAATTTTGTGTTCCCTGTTGCCACGGTTGCCACCTGGAAATAAAACTTCTGACCAAAATTGAAAATAAAAAGGACCAAAACCAATAAAAATTGACCAAGATTATTAAAATCTGAAAACTTCATACACAGAAAATTAATGTTAGCCATATTTTTTTCATTTTTATCATAAATAATTAATTAGAAAATAACTAAAATAAATAAATAAAAAGTACCAAATAATTCACTGCATTACTTTAAAATTTAAGAGCGAACGAATAGCTATTCGAATAATATTCATTTTCAGCGAATTGCACGAAGTGAACTTGAATGAATCTTATTTTCAAAGTCAGTTGTTTGAAATTTACTGACTTGTGACTTTTTGTCGTAGAATTTTTTTTACGAAAAAGTTGAGCGGAAAATAAATCCTTATTATTACAGAAATATAAGTAAAATAAAGTTGCTTGGTAAATCTAAGTATTTAAAAATAAAATGCACGACTGGATCGCACATACTTGCTCCTATGTTCGGTCACATTTTATGCAAGAGATTCTTAATGGAAACGACTTAAAGTATTTTTAAAATCGTTTTTCACTTAATTTTTTTATATAAAAATTCTTAAATTTTTTCTAAAAGAATAAAATTGGTATGAACATTTTAAATATTTAATAATATAAATTTAAAAACAAAATTTCAGAAAAAATATTGAATTTTCGAAAATTTTGAAATGCAATATTATTTAGAATTTATGAAAAAGTCGAAAATGAATAAAGTGGTTGTATGGCAAGTACCGTTAATAATAAAATATTTTAAAAAACTTTTCTGGGCTAAATGTAGACCATGCCAAAAGTAGTACACAGACCAATTTTTATTAAAATCGGTAAAGCCGTTTTTGAGATAATTAAGATGGTAGACAAATTTGTATGACAATTACCGTTATTTTTTGGGCCTAAAACAACAATTCAAAAATCTATTTTGGACAATCACCTAAAACGCCTAAGAACCAAGTTTGAACCAAATCGGTTCAGCTGGTTAGGCTGTAGATCGTTCTACAGACAGACAGACATGTTTGATTTGTGTGAAAAGTATAAATGAAGACAACGAGGATCATGTTAATAGGATAATGAATGCAACAAATCCATTGGAGATAGATTTTTTTTAAAGTGATAGTTATGACCATAAAGCTCGAACCGCTCGGGATAAAATCTCTGCAGTATTTTACTTTTTTTTTGTATTTGTTGTAAATAAAGCTGTTTAAATTTGTACAGCAATACTGGCTTAACCCATTTTTAAGGTAAATGAATTTTTCTCAAAATTCGCACATGTCCATTTTCTCGTTAAGATTATTATTTGAAAATCTAAGTAATTTCCATTGCGTTACTACATCTTCAGAATCGCCCCCAACCAAGTATGGAAAACTATCACTTAACGTCAAATTGAAACTTCGGTATCCGACATGATACTTTTAGATTTTATTATAGGAAAACTTCCCAAATCATTGTCCTAAATTAAAATATCAAGCGTTTGTTTAAATTTCTTTTTGGTTAAGACTTATGACTTTCGATTTTTTAAGAAATCCCTCAGCTTTGTTTCCAATGAAAAACTCTTCAACAGATAAATCATTTTCACCGTTCTATTAGGAAGTTTGGTGCGCATCTTCTTCTGTGAGGATTTCCTTGATCTTTTTGAGGCTTTCAAGTCACAATAATAAACTTTAAAATATGTCTCTTATTATTTACCACTCCATGTTTTATGATTTGTTTTGAACAAGAACAAACAAGCGAAATAGACGGAGACACTGAAACGCTTAAACACAAAAACATTTTAAACTTTCCATCCGTCAATAATTTTAAAATGAAGAAAATTAATACATTCAGTCTTCTTCTATTCAGTGGTTGTGGATGGATAATGCAGTGCGATCAATTTAACACATGCATCGCTAACATTAGGGGATACAAAATTAAAAGTCTGTTTTTTTAATTTCTTCTTCAAAAAAAGTGACCAAATGGAGAACAAAATGACCAAGTGAAAACAAAATGACCAAATTTGGCCACAAATGACCAACGTGGCAACCGTGCCTGTTGCATATGAGGCATTGGGCAATGGTCTATAGATTAGTATTTAAAGAGTTTATTATTTGATGCCATTGGAGTTCCTCTTCCGAAGAACAAGCATGTTAATATGTGGACGTGGCTCGAGACGATGGGCGCACCCATCTTACTTGAACTTCATTATTCATACATGACAAATGTCATTTGTTGTTCGAGAGAATGAAGTAGGTCTTCGAAGTTTGAATAAAAATTTTAGATTTTTGATGAGACGAATTATTAGTACTCGAGCAGGTTAACATACAAGTTAAATCAACTTAAATATGATATGCGAAATATGTCCCCTCACACCATATGCTCCAGCCTCTCCAGGGCTCTTAGCTCTAAACCTGACCAGCTTGACGACAATGTTATGTCTTATATCAATGCAAAATGTATTCAAATTATTTCCAAAATCAAAAACATTTTAAGTGAACCGTTAAATTCAAGCATTATATGCTCGTCGTAGTACACAAAAAAAAATCAATACTAGTCCCTAATACAGGGTGCAGCTGCTGCTGAAGATAATATCTATAGTTGCATCATGCATGCCATGTATCGCATGTGAGTTTACATTAGCCCGCAAATTCTCCACTACAAAACATTGCATGGTAGCATGTTAATTTTATCTCTCTGCGTGAGCTGTCTTCTTTGCGAAGGGGAGTTGAATGAAATTCGGAAAGATTTTTGCTCCACAAACGCGATGTCATAATCGGTGTTCCAGTTCTATAGTTCTCAGGGGTTTGTCGGATGTCCTCCATGCAAAATATTTTCTTACTTCTCCTTATGGTCCTTGCCTTTGTGTGTTTTTTGCAAATTGGTATATACGAAATATTATGCCATTAGCTTTGCGTCACGAAAAACATTGTCACGTTCCACGAACACAATTAGCAGTATCCTATTTCTTTAAAAGGATCGACAAATTTAACAAAACACAAGTTGAATATTATTGTTGAAACAAAACTGATGTGAAATTCATAGTTGTCTGCAAGGGAACTAGGACATTATCTATTTATCTTTGTCATATATGAGTATGTATTAGTGTTGTGTTGTGTCGTTTGTATCGTTCGGAAAATATACGATGGAATATTTCGAATAGTATCCGCAGGATAATTTATCTTTCTCTCCGAAATGCTGTTTCTTATGGTGTCTTTTGGTTTTTTGAAAATCTGGACAATTTTTGGCAGCTGGAACGATGCAATCTATGCAAAGTATATTCGCTTCAAGTTGCTGATAGTGGAATTTGATTCAGATGCTCTGGGACATTTTTGCCATACTACTTGTGCTCTTTTGATTGCGCATTTAAATAGGATGTTTAAAGAGTTTTGAAAAGAACATTTTAGAATACATTGTTTTAACGGCCGACGCGACATGATTTGGTTATATGTAAATATATGTATAATTTTATATCTCACAGCGATATAATTTAAGCAACATTATCAAATCCTTTATGGTTTGCGATTTAATTGCTTTAAATCGTAGATCCAAATAGGTGCGGTTCAGTAGTGCCCTTTTTATAAGCTTTAAGAGGATAAATTTAGAGTCTTAATTTAAGCTCATATTCAACGAATAGTTAAGATAGAACAAGTCTTTTCTATATTTCGTTTAATATAATTAAATTTAATATCGTTCCGAAATCATCGACCTCTTAATTATAAGTTTATTGATCTCGACATCTTTTGTTATACAGATCTATCAATAAATAAAATGCACATTGTATGCAAAAGATTTCTATTTAAAATCTAAATATATTTTTAAAGTCATTTTTTACTTTATTTTTTATACACAAAGTTTCTTTAATTTTTTTCTAAAAAAAAATTGGTATGACAATCTTAAATATTTAATAATATAAACTTAAAAACAAAAAACTAAATTGGATTAATCAAAGAAAAATTAATTCAAAATTCTGAAATAAATACTTAAACTAATTTGACTCAAAAAAAAAAGTACGCCATTTTATTTCTTGGATAAATTTGAATTTAAGAGAAAAAAAATTTAAAATTTTGTGGAGCGGTTTTTGAGAAAAAAATTCAAAAAAAAATTCAAAAAGGCCAATTTTCAGCAAATACATATAACTATAATTTTTGAAAAAAAACTTATTGAGTAGTTTTCAAAATATAAATATTTAAACATTTTTTCTTTAAATTCTTTTAAAAATACAAAAAAATATTTATTAAAAATATTGGTACGCAGTATAAATTGGACAACCTAAACCTATATGCCTGTGAAATTTCGAAAGAAGCGGTCGAGTCATTTATGAGATAGTAGAAATAAAAAAAAAACGGTCCTATGGAAAGTACCGTTTTTAGACATTTAAATTTTTTTTCAATTATATGATCGGTCGTACCTAAAAAGCTGCATCAAAATTGTTAGAGCCGTGTCCGAGAAAAATAGGCTTTAACGTATTGGTTATATGGCAGGTACCGTTATTTTTTGAGCTAAAAAAAATTTTAAATTCCCCTCTGTACAATACCTAAAAAAACTGTATATACCAAGTTTGAAGCAATTCGGCCCACCCGTTTGGTCTGTAGGTGTCTATACATACATGCAGACAGACGGACGGACAGACATACAGACGAACAGAATTTTTAGACAATCTTTTTTCGTCTTTGCTATCATCCTAATGTCATGTCTGATTGTTATCTCAAAACTTTTTTTTTCGTCGAATGCACAACTTGCCTTATAGTACGTATAACCGCAGGTAAAAATCTCTTAATCCACCTTTTATCCACCACTTTTCTAAATAATAGAATATTACTAATTTACGAGTTAAAATTTTTTGTTAATATAAATAAAGAGTTCAAAAATTCTACCTACAAACAAAGCGATTTTGCTTAAACGTGGTACTTATGCGACTTCGGTGACTGTCATTTGAGGAACAATTGGCATTCATTTATCTCAAAAACCACTCTAACGATTTTGTTAAAAAAAAAAACAAATTGCCCCACAAAATTGCATGATAGAATATTATTAACGATACCTTCCATTCTAACTGTGTTTGATTTTAAATTCCATTTTCTCTTAAACAGCTCTATCGATTTCGATCAAAAGTTTTATACAAGAGTTTCTTCAAATTATTAATAATGGTGCATAATTAATTACGATCACATCGTATATACAAGATTCTTAGTAGATACAGCTAAGTATATACAAAACTTGTTATTATTTTTCTAAAATAATGGTAGTATGATAATTTTAAGTACAGTGAAAATCGGTTATAACGAAATATCGGTTATTGCATCCGTTTTTACGATATCGCCTCCAACGAACAGTTGTAAATTGAAAATTAAAAAGTCTATCTCTTATAACGAATATTGAACAAAAAATAAGTAGGCATTGGAAATTTCGAGCATTTCAAATAATAAATTATGGGGATTTTCATTTTTCAGATTTTTTTTTAAACGCGAATTTCGTATTCTAAATTTCGTTTCTGAGAGGAACTGGGATAGTCATATTTTATATAAAGAAAGGTTAAGTGTGTTAGTTTTATTTTTTCAAAATGAGTTCAAAACGTAGAATTTTTACGATTGATGAAGACTCTGCAATAATTTCAAGGCTCGATAAGCGAAGTGATTCCAATAAAAAATTGACAACAGAGTTTTCTGTATTGACTTCAACTATCTCTGCCATTTTCAAAGACCGAGATAAAATTAAGAAGAATTTCGAAGAATCCAACTTCATAAGACAAAAATGTAGATATAACGGATTACTTTGAGAATAAATAAAAGTTTCGCTAAAAAAAAAAGTTTGTCCACTTTTTAATAAAGAACAAAAAACAGAAAATCGGTTATAATAAAACACCGGATATAACGAACAAATTCTCCAGTCCTGTTGAGTTCGCTATAACCGATTTTGACTGTATTTAATAGTATAAGCTTAAAATAGAATTTCAAAAATCTTCCAACCGTTTTCGAAATATTGAATTTAAAAAAATATATTTTTCAAAAATGAACGTATGGAGTGCTCTTTATAGTTTGAAAAACCTCCTCTATAAAATCTTGATCGGTTTCCGTTGAGCCGGTAATGAGAAAATCGAATATCTTAAAAAACGATTCTACGTACCGTTATTAGCATTTTATATTTTTGCTTAGACCAAAATGTAGACTATAACAAAAAAGGTGCACTAATTTTGTTCTATCAAAATCGTTAGAGTGGTTTTCGAGATAAATACGATTTACCATTTTTGATACAAACAATAGTCGAATGACTTCATTGAATAAAGATATTTGTATTCGAGTGATCAAAGTAATCGAAAGATTATTCGTATTATGAAATAGAACATTGGAATAATACACTCCATTTTTTTACTATGCGCATGTTCCATATTTCGTTTGAATTAAGAAAAGTAACGAAAAGGAATAATGTTATTTACTCAAATGTAAGTACATGATTTTTACTTATTTATTTTTAAATGAAGAAATAAAATAAACAGATATATTAAATAAACAAGAAATAAATTCAAAAATACAAATCCGAATGTAGGAAAAACAATCCTAACTATGTCTGGCCCAAACTCTTCCAATTTTAATGATTAAAACTTTAATCTTGTTGGATATAGTTAACATAGTTTTGTTTTTGTAAAAAAATCCATGTAAGTAGAACTGTTAACAAAAAGTGCTATTAGTAGAGCCACTAGCCAACTGATGAGTCCAATTGAGATCGCCTGGACGAAACGGAAATTTTGTGGACTAAAAGACGTTAAAAGCTATTTTGAATCCTAAATTCTGTTCTCCTTTGCCAAATTAAAATTTTATAGTGGTAATCATAACCTCAACAAAAAACAAAGAGATAAAAAAATGTTTATACAAATACATAAGAAATGCTCAAATCCACCTTGTTCAATAACTACAGCCAACTATCATAAAAGCACTCACTCTTTTTTACATCTATACGAAAGGAAATCGTGGAATTCTTTAATGCTTATTCGGTCATTCCATAAATCAAAATAAAAATCTTATATACACTACCTGCCTATATCTCGAGTGATCACCCAGCATGTAACAAATTGTATTCGAGAATCGAGTACTGTATTACTAATATTCATTCGAATGACAAATGCTATACAAACAGACACATAAAAAGTCTTTAATTCCAATTTGAACACACGTGTAAGCTTACATACAATCCACACTGCGCCTAGATACTCAATAATCTTCGATCCTCTTTTATTGCATTTCCATTACGCTTAAATAGTAATAGTAGTGAAGTAGAAATTAAGAAGTCACATGTATGAAAAATTAGATATCATTCGAATCATGAATTCAAATCATTCGAATAATTTCAGAGGAAGAATCGAGATGTCTCGAGTTAATGTAATAATCGATTCTGCCATCATTTCTATAAAAGTTCAGTTCCGTTGTATGAATTGTTACCATACTTATATTTAACCTTACGCAATAAATTATAATACTGAGGTGGTGAGAAAAAGTTCAAAATTTAACCACTAACTAATTGAATTTCAAAAGAGAAAGCCAGACTCTAATAGAATATAAAAACAAACATATGACCTTCAACCAAAAAAATCATCTGGGGAGTTTTAAATTTAGCAACTTCAACAAAAACTCAAAACTTCAAAAATAAATTCAAATGTCAAAAGCATAAATTTATCTATATACTAAAGCTAATAATTTTCAAAAACCACGAAAAAGCAATAAATTTCAAAAGCAAGCAAAAAAAAAATTAAATTAAGTCCCCACTGTCTCATTACCTAAAAATACGCACAACCTAAAACCCATAAGTCCTTTGACTAAATGAGCCCCAAATCCACTGACCCAATTATTCTCTAAACAATAAAGCTTTTGTCCCCATAATATAATTTCAACAAAAAAAGTTTATGTTCCTGGTTATTTTTTTTTTGCTTTTGGCTTTGCTGCTACACTAGTCTCGTATCTACATGAAATTGTTTTTTTTCCTGTTAATTGCCTTAGAAGCCCCGTTGCGTTTTTGTTGTTGTTCGTTTTATTGAAAAGCCCAGAATCCACATAGGGTATAAAATTTTATTTGGGATTGAATAAATGGAAAACAAAACACAATCTAACGGCAACATGGAAATACAATATTTTGCCTGAAAACTCCGCAAAATAATAGACAATCATATATCCATATAAGATACAGCATTGCCGCAAAGTTGTCATATTTGGTGTCCTTTATTTTTTGTTTTAAAAAAAAAAACATCGTCCTGCTGTGGATGTGCTTTGTACAAATATAAAAAAAATCGTTTTCTCTGTTCGGTTATCCGTGACGCTTTTTGTTTTTATATTAAGCCGCAGGATGGAAAAGGAGCCAATACAAAAAAGACCTCGTTATGGCTGTCTATGATCCTGCAGAGAAATGGAGGTTCAATCTGCTTACTGTTGCATAAAAACAAACAAGAAAAAAAAACAAAGCGTCCTCAATAAACTGAAATTTATAGGTTCAAAGACTCACCCCACAATTCACAAAAAAAAAAAACACAAACAAAAAATGAAATATACACAGATGATTTCGCTTAACTTATATGTATCATTCCTTCCGAGCAAGGACTATTTTTGGTGTAAGCTCTGGGAATCAATTTAAATGAAATTTCTTCAATCATAAATACAATATCCATAACTACAACTAGTTGCGTATATTTTTGGATGGCCACTTTCAATTTCAACAAACCGTTTTGAGGGATATTACATCCACTCCTTAATAAAAAAAAGGTCCTTTAAGCGATATGGGCTATAGTGATAAAACGGGCTTGACAAACAAAATGTCCTTGGTTGCCGCGCGAACAAAAAGAAAAATTTTTCAAATTCATTTCCAGTCATGATGAAAAAGGATATGACTTCGTGTCTCATTTTGGCGAGTGGGTTTGGGCTGCTGCTGCTGATGCTGAGGAGGTGTTGTTGAAATTCTTGTTCTCGAGTGGCAGGAGGTGTTTTTATAAAATGATGTATTCATTTCTCGTTTGTTTGCACAACATTGATTGCCATGCTGACTGTGTAAGAGGTGTAGATGAGAGTGTCCCAAAGGTGTGTTTATACACTTTTACATAGATAAAACATAGCAGAGGTGGAGCCTTTTGAATTAAAGAAAAACAGGAAATGGTATTCTAATTTGTGCCATTTGACATTGACGAGTAGGTAATTTAATATTCAATTAAAGTCGATTGAAATGCTTTAAGGTAGTTATTGGTAGTTAAAGTGTTTTTGCAACAAAAACTTGGTTCTACCTCTGTATGTATGTATTTCAATGAAGAATTCGAAATTTAAAGCTTGTCGAGCATAAAATGGCGCTTCTGATAAATTAAGTTATCAGAAAATATTTGTTTTGCAGGGTGTTTGTCATTTGTTTAGAATAAATTATTTGTGTTTTGATGAGCTCAATGGATCCTTTATGAAATTGCGTGAGCAAAATATGTAAATAAGTTTCTATAGAAAACTAATCAAAAGGTTTTCAATATTTAGGTAAATAGAAAAGTTAGGTAGGTGGGATAGGCTGATTTTCTCGAAATAGGGTTTCACAATTTTCAAGTATTATACCAATGTATTTTTATTAGCTTAAAAATTTATTTTTGAAGTTTAATGTGTGTTAGTGAGAAAAAGACTCTGCCAGCTTAAAAGATTTATAGTGAAATATATGAATGTAACACAAGCGCTCAAGAAAACCCTAAATAAATGAACGGAATAGACAGGCCCGTAGTTAGAGTAGAATTAAAGGTAGGGCAGCGTTGGTGACAGGTAGAGCGGAAGTGAAATTTTATTGAAAAAATGTGTCTTTCTTTATCAGAAACTGTGGGTGGCAATGGCGCAGTGGATAAAGTGCTTGATTGCTAACTAGGACATGTGGGTTCGATCCCCACGCTAGGCGCATTCTTTTCTATACCTCCAATTTTAATTGGATGTCGCCCATGGGTTAAAATGAGACAGTCAATATCTGGTTCTCAAATCCACTGTGTCAAACTAGTGCCGTGCAATTCAGGCTGCAATTAAAAGACTTTAGGTCTTACAGGCATATAATTAAATTATAATTTTTTAATACATTTTAGGAGAAATTAATTTCTCCAGGTTAGCATGTTTCAAATAAAATCAGTAAATCAGCCTAACCAAGGTCGAGAATGCGTATGAAAAACTTATTTGCTTTCCTTTTAAAATTTCCATTTTAAAATTCCATTAAAACAAAAATGTGTTTCCTTTCTTGAGTGCAACATTGATAAAACTTGCATGCAATTACTCACGAATATAAAAGTAAAAAAAAAAACACAGGGAAACCCCAAACCTTTTATCTTTCATTAAGCTTTCTCTTTCTCTTTTCGTAGAAAAAAACTTGACATGAGGTAAACGAGTTTTATTCCCAAGCAAGCAGAAGCGACATATCCTTTCTCAGAAGTTCATGTTGTTGATGTTGTTTTTTGCTTTGAAATAGACGATGATGTGAGTGTCCTTCATTCTTATAAAGCCCCAAATCCTGACTCCAATTAGAGTCAATTCTCTTGGGATGCCATAATTTGTTACCGTAAGACGTGTGTTAGCCAAACAAGACAAGGTTAAAACACAAATAATAAACAAGAAAGCAAAACACTCAATCTAAGGTATGCTAGAGTCCTTCTTTGGAAAAGGATAAGTTATACAAATAAGAAGATTAAGAATGTGCACCCTCAACACATACCCACACACACAAAAGAAAACTACCATAAACCAACACCAGAAACTAATTTATGCCATTGCATATATGTATGTATGTGTTGTCGATTAAATAATTAGGATACACAAAGTTTTGCAGATGAAAGTTTGAAATTATACAGCGCAAAACCTCTTTGCCTTGTGTGCTACTCTACTGGTATATTGCTTCATCTCTATTATCCTTACTCCGGACTTGATTTGAAAATTTCAGACTCTCCAGACTTACAGTGTACATTTTTAAATTCAATTAGAGTTAACAGGGGAACTTTTAGTTGCGAGATACAAATTGTAAGTTAGGATTTCAAACTAAATGAAACACAATTTAATTTGATAGTTTCTTAGTGGTTGTTGGGTCAGTATTACTCTGTAAAGAATTTCGAGATGGTTTTTGTTTGTAAAGGTTGAGTTTGATTGTGAAGATAGTAATTCTTCAAAATAAAAAAAGAATACTTTATGTGGCAATTGATCAATAGAATATGTCACACTATTCGCATGGTAAGATTTTTCCATAGAAATTTAAATTAAAGCAGATTGAAGGAAGAAGGTTGAAGACTTTATGGACTTGGTTTGATTAGAATCGAGATTGAGACATTTCTCAACAGTTTTTACACCTTCCCATTCATTTAGACCATCAGCCCATGGGGTTTATTCTCCTTAATCTCCGAACTTTGTCTCGTCCATTTCAGACGGTCTCCATTTCGGTATTGATATGACTTAACTGTCGTTGATTAAGTGATACAGCGTATTTTTTTTTAACCATTTCTATTAAAATCGCTATTTCTTATGTACCAAGGGACATTTACTATTCCACGAAGGACGGAATTCTTAGATAAGTTCAGCATTTGTTTTCTTTGTAGATGGGTGTAATAAATGTCCAAACGGCTTTCATTTGTTCTCGATAGATAGGTCAGCAAATGTGGCCATGAAATCGATGTGAACCACTGGAATATGCCTATTATATAACAGATACAGGTTTTAGGACACTTCCTTTTAGTACTTAAATTTTTTAAAGATTAGAGTAAGTTTCGTCTAAAGAGTTGGTTTGTAACATAGAATCGCATATTTCGTAGTAGCCTGCGAAGATCCATACGAAGTTCTAAATCCAAACTAATGGTTCGGTATTAAACTTCTTTCTTCTAAAATTTTGAAAAGCTTTTTCATGAGGAATTTTTCGAAATATTTATATTGCCATGATAGGTATGAGCGATATTGGTCTATAGGATGGCACTTCTATGGATGGCTTACCTTGTCAACGATGTGATACATACCTTAGTTTGCATTTATTATAAATTGGAATTTTTTTAAGGCTACTGAAGGCATTTCTTTGAAAACCTTGAGCAGTATTGTGATTGTAGTCTGGAGATTTTGTGTCATGTTGTCAAAATTTTTCTTTACTTTCTTGAGCGTGGCAAGGGGAATTTCACATTCTTCGTCCTATCAGATAACATTCGGAAGATAAGGAATAATATTCAGTCGAAGTGTCCATCGTCGGACTTTTCAGGAATCTACTAAGTCAATCATTTTTTAACTCACAGATTACTTTTTTAGTTCACTATTAATACTGTTCACTTCTGTCTGTTATGTTACCCTTTTACACGCCACATCGATCTACCGATAAGGTAGTTCGTTGTTATATTGGCATTCACTCGCACATTCGCCGACGTAAAATTTTATGTCAAAATCAGCTGACAAATTGTATAGTTGTCAAATTAACATCCAAAAATAAATTAGTGAAGTTATATGGCTGTACGCCATATTATTTTAAGCAGTTTTAATATATATATAGAAAAGAAGAATGCAATTAAGATAACCGTAAATTATCAACATGAGCAGACAACACAAACAAAAAACAAAAAACTTTGCCGGTCAACTAGGCCGTTCCTTTTTACACGCCCTGTCAACATAACACTTCGATCTCCAGAAATCGAACTGCTGTGCCGACACAGTTTCTTTTCGCACGACCAAAAAATCGTATCGACAATATAGATCGACGAAGTAGTTCGGTGCATGTGAAAGCGTTATGTGAAAAGTTAACGACTGCTCGTAAGTAAAATGCTTTCGATTTCATAATTGATTGTTTGTGACTGCAAATAATTTAGGAGCGATAAAATAATATATATATATGTATTTAATTTACTTTATTGAAAGAAAACACTTCCGCATTTTGAATAGATTTCTTTTCATTTAAAAATTAGGTAAACGCTAAGAACTTTGTCTAGTTTTCAACTCGTTGTGGGAAAACAAAATTAATCGTTATATATTTTTTTGTCCTGGAGTACATTTCTGCACTCTCGCAAATGGTACAGAATCCTAACAAATAATTATAAGATTTCTAAAAATGAACAACCCATCTCTTAAAAATGCAAATCGAAAACTTTAAATGGGAAACAACTTAAAACTACCCACCTACCTTAATTGAAAACCTTAATGAAAAACCCCTAAACCTTTTATTTTCCCATTCCTAAATTATAGAAACAAATACCTCGCACCTAATTTCGACAAAAATCCCTTTGGGTCCAGATCCAGAATTGAAGAAAACTACTCTATCTATTCTCTTTCATCATACACATTATTTGTGGTGTGTAATGCCTTCATTAAAACCCATATTAATTAAGCACTGATATGTGAGAAGGAGTAGCATCAGGCTCCCTATTCCTATTCAGAGTTCGAATAGCTTAAACAATATTCAGACAGACCCTTTAACCTATGGCTATTCATTAGCAAAAATTCTACACACACTCATTAAAAATCCCCACATCCGGTAGAGAATACTAATCACGATTCATGAGAAATCCGTTATAAATCCTTGTTTTTTTTTTTGGTTTGCTTTTGGCAACAACAAAAGCACTAAGTTTAATATCTTTTTTCAACACACTAACGAAGAATATAATTTAGTTTGAATAGAAATCATCTAAAAAGGTCAAACACCCCTCCTATACCGACACACACATATATGTACACCATAAAGTACACATGGAAGGTTTGTGTGATATTTATTTTGTCGACAAAATATTATATATGTAAATGAATTCATACACAATTTGTATAGGGCCTAATGCCTAATCTCTTTTCTAACGAAAAACCGTCAAATAGTCAACTAGTGAACCCATCAACATGTTGTAGTGGTATTATGCCCAGAGACGACATCGGAACACATCGCAGTGGGACAATAAGCTGATTAGAGGGTGGATTGAGTGAGAGCTCTGGACGTGAGTTAGACCCTTCAACTTCAACTTCAATTAATTGTTCTACAAAAAAAAAAAAAATTATAATTTAACTGTTACTTTCGTATCAAACAGCTTTTTCAGAAAACCAAAACTCTCTTTCCATTCTCGATATTATTCTCAATTCGCCGCATTCAGCTTATGGTTAGATGGGAGCTTATTTGTATAAGCTTCTCCATGGGAAAGCTTATTTCCCCGTTATTTTCTGGATTTTTCAAGCTCTTTTGCTCCTAACGGCACCAAAATGTTGAAGTCCCGTTTTTTGTTATAGCAATGTCAATGGCTCCCTCAACAGTTTTCCCCGGGAACTCAAAGCGAATTGATCGTCTAGCTACGTAAATAACATTTCCGTGTGGTTGGTGTTATTATTTGTGTGTTTCTGGAAGAAGATTAAATATAAAGTCAAAAATTCATGTATGCACACACATGTAAAGAAAAACAAATATTTTAAGTGAATTTTGAAAAAAAAAATGTGATTTTTGAAAGAAAAGAACAAAAATCATTTGTGAAATTCAAGTGGTGGAAATTAGTTTTGTGTATGGAATAAAAACAAGAAAAAAAAAATAATCAAGGATTTATCAAGGATTTCAATATTCAAGTGAGTTTCGCTTTATTTTTATTTATTTTTCAATTTGGTTTTCTTGGGGAATTTTTGTATCCTTAAGCAACAGGCAAAAGTTTATTTTTATACTTAAAATATTTATGCGAAAAATTAATAGGGAATTAACGATGTGTTTTTCTTGAAATTTCATTTGTGTATGTTTATCTACCTGGAGCAACTGGTGGTGGTGGTAGGTTGATGGAGTAAATTATTTGTATGCTCTCCCGTCTGTCTGAAAAAATATATTATCGCTGTGATATTATGTTTAAGCTGTGTAGGTACATACGTATAAGATGTCGGGAATTGTGCAGATGTTTGAATTGTGTCCTGTGAAAATAGAACTTTAAATGAAAAACAAATAGAAAATAGGAGATAAGGACCATTTTGGCATTATGTTGTTATTGGTTGTCAAGGATTCAATGAATTTCAAAGCAGCAAAAAGACTGAGATTTTTTGAGATTTCTTTGTTTAATTTATTGTTTACAATGTAAATAAAATATAGGTAACCTATCTACTTGATTGGTGTTTCTTTTAGCAATAAAATTGGCAAGACTTTAAGCAAATTTAGTCCTGAATTTTATCAAAGGTGTATTCCGTTGTATAGTATTCATTGAAAGGAACTTAATTTAAAAATGGGACTCTTGAAACTTTGTTAAAATGGATTCTTTTGATGTGAGTTCCTAATCTGAGTGGGATAAATAATTATAGGTAGATCATACAATTCTAGTTATTTGGTTTTTTCTAAGAATTTTAGAATAATATAGATCATTATATGGGTATTTAATATTTCGGTGGGTAAGACCTTGCCAGTATAAAAGGATTAAATCATCAAAAAAATAAAATGCACGACTGGATCGCACATACTGGCTCATATGTTCAATCACACCTTAAGCAAAAGAGTTTTAGTAGAAACTGCACAATATGTTTTTAGTTTTTACTTAATTTTTTTTTGTGTAGTATGAAAATTTTATTTATTTAATAATATAAATTAAAAAACTGAATTAAAAATAATCACACACCCCTTTTCGAAATATTGAATTTAAAATATATTTTTTTTAAACCCAAAAAAATATTTCTCGAAAATTTTGAATGCAGTATTTTTAAGAATTCAAAGAACCTCCTACATAAAAAAATTTCATCGAATTTTGAACTTTCTTATAAACGGCTCAACGGATTTCAATACAAAATTTTATGTAGGAGGTTCTTTGAATTCTAAATAATAAAATTTTCGAAAACAAATATTTTTTTGGATTTTTTATATTTTTTTGTGAAAATTCAATATTTCGAAAACGGTAGGATGATTTTTTTTTTGGAAATTTTGATTATAGATTTATATTATTAAATATTTAAAACTGACACACTAGTTTTTTTTTTAGACAAAAAAAAAAAGAAATTTTGTATATACAAAATTAGGTAAACAAGTACTTTAAAAATATGTAATAAGAATCTTTTACATACGATATAATGGAACATAAGAGCAATAGGTATGTGCGATGCAGTCGTGCATTTTAATTTTTATAAAAGTACCTAAAATATGTAAATGTTTTGTATTTTTTGTTCTTCAGTATAAATGCCTAGGACCATGTTGAACTTAACCCCTCCTATCTAGTTTCTTTTAACATTCCAATCCGAACATTTTTTACTACTAAAAGACAAATTTTGCATTTGGGCTTTCTTGAAACATTTATTTAATCTCTTGAATGATTCGCTAGATTTTTTCTCTAAGATATTTCTTTGGCCTCGTACCTGCTATTATGAAAGCATTATAAAACAAATTAAATAAATAAATTAAATAAAACTGAAAAAAGGCTGTACGATTTCGACACAAAAAAATTCTGAGACATTTAAGTACAAAAATTGTTAATATAAAATGTTATTATGCTTGACTCATTAACGGCTCTTGAGAATTCGGTCAAAGTTTTCTTACAAGACCTACTTTAAATTTTAAATAATACTGAATTCAAATTTTTGAAAATATATTCCTTGGATTTTTGAAAAAAAAAATAAGAATTGATTTCTTTTTTTTTAATTAAAAAAAATATATTTTTCGAAAATGTTGTTATTCAGCATCATTTAGATTTTAAAGGACCTCCTGTATACAAATATTAATCGAAATCCTTTGAGTCGTTGATGTAAAAGTCGAAAACAAAAAAAATAAAGGCTACTATGTCAAGTACCGTTAATAACATTTTATGTGAAAATATTTTTAGACAAAAATGTAGACTATACCGAAAATATTGGACTGATTTTTTAAAAATCAAAATCGTTAGAGCTGTTTTTGATGTAAATAAAATGTAACTTACTTTTGAAACTAAAAAAAATGTTTAAAACGCTCGGCTTACACCCAGACAGATATACATGCAAGCCAACATTCCTCAATGTTACTATATTATGTCAAGTTTTGGATTCGTAAAAAATCGAACTCGAGATATTGATCAAAGTTGACATTATCATGATAGCGCAGACAAAAACATTTGGTCTGATAATTCTGTCTGTCTGTCTGCCTGATGTCCGAGAGTAATTGTTGGATAGATTTACTTCAAACTTGCTACATAACATTTTTTCGGCAATAGTCATTATTTAAGGCCAAACATAAAGGTAACATCCCATAAAATTTTTTCTGACCAAGAAGTAAATTTTTATTAAAAAAGTCAGGTACTTTTTGGTAATTTTGTTTGAAGAAATTATTAGTCTTATTACTTTTAGTAGAACATTTTTTTAATTTTTGATTTTTTGCTATTGGATGAACCGAGTAAAATAAATTTGCTTATGCAAATACTCCGTTAAAGTATAAATAATATTGCATATTCGAATTTTCAATAAAAAATATTTTTTTTTTCGAAAATCGATTTTTCAAAAACGAATCACTGAATTTTTGTGAAATTTAAATTTAAGCGTAATTTACTATTAATTGTGGTTTCAATTTTTTTTACTAAAAATATTTTCAAAATTGTCCTACATAAAAAATAATTTAAAAAAAAATGCTCCAACGATTTTTAGTTTACCGTTTATTTATTAAATTTTGTGTGAAAAAATACAATACTGCGTTCTGTGAATAAAAGGGAGAATAAAAAAGTATGCTTTATTATACTTTCCTGTTCCATTTTTTATGGGGTTTTTCATCAGCTTGTTTCTAAGATTTGAAGGTGAAAGTGGTGAATTATTTAGGAAAGAGATGAGATATATTGAAGGTAATATGTTCCAAACTTATATTTTCGTTCAAGTTTGCTCATCTAAAAAATATTTTTTTTTTCAATTTAAGACAATATGGTTCGTTTGAATCAAAGTTTAATTTGAAGAAAAAGTTAAAAAACCGATTTTAGTATTTTTTATTTTTTTTTTACCGATTTTAGTATTAATAGTATTATGTACTGTTATTAGATGGCAACTCTGTTTGAGAGAATAACAATAAAATAATCAATTTCGCTATCCTCATCCAAACAATGCCAAGGTTACCCCAAGGAGAGAACCTACCACCAACAAGAATCTAAAAACATTCTTTTTAGAACGATTAAAATGGTGACAAAGTTAAAAAAAAACTGGGATTTTCCATCATTACTATGTTAGGTTTTATTAAAATAGAAAATTTAATATTACATCACAGATTACATTAAAACAAGAATTACTTAAGCGAATAATGCTACCATTCGGTTGATTGGAAAATCATTAAGTAAATTATAGATATTGAGTTTCCCACAAAAATTAATATAATGAAAGTCATTGGAGAGTATAATCGCTCTATTATTCTAATTTCATATATGATATTTTTGTCATTACAAAAATGAAAATTCAACCAAATAATAAAATTATAATTAGGCAACAGTATCGCCTGCCCTAGTGGTTTGGTTGGATATATTTTGAAACCGTTAATTACCAAAGCAGCTAACCAGAAATTACCTTACCGACTCATGAATAAACACAGATCAATAAATTATCTATTCACTCTCATGAAGTGAAAGTGAACTGAATCATAAACATGATAAAATTTTACTATCCGTTAATAGAAAAATAAATTATTATAATAATGCACCTACATTATTAATAATTTTTTTTACATAAAATAATTACCAAATGAACTCATTTTCATTATTTATCATCCAATTGTATAATTATTCAATTTTATCACAAAAAAAAAATGTTTTATGCAAACTTCTTCGTTGGAAATCGAAATCAATTGCATTTTGCCACAATTGACTTTCTTTTTGATTACAAATTCAATTACAAATCAGCTCCTATTTATATGCAAAAAAAAGAAAAAAGAAAAACAACAGGTAACAGGAAAAATAAAATGCAAAACTGGATCGCATGGAATTGCTTTTGTGGCTCAATTCTAGAAAAATTACAGTGCTTGTTAATAGAAATGTTCAATATAAAATTTTGCAAATTTTTGGATGCGATATTATGTCTATTATACTTGTGTGCAAAATTAAAAGGTAATTGGTGAATTCATTTTACTTCAAAAAAAAAAAACGTCAAAACCATATATCCATTGTTTGAATTTTTCACAATAAACAAGTCAGTACTTCTGGCATTCCGGTTTGCTGATATGAATTTTTGTTCAAATTGTGGAAGCTTTGTTCGATCACATTATATGCAAAAGATTCTTAAGTATTTTTAAAGTCGTTTTTCACTTAATTTTTTATAATAAAAATTCTTTAATTTTTTCTAAAAAAAAAATGGTATGAACATTTTAAATATTTAATAATATAAATTTAAAAACAAAATTTCAAAAATCGCCCACCCGTTTTTGAAATATTGAATTTTCAAAAAAAAAAAAGATTTTTTTTTTCAAAAATCCAAAAAAACTATTTTTTGAAAATTTTGAAATGCAGTATTATTTAGATTATTATTTGAAATTTGAAATCCGTTGATCCGTTTATGAGGAAGTCGAAAATCAATAAAATGGTTGTATGGCAGGTACCGTTAATAACAAAATATTTTTAAATTTTTTTCGGCCAAAATGTAAACCATAGGCACTCAAGTTAGTACACACACCAATTTTTATCAAATTCTTTGGAGCCGTTTTCGAGATAATAAAGATGGTATACAAATTTGTATGGCAATTACCGTTATTTTTGGGGCTAAAATAACGATTCTAAAATCTATTTTCGACAATCGCCTAAAACGCCTAACCACCAAGTTTGAACAAAATCGGTTCAACCGCCAAGGCTGTAGATCGTTCTACAACCAGACAGACAGACAGACAGACACGGAATTGCCGGACCCACTTTTTTGGCGCTCTCTCTCATCGTAATGTCAACATTGATTAAAATATCGAGTTCGTTTTTTTTCCAACTGCAAAACTTGCCCTCTATAGTACGAGTACCTATACGCAAGTGAAAAATATTGTTTTCAACATCGATTCGGTTCGATATTTTTTTTATACAAATCCTACACTGGCCCTTAAACACCAAGTAAAAACATTTTACAAAATATGTACCGATATGAACGCATACAACAATATCACACCATTCAACAACTCGTACTATCTTTATTGAACCCCTTTTTTTGCAAAACCCACAAAAAATAAAGGAAATTAAATTTGCATTGTAAAGTAGGTATGTTGAGTTGGCCTCAATAGGTTTAAATACACAATAAATCTTATTCACCCTCCATTCCCAAAGCCCACCAAAAACATCCATCAAACACACACACATACATACATATATACAAACAGACAACATTTAACAGCAGACATACACGAATGCGGCATTTTTATCTCTTAATAACCATTTGAGGTTAGGTTAGCTCAAATAAGCTTCGCTTATCGCACGTATTTAGCATTCTCCAACAACCAAAGTACCGTTATTCATATTTAGATTTTTTTTCAAATGAGTTTGAAATGTGTTCTATTCCCCCGGGTTAGTTGTATTTTATGACGCCTTCTATAGGTGGTATAGGGCAACATATATGGAAGTAATGTAATTATCTAAATCGAATGCAGAAAGTTTTTTTTTGAAATTTTTCCATTTTAAATCAGATATTTGATAGAAATTGCAGAATTTTTTAAATCAACACAAAATTCAATTAATTTTACTTTTGCATGTCACAGTTATGTTATGTAGTTGGCTAATTCAAAAAATTGGCCAATAATTGCCACTAAAAATAAATAATAGATATATTTTTGCTTGGCACAACAATTGTAGTGTTTTTTTTTCTTGTGAAATTTACAGACGGTGTACGGTGGCGTATGTGGAACATTTTTGCTTCATAGTTAGAACGAAGTTGAATTTATACTTGCGATTATAGGTACTGTAAGACAAAAAAAAATGTTTTGAGATAACAATCAAACATGACAAGAGCGAAGACGAAAAAAGATGGTCTTAAAATTCCCAAACGTGTGGGCCGAATTTCTTCAAACTTGGTATATAGAGTTTTTTAGGTATTGTACAGAGGAGAAATTGAATTTTTTTGTTAGCTCAATAACTACAGGTTAAAGCGTATTTCTTTCGAAAACGACTATAACGATTTTGATTTAAAAAATCAGTGCAGCTTTTTAGGTACGACCGATCATATTGTTGAAAAAAAAATGTAAATGTCTAAAAACAGTACTTTCCATAGGACCGTTTTTTTTTGCTTTCGACTATCTCATAAATGGCTTAACCGATTCTTTCGAAATTTTACACATACCTACATATGTGTGGGTAGTCCACTTTATACTGCATACGAATATTTTTAATTAATATTTTTTTGTATTTTTAAAAGCATTTAAGGAAAATTAAAAAATTTATATTTTGAAATTAATTTATCTTTTTTGTTGTTCCAAAATTATAGTTATATGTGAATTTTATAAGAATTTGCTTGTGACCTCTTATATTTTATTATAATAAAATATTTGTAGCAGGCCCCAGGTCAAAAAACACGGTGTTATATGGTGTACGACGTTTTGAGCATGAATACACTCTTCATCAGGCCATTTTATTAAAACAAATTAAATAACACAAATAAATTCATGTATAAAGTTAATATACATATGTCAATTTTTTTTTTGAAAAATGTTTTCAAAAAGTTAAAAAAAAAACTTTTTTTTTTCTCAAAAACCGCTACATAGATTTTTAGAATTTTGTTCTCATAAATTCAAATTTGTTCTAAAAATAAAATGGGGTAATTTTATTGAGCTCAAATTAGCTTAAGTATTTAATTCAGTATTTTGATTTATTTTTTGATGAAATATTTTGTTTTTAAGTTTATATTATTAAATATTTAAGATTGCCATAATAATTTTTTTTTAGAAAAAATTTAAGAAATTTTCTATATAAAAAAAATTAAGTAAAAAACGACTTTAAAAATATATTTTGATTTTAATTAGAAATGTTTTGCAGACGATGTGATCAAATATAAGAGCAAGTTCGTGCGATCTAGTCGTGTATTTTATTTATTTATAATTTTATTAGAAATCAATGGTACTAAATAATGTAATTTATAGATTTAAGCTTTAAGACAAGTTTGCCATTACGATGATATCCGAGACGAAAAATTGTGTCTTGTCTTAGTCTGCCTCGAAATTTAATTTAAATTTAACACTTAGATTTGACATTAATTACTCTGAGAATTTTTAAAACCGTGATTTTAATGAGTAAACACCAAATTTTCGTAATCTAATAGAATATTTGATTTTTCGCGAAACCCTTTTCAACTATACTTGAATGAACATTTTTTTCTGTTTAAAAAAATATTTTCTTATAAAACTGTTTGTTTTAATAGATGGAGCTTAATTGGAATATTTTAAGCTTCTAATACGATATTTCAAAAAATGAAGTCTACATAGTAATAAGCTCGATAAAATCTCGAATTAATACATTAATTTTTAAGACAATTTTTATAATTCGTGCGTTTTACTTTAATCTCAATTCATTAAGAGCCGATTTTTCAATCTCCAGATAAAGAGGCAGTTAGTTGCCGAAGGAATAAACTTACTTCACTGTTAAACAATCGGATGACAATGTTGAATTTTTCAATCAAGAAAAAACAATCTAAAGAATTATTTAATTTGGACGTCACTTTTATTTCGAGCTTTTCATAGAAATAAATTTTTTTTAACGTTTATTTAAAAGCCATAGGTCGAAAATATATATTTTTTATTCCTCAGATAACTTCTTATTCCGTTCTAAAATGAGCAGATAACTTTATTACTAGATTAAGTTGTATCTGACTTGTGAAAAACTGATTTTTGCTCTATCTGGAGAATATGTACTAACTGACTGAATAACTGAATATTGAAAAATTGGTCCTAAAAAGAAAAAAAATCTCGAATTATTTTTTTTTTCGAAATTGTCTTGAAATATAAGTTGTGTTTCACACCTTGCCCAAAACTGTCAATTGGCACTAACGAGTTCCTGCCAATTCATATTCCAGACTTACATAAAGTTGGTAGTTGTGTAGAATAGAGCGCGAGTGAGAGAGTAAAATATTTCCTCTTACTGAAAATGTCTGCTTAATACATTTTTGTAAGCAACAAATTCACAAATGTCAGGTTGACTATAGAATACATAACTATTACATAGTTTAAATAAAATAAGAACAAATTTTATACATACAAAAAATATACAAAAATAAAATGTTATGCTGACGTTTAAGAACTGGCAGTCTTTCAAGACTTTTTCGTTATTTATTTCGTTGAGCGAATTTCATCCCCACTTTTCAAAAAAATTTTAAGTTATCAATTCCTACTCCCAAAAAATTATTATTTTGCACACTCGAGGTCTCTGTAGATTCGAGATTTCGTCACGATTTTATACTGACAGGTAGGCAAAATATTATATTTTGACATTTGGATAATATTTTTATCCAAATGTCCACCAAAAGGTTGAAAATCAACTTTTTCCTGCGAAAAATAAAATCAGAAAATTAGAAAAAATTTCGTATTTTCTGAGGTTAAATTTAAATTTTGTAAAGATTTCTTAATCCATTTAAATCGGAGCCATCCTTCAAATGATTTTAACAGTTCATGATGGCTAGGTAGACAATAAACTATGTTTTGACGTTTCGATAATATGTTTTTCCAAGTGTCACCTAAAAGTCTTAAAGTCACGTTTTTCCGGTGGGGAAAACAAAGTCTAAATAAAATGCATGTGTTGGCGTGAATGCCTGGATTGATTTGTACTTACGCTGGCGGACGTGCGTCTGTCCGATTCTGGTGATGTCTTGCTGGCGGACGTGCCTCTGTCCGAATATCTGATAAATATCTTGATGGCGGACGTGCGTCTGTCCGAATATAAGATGTCTTTGATGGCGGACGTGCGTCTGTCCGAATCTAAGATGTCTTGATGGCGGACGTGCGTCTGTCCGAATATGGCCTCGGCTTCAGACTTAGCCAAGGATTAAATTGATTAAAGATGTAAGCCCAAATGTGCCCGCAGGCACTCGAGCAAAAGCTGAAGTTTCTTGATGGCGGACGTGCGTTTGTCCGAAGATGGCCTCGGCTTCAGACTTAGCCAAGGATTAAATTGATTAAAGATGTAAGCCCAAATGTGCCAGCAGGCACTCGAGCAAAAGCTGAAGGTTTCTTGTATCGTGAGTGGGCTAACAATCGCCTCGAACAAGAATAAACACTTTGGTGGTTTTATTTTGCGGATGCGTTGCATTAATTTTGCTCATTTCAGTTTTAACTAAATATTCCTATATGCCAGAGGGATTTTGAGGGGCAGGAAGAGCACCAAGATCAGAAATGTGTAGTTGCGAAATTACAATATATTTTATTTTGTGCGGAGATAGAAACTCAGTGATAAGAACACGAAACGAAAACAATTTTTTTTTTCTTTATTAGAGATGCACGATGTGCATGTCTTGGCTGACATCAAACGAAAGGACAGAATTAGAGGCAAAGCCGGAAATGCCCACCAACTTACAATGGGGGTTTTTCCTTTTTACGTTGGCTGCCATCCTCGATTGTAGTAGATGATGGGTGCTGCCAAATTGTCATATGTGCGGTAGCACAGTTTAGCACTAAATCAGTGCGGTGGCACAGGCTAAATTAATCTGACTACAATCGAGGATGGCATGAACAGCATGATTGGATCGCACGAACTTGCTCTTATGTTCGATCACATCGTATGCAAAAGGTCTCTATTAAGAATCTAAATATATTTTCAAAGATGTTTTTTCTTAATTTTTTATATACAATTTTTTTTTCAATTTTATTTCAATAAAAAAACGTGGTATGACAATTTTAAATTATTTATTTATGTAATAATATAAACTTAAAAACATAACTTAAAAAAAATCATCCACCCGTTTTCGCAGTATTGAATTTTCAAAAAAAAATATTTTATTTTCCAAAAATCCAATAAAATATTTTTCGAAAATTTTGGTATGCACTATTATTTATAATTTGAAGCACCTGCTACATACAAATTTTTATAGAAAACCGTCAAGCTGTTTAATAACAAAATATTAAAAAAAAAATTGACCAAAATGTAGGGTATACCCAAAGTTTGTGCACACAATTTTTTTTAATCAAAATCGTTTGAGCCGTTTTCGAGATAATTGAAATGGTAGAAAAAATTGTATGGCATGTACCGTTAGTTTTTGACCTAAAAAATCGATTCAAAAATCTATTTAAGACAATCGCGTAAAACGATATCCCAAGTTTGAAGAAAATCGCTTCAGCGTTGTACAGATAGACAGATAGACGGAATTGCAGGACAATCTTTTTTGGTGTTCTCTATCATCGTAAAGTCAAGTTTGATTAAAATCTCGAATTCAATTTTTTTCCAAATGCAAAACTTGCCCTATAGTGCCTACATATATGGCAAGTAAAAATGAGCGATTTCTATGAGCGATTTCAGACCAGCGCCAGCTCAGCGGCCAATTTCACTACCAACAATTTTAAAGTAGTCTCGTCTTTGTCTCGTTGCCAGCGCTAGTGCTGTATGATTGTTGTGTTTTGTGATTTTGATATTTTAAAGGGCACGCTAGTGCCCACCCAATATCTCGTATCTTCTGAAATCTAATTACTCTCTTTTTGAAATGAAAACTTGTCAAATAAACCAACACAATTTAAGTCAGTAATCATTAAATAACATTCCTCTGATAATTTTCAGGTTCTTCAATATTACTCTACCTAAAATATTTGATATTTAACATTAATAAACTTAAAAGTTCGCGTAGTCTAAGATCTCACCACTTTTCACGGCTGACTTTCTACGGAAATATTTTTGTATATAGAAGAACTTGTCTATTTTTTTAACATTAATGTTTTCGGTGTGATTAGTATTATTTGATTCCCCCGAGAAGAAATACAAAAGTTCTTGTAAAAAACGACTTTTACAATTTCGATTAAATTTAGGTGGTTGGTTCTAGGCAGACTTCATGTTAGCTTTTTTTTTTCATAAAATATTCACAAAACAGAAAAATGTGCCTTATTTTAAGATTATGTATCTTATCATAACTTGAATTTTGTCCATATCTTTTTTCGTTAACAATTACCTAGTAAATCTAATGATAATGAACCACAAGCGCAAAAGCGTTTTATTCGTATTTCTATTTGTATATTCAATTACCCAAAACACATTATTCATATTTCTATCTATTCCATATGACATTTCACTTCATCCAATAACACTTTATATCAAACAAAAAAAAGTGCATACTTGAGAGACAGTTAGAGAGAAAAATCGATTAAACCCATTGACAAAATAGATAACTATGTATTGGGTTTAATTTTAGCCGATAAGGATTTATTGGATAAATTGTATTGTAGGGAATTAGTGTTTGTTTTTTTCTGCTGATAAAATTGATAAAGGGTAAATAAATATCCTTTCATAATAAAAGCCGGAAATTCTCAGAATCGACTATTTGAGTATGAAAACAAAATTGCTATAAATTATGAATCACACTACATTTCGATTTTTTTTATTTGTTGATTATATTGATTTTTTTGGGAATAATACATAAAATGTTCGAATGTAATATGACAAATTTAAAAATAATTTTCTCCCAAAGTGTCCTTCTTTATATATGCCATCTTAGCATTAAATGATAAAATGAGATATAAAAATCTCTTCAGTGCAGCCATTTTATTTACAATTTGCTTGGATATGCCAAATGTAATACCAAATGGGTCTTTTATTGGTTCGTTAAAATAAAATTGCTCTAATCATAAATCTCACAGAAAAGAATACCTAACAGCTTTTATCCTCAGTCTCCAATCTGGAGTATTATCTAGTATTTCACCACATTGAAGGACATAATCTCTAGGATCCAACAAACACCCTTATTATAGTAGCAAAACGAAACGATATTCATTGCACCCGCAGTGCCGCAATGGCAGACCAAAATCACACAAAATAAATTTACCCCGTCTTCTTTTAATAGAGTTGATGTGAAATTTATGTTCAAATGCTTGTAGTATATATTTAGTATTGTTTATGTGTGAGCCTTGGATTCTTGTTTATCTATAAGCTTCTAACATTAAGTACAAGGAGCAGAAGAAATAAAAAGCAGTCCATCGTTATAATTAATGGTTTGGGCATCCATCTGTGTCTTAAAAAAAAAAAGAACAGCAAAGTATATTCAGTGTACATTACATATTTTTTTTTTGAAAGAGTGAAAGGATAATGACTAAGATGAAGTGGCTTTTACTGTTTTGTGCTCTAAATTCAAAAGTCTATTTATGTAAGTATAGAAGGAACCCTTTGACGGCACCACCAGACACATAAAAACCTCTCAAATAATTAAATTCAATTTTTCAGAGAATCCTTTTTTTAATTTATTTTTTTTTGTATGAAGATTTTTGGTTCTGATTTGACTGAGATCGTAAAAGAAAATGGATTAAACAGCAAAAAGGAAATCCTTTCCTCAAAAAGGATGTAAGAACATATTATGCATCAATTTTACATAAAAAATTCATGCATGAAGAGAAAGGGATTATGTCAAAGGCATCAGGGCTGTAGTTTGAGTTGGTGGAGCCCGTGTCAGAAAATTCAACTAATTTCTTTTTAAACAAATCGGATACTTGTTGCTTTCGTAATGCAAGAACCGTTAATGACATGATTATAGTATTCTGAATGAGGAACAAATTAGCTTCAACATATTTTGAAAATATCACAAAATCTTTCCTTCAAAGTATTAATCGCAACAAGGTTTTAAAAATATATGCACTCATCTGCGTCATTTGAAAAAAAAAACTCACAGTTTGAACAGTTTCGACGAAGTCTTCAAACTAGAAAAAAACTCAGAGAAGATCCTTTAAGTCTTTGTATTTAAAAACTTCAGCACATTACTCCCAAAAAATATTTTCTGTTAACAAAAAAAGTCCACAGCTTGGATCTATTTCATCAGGGGCCTTAGAACTTGACCTCCGGTAACACAGTAGTAGTTATGACCCTGGTCAAATAATTGAAACTATAAATTGCGAAAAACTTGAAACATGCAAATTCACTATCCACTTTCAACTTTTTCATAATTTTGATAAAATTAAACAATGCATTATTTTAAAGTTGGAAAACTAAAAGGTAAAAGGATTTAGCTCATTTATGTATTTCCTAAAATCGAATCAAACTTAAAAGGCATATCCAAAAAAAAAATTGTCGTTGAAAATTCATTTGGCAGTTTCGAGTGCGAGGAGCGGAACTATATTTATATACCTTTATACTTTGTCCGGTATTACACAGAGCATGTTTCGCCCTGCGTGAATTAAGTGCGAAAGAGAAAGAAAGAACGAATCTTTTCGAAACAGAAATAAATCAATCTGTTCTTGACGTTTCTTTTTCTACTCTTTCTTTCTTTTTGGGATTTGCTTCATTTAATTTTCGCTGTAGATGAATGAACACCAATCCAAATGGCTGACGAATTTAAGTGGAGAAAAGAAAAAACTTCTAAGCTTATTTTAAATTACCAAATGAACCCCATTCTCTACAATCCTTGTCTTTGTCATACGGAATACCTATATAAATAAATTTGCCTTCCATAAAATTATTTTTTTGTTCAATATCTGCACTGGGCAAAGAAGATAACATGAAAGATAGCTGTCAAATAAACGCGCAGCACTGAAAATGAGAAAAAGGCTTCGTGTAATAATACTCACGTTACCGAATAAAAGTTCAAAAGAAAATAACGAAGTCTTGCGCATTACAGTCACGCCCTGTGTAATACCTGACTTTGTAATAAAATTGATATTTTTTATGATTTTTGAGAGAATAGATTATAAACAAAGAGTTTCCCTGACTTCAAATAAACTAGAAATTCAGCGATTGGAGCATTGGACTATGAAACAGAGGCATTTGGCAGAATTGGCAAGTTTCGAAGAGTAGGGATGAAACAGGCTTAAACACAATTTTTGGCAACTTTTTAAACGCCAAAAAACATTTTGGCTTTTGTAATTAAAAAAAAAATTTATGCTAAGGATTTAAGAACTGTACACTCTTAAGAGATATTTCCAAAATACCTACTGATAGAAGGAACTCATAAAGGGAATTTTTTAAGCCTAAGCGTGAATTCTATTCAGAAGATGCAAAGAGATCTTAAAATTAGTTCACCATATTTTTGGAAATTCAAGAATAGCAAAGGAAACTCTTCTCGTTACCATCAAGTTATATTAATTCGATATATTTTTCTAGTTACTTTCTATTAAATGGTGGCAAGTCGGAGAATTTTAAATTAAATTCTGGAATACCGAAAGGTAGCCATTTAGATCCTTTGCTTTTTATTTTTATTTTTTGACATTCTTATTTTCTTATTATCGCACACATTTGTGTGATTTGAAATAAATATTATTTGTCATGATAAATGTAACTCATTTATAACCGAAGCATCAATTCTTAATAAAAAATAATCATCTACAATGCCAGCATAACAGAAAATTGAGTACATAATACTCGTATGCCAACGAATTTCTATCATCATAATACATCATATAGAATCATCATGATACAACGCTAACTTGTACTTTTTGAAATAACCTATCTACCCATACGAAACTCTATTTCGAATCATGAAAAAACATTTTTATGATACAACAACTGAAAAATTAGCCCAATTTTTACAAAATTGTTGGATTAATTTTAATTATGTGGCTGAAGTTTGGCTGTGAAATTGTGATTTCTTAATTTAATGGTTTGAATATTTGTACTTATGCATTATAGGCACTGCCAAGTCTTGGATTTAGAAAAAATCGATTAAATTTGACATAACGAGATAGAGAACAAGAAAAAGTGGATGCCGCAATTGCGTCTGTCTTTCTGTAGAACGATTTACAGCTTTAACGGCTTAACCGATTTTTTTCAAACTTAGGCGGTGACTGTCTAAAATAGATTTTTATTCTTTGTTTAGACCCAAAAATAACGGTATTTACCATACAAATTGTTCAACCATCTTAATTATATCGAAAACTGCTTTGACGATTTTGATAAGAACAAAGTGTTTGTACAACTTAAGGTATGGTCTACATTTTGGCTAATTTTGCCATAGAACCATTTTTTTGATTTTCGATTTCCTCATAAACGGCTCAACGGATCAAAATTTTTATACGACAGGTTCTTCAAATTCATTGTCATAAATATAACAACGAATAAAAAAATAATCCGGATTATAAGGGACATAGATAAATAATACACGGACATTTCTCCGCATTAGTTCAGCCCCCATCCCTGGAATTAAAATCAAAAACAACAACCACGTACACTCTCAGAACATCGCGCCATACATCTTTCCTATTCTTCTTCCTCTTCCTTAACCTCAAGCCCGCGCTGTGTTGAAACATTTAAAGGGTAATATTATCCCTTGAGCGCTTGAAGATTATAAAAAAAAAATATTTTAAAATTTTAGAAAAAATAGTTTTTTTTTTGGATTTTTGAAAAAAAATTTATTTTTGTTTGAAAAAAAATTTAAGAAAATTAATATTTAGAAAATTAAGTCAAAAACAACTTTAAAAATATATTTGTCCTTATTTACCATTTATTTGTACATAAAATGGTAAATATTAATAAATATCTCGAAAACAGTATTAGCAATTTGGATACACAAAATTCTCTGCATTATTATAGGTACAATTTACGTTTTGGTGTAAAGATAAAATACTCGACTGCGGATTGTACGTAGTTGCTCTTATCTTCTATCAAATCGCAAGTACAATATTCTTAGACGAAACTGATAAATATAATTTTAAATTCATTTTTTATTTAATTTTTTTATAACAAAATTTCTTTAAATTTTGTATGCAACAAAAATTTGATATGACAATTTTAAGTATTTAACAATATAAATTAAGAAAGAAAAATGTCAAAATCTTCCATACTTTTTCGAAATATCGAATGTGGGTGGCAATGGCGCAGTGGATAAAGTGCTTGATTGCTAACTTAGACGTGTGCGTTCGATCCCCACGCTAGGCGCATTCTTTTCCATACCTCCAATTTTAGTTGGATGCTGCCCATGGATTAAAATGAGATAGTCAATACCTGGTTCTCAAATCCAAGTGCCAACAAAAAAATTCTTTCCTATCATTCTCTTTCTTTAACTAGTGCCGTGCAATTCAGGTTGCATTTAAAAGTTCTTAGGTCTTACATGCATATACAGGGTAGCGCACGAATCGTGCTACAAAAAGAAATTTAAATAACTTTTATTTTAATCGATATATTTCATTATTTTTTTTTATTGGATTAAAAATAAATTTTTTATTTTAAATAACTAATGGTTTTTAAAGATAATAGACCGCAAATGACCTCCACGCTCACCCACGCATATGCGGCACCTGATCAGAAAATTGTTCATTGCCGCCTGAAGGGTTGAAATTGGGATCGCCTCAATTATTGTCCATCTGCTCGGGGGAGTACCGCCAAACTCCACCCTAAATTCCCTTTTGGCCGGAAATGACGGACTGCAAAGAATGGTATCGCTGCACTATCCAAATCCTTTTTTCAGTATCCCAAGCAATAATTTGGATAAATCTAAATAGTAGCTTATAAAATAAAAAAAAAATAAGCGTTTTATTTGTGTAGCACTATTCGTGCACCACCCTGTAGTTAATTTAAAAAAAAATAATAATAAAAAATTTATATATTTTTTGTTTTTCAAAAATCCAACAAAATGTATATCGTAAATTTCGATAGGTAAATTATTTAAAATGTTATTAATGGTAGCTAGAATAGAACAGTTAATATGGTTTGCGACGTTCTTTGAAATTGCTTTTACCGATTTCGAGAAAAAGAATTATAGAGTAGGTACTTTTAGTTTTAATAGTAACCAAAATAATTTTAGAAACATATTTTTTTCATTTTTTAATGATTTTCTTTTCTTAAATGTATGTGTTTAAGACTGTCATACAAACACTTTTTATAGAAAAAAATTAAAGAAATTTTGTATATAAAAAACAAAATAAAAAACGAATATACGAGTAAAGTTATATTTATCCATTTCTTCTAAGAATCGAATATAAAAGCAAGTACGTGCGATCTAGTCGTGTATTTTATTATTTTTCTTGAATTTAATTTGAGCTCAATTAACTGTAATATATTTTTATCTTTGTTTTCGAGCGATAAAATTGAAAAAATTGAACAAGAAATTACCCTAATTGCCAACCAGGAAAACCTAATCGCTGTTTGTTTTCAAAGGACAAATCCTTACATTAAGAAACATTTGAACTATACGTTTACATATTCGTAGCTTACAATACATCATAAATAATATACATACACATGGATTTTAACTGCTTCGTTGAAAGGACGAAACATTTTGACCAACAAGGATACCACAATTATTAATTCTCTTGGAAATTCCTATAAGTAAACTAAATTAGCTATTTTATTGATTTTTTTTGTTTTCACATAGATACAAAAACATACATATATAATTCGAAATTTCTGTTTTTTTCGGATAAACTCATCAAAGTCGAGTTTTGAAAATCCATGTGAAAATGTGGAGAGAAACTGAAGGAGCCTCTTTAAGTGGATATCTTTGGGAGTACTCTGTTTTGTTACATTTGTGTTTTGAACACAAAAATGTCTGTATTACAAAGTCTCAAGTACTTGCAAACACACCACCATAAATTTGAACAGGATATGCTCAACTTATGTCACAAAGCGTTGCCGATGACTTAGTTTTTTTTTTTTTTATAATCTACACGCGCTCAAGGGATTATGAATACCCTTTAAATGCTTCAACACAGCGCGGGCGTGAGGGTGAGGTTAAGGAAGAGAAAGAATGATAGGAAAGATGTGTGGCGCGATATTCGGAGATTGTAGGTGGTTATTGTCTCAGATTTTATCTCCAGGGATGGCGGCTGAACTAATGCGGAGAAATTTCCGTGTCTTATTTATCTATGTCCCTTATAATTCGCATTAATTTTTGTATTCTTTGTCATATTTTATCGGTATACTAGATTAACTCAATCACATGTTGTTAGTTCTATGCCTAAACAGCATGTAATGAGTAAACCAGCAACTCATTGTATGACATTTATTTTTAGAATTGTTTTTTAATGGAAAAATAAGAAGACACACAACTATCGCGCCACAGCCACCCCCAAATGACTTAGTTACGAATGTACAACGTATGTAGAAGATCACTATCACTTTTTACAAAACTTTTGAAAATAATTAAGACAACATTTTGTTCTTTAATTTGAACCGAGCTTGTGGCTTCAAAATCAACTTAAAATCCACAACAAATCTTACTGAGAAAGATGTCGTTCCAACTTACCCCGAACATGGGTGAATGTTGATTCAAGATGTAACAATTTATGTAATCTCTGAATTTATTACTCAACCCCCAACAACGCATCATTGAATCATGGTCCTTTTCCACATAAATCAATTGGATTTATAATAATTTATAAGCTCTAACTAAATTAATTTAAATTTGCCCCCATATACGCTCTAATAACCACACTGATGTAAGTTTATAAAAGGCTAAGCCCTTTCACATTCAACGGCCTTAAGCTCAAGCATCTGTCACACACAGATACAATATCTCTTTACAAATTCACTCTAAAAAAGCTATAACCCTAATCCCCAAAGCGCACACCTTATTTGGTGGTGATGGTGGTGTGTGGTTCCATTCGAATCCTCGAGCCTCCTTTCTTACAATGCAACCATTTTGAATAGAAAACGAATATTGTATTTCCGAACGACACGACGACGAAGCAAACGCAATACAATATTTTATAATGCCGATCACGAATCTTTGCAAGGATGAAATCCTTACAAATACTGCACGGATGCTCCATCATTTACAATGTCAAGACGACAACGACGCACGGTGGCTAAGACAAGATACGAAACGCTGAACGCAGAACCGACTGATTCGAAGCATGTAGAAGGAGCTGTCCTCGGGATAATGTCAAGATGGATCCTGGAATTCACATTGCAAACCCATTGGATCTCTATTGAGGGTTGTGTTGTGCGAAACAAAAAAAAAAAAAATACAACAGACCCGCGAGAATAATTCTCATCAGTTTATTTTACAATGAAGATACTGGGAAAACATTTTGTATCTTATTCTCCCAAAAGGGACATCCGCCTCATCCCATCGTGTTCATTGTATAAACTTCCAAGAAAAATTGGCTCCTTTCTATATAGCTTAACCACACACATTATACTACATACTTAAAACAGCTTTCTTACCCAGCTATACGAAGTATGTACTGTACATAATTTATCTTCGGGGAGCTGCTCACCAGCAGCAAGTCGTAAGCGATTCATCATTCAAGTCCTGAGTTTAATGTGTCAGGTTGTGCCTTGTCTACACATTGACTTCCAAAGCACGTCCCTAGTGTGGTTTACTATACTCTAACTCGAGTCGTAGGTATAATAATGGTGAGATCGAGATGATATTCACAATAGCCATGATGCCATCGGCACTGGCACTAGCACCAGCACCCGCATTATGGAGAGAGAGTCCTCTTCGTTTGCAAAGTGATTGAAGCGAATGATTTGAATTCATTCGAATTTATTGCCGTGTTGATTTTTTTTTTTTTTTTTTTTTTTGTGATTGAAACTAATTACGTTTATTTGGATGTGAGATGAGAATGGTATATATTCCTATGAAGGCTGACATTTTTATTGGGCTCTTGGAGGTAAATATGCTTGTTTTAATGATAAATAAATTTTAGGTGGTTCTAATTAGAAAATTAATTTGTTTGGAGGAAGTTAATGTGGTATTTGTGATGTGTGTGGTATTAAGACAACACGTGAACTAAATAATTTAGAACTTGGCTTTCAACTCTTGGTGGGAGGTTTTTGTCTTAAATTCGTTTTACAGTAAATTAGTAAATTATTTAACTTAAATTGATCAAGCTAGATGACTTGCAAAAGAAAATACCAGTTTTCGAAATATTCAGTGTTTGATTTTTTGAAGCGTGTCGCAGTCCCGATTTTTAAAATCCCGTTTTTTTGAAATCTCATTCAATCCGTCTTAGCCCGTTTTATATTTTGATAAATAATAAACAGAACTCCCCAAGCTCGGCCCAAATCCTTGTGTTGATTCTAAGGGATTATAAGAAACGGGCTAATAAAATCGGGATTTTAAAAAAGCGGGATTATAAAAGCGAGATATTGGACCCAAAGCCAAACGTTTTTTTTTCAATTTTTTTTCTTGTTATTTTTTACTTGCGGTATAGGTACTATAGGTTAGGTGACCATCCGTCCTCTTTTTTAGAGGGCATCCCTTTTTTTCAGTATGGTGTCCTTTTTTTGTTTTTCTTTAAGAGGACAATAATTTGTCCTCTTTTTACGAAATTGTATTCTTAATGTCTCTTTTTATTTGAAAAATTTTTTCTACAGTGTAAAGTACTTTCTTCAGGACTAAATTACCTAAACATAAAATTAAGACAGCACATGTTTGAATAATTCTGTTCTGTCATCAGGGTTTTGTTATTGTGAATCATCATTCAAATCCATTTGTCTTAGATTTTAAGAAATCTGGATGACATCTTAAAAAAATAAAATGCACGACTGGATCGCACGTACTTGCTCCTATGTTCGATCACATTATATGGAAAAGATTCTTAATGGAAACGGCGAAAAGTATTTTTAAGGTCGATTTTGACTTAATTTTTTATATATAAAAATCCTTAATTTCATTCTAAAAAAAATTAGTATGAACATTTTAAATATTTAATAATATAAATTTAAAAACAAAATCGCCCACCCGTTTTCGAAATATTGAATTTTCAAAAAAAAAAAAAAATATTTTTGGAAAATTTTGAAATACAGTATTATTTAGAATTTGGAGGAGATCCTGCATAAAAATTTTGATCGAAATCCGTTGAGGCTTTTATGAGAAAGTCGAAAATCAATAAAATGGTTGTATGGCAGCTACTGTTAATAACAAAATATTTTTTTTGGCCAGTATGTAGACCATACTCAAGTTAGTACACACATTAATTTTTATCAAAATCGTTAAAACCGTTTTCGAGATAATTAAGATGGTAGATAAATTTGTAAAATTTTTGGGGCTTAAACAACGATTCAAAAACTTAACCACCAAGTTTGAACACAATCGGTTTAGCCGTTTAGGCTGTAGATCATGCTACAGACAGACAGACAGACGGAATTGCCGGAACCAATTTTTTGGTGTTATCTATCATCGTAATGTCAACTTTGATTAAAATCTCGAGTTCGATTTTTTTCCAATCGCAAGTAAAAATACACTGCCGAGAAATATAGAAAAACCAACAGTTTCTTTGAGTTGAATTCAAATATTTATTATTCATTTTTGTTTGTTTATGTTGTAATTATTTGTATTATTGTTTTTAAAACTGAACTGATGTATGTAATCTGAAGTACAAATATTTTGAATAAATATCTTTTGTAACTAAGCTTGTTTAAGTTAAATAAATGTAGCTCTCTTTTGTGCATGTGAAAAAATGGTCACTGTAACTATAGGACAAGTTTTGCATTTAGAAAACAATTGAACTCGGAATTTCAATCGAACTTGACATTACGATGATAGAGAACATCAAAATAGAGGCTCTCGCAATTCCGTCTATCTGTGTGTCTGTAAGTCGATTGTCCAGAATAGATTTTTGAATTGTTTTTTTTTTTTGTTTTAGGTCCAAAACTAACGGTACGTGCCATAAAATTTCTTCTATCATCTCAATTTTCTCAAAAACGGCTCTAAAGATTTTGATAAAAAAAAAAGTGTGTACAAGCTAAGTAAAAAACGACTTTGAAAATATATTTAGATTCTTAATAGAAACCTTTTGCATACGATGTGATCGAACATACATGATTGCAAGTTCGTGCGACCCAGTCGTGCATTTTATGTGACCATTTTTTTATTTCCGGCTTTCTTATAAACAGCTCTATGGATTTTGTTCAACATTTAATTTTTATATATGAAGTTCTTCGAACTATTAATAATACTGCATACCAAAATTTTCAAAAATATTTTTCTAGGTTTTTAAAAAAAAAACATTTTTTTTTTGAAAATTCAAAATATTTTTCTAGATTTTTGAAAAAGAAACATTTTTTTTTGAAAATTCAATATTTCGAAAACGGGTGGAAGTTTTGTTATTAAATTTAGTAGTAAGGTACCGGTAATCTCAGAAACTAATTAACTGGGTGACGTGATTTTTTTAAAATTTTATTTTTTCATTTAACAAAAAGTTTAAGCCAATATTTTTGTTTGTTCATTTGTTAAATCAAAAAATTAATGGCGCTAAGCTTAAAGCTACTTAACACTTTTCTTTATAATTTTAAAGACTTTTTAACTGAGCAGCATACTAAACCTACTTTCTGGATAAACTACAGCTGAATACGCCTTTAGCTTTGAAAAGATTAAGTGCACAGAAATCCACTGTCTTCCAAAGCAAAATTGGATTTTCAATATTTTTTTCATATATGACGTTTTAAAAACTCCGTCTTTCGATTTAAAAAGATCCCATTCATTAAGTTCTTTAGAATTTAACATTTTTAAAAGAAAGATATTAATTTGAAAATTATAATTGTTCTCTAATTAGTAGTAGTGTACCAAGGACGTAAATAGTAAGATGCTAGTGTATAAACATTAAGACGACATATGTAGAGATTTCCGAACTGTGCTGGAACCTTTAATTCTAACCACCACAACTTGACAGCGTAAGCTAATGAAGTTGTAAACTGTTGGCAATTATTTATTAGCTGGATCGAACAACTTAATTTTTTGTTGAGCATCTTTTTGGCATGAATCAGAAATCCTCATAAGAATTGGTAACAGGCCTTTCGGATTGACGATTTGTTTCATTATTTGACTGAGATATTTTAACTCTTAAATCAGAACGATTTTGATGTGAAGATTTTTCTGGAGAAATGTCAAAATAATTGGTTAGTTACATTAGTTACGTAACTAATTCAATTAGTTACATTAGTTCACGTAACTAATTAAAATTTATAAAACTCGCGTAACTTACCAACACTGCTCAGGTTCACTCTTTTTCCAAGGTTCACTTTTGAGTTCTCACTTTCGGGAATATAGTGAGGTAGTATATGGTTTCAAAACTAATTGAAACACACCCCAAATGCTATAAAGTTTTCAGACCAAAACAGGTTAAAACCAGTTTAAGCTGCATGTCGAAACCCAGGGTCCACTACCATATTCGCAAGTAGACAATCAAAACAAAAATACCTCTTTTTGCAAAAAAAAAAACCTAATACATTGTATATGGTATTCGAGTCTGATCTCATTAACTCTACTAATGTATTTGGCTTTTGGTTAAGTATTTAAGTTATCCTTGCTGAAATTACAATTTTATTTGTATTATTTCTTATTTTGGATTGAAATTAAGTGTTATACGTATTTTTCGATTGATTTTACTTAGTCATGCAAAATGTTCAATTAAATTTCAAAAGAACAAAAGAATATACTTTTTTCTTCTGCCCAAGTTAACATACATTAACTAATTATGTACAGTAAGAACATGTATGCTCTTATGAGTGCATATCACGCACTTATATTAACATAACCAATTTTTTTTTTAATTTTTCCATTCATATACCAAAAGTGGAAATTCAATTACTCATTATTTGAGAGAAACAATTTGATTGTTTTCGAAATTGATTAATAACGTCGTCACGTCATTAATTAATTTGTATTTGTTTATTGAACCAATGTTGATGTGAATATATTATTTCGAATACTATTGTGTGTTAAGAATATCCAATATTATTATTGATGAGCATGAGCTGAGCATGTATATGCAATATGCATTCGATTAATTAATTAAAATAAAATAAATAAAAAAAATTATAATTTATTATTGAAAAACATTTGTGAAAGGAAATATTTGTTTTGTACACAAACTGTGGTGTGTGTTTCTGAAATGCTTTACAGTTTCCAATATATTGGAAGAGAAGAGTGAATCTGTGTAAGGTCACAACCAAAATTTTAAAGATTGCTTATCACCATTTTGGTTCAAAATAGAATGGTTATCATCGATTTTCAGCGCCTATCTATTTCGACGGTGACGGTAATGCTACCGTAATTTTCAAAGAAATACAATCCAGTGATTCCGCAGGCCAATGTTTCGCACCAATAATAGTGATTTTCTGCTAATGGATTATTGCTAATTAGTGGACCACTTATGGATTGGTAGCGTGCCGTTGGTCGCAGTGATAAATCCAGAATTTTTGCTTGCGATATAGGTTCTATAGGGCAAGTTTTGCATTTGGAAAAAAAATCGAACTTAAGATTTTAATCAAAGTTGACATGACGATAATAGAGAAGACCAAAAAGTCGGTCCTGCATTTCCATCTGTCTGTCTATCTGTCTTTCTGTACAACTCTCTACAGCCTAAATGGCTGAAGCGATTTTCTTCAAGCTTGGTATTTAAGCGTTTTAGGTGATTGTCCAAAATAAATTTTTGAATCGTTGTTTTAGCTCCAAAAATAACATTCAAATTTTTCTACCATCTTAATTATCTCGAAAACGGCTCTAACGATTTTGATAAAAATTGGTGTTTGTACTACTTTAGGAATGGTTTATATTTTGATCAAACAATTTTTTTTTAAATATTTTGTTATTAACGTTACCTGCGATACAACCATTTTATTGATTTTCGACTTTCTCATAAACGGCTCAACGGATTTGGATCAAAATGTTTATACAGGAGCTCCTTCAAATTCTAAATAATACTGCATTTTAAAATTTTCGAAATATATTTTTTGTGGGTTTTTGAAAAAAAAATATTTTTTTTTGAAAATTCAATATTTCGAAAACGGGTGGACGATTTTTTCTGAAACATTGTTTTTGAATTTAGATTATTAAATACTTAAAATGTTCGTACCAATTTTGTTTTAGAAAAACTTCAAGAATTTGTATATATAAAAAATTAAGTGAAAAACGACTTTAAAAATACATTTAGCCGTTTCTATTAACAATATTTTGCATATAATGTAATCGAACATAGGAGCAAGTACGTGCGATCCAGTCGTGCATTTTATTTAATTGCGATATTATTAGGTTAGGTACTATAGAGCAAGTTTCAAAATTGCAATCAAAAATTAAACTCAAGATTTTGATCAAACTTATGTTCCGTTATTCCGTCTTTCTATTTGTCCGTAGCTCGATCTACAAATTAAAGTGATTTTTTAATTTATTTTGTTTCATGCTTACTGGGCACACCAAACAGTTTTTTTTAATAAGAAAATTAAAGAAATTTTATACATACAAAATTAAGTAGCAAACCACTTTAAAAATATATTTAAAATGAGCCTTTTGGATGTAGGTTTTTTGTTTTCCTGAAATATCCGCAAACTGTTTCGCAGAATCCATTCAGCGAACACTTACTGTTTTTGTAAAATTGCCATAGAAATTTGCCTTAAGTGTCTGAAAAGTAAAATAAAAGAACATTGTCAATATCTGCACCGGCATATGGTACTTGAAAACCTTATAATTGAGATTATTTTCAAAAATTACTATTTTCATAACTTATCTTAGTTATTGCTCAAATTATCAACATATCTGATTTTCGAAATGTTAAAAAATATAAGAAATTAAAATTTAAAAAAAATTAAATACACGACTGGATCGCAAGAACTTGCTCTTATGTTCGATCATATCGTATGCAAAAGATTTCTATTAAAAATTAAATATATTTTCGTCGTCGTCGTTTTATACTTAATTTTGTATATATACAAAATTTCTTTAATTTTTTCCTAAAAAAATGGTATGACAATCTTAAATATTAAATAATATAAACTTAAAACAAAAGATTAAATCAAAAAAAAATAATTCAAAATTCTGAAATAAATACTTAAACTAATCTGAGCTCAAAAAAAGTACGCCATTTTATTTCTTGGATAAATTTGAATTTATGAGAAAAAAATTTTAAAAATCTGTGTTATGATTTTTGGGAAAAAAGTTTTTTTTTTTAAACTTTTTGAAAAGAAATTCAAAACGCCAATTCAACAATATTTTTTGGAAAAAAAATTAATGAGCAGTTTTCAAAATATAAATTTTTTAATTTTATTTTTAAAATGCTTTTAAAAATACAAAAAAATATTAGTATGCAGTATAAATTGGGCTACCTACACCTATATAAGCTATTTATGAGATATTCAAAAGCAAAAAAATGGTCCTATGGAAAGTACCGTTTTTAGACATTTAAAATTTTTTTTTCAACCCTATGATCCATCGTATCTACAAAGCTGCACTGATTTTTTAAATCAAAATCGTTAGAGCCGTTTTCGAGAAAAAGAGGCTTTAACGTAACGGTTATATGGCAGGCACCGTTAGTTTTTGAGCTAAAAAAATGCAATTTCCCCTCTGTACAATACCTAAACAGCTCTATATACCAAGTTTGAAGCAATTCAGTACACCCTTTTGGGCTGTAATTGTCTATACATCCATACAAACAGACAGGCAGACAGACAGACAGGCAGGCATACAGACAGACAGAATTTTTAAAACATATTTTTTCGTCTTCGCTAACATCGTAATGTCATGTTTGATTGTTATCTCAAAACTTTTTTTCCACGAATGCATAACTTGCCTTATAGTACTTATAACCGCAAGTAAATACTGTTATATAGGAATTACCGTTAATAACAATTTAATTTAAAAAATTTACTAACCAAAATTTTGAATGAGCCTATAAAAAGGCAATACTTTTTTTTATTAATATCGTTAGAGCCGTTTTCGAGATAATTAAGATTCACCATCTTTGCTCCAACAAATTGTATGCCGGGTACCGTTAGTTTTGAAGTTAAAAAAAAAAGATTAGAAAAAGGAATCGATCCAATCATCTAAGAAGCTTAAGACCAAAGTTTGAAGAAAATCGCTTCAGATGTTTAGGCTGTAGATCGACCTACAGACAGACAGGACGATATTGGAGCACCAATTTTTGTGGTGTTCTCTTTCTTTGTAATGCCAAAACTTGTTACATCTTTGTCCCAGAATTTAATTGTTAAATTCAATATTATGTCAAAGGTGATTTTTTAAGAGCTTGGTTTTTGAAAATTCAAAAAAACACAGAAACTTGTAAAAAGTGAATGAATTTTTTATTTGGATCGATAAATCAATTTCTGCTATTTACTTTTTAAAAATAATTTCACTTAAATGTTGCCCGCGGCTACGCTTCAGCTGGTCCATTCTGAAGGTCCAATTTTGGCAAACTTTTTCACACATTTCGGCCGGAATCTCACCAATGACGCGTTCAATGTTGGCTTCCAAGGCAGCAATCATGTTTGGCTTGTCCTAATAGACAATAGACTTAACATAGCCCCACAAAAAATAGTCTAACGGGGTCAAATCACATGATTTTGGTGGCCAATTGACTGCGCCAAAACGTGAGATCAACTGCTCACCAAATTCGCCTCTCAATTGATGCATGGTTTCGCGTGCAGTGTAGCATGTGGCACCGTCCTGTTGGAACCACATGTCGACCGAGTTCAATTCTTGCATTTTCGGCAAAAAAAAATCTGTTATCATCGAACGGTACCTTTCTCCATTGACCGTAACCCTGCGGCCTTCATCGTCCTTGAAGAAGTACGGCCCAATGATGCCGCCTGCCCATAAACCGCACCAAACAGTGCATTTTTCGGGATGCATTCGTAGCTGCTGAATTGCATCTGGCTGCTCTTCACTCCAAATACGGCAATTCTGCTTATTCACGTATACATTTAGCCAAAAATGAGCCTCGTCGCTGAAGACGATTATGATGACCATAAAACGGACGTAGCTTGCGAAACACATTTTCCACAGAGCACGAATTTTGATAATAAATTTAAATAATTTGCAAACGTTGTTCAGGCGTAAGTCTATTCATGATGAAATGGCAAACAATACTGAATCGAAATGTCAAATGTTCGTGGAATTTGTCATGTGTGATCTGTCAAAAATATAAACGTCAAAAACCAAGTAGCAAAGAAATCACCCGTTATAATAATAAAGGGAAAAAGGACTCAATTTATCTATATAAATCTGAAACCGTACCTTAAGGATGTTTTAAATTAATTATTTTTTCGAATAAAATTTTAATGGGATTTGGTGTTTTTTTAAAATGTTTTCTGTTATCTGGGAAAAGAAAGATGTCACAGAAAAGTACCTAACAATGATATTGTTTGCATTCAAACGGATTGTTGATTTTAATCAGAAAAGATTATTTTTTTTTTTATTCTTAAAGAGAAGGTCAAGTAAAACAAAATAATTGGGAACAGACATGGAAATGCCAACACAATATGAAAACACTTTCAATTACATACTTGAATTTCTAGAGGTACGAGTATGTATATTGAAGTGAAACCATGAACAATTTTATAAGGGAGTTAATTTGTTAGAGAAAGGTCCTTTCAAATGATATTAAATTCAGAAAGTACCATCCATTCTTATTTAAAGGACATTTTTGATTCCAAATTCAAAAAAAAAAAAAATAATTATACGAATTTTTTAATGTGAAAAAATATTTCAACACAATTGTAAATATTTGTTTTTTTTTAGACTCGCCCGACAATACATTTGTCAACAGAGACTAGGCAGGATTAGCCTAATCTTCAGTACAAATAACAACCAACAATCCAAGAGGACTACGAATTCCTATAGTAAAATCAAGTTTCCCGCCTGTCAATCTTCAAGTGTCAACCCCAAAAATTTCTACAAAAAAAAAAAAAAAAAAAAAAAACAACAGAAAAAAGACATAAATATTTTTCTTTCATCCGAAGGACGTCCATCCATCTTAAGGCTTATATTTCATCTGACCCCATATCCTCACCAACTTTGAACTCCCAAAGTCATAAACAGGACACAAATATGAAAGGAAGACATCTAAGGAGGCGATTCAGTCTGCAGCCCTCGTTTATGAACAAGGACGACAATGAAGATAAACAAAAACGAGATAAGTAAGTTATAAGAATATTAACACATTTTCAAATAGATGTGTATAGACAAGTTAAATAAATGACACAGACACATTATCATTCAGATATATATTTACATAAATAAGTAGATTATCTTGTATGGCTCTTAAATATCTTTGGAGACACACAAATGAATAAACTTATTTGTGTAATGTATAGCTAGGGCACACACATAATATAAAGATGTTAACTTTTGTAATTAACCTGTAGATTAACCTAAACAAAGTTACGTTACTTTTGGTATTAATATCGCTAGTGGTTAATTTGCTACTAAATTCGATTTTGGCAAATACTATAATAACGGTATATATTTTGGGTTTATTCACGATACAGTAAGTTTTCCTGAAAACACATCTGCTAACGTCAAGAAAATTAAATAATTTTAGCCTTGGATTTTCTGTAGAGTATTATATATGAGCATGAAATCCAATAAACTCATACTTTGCTTTTTGGGCTCTCATAATAACAATTTGTTTTTGATGGTACTTTTTGGGTTTTGGGTGAGCACTGTTTCAGAACTACTGAAATTTAGTTTGAATATCAGCCGGGTTATAACGGGTTATCCATTTTGCGGTTTCAAAAGTAAACGTAAGTAAAACACATATAAAATATTTTTTTTCATGATATTTATTTTGTATTATAAAGTTTAAACGTTGACATTATGTGTGAAACACTACATCATTTAAATGACCACCACGCGAATTGTTGCAAGCATCAATTCTTTTGAGGTAATTTTCAACCACTTTTTGACACATATTGGGCGGTATCTCAGCCACAAATTGACGAATGTTGGTTTTCAAGTGCTCAAGAGTTAAAGGTTAATCTGCATAAACACGGTCTTTCGCGTAGCCCCACAAAAAAAAAGTCCAGCGGTGTCAAATCGCATGATCTTAGTGGCTATTTGATATCGCCACGACGAGAAATTACGCGGCCAGGAAATGTCTCTTGCAATAAAGCCATATTCGCTCGAGTTGTGTGGCATGTGGCACCGTCTTGTTGAAACCACATATTCTCCTAGTCGTATTCTTCAGTAGGAGGCAAAAAAAAGTCGGTTATCATATGACCACAACGCTCCAATCTGACAGTGACAGTCGTTCCATCGTCGTTTTCGAAGAAGTAAGATCCAATCACACTTTCGGACCAAAGAGCGCCCCAAACAATGACTTTTTGTGGACGTAATTACCTCTCTTCAATTACTTGAGGATTCTCAGAACCCCAAATACGACAATTTTGTTTATTAACATACCCACCGAGTGAGAAATGTGCTTCGTTAAGCACCCATTCGACGTATCTTTGACGTTGTGAGCTTGAGCTACACTATATATGGATGTAGGTGTAGATCCAAATGCAAAATACGCCATAATGTGCCGTAAGAAAGACCTTATTCCTGAGAACGATGAGGAATCGACACATTCGGGTCTTCGGTAACACTTGAACTTACAGCAGCGATATTTACAGTGGTACGAGCGAAACGGTGATGCACAGGCCTTACAATATCTGTAACCAATCCAGTCTCTTCAAATTTCTTCACAATTTTGCCAATTGCTTGCGCAGTTGGACGATTATGTAAATCTCCTCTTAAAGCACGACATGTGGCTGCGGCAGAATCACCATTTTTGTAGTAGTAGGTTTTAACAATTTTTATGCGTTGTGCGATAGTTAAGCGATCCATTTTCATAAATGTCAGACTTTCAACTGAAAAAAAATGGTTTAACAACTTAGTTTGAAAGATGTCGAATTCCAGCCATATATTTTTGAAACCGCGAAATGGATAACCCTTTACATTTCACTTTTACTTATGAAATGAAATTGAAATCGAGAAAAAAAATGAAATAGTGTGATAGTTCACTTTGATCGATATCGAAAAACAGCACTCATTTTGTTTTTTTTTTATATTTGACTAGCGGACCAGGCGAACTTCGTCTCGCCCCAATTTAACGCCGTCAAATCAACCGCAGAGCTATAATAAAACATGGATAGTTAAAATTTCAATGTGATTTATTTAAATGGAATAAAAATAAGGAGAGACTGATATGATAAACAATATTTTTTTATTTGTTTTCCGGCTCAAAAACAAACAACCAGGACATCTTACCAAGCTATCGACGACGTTACTTCTCTTCGCTGCTAGTATTGCCCCTTCACAAATCCAATCGAGATTTTTATAAATTTTTTGGAATGCCGGGGAACACTTCACTTTGGTAATGAGTTTCTCCCTCGAAGTTATTAACTCGCAAGCATTTGTCGGTAATGATATCAATCCAATCGAGACATCAACAGAAATTTGGCCATTCCCAAGGGGCAGCAGTTGTCTTGAGAATAATTGTGGTCAATTTCAACTTATTGACATGCCCGCTCAAAGACAGCGATTTTATGAATCTATTAAGTTCATCGGCAGCAGTAGATTTCAAGATAACGGGAAGCATTTGACGAAAATCTCCGCTGAGCAATATCATATCCCCACTAAATCATCCCGAATCACCTTGTAGATTCTTCATTGTTAGGTCAACTGCCTCCAAAGCTCGTTTATGCGCCATCGTGCATTCATCTCAAATTATGATTTTGCAGTCTCGCATAAACTTCGCTGCCGCCGAATTCTTGGTCATTGTCCACGTTATTGGTTTGTCAACCGTGAAAAAATTCAACCGCCTTCAAACGGTGTGGTATCAATGCCATAGATGCCATAGGATACAACAGGCAATTAAAGAAATCTTCGACGAATTTTAGCTAGAATCAACTAAATGACAAATGTCTTGCATCTGCCACCGGGAGCATCAAGCAAGTAAATGCTATTGCGGAATCGTATTCCAAAGTAGCACGATTGAAGTCTACATTTACCACTTTTCTTCTTCTAATAATTTTTTGTCGAATTTGTGGTGCAGTTTGAAGCTGTGCAATATGGGCACGTCTCCATTTATTTCCTCTGTACGTACCTCTTGCGTTTGATTAACACGGGCATTCTGATTAATTATTGCAAGACGTGTACGCCATCCAAGGTTAGATAGGAATCAGTGTAAGCGTATTATTTAGAAATCGTTTTAATTTTTTACGCAACATAAAAAGGAATTTTCACTCAGCGGTCAAACGATGTGTATTGAACGCAAAGTAGTTTATGTCAAAGAAATACACCTGCTGAAATTTGTTCATGAGATTTAACAATTTTAGTAAGCATTTTAAAATTTTAAAAGCTCACAAAAACAGCCATACATCGAACAACCAATATACATAAGCACATAGCACATAGCTTAAAACCTTCTTCTCGACAATAACTTTTATAAAAAAAAGGATGTTGAAAATGGTCGAATACCAATTGAGATCATTAGCGTCATAGGTTTTTCGCAACATTTTTTTATATATAAAGATTAAACAAGCAAAACAATATGTAAATTGAAAAACTTTTTTTATTACACAAAATTATTTACTGTTTACTGTTTACTGACCTATTAACTCGAATGAAATGTAGAATATTGAAAACAAATTCAATTTAATTGGAAATTCAATTTCACACAGAAATAGCGAATGTGAAGGTTTTCGTTTCCTTTGATGCCTCCAATTTTAAAACGGATTTCAAAATTAATCCATCACGTCGTCCATTCGTTTGACATTGAAATATGCTGTTTTTTTTTTTAGGAGTTAGAAGAAAGTAATGTCGAATTCCTTACAACTAAACATTCGATTTTTTTTTTTGAACACAACCGATATACAAATCAAATTCGTTTTTTTTTTGGCAATACAAATCTTGGATTTTTAGCAAGAATTAATTGACTTTACATCCACGTTATTTTTTGCAAGTTGCTTACAACCAAAAACAAAAATCGATCTGAAATGGTTGTAAGGAATTTAAAATTAAAAAGCCTATAAATACAATTTGTTGCGGTTAGAAGCGATAAAGGAATAAATAACAGTGACCAAATAATTTGATATATTATGGTCAATTTATTATGAATGAAGCATAAGGAAAGGACCCTCTAATTGATCTTGCAAGAAAGATACAAGAAAATAAAAAGGCAACATGAAAAGGACATCATGAATTGGTTGCCTTGATGGTGTTAGAAATGATAAAAATTGGCTACGTTTTCATGGAAAATTTATTAAAAAGTGTTTACAATCTGTCTTCACCGCTAATAGTTTGGCCAAATATTGGTCAAATTATGGAATTATTCTACTTGAGATATATATCTACATAAGGGAAAGTTTTGCATTTGATAAAAAAATCGAACTCGAGATTTGGATCAAATTTGACATTCCGATGCTAGAGAACATGAAAAATAGGAACATATTATTCCGTGTGTCTGCCTGCAGTTCGATCTAATATAAAACTTGGTACTTAAGCGTCTTAAATGATTGGCTCAATTTGTTTATTTTTTTTTAACTCTAAAGCTAGCGGTACCTATTACTATAATTTTTTGTACTAATAATGGTAAATCCTAATTATCTCGAAAACGTTTCTACCGATTTTGATAAACAAAGTTGGTGCGCTACTATTTTGCCAAATAAAATGCTTACACAAAATGTAATTAACTTTTATTATTACTGAAACTTTTTTTGGTTATCGACTTCTCATACCGAATTCGATCAAAATGTTTGTGCAGGATGTTCTTCAAATTCAAAATAATACTTCATACCAAAATTTTCGAAAAATTATTTTTTGGATGTTAAAAAAATTAATTTGTAATTTTTTTTTTGAAAATTCAATATTTCGTAAACGGGTGGATGATTTTTTTGTGAAATTATGTTTCTAAATTTATATTATTAATTAATTAATATGGCCATACCAAATTTTTTTAAGAAAAATATTTAGAAAATTTTGTTAGAAAATTTAGCTTAGAAAAAATTTTAAGAAATTTTGTTAAGCGACTCATAATACTGTTATTCAAAATTCTTAACGACAAAATTCTGTGTGGTCAAAATACTGTAAGACCATAATTCTTTATGTCATTATACTGTACACACAAAATTTTGTACGTCAAAATACCGTATGAAAAAAATACTGACTTTCAAAATTCTGTTTTGTAATTCTGTACGCCATGTGCGCACACACTTTTTTTTACATTATCAAAATAATATTTATTTTACAGAATCTTGACACACCTACAGTATTTTGGCTTTTACTATTTTGAACCCAAACCCGATTTTTTTAAAAAAATTTTATATAAACATTTAAGTAAGGAAAAAAGCTTTTAAAATATATTTCTTTTTTTAAAGGATTCTTATGCTTACTTCGTGCATTTTAATTTTAAATCGATTCTTTTAAAATACTGATTTATGAGTCGACCGCAATATTTTGTATACTAGTTAACCTCAAATTGATTGGATTGTTGTCATAGACTTGTGCTCTAACTTGTCCCCTAGAAAATAATATGTAATAATAATCAACTGAATGAAGTTACCAGTTCAAAAATTTCTCTATAAGAAGGATGATCCACTCGCCAAATTTTGCCATCAACAAATCCGGTCTATATCATAAGTAGCTCCGTTCAATATCTTCAAATTCTCACTAAACAAAATCACTTTTTTTTTTTTTTTTTTATTTAAATATATGCCTGTAAGATCTAAGGTCTTTTAAATGCAACCCGAATTGCACGGCACTAGTTTGGCACTTAAAATTGCTCTATAGCGAACAAATATTGCCTACTCTCTTTGTTTTTACATTTCAGAGTGTAAATCATTTATGTAACACTTCTGGGTCATCCTCTTATAAATATCAGTGTTTTGTTGACGAAGCTATTTATTTATTTTTTATTTATAAAAAAAAAAACTATAGTAATTAAAAATTACAATTATCTTTGTTTTTGTGAATTTAATGTAAGTTTTAGCATTTCGCCAAATATTATGAACTTTTCACATGACAGCCACCAACGACCGATTTATGAAATTAATTCCTCACAAATTAAAAACAAAATAGTAGAAATAAAATATACATACCTATATCAATATTTTGCAACTAAAAAAAAAACAAATTGAATGTCGCGAATTACAACCTATGATTGTTGCCAGGTAACAAAATCTATTCACGTTCCACATGCTACACAAAAAGCGATTTTTTTTTTAGTTCAGAGCAGCGTTTGAGTTGTCAAAAAATTTGTTGTGCTCCTTTTTCACTCAGCACATTCAGAGCTCCGACTATGGGTTTCTTTTTTTATTCTGAACATGTTCCGAGCACGCTTAATATGTTCAGAAAAAATCGACTGAGTATTATGAGTTAATAATTGCTGAACAGACCTAATATGTCATGTGTGACAAAGTGAAATATGAAGAAAAAAAAATACTCCATGTATTTAAAATGCCCTAAAAAGTTGTCACATTTTTTTTTGAATGAATAGTACAAAAGACGGAAGTGAATTAACATAATGTCAATTAAAAAACAAAGCAGAGTGTTCGGAGCTAGCTCAATTCGAAACAAATTCAGAGCACGCGCTATGAGGAAACTATCTTGATAGAATATAGCCTCAAATAACCTAAAAGTAAATTGTAGCACTTTTAGGTCTTTGACGTCTTAAATTCCAATTTTCTTCTGTAACAAAAAGAATCGTTCTATGAATGTTAAATTATATACCTTCACTCATAATTATGCTGCTCTCAATACAAGTCCTAAAATACTGCGTTTTATTTAAAATATGTCTTTCAAAATGTAGGCCCTTCCATTGCTGCCGATTAACACTGGTAACATATAGTTGAGAGTATAAACTTACTTGTCCCTGATTCTCCACAAACTGTTGCTCCACCAGCATTTTAACACTTTTAATCGTTTAGTTTTCATTGAAGAAAATAAAATTTTGATTTTCATTTCAAAATGTATTCTCTTTGATTTTCACTTGGATTAAATTTTGGCTTAAAATATTAGGTATTGTAGATTAAAAAGTCTCTTATGTGAATTTTTGGAAATAATTAACAAAAATACATCAAATTCAAAAAGTCAAACCATCGCAACCACATGGGAATTTTTCATTTCATTCCATTTCATTTTTGTTTATCTTCTTTTCATTTCACAGAGTTGGAAGACATAATGCAGTTGATGATAGTGTAAGTCCGTCAAATGCTCGACACAAAATCGTCGTCATGGGCTCAGCAAAAGTGGGAAAAACATCTATCATCAACCAGTTTCTCTACAACACATTCTCTACAAAATACAAAAGGACAATCGAGGAGATGCACCAAGGGAATTTTTCAATAGCTGGAGTAAGCCTTACGCTGGATATTCTTGATACAGCTGGATCCTATGAGGTGAGTTATACCCTATTGTTTTTTTGTTCTCAATTCAAGAAAAAAAAGAAAAGATATTTCCATTAGGAGTGCCAAATAGTTTTTTTTATATTTTAGGCATAGTGTGTAGAGCCGATAAAAGAAAAACAACATTTTCACCTCGAGGACAGAGCTTTTTATTTGTATTTCTCGAGGGAAGACTTGTATTCCTGCTGCCTCACACAGAAGTTATTTATGACGGGATAAATTATTGTGAGCACAAACACACGTATTCATTCAGAAGTTCACAGCAGTGAGGCTTTTCTGTTTGAATAACTTTCGATGGTGTTTCTTCATGCTAGTAGTATACACTCCATGTCACCTGATTTAGGTTATATTAAAAAAAAAAAAAAACTTTTTTCTAACATGAATAATTCGATGTTAATATAAGATTTGTTTGGTAACGTGAAAATTTTTACGAATTTCACATTTGCTGTCAAAAGCCATAGGAAAAAAAAACCAAGTTTAGTAAGCTTGGTGAAAATATCTAGTTAGGCATATAATGAAGTTCGGAAACCCTAACAATTTGAGATAGTAGAGATGTAACTTAGTGGATACTTTATCAGTAACACGTTGACTGTTAACGGTAGTCAACCTTTAAAAATACAGAAAACCGTACAATTTCATTAAAAAATCTGTAAGAACTACAAAAAACCACATTTGCTTAAGACTAAGCAAATTACGTATTCATTATACGGTGGTTATGTTATACAACTCTGGTAATTATATTATGTATGTTGTAAAACAGCTGTCAAACTTTGTGTGTGGGGGAAATTCTGTTAATTTTGCAAAGTCAAATTTATAACATTTCTATGTAAAACGTCAATGGTGACACACCGGAATATACTCAAAAACTAAACTAAAAACCATTAAAAAACAAAAAAATCTTCGTTAGTAAAACGACGAAAAAACTTGACAGCTGACATTTGTTATAGCAGTTACCCGCAGTAAGAATTTATTGCTTTTTCAATGTATAGAAACTTTTTGTTCGACATCCTTTGGAGTAAATTTTTAAATTTAATAAACTTCTTTTGTGAAAATTTCTACAAATTGCTTAGAATTCGAGTGATTTCACGAAGTAACAAACAGACCTTTTATGATTACCTTTTTTTAAGTTGAACGCCGCAACATTTCTGTCGAATCTATATGGATGCATTGTGTTAACCCAGGATGTATATATACAATAGGTACATTGAAAGATAAAAAAGAGAATGTATAGAAGCTTAGAGATGAAGATGAAGAGCCTCCAAGAGCCACTCTGAATTCTGAATGAATTTCATGATGTTCCTTAGTGGAAATTTTGAGATATAATTCACTTCACCGAAAAAGTATTCTCTGAGGTCTTTTAAACTATGTCACTCATCCTGTCCATTTCTATATACAAGTGAGACGTTGGTCTCACTCTGTTCTTGTAGGTGTTTCCATTGACTTGCGACCAGTCAGGATGTCCAACAAGAAAATAAAGCTTTAATAAATTGATATGGAGTGTGTTGTAATATAAGGGAGCTTGTGAAGGAGTGTAGGCATGCAAAAAACACACATTTTTTGAAAGATTGAGATTTCGCCCAAAGGTATGCGCGCACATTTCCACAAAATTGTACAACTAGATTGTGTTGGTTTACTTTTTGTTTTTTTTTCCATTAGAAAAGTAAGTCGTCCATATTATTTTGAGGGCAATACATTTACAGTAAAAAAAAGTGAAGGCGTGAAAACGACAACGACCTTGGTTGTGGTATAATTTTAATTGTTCTGATATTTCAAAATGTTGTTCCACATATAATTCTTTTTAAGTTCTTTATTTCTTTAATTATAATAATGAAGATGATTTACACGTGGGATTAAAATGTATAAGTAAAACTGAAGTTAAAGAGTAGAGAATTTTTGATGGAGTGTTAAGGTAAGAAAAGACCTTCATCTTCAAAATTCAAAGATTTTTTTCTTGGAAGTATAACAATGCCTCAGGTTTTGAACTTTCTGATAGGTTATCCATTTGATTAATGCCGAAGTAAAGATCTGATAATAGTTATCTGGCCTTAGAACAGATTCCACTTCTGAAAAGTATTTATTTATTTAAGGTTAAGGCCCGTTAAGGGCGGCCTAAAAATATATTTGTGAATTTGTATAATTTATGGATGTATGGCCTACGTCAATATTTATGTGTCGGCTAGGTATCAAAACTTTGCTTAAACCTTTATCCCTTTAACCCTTTACGGATTTTGAAATGTCGTGAGTTCTCTACAGTTCTTTGAGTTAATGAAAAATATTATAAGCTATCTTTTTAACCCATTACTCTAATATCGGTGAATTTCATCCTTTTGTCCGAAAAAATATATCATCGAGTGTTCTTTCTACCAAAGGTTTGCTTGATATTAGTTGTATTCCATGTACCATGCCTAAAACAGTCAATTGGCACCAATTCCTGTTGCAGACTTACAAAGTTTTTAGTTTTTTTACCTTCCTGAAAATGTCTGTCCAATAAATGCTTGTAAGCAGCAAAACGTGTCAGCAAACTCACAAATGTCAGCTTGACATTTGTCATAAAAGAAAAAAGTGTGTCTATCTCGTTGTCACTGTCTGGTTATTGCAGAAAGTTTAATTAAACAAATTAAAAGCGAATTAACAAGATTAATTTTAAAATAAAAAACTCGTAAATTACAACCAACAAAATAATCTAAGATGAATAAAATGTTGTATGTTTTATTTTATTTTTAATATATGTATTTGACGTTTAAAATTTACTCAAACAGTTCCAGACTTTTTACCATTCTATATCTCTCAGAGTAAATTTCATGCCTAATCTTCAAAATTTGATAAGCTGTCAATTACTGTCCAAACAAATCTGTAGCTCACCTATTATGTATGTTACTTTAGTTTATAGTTTAGCAGGCCTATTAATTCAAAAAAAAAAACCTCTAATGGTAAATAGCAGACATTTTATTTTATTAATAAGAAATTGCACTTAGGTAATCCACTCGTTAAAGATAAACTACCACTAAATTATGTTTTTGTGTTTTTAATATGAGTATAGAAGTAAAAGCTACTTGTTTAAAATTTCGGGTTAAAGATTAAAAGGATTTAAATAATAATCTCCTTTTTATTCTTACAATTAACGATATTGAATTGGGCATTAAATATTCCAACATCTTATTATACGCTGACGATACCAAGTTTTTCAAGACAATTTCTTCCTCACACGACTCTTACCTTATCCAACTAGATCTCGACAGTTTCTCAGTCTGGTGTATCAAAAACAGCTTAGAGCTTAATATTGCTAAGTGTCAATCAATCACTTTTTTAAGCAAACGCATAAAATCTTGTCCCAGGAGCTACTTTCTTTACAATCAACCCTTAGCCAGCTAGTTGAATCGATTCGAGACCTCAGCATATTATGTGACCGAGAGATCAATTTCAATTTTCAATTTTCAATTTCATAACACATATCGATAATATTATTTTAAAAGCCAATTCAACGCTTGATTTTGTGAAACGATGGTCCAAAGAATTCTCCGACCCCTACGTTACCAGATCACTCTACACAACCTTTATCCGCCCGTTACTTGAATACGCTTGCCAATTATGGTCCTCATATCAAAAAATTCATATCTCTAGAATCGAGAGCATTCAACGCCGTTTCTTAAGATTCGCCCTTCGTGGCCTGCCTTGGAATAATTCTTTGATTCTGCCCCCCTATCAAAATCGGCTCCAACTAATTAACCTCAATACGCTGCAAGAGTGAAGAGAAATAACCGAAATCCTCTTCATTCATCAAGTTATCTCAGGTTCCGTTGATTCTGAAACCCTCTACAACTCTATCTTTCTTAACACTAACCCCCGTAACCTAAGAAACCCTCGCCTCTTCTACCTGCCTACTCATCGTAACTCTAATGGTTTAAATGAACCTATTACCCGTATGCTGCGAAGGGTTGATTTAAATGAAAACTGTTTCGACTTCAACCTCAGCACTCCCAGCCTAAAACTCCTCCTGTTAAAGCGTCCGCCCAATTCAACCCAATCATAGCCCTAAGTTTCATAGTTTTAAGTAAGGTTAAGTTATGAAGCTTGTATTAAGCTATATATATGGGGTATGGCCCGCACCAAAATTAATAAATAAGATTTGTACTATGTTTGTTGCAAGAACCAAAAATTCAGCTTGAGGCCGTTCCTGAAGAAGAATTTCAAGAAATTGCTTATTTTCTTTTGGGAAACCGTTTTATTAAATCATTTGTTTGTATCTGATTAGAATGGTTAACATTTATTATTGTCAAAGATCAAACTCAATTTTCAAATAGGTCCTGCTTTCCGGTAGAGTATGGTTTTTTCCTTGCGTTTTCAAGAAATAATGCTAAAGAATGTTGAGAATGAACATTATTTCAATTTATTCATTCGAGATCAATAGAAAATTCGAAGAAGAAAAAGTATCTAAATTTCTAGCGAACTACTTTTCTTGCATGATTTTCCGAACTTGCTGTGTTTATTTTAAGTTTTTTGAAGTCGAAAAGCTTTATTTAAATTCAAAAATTCAAAAAAATCCTCATCCATTTGGGAGTCAAGCTCTGCATTTGAAAATTCTTTGGAAATTGCATTTATTCATTGATTTATCAGCTTTTCAGTTCTTTTTTGACATTTGCAATTAATCACATTTTTCAATAAAATCCATCCATCATTGCATTAAGTGCAACAAATAAAATTCCCATCATCCTGGGTCTTATATTTTCTAAGAATCCTTCTCATATGATTGTTGTCACATATTTTCTTGGAAAATTATTTCCTACTTTAAGTTTTTGTATGAAAATTAAATCACATTATTTCATCTCAATTTTTAGGTTGCCTTCTAAAATTACTCCAATTTTATTTCTTGCATTCCTAGGAAACATACAATATACTCATATTTAGATTGAGTGGTCTTTTTTTGTCACAATTCACAAACAACAATGTCACAGAATCACGAACCTCTTTTCTAAGGAATTTTGCTCGTAAAATTAAATATGATTATAACAAATGTGACTATTGTTTGTGATAATTTTCTTAAGCCTTTTATGTTTCTAACAACAAAACGAAGGATTAAATTGCTAAAGCTAAGAAAATTATTAATAATTAGTAAAGTTCCTAGCTATAGGAACGTGTCGACTTCAGTTCATGATGAAGATGAGGGGTTTATATGAGCGGAAATTTAAACGGAAGTTAAATGTTGAATTTAATAAATGGCTGCTTTTAGATTGTCACGTTCTTCATGGGTGTGAAGAAATAAATTTTGATTTTTTGAACGTGATGGTGAACGTAGTTCAAAGGAAATTCCATTAGAAACAGGTGAAGAAAACTGATAGATGTAATGTGTAAGTATAAATCGAGCGTGTAGTTTAACGATTTATTTTACCTGCCACCGGAAAAACCCAAATATCCACGTCTGATAAATAAATATACGAATTGAAATAATTCTATGATTGTTATACTCACACGTGTGTATATTGTTTATGTGTATAGAAAGTTTGAGTTTCTATTGAATGAAGAATGTGGGATCTTATAATGGGTTCTCCATTTTGCGGTTTCAAAAGTAAACGTAAATAAAACACATATAAAATATTTTTTTTTCAGGATATTTCTTTTTTATAATAAAGTTTGAACGTGGACATTATATGTGAAACACTGCATCATTTAAATGACCACCACGCGAATTGTTGCAAGCATCGATTCTTTTAAGGTAATTTTCGACAACTTTTTGACACATATTGGGCGGTATCTAAGCCATTACTTGACGAATGTTGATTTTCAAGTGCTCAAGAGTTAAAGGTTTATTTGCATAAACACGGTCTTTCACGTAGCCCCACAAAAAAAGTCCAGCGGTGTCAAATCGCATCATCTTGGTCGCCGTCCACCACCTGTTGTTCAAGCACCCATTCGACGTATCTACGACGCACGTTGTAAATGGTCAGCTGGCTTCAGTTGTTGTGTGAGCTGGACTTTATATGGATTTAGGTGTAGATCCAAATGCAAACTACGCCATAATGTGCCGTAAGATAGTCCTAATTCCTGAGAACGACGAGGAATCGACACATTCGGGTCTTCGGCAACACTTTCACTTACAGCAGCGATATTTTCAGTGGTACGAGCGAAATGATGATGCATATGTATAATATTTGTAACTAATCCTGTCTCTTCCAATTTCTTCACAATTTTGCCAATTGCTTGCGTAGTTGGACGATTATGTAAACCATAATCTCCTCTTATAGCACGATATGTGGCTGTGGCAGAATCACCATTTTTGTAGTAGGTTTTAACAATTTTAATGCGTTGTCAGATAGTTAAGCTATCCATTTTCGTAAATTTCAGACTTTCAACTGAAAAAAAAATTGGTTTAACAACTTAGTTTGACAGATGTCGAATTCCAGCCCTATACTTTTGAAACCGCAAAATGGATAACCCTTTGTTCACCATGTGCGGCAATCTATATAGTTTTCTACCTTAGCGCCACTTCCAATGAAATATAATCATTTTGTTTTAATTAGGGCCTTAGATGATAGACAAATCCTCATTTATTAGCCTATTTACTCTGTGAATAGTTAAGCCTTAGTAATATTATTATACGGCTAATGAGAATTTAATAAATATTTTGGGCAAAAACCGTAGGGGTATACTTTTGCAGTTTTTTATTGGAAAAAAAAAAACAATTTGATCTTTTTGTGAAAAGATTTGACATGTATTCATGTTTTATTTGAGAGAAATCCATTGTAAGATTTCAATAAGTGCTTCTTAAAAGTCAAATAGCTCTGGTAAGTAATCAATTCCACAATGTTCAATGCAGAATTTGAGTTGGAAAACAATTAGTTTGTGTTTCTTTTTTCCTCAGAGTTTTTAGAGGTCTATATGTGTGTTTCTCATTTCGTTCTGAATATTTACAGAGTGCGCCTTTTGAATTCAGGTAAGATCGACTATTCATTCTGAGTTAATCGCTGAACAGAGCAAATGTCATGTGTCACAAAAGCGAAATGTGAAGAAAAAAGAACATACAAATAAAATGGCGAAAAATTTAGAAGAATTTTTGTTTATGAAAAATATAATAAGGCGGAAGTGAATTAACAAAATGTCAATTAATGACAGCTAAGTGTTCAAGTGTGTCAGAAAAACAAATCAGAGAGTTCGGAGGTCCCCCTGAACCAAGAAAATATGTAGGTATATAAGAATAAAATGCACGACTGGATCGTACGAACTTGCTCTTGTAGCTAACAACTTTTATGTAACTATTTATGCTTTTATGTAACCATTGATGTTTAGTTAGTTAGGTGTAGTTATCCTATGCAGGTGTAAACCTATATAGGTAAGATTACCTCGATTATTAGCATAATGAATTGTCGAATTAATGATTAAATGAATAGTTACATAGGTACCTACCTACAAATGTATATTTAAATCTAAGTTATGGGTTTTAATTATGTAATTTAGGAGAGTAATATATATCTACATATATATATATTAGACACATATATGTATGTATACATAAATGTATGAGGGCCTACATTGTATTTAGTATTCAGTGATGTAGGCAAAAATTCGTAAAGAGGAAATAATAATAAGGTAGAAATAAATGGATAATACACATACTTAAATGTTTTTATTATTTATTATTTATTGCTTAGTCGTTATAGTTTGAGGGGAAACAAAGTTGCAGTTTGAATTCGTTAATAAATAATTTTTTTTTTTTTTTTTTTTTTTTATTTATTTCGCTTAATTCAAGCATATAAATAATAACAATATAACAATATTAACAATATTAAGTTATCTTAATTACAATATATTAACAATATTAAGATAACTTAAAATAACTTAAACCGTCTAGTAATAATTTTAACTTAAACTAAAGAGTAGGGAATTAGGGATAGTTAGAGTAAAGGTTTCTTCTAAGGTATGAGATACTGTGGTTAAAATCGAGAAGTTGCTGTGCATTGTTGGCTAATCGCAACATTCTAGTAACTGGGTTAAAGTGAGCGTAATTGGTTCGGTAAGTAGGAAGGCGAAATAAGGGAACAGATCTGAGGTTACGTGGATTGGTGTTAAAATAAATTGATTTAAGAAGTGGCGGAGAATCTATTACTCCTGTGATGACTTGGTGAACGAAAAGTATGTCTGCAACATCACGACGCTTGGCAAGGGTGTTTAGGTCGATCAGTTGTAAACGATGTTCGTAAGGGGGAAGGAAAAGAGGATCAGACCATGAGAGGTTTCGTAAAGCGAAACGGAGGAATCTACGTTGTACGGCTTCAATCCTATACGAGTGGGTGGTATGATAAGGAGACCAAACTTGACTGGCATACTCGAGAATAGGTCTAACATATGTGGTAAAGAGTGATTTTGTTACGTATGGGTTTGAAAATTCTTTCGACCAGCGCTTTATAAATCCTAGGGAAGAGTTTGCTTTTGCGATAATATTATCTATGTGTGAACGAAAATTGAGCTCTTTATCACATAAAATGCCGAGATCACGAATGGAGGAAACTGAAGGAACTAGAACGTTGCAAAAGTGATAAGTACGAGAGGGTAAGGACAGGCGTTTACGAGAAAAAGTCATGTGTTGACATTTAGTGACATTGAGTTCGAGGAAATTTTTTGTGCACCATGTGTGAAAAGAATTAAGGTCATTTTGAAGCAGGGAAGAATCAGTAGGAGTAGATATTACTTTCATAATTTTCATGTCGTCGGCATATATAGAGAGGTTTGAGAAGGAAATAATGCTTTCAACATCATTAATGGAAAGGACAAATAAAAGTGGCCCGAGATGACTACCCTGAGGAACACCTGAGGTAGCATATATAGGCTTGGACACAGAGCATCTGAATACAACACTATATTGGCGGTTTTCCAAGTAGGATCTCACCCATTGGATGAATATTGGGGGAAAACCAAAAGCTCCAAGTTTAATATAGATAATTTGGTGAGAAATCTTATCGAATGCCTTGCTAAAGTCAGTAGTGATCACATCAACATCGTAGCCCTTATCCAGAGCACAAAGTGTCATGGAAACAAATTGGGTTAAGTTCGTCGTAGTGGACCTGCCCTTAATAAAACCATGTTGAAGTGGGGAGACTAATGACTTACAATGAAAACAAAGAGCGTCATAGACAATACTTTCGAACAGCTTGGGTATTGAAGAAAGTTTTGCTATCGGACGATAGTTTGAGATTTCGTTCTTATTTCCCTTTTTGTGAATTGGAAAAATAAATGAGTTTTTCCACAAAGTAGGGAAAACTGCTTGCGAAAGAGAGAGTTTAAATAGAATTGTGAGAGGTTCGCATAGTACGTTAGAACATTTTTTGAGAAAAATGGCTGGAATGCCATCAGGACCAGGAGAAAAGTCATCTTTAAGAAGTTTTATTTTTTCACTGACCGATGAAAGAGAAATTTCGAGAGAAACTAATGAAGTTTGTGAACTGTTTGACAGAAAGTCAAAATATTCTAGATCAGGATTTTTAACAGGATCACTATAAGACAGACTAAAAAAATTAGCAAAAAGGTTAACAACTACTTTGGGATCAGCAGATGAAATGTTGTTAAAATTGAAGGTAGATGGAAGACCATCAGATTTCCTTTTTGCATTAATAAATTGATAAAACCGCTTCGGTTCAGAGATAAGACAATTCTGCATTTTGTCAAGATAGGCATGGTATAGCGAATCGCAGAGGAGAGAAAAATTGGAAGAAGCTTGGTCGTAATTTAAAAAATCTGAATATGTACCGGATTTTAAATAAGTTTTCCACAACTTATTCCTTATATTACGAAAACTACGCAGCTCCTTAGTGTACCAAGGGGGAGATGACAGACAATTCGTTTGAGGCACATAAGGGACACATACTAGTAAGCATTCGAAGATTGTAGTATAGAAGAATGTTAGGGCAATGTCAATGGGGGTGTTAGAGTTCAAAAACAGGCTGAAATCAATGTCGCTTAAAATGTTTTCGAGTTGATTGAAGTTAGCTTTACGAAAATTAAATTGAAAAGAGACTTCTGAATCAATAGCGGATATACCCTTATCGACTGTGAAAAGAAGAGATAGAGGAGGGTGATATTGGTCAAGGGTGGAAAGAAGGTGGAAACTTTCGGTGACAAAAGAGTTGCAAGGGTCGGAAGAGAAAATGAGATCAAGCTGCCTATCTAAATTGTTAGAGACCCCACTAATTTGAAATAAGCCATATTCAAATAATCGATCTGTGAGAAGAGATTCTTTTTCTGAAGTAGCATTGCAGGGAACAAAATGCAATTCATCCTCGGATGGAATCCAAACAAGGTCAGGTAGATTGAAATCGCCGACAATGATAAAATCAACACTGGATTCCGCAGCCTCAAAAAGGGAATCAAAAGAGTCAACCATTAGCTTATATGCGAGAATGGGCTGTGCAGGGCGAATATAACAGCAGATAATGTAGAAACAACGATTATGTAAAGAGACATTAATACACACAAATTCAAAAAGTGGCGATTTAGAGACTTCGACAAGAGTTGCATTCAGACGATTGTGAACGGCTAAAAGAACTCCACGCCCACGGGGGCCATTATCTAGGATTTGACCATCAGCTCGAAAGACAATAAAGTCAGATGTGAAAAGCTCACTGTCAAGAATATTGGGACAAAGGTTCGTTTCAGTTAGGGCAAACATTTCAAATGGCAGTTTTTGGGAGTTGAGAAACGTAGAAGAGGTTTTGGTTCGGAGCCCTCTAACGTTCTGGTAATAGAGTGATAACGTAGACGGGGTAATTTCACTAGATAAACTGTTAGGGCTTCGGTTACTATTAAAGACGAGGCTTATGAGTGAACCTTTTAAAACGAGAACATTTTGAATTTACATGAGAAGCATAGATAGCAAGGTCATTCAAGACTGTAGAAGCAGAAATGTTAAAGCCTTCATGAAAACGGGTATAAATATTTATTAGAGAAGAATAGTCGGTTGGGAGGCCTTCTTTCTGTATCGATACTAAGACGTTCGTTTTGGTCTTGCCGTCAATACAAACAGAGTCTGGTTTATCGTGTAAGAAAGCAAGGTAAAGACGTACATTATCGTATAGTTTACAATAAGAATATATCAAAAAAAAATTCAAATATCGTTGGAGCGGTTTTTTAACAAATTAATTTTGTATGTATAAAATTTTGAAAACATTTTAGAAAAAAAATTTAAAACCCCATTTTGGAGATATTATTAATGTACATATAAAATTCAAATTTAAAAAAAAAAATTTGTGACTGCTTTTTGAAAAATCGATTTTTCAAAAAAAAAATTTTATTTATTTTTTTTTAAATCGAAAATTTTTTTGTTTTGAAAATTTGAGTATGCGGATTTCTTACCAATTTTAGGGAGCATTTGTCTAAAAAAAATTATTGTAATCGGGTCATCCAATATTGAGAAAGTAGAAAATATGAAAAGTGGATCTATGTGAAGTACCGTTAATAAGTGGGAAAAAAAAATTTTTATACTTAAAAGTGGACTGTACTAATTTAAGAACACACAAATTTTTTTATAAAAATTCTTCTAGCCGTTTTCGAGAAATAAATTTTTTTCTTAACGGTTTTTTTTTTAACATTTGTATGGGAGCTACCGTTCTTTTTTATCTTAGGAATGTAGTTTTTTTAATGTTCAAGATAATATCAAAAAACTCCCAAATACGACGTTTCGCATAAATCCATTAAGTCATTTTCAAAATTTTGAGTTTTCAACAAAAAAAAAGTTTGTTTTTTGAAAAATTTTGGCTTACAATAGTTCAGGAGCTTCTGCGCAAAAAAAATTCAATAAAATCAAATTAACCGTTTTCCAGAAAATCGAGAACCAAAAAAATGGTACTACTACAAAAATTGCTGAAATGTTCCCTTTCGATTCATTAATGAACTGACTTTTTTTTTATAAAAATCGTTGGAGCCGTTTTCAAGAAAAGTAAGGTTTTTATTTTTGGGCAGAAAAAATTGTATGGGAGCTACTGTTATTTGTTGTCTTAAAAATAATGAAAAAAACGTGTGGGCATATTACCGAACAAACAATATATACCAAGTTTGAAGCAAATCCATCCAACTGTTTAGGCTGCAGACTCGCGGATAGACAGACAGACAGACGGGATTGGTCTCTATGATCGTAATGTCATGTTTGATTGTTAGAATTTTTTTTTGTTTTGCACGAATCGATAACTTGCCTTATAGTACCTATAGTCGCAAGTAAAAAATATGAACAATTGTATAATTCTCCTAAGCCCTTGCTAAATACCTATTCAGCCAATATAAACGCGCAAGGAAAATTAGTTGCTCCGCTTGCATTTCAAGTTTTTAACTAGATATGTATACCTTGCAGGCATTTTCTGGTTGAAAATTCGTGTATATTTTCAGTGGCTTACGCTGTGGTTTCTATGCCAATAAAACAATTCGGCGATAGGAATTCATAAAACAGATATTATCCTTTAATATGTCTGAAACACTGATATTGTTGGAAAAATGTTGTTCGTCAACTTGTTCCACTGTCTATTTTAAGTTGATTATTATGGATTCGACATTGAACTGCAAATTTTCCTTGAAAAGACTTCCTGAAATCCAGGAGTTAATCGTTTTTGTTATATGCACCAATATTGGGCACCTTCGTGATCAGTTCTTTTTTCAACATTGTGATTTGAAACAATTAAGTCAAAATGAAATGATCCGTCAATTGCATTGTCAATGTCTAAAAATTGGAAACATTTTCACTAATTTGTAATTTTCCAACTCGACTCGTTTTTTTTTTTAATTTTATTTATATCCATAAAATTTTGTCCTCAGAATAACGAACATAACAATACAAATTACCCAAATCGTTCCAGCTGTTCTCAAGAGTGGCTTTTTCTAATACGTTCTCATAATATGCACTGGTAGCAGTGTCAATTTTTCCACCAACAATTTTATACAAAAAAGACAATTCAAAAAAACTACTTGCGATTTTTGAGTTGTCATTTTTCCAAGTATTTGCATATGATTAAAGGTCCTCACTAGTCAACTGATGAGTCCATGTGAGATCGCCGGGACGAAACGCCAATTTTTGTTGGACTAAAGGCAGTTAAAAGCTATTTTGATAATATTTTGTGTTATTTTCCCAAAATGTCAAAAAGTTTTCAAAATGTTAGTCTTTTCTTCAACAAAGTCATCAAATGTTAAATTCCCTTATTTCTATTTACCAAAATTTTACTACAACAATCAAAGTACACAATTATAGTAGATGACTGACTACATAAATTCTTATGATTTTTATCCTTCAAGTAATCATGCTTAATTAAAAATAACTTAATTAATTTTTTCATTCGACATCACATAAATCACACTTCAAAAATTACAAATAATGCATTTTGCCCACTCAAATATTAATGGAGGCAGAAGCATTTTTCTTAAAACAAAAAAAAAAAACTAATTACATATACTACATATTATCTACTATTCCTTAAAAGAGATTTTCCAATTTACCTAACTCTATTAACGAACAAAATTAAATTAACCAGATAGCAGTGCTACGATAACATCTATTCCATACACTCGAATAAGAAAACTTTTTTTATTCCTAATGAAACTTTTGACACCTCATCGGTCAGTAGATTGAGTTATGAACCAAGTTTGTCCTTACCCTTAGGCTCCACACACAATTATTAAGTGCACTTCGATGGAAGTAGCTTTTATGGTCGTTGGGCAATTATCGTATGGTATCTTTTGCAATACATATATAATATGAACATGTAGAGGTATTTGAAGTGTGGTTCTATTTTTGCTGAAGAGGACTTAACATTTTTTCTGTTTCTTTATTATTTTCGCTTAAGGTCAAAGGAAAATTTGAAAACCAGCTGCATATGCGTTCTAACAGCTGAAGAGCTTTTTTTTAATTGGCAGGAATCATATTACCAAGGACTGCTAATTTTTCCTCAATGCAACACCGTATTCTCCCTGACTGTGTTCTGAAACAGTTACAAAAATTGCATTTAACAATGTCAAGACAGAAAGTCTCTTTTTAGTGTAGACCACTATTAGCTCGGAATCACCAAATATATCTACACGTCATACTAAATATTGTTCCACATTACACAGCCATTGAACACTTTTTCCGTTAACAAACAATTCTCGCCTTTTAATACTGTGAGCACGGTCTTAGGCTAGAAACGCATTTTGGAATTTTTGATTGCATGACAATTCAATCGCAAGAAAAAATAGAGAATACATGACTTTAAATGTGATAAGGAATTCACACGCACACTCATTTCAAGGAATCATACTGGGCTGCGACAAATTTTTCTTAATCGCAACGACAGAAAATCGCAAGTGTATTTTTTACTTTATTCGCATGATTATTCGATTATTTTCTCCCATGGAAATAAAACACTTGGGAAAAAACACACTGCGATTATTTTTTAATCGCAACGACAGAAAACCGCAAGTATATTTTTAATCCAATTCACCCAATTATGTTTAACCAACTGGGCTGCGATTACTTTTTCGCAACGACAGAAAATAGTAAGTGTATTTCTAACCTCGCAAGATTATTCGATTATTTTCTCGGAAGAAAATAAAACACATGTGAAAAAAAACACAGCAATTAATTTTTTAATCGCAACGACAGAAAATCCGGAGTGTATTTTTAACTCTAATCACATGATTATGTTGCCACACGAAAATAAAATACGCGCATAAAAATGTTAAACCAACTGTGCTAGGATTACTTTTTCGCAACGACAGAAAATCGCAAGTGTATTTTTAACTTTATTCGCACGATTATTCTATAATTTTCTTCCATGAAAATAAAACACATACGAAAATAATACACTGTGATTTTTTTAATCGCAAAAAGAGAAAACCGCAAGTGTATTTTTAACCCAAATTTCACGATTATTCGATTATTTTATCGCAAGAAAACAAAACATGTGAGTAAAAATATGATTTTGACGTTCAGTAAAACCACCTGAGCTGCGATAACTTTTTGTAATCGCAACGACATAGAATCACATATTCAATATCATATTTTAAACGAGAACAACCTCTTTGTTTAATAAGCACTCTTATTCCTATTGCTTCTTCCGGTTTCTCAAGGTCAGTATGATTCTTTGGGTGCAATAAATATGTATCTTTAACTCTAATCGCGCGATTATCTTGCCCCAAAAAATAGAATGCTTGGGTAAAATTGATAGTGTGACGTAGACTTGAATCAACTGGGCTGCGATTACTTTTAGTAATCGCAACGACAGAAAATCGCTAGTGTATTTCTAACCTTAATCGCAAGATTATTCGATTATTTTCTCGCAAGAAAATAAAACACGTGTGAAAAAAAAACACACTGCGATTTTTAATCGCATCGACAGAAAATCGCGTATATTTAACCCTAATCGCGTGATTATTTTGCCGCAAAAAAATAGAACACGTGAGTAAAAATAAGAGTGTGACGTACAGTCAAACGGACTGGGCTGCTATTACTTTTTAATCGCAACGACAGAATTTCTGATCCTATAATGGCACCGGTATTTTGTCGCAAAAAATAAAACATCAGAGAAAAAATCACTGTAATTATGCTTTGAATCACAACAACACAACATCGCAAGTGTATTTACAATCTTATTGGCGCCATTACTTACTTGCGAAAAATGAAAAAAATATAAGAATTCGAATGCGAATTCGCAGTTAAACAAAGAAATAATTGTGGGCTGCACTAATTTTTTTTTGAAATGCAACTGCTTTCTTATCATTTATAGTCTAGATTGAAACGTTACGTTACGTTACGTTACTTACATGACAAAGTAGAAATTGAGGTCTGTTAAAAAATTATATTGTACTCGTAGTTCATTATTTATGGAATAAGATCTTATCGCAGCTTTTAACGAAAATCCCATTCCAAACGTTACGAGTATACTCCTTTGTTTTAAGGACAAGGTAATATGTATTATAATGTTAGTTACTTGAGATACTCATATCGGAAGCACATTTTAACATAACGAGCCATTTCTTTTAAACATGTCATAAAACCACACACAATTGTCGTACTTTGTAGATATGAATTCATTTAAGCCTATAAAAACACTTGCTTTTTTGTATAAGCAAAAGAAAATCCTTCTTATTGAAAACAAAACAAAGTACGTACCTATTGAAAAGTGTAGAAAAAAAAGTTATCTCGAGAAGCATTTCCGCTCTGTTTTTCAAGTTTATATACTTTTCCAAAAAGGCACTTCAAAGTGTCTAACTCTACGCTTACGCCATATAAATTTTGTTGGGTAACCACATTGTTGGAAACAAAAATAAAAAAAAATCACAACGGAAAAGGTGATTGAATTTCAATTTTTAGCTTCCCCTCGTCCTCCATTTTGTTTCTGTTTTTTTTTTTCAGTTTTCCAACACACAGCTATATAAAGGACTTATAAACTTTTCGCCATACTTCCAACATCGCTTTGTGTGTTTTTTTATTGCTTAATACTTTTTAGCAATTTATGTTTGTTTATTTCCGAAAAGCTTAATTTTTTTGCTTTGGTTTCAAGTTCACGAAACGTTTTAACCGAATTGAAAAATAATGCCAAGACTAAGTGGTTTTTGCTTAAAAGTTGTTTTGTTTTTTGTTTCCTCTCTGTTTGTTGATGTAAACGTAAAGAATGCAAAAAGTTAAGGGTCTGGACCTGTCCTTTACCTATGTATGGTTTTGTGGAGCGTCCGACGACACGGTTAATTAATAAATAACAGTGGGAGTTAAATGAAAATACGTGGGTCATCCATGTTATTTATTTTCAGTTGTTTTATATCTAATAGATGGTTGGTAATACCAAAGGACTCAATGTCTTAAGTTTAGTTTGAAAAAGATGCAAATTAATTCCTTTGACTTTAAGAGCAATTAGGTTTGAATGTAAATGAGGAAATTCAACAAAAAAAAGATAATGAAGAGAAATTAATTAGGGATATCATTTGAGGTTAAATTAACATTAAAAAAAAAAGAAATAATATTGTTACACTTAGAGTTTTAATTTGAAATTAATTTACATTCTTCTATAAGCAATGGTGTGCTGGCAAGAATTTTGATAATGGTTATGGGTATACCGGAATTAACATTTTATATAAAATTACTGAGAATCATAGATTAATGGAGCAGCCTGTATGTAGAGTAGAAAATTAATACGATTATCGTTTTTTAAGATAACTAAAATTGCAGTACCTACTAGAAAACCTCGCGGTCATTTTCACCTTTGTGTACAATTAATGATCGCCGTGGCGCCAAACTCTATAAAATACTGGATAGTGAATTTTCTATAAGTAACGAATGACTTTAAATAATAATGCAAGATAGAAATATTGTTGGAATGAATTTTTTTATTGTTATAATCTGGTGGATAATTTAATGGCATTTTTAAAATATGATTTCCGACATAGCTCTGTCCGCCACGGCTACGAGTTTTAAAGTCCATTTGGTCAGTAATGGGTTATCCATTTTGCGGTTTCAAAAGTAAACGTAAATAAAACACATATAAAATATTTTGTTCATGATATTTCTTTTTTATTATAAAGATTAAGCGTTGACATTATGTGTGAAACACTACATCTTTTAAATGACCACCACGCGAATTGTTGCAAGCATCGATTCACATATTGGACGGTATCTCAGCCATAACTTGACAAATGTTTGTTTTCAAGTGCCCAAGAGTTAGAGATTTATCTGCATAAGCGCGGTCTTTCGCGTAGCCCCACAAAAAAATGTCCAGCGGTGTCAAATCGCATGATCTTGGTGGCTAGTTGATATCCCCACGACGAGAAATTACGCGGCCAAGAAATGTCTCTTGCAATAAAGCCATATTCGCTCGAGTTGTGTGGCATGTGGCACCGTCTTGTTGAAACCACATATTCTGCAAGTCGTATTCTTCAATAGAAGGCAAAAAAAAGTCGGTTATCATATGACCATTACGCTCCGAATTGACGGTGACAGTCGTTCCATCGTCGTTTTCGAAGAAGTAAGGTCCAATCACACCTCCGGACAAAAGAGCGCCCCAAACAGTGACTTTTTTGTGGATGTAATGGCTTCTCTTCAATTACTTGAGGATTCTCAGAAAGCCAAATACGAAAATTTTGTTTATTAACATACCCACCGAGTGAGAAATGTGCTTCGTCTCTGAAAAAAATGTTGTTCGTAAAATTGCCGTCCACCGCCTGTTGTTCAAGCACCCATTCGACGTATCTACGACGCTGTGAATGGTCAGCTGGCTTCGGTTGTTGTGTGAGCTGGACTTTATATAGATGTAGGTGTAGATCCAAATGCAAAATACGCCATAATGTGCCGGAAGACAGTCCTAATTCCTGAGAACGACGAGGAATCGACACAATTGTATCTTCGGAAACACTTTCACTTACAACAGCGATATTTGCAGTGGCACGAGCGAAACGATGATGCACAGGCCTTACAATATCTGTAACCAATCCAGTCTCTTCAAATTTCTTCACAATTTCGCCATTTGCTTGCGTAGTTGGACGATAATAATCTCTTAAAGCACGATATGTGGCTGTGGCAGAATCACCATTTTTGTAGTAGGTTTTAACAATTTTTATGCGTTGTGCGATAGTTAAGCGATCCATTTTCGTAAATGTCAGACTTTCAACTGAAAAAAAGAATTGGTTTAACAACTTAGTTTGACAGATGTCGACTTCCAGCCCTTTACATTTGAAACCGCAAAATGGATAACCCTTTACAATGCTTGACTACTTTTTCCAAGAAAAATTGGCGGTATCGCGTCAATGGTGGTTTGAATATTGGCTTCCAATGTTTCAAGAGATGCTGGTTTGTCGAGAGGGTTTAAGTCAAACGAAAGAAGAGTCCAGTTAACAGGACAATTCTGGAAATAATACTAGTTATATTACGAAATTGATTTTACATTAAATTTATTGTTAATAGAGCTGTATGGCAAGTTGCGCCATCTTGTTGGAACTAAACTCACGTGGATATTTAGCTTACTAATTTTTGGAGACAAATAATCAATCAGCATGGCTGGAAAGCGCGAAATAAGGAACGAAGATGTTGCCAGCGTCAAAGCTAATAGTCAATTTTAGTGGCAAAAATCTTTACATCGTTTTGGAGCAAGTAAGATTACTGCGCTTAATATTTCAAAAGTATTTGATAGAGTTTGGCATCAAGCTCTCGTATCGATGAATCTCTTATTCGTTGGATTAGAAATTACCTTTCGGACCGCTTAATACAAGTTGAATTCTACGGTTTCAAGTCTGATATTCACAAAATAAATGCTGGTGTGCCCCAGGGCTCCGTATTGTTTCCGACCCTTTTTCTCATTTTTATTAATGATTCCTTATCTGGAACTTCTAATCCACTTAATTGGTTTTGCTGACGATAATACTCTCAGCTTTTCATATTCGTTTTCAGATGCACCTCCTTGTTCTTCGGACGTGCAACTGGAACGGCAGCGTATTATAAGCTCATAAAATTCTGATCTTGTCAGCATTGTCCAATGGGGAATTAAGAACCGCGTAGAATTTAATGCTTCAAAAACTCAGTGCTGCATTCTGTCGTTAAAGCAGAATCCAACTCCTATGCCGCTATCCATGAGCGGTTCTTGCATTGAAAAAACCGATCAGCTTTCAGTCTTTGGTATGTGCATCACCGACCACCTCTTGTGGAATGACCACATATTCGAAGTCGCCAAAAATGCTGCAAGGTGTTTGGGCTTTCTTCGAAGATGCAAGAAATTCTTCTGATCTGGCTGTAATCTATAAGGGCTTCATTCGTCCAAAGCTGAAGTATAACTCTCACATTTGGGCAGGAGCTCCCAAAACTTATTTGAATCTTTTGGACAGAATTCAAAAAAGAGCCCTAAAAATCAAAGGCGATAGAGCTATAACGGAAGCAATCACAACTCTCGAACATCGTCGAAATATTTCATGTATTTCGTTATTTTATCGTTATTTTTATAAATATTGTTCTAGCGAAGTAGCCAGTTGCATTTCTTCCCAGGACAAAATCTTCCAATTTTGATGATTAAATTTTTTAATTTTGTTGGATATAGTTGGTTTTTTGTCAAAAAATCCATGTAAGATGAACTGAACTTAAAAAAACGTGCGTATTGGTAGTGCCCTCACTAGCCAACAGACGAATCCAAGTAAGATCGCCAGGACAAAACGCAATTTTTATTGACCAAACGCCGTTTAAAGCTATATTGAATTATATGTTTTTTCAATCGAAAATGTTTATTTTAATTTTTGTATTTATGTAAATATAGGGAAAAGTACCTATGTGCCCTTCAGCGGTTGTTTTATAACTGCCTAACCCACATAAGTGCATATTAAAGTGGGGCATTTAGCGTGAGGTACTTATCCGGGTTTTACTGTACCCTCAAACTATAAGAGCTACGCAATTTAAACATTGTTTATGATAACTGTACTACCTAGATACTGACGCATTATTGGGTTGTAAGTTGCTAGCTACAAGAGCAAATTCGTACGATCCTGTCTTGCATTGTATTTCAAACTGTATTTTAGGTTCTTAGAAAAATGAAAACTACGTACAATATACTTCTCCTACCTAAACCGCTCTGACACTTATGCAAAACACCTTATTTAATAAGCAAATATAAATCAAATAAATTCTTCCACATACGTCAAAACCTACAACCATATGTTGTCTTCCCAAGCACATAGAATATATTTCACAAAGAAATACAAAATCATAAATCAAGGACAACTTTTTCGCTCACTTTTCATTTTCAAAATAAAAATAATATCTCATCACGACAGCTGAAAAGAATCAAAGACAAACAAAAAAAAAATACAAAAAGCATCCATAATGTCCTTTATCCTTTTCTCTGCCTCTCTCATCTCTATATCTATGAGATGTTTCAATCAAACAAAAAAAAATTTCTCTGCTCTAGGTCGGGAAAGGTGAGTTCGAGGTCTTCGAACTGAGCAAAAAATACCCTCAGTAATCACAAAAAACGTATGAAGCAATAAACTACAATCATAATCTTGACACACCATTCACATCCGTAACCTTATTTCCTCCACAAAGTGTTTGGGGCGAGAGAAACATTAAACTCAGTTCTGCTTTATGAATTGCAAGCGCGATTAATGTCAGTTTTTTTTTTCTTTTTATCATTTTTCATTGTTTCTGTATGTTTTTTTGTTTTTCCTGTGGAAAAACTATCCAATAAGGTGAGGGGATTTTCATGCTATGCTTAACAATAACAACTGTGTAGTGTATAGTATATTATAGACAAGGAAAGGAAAAGTAGAGAGAGGGGGCATTTGTCTTTGGACGTCATTTTTTGTATTAAAGTTGGTTTGAAATTTTCCGGAGAGATAATATGGCGCAAAGGAGGATAAATATTGAAAATGCTGTCTTTCTCATAAGTGCCATCAATTTTATCTTTTCCCGCTAAAGCTAAATATACAAATAAATACATACAGAGACAGAAATTATGAATGCTGTCATTTCCAAATGCGCTTAATGCATTTAAAACCAGAAAAAAAAAATCGATCGAAAACTTCCGCATGAATTTCTTTAATTTATTCTTCTGTCAATAAATATAAAATAATTTTGATATTTAATTTATTTTTTATTGCAGTTTCCAGCAATGCGTGCTTTATCCATTTCGTCAGCAGATGCTTTTATTTTAGTTTACGATGTCACAGACTCGAGTACATTCGACGAGGTTCGAACGATAAGAGATCAAATTCATGAGACGAAAGGAACAAGTGCAGTACCGATTGTCGTGGTTGGTAATAAAATCGATTTGGTCGAGGAGAATAGCGAGCTGAGAGAGGTAAGAATATAAGACTTGTCAATATTGAATTTTGTATGGATTAAGTGGTTTTCGCGAAGAAACAAAGTTAAGCTAAAGCGTAGTTGACTTCTAGATCAATTTTATCTTTAGAGGAAACCTTCTCACACTGTCTTTGATATTCTTTGACAAATTAGGGCTTGGGGAAATATGAAAGCGATGAATTATTTAATGTACTTTTAGAGTATAATTTGGTTCAATAAGTCTTGAAACCAAAAACCTATTTTTTTTGAAGATTTCAAGAAGATTCATATTTGCAAAAACTATTGTAATGAATAATTTTGTGTTTCAAAATTTCTTAAAAAATTTGTTTATACCGTGAATTTCTCCCAATTTCTTGCATCCATAAATGCAATACGGGTTATCGTGAATACAAATTTCCTTGGAACTTAAGAAACGTGAATGACGCCTGAAAATAATTTCACTCGAAATTTATTGATATTAGGAAAATTTCATACTACATTTATTCTGGGAGAGATTCACGATTGGAGAAAAAATTCCCAGGGAAAAAAAATATTTTAAGAAAACCTTGACGATTATTTCCCATAAAAAATCCTGGAATGACAACCGTGGGCGTTTCATTGGGCGGATAAATCAAATCTGTTTTTTTTTTCGATTAATTAAAATAAACTGAAAAAAAAAATTAAAATCGATTGAGAGAAACATTTTTGAAATTATTTTCTCGCCTATAAAATCAGACTGTGAAATGTTCGTCAAAATCGTTAGAGCCGTTTCCAAAAGACCATGAAACGATAAAAGTGGGGGTTTCTTAGTTTTGATTCATACAAATAAACTCTAAAAATTGCACTAAAATAGCTTTAGTGGTTTTCGGAAAATTGAGAAATAAGAAAAGTGGTCGGATCTCATTCAAAATATTTTTTGAATGTTTTGCTCGTTCATAAAAAGAAATTCTGTAATTTTCGTAAAAATTGTTAGAACCCTAGAAATGCATCGAAAATATTTGAGCCCTATCTAAGAAATAAAGCTATTTCCGAGAAGCTAGGAAATCGAAAAATGGGCGTGGCAGTGAAAACAAGTAAATCCACTACAATGCTTTTGTTAGTAATCCACATACAAGGTGGCAAATGTTAATCGAAACAATTTATTCGAGTTATTTATCAGTAGTGTAATGATTCATGTCATGCTGACGTGTATTTTGTATCATTTCACAAATGTCAAAGTTAAATTGACATACGCCATTTGCAACAATTATGAAATCTTTCGTTAGGGTGACAACTTTTGGACCACATTGTACCATAAGAAAGTTTGTGTTTATCTTTTTTGTTCAAAATTACTTATTAATTGTATTAAATATTGTATTAACATTTTAGTTTGAAACAAACACCACTCTTGAAAAAAATGTCTTTTAGAAAATATGAGCATAATCGAATGATTTAAATAATCGAGATGTATTGGGGTTATCAAAATAATCGAATTATGAAATAGTAAGAATATTGGAATAATTTATACTCTATTTTTACTATGCAAGCACATGTTCCCTATTTCATTTGAAACTCATTCTTATGATGTCTGGAAATGATTCGAATGATTTTAGATGAAATCGAAATCTATCGATTATTTCACTCGACTGCGCATATCATTACAATAAACATGTGTCGAAAATTGCTAGATTAGTATATGAATAACTTGCAAATAAAAAAATTGTTAACGTTTTATAATGACAAATTCCTTCAAATCTGAAAGTGAAAAAATAGTCATGACACTTTTGTCCTTGCATTTATGCAAATGAAAATATTTTATAAGCTAAGAATTTTCCGATAAACAATGGGAAAAGTTCTAAGACTGTGCAATGTTTTAAAAATTTGGTACAATACATCGTACTAATATTATAAATCTGAAAGTTTTGATGGATGGATGCGGATGGATCGGTAGATGGATGGATGTTTGTTGCACTTTCACGCCAGAGCGGCTGAAATGATCTGCATGAATTTTGATAGTTGGTGGATGGGGCACTGGATTATCACATAGGACATTTTTACCAGAAACAAATATTCGGTTCTTATAGGAAAAGCTTAAGTAAAGGGTTATCCATTTTGCGGTTTCAAAATAAAACTTAAATAAAACACATATAAAATATTTTTTTTTCATGATATTTCTTTTTTATTATAAAGTTTGAACGTTAACATTATGTGTGAAACACTACATCATTTACATGACCATCACTCGAATTGTGCAAACATCGATTTGTGGTCGATCGAGGTAATATTCGACCACTTTTTGGCACATATTGGGCGGTAACTCAGCCATAAATTGACGAATGTTGGTTTTCAAGTGCTCAAGAGTTAAAGGTTTATCTGCATAAACACGGTCTTTCACTTAGCCCCACAAAAAAAAGTCCAGCGATGTCGAATGCATGATCGTGATGGCCAGTTGATATCGCCACGACGAGAAATAACGCGGCCAGGAAATGTCTCTTGCAATAAAGCCATATTAGCTTGAGTTGTGTGGCATGCGGCACCGGCTTGCACCCACATATTCTCCAAGTCGTATTCTTCAATAGCAGCAAAAAAAATCGGTTATCATTTGACCATAACGCTCCGAATTGACGGTGACAGTCGTTCCCTCGTCATTTTCGAAGAAGTAAGGTCCAATCACACCTACGGACCAAAAAGCGCCCCAAATACGACAATTTTGTTTATTAACATACCCACCGAGTGGGAAATCGCCGTCCACCGCCTGTTGTTCAAGCAGCCGATCGATGTATCTACGACGTTGTGAATGGTCAGCTGGCTTCAGTTGTTGTGTGAGCTGGACTTTATATGGATGTAGGTGTAGATCCAAATACAAAATACGCCATAATGTGCCGTAAGGCAGTCCTAATTCCTGAGAACGACGAGGAATCGACGCATTCGGGTCTTCGGTAACACTTTCACTTACAACAGCGATATTTGCAGTGGTACGAGCGAAACGATGATGCACAGGCCTTACGATATCTGAAACCAATCCAGTCTCTTCAAATTTCTTCACAATTTTGCCAATTACTTGCGTAGTTGGACAATTATGTAAACCATAATCTCCTCTTAAAGCATGATATGTGGCTGTGGCAGAACCACCATTTTTGTAGGAGGTTTTAACAATTTTTATGCGTTGTGCGATAGTTAAGCGATTCATTTTCATAAATGTCAGACTGTCAACTGAAAAAAAAATTGGTTTAACAACTTAGTTTGACAGATGTCGAATACCAGCCCTATACTTTTGAAACCGCAAACTGGATAACCCTTTATATGAAAAAAGTACTTGGGTGTTTGTGGCGCAATCACGCCTCAACCATTTAATGGATCTTAATGAAATTTGGTAAATGGATAGATGAGAAACTCGATTATCCTAAAAAAAATTATCGATTCATATGGGAGTTTGTGTATTTATTATACTTTTACCCCTCAACGACTGAACGGATTTTAATGAAATTTTGTAGGTGGATAGATGATGTCATTAGATTTCCGTGAGATAGATGGTTCGTATCATCGCACGGGTATCTGCTAGAATTTACATAATTCCCCAGAATGAAATTCAATTTTTTTTGTAATGCGCGTAGTATATAATATGAAAAGAAATTAGTTTTTTTTTCATATTTTTGAAAGCGACTGTAAAAATTTTTATAAAACCTTATAACGGTTTTTTATATGAAAATTACCTAAATTTAGGTTGCATCCGTAAACATATTTCTTTGAGATTTATTATGATTTATATCTTGATTTTTGATTGATATCCTTTCAAGTGTGCTATTAAAGCCTTTGTACAATAATTATGCTGAATTTACAAAATTCATAGTCTGCCATCCTTTTTTTCCCTTTTCCGCCTTATAACTTTTCAATTTATTTATCCGGCGTCTGTTTTGATAAATGCAAATATTTACTCAGGCCTAAATAAACTCACGAACAAAATGATTCCTTCATTTAAATTTATTACGTTTAAAATGTTTCAACTGTATTCAATACATGGATGTATGTATAAAATACTGAAATTGTGTGTACAAAAAAAAAAAAAAAAAAAAATAAGGAATAAACATTTTAGAAACTAGGAAGATAACTTTTGGATTTTTTTTTTCACGTGGCTACACACAAAGTAATCAATAAGGTTTTTTCTCCATCGGATACAATCTCAGCTTAGAGAATATACGCTATGGGTGGGGCCAATGTCCTATGTAAATTTTAACATTGGAATTTATTAGAATGAGTTTTGTTGAAATTCATTCGGAAAATACTTTTAAATAGGCTTGGCACGTATTCCTTTTTCCTGATGACAACGTTTGTATATAAACAGTTTTTAAATTAAGGCCATTCATATGTCGCAGGTACTTGGTGTTGCTCATACCGAATATTAGGGTGGTCCAAGATTTTCTATTATTTTTATTTGAGTTTCCTATAGGGAATATTTTAAAAATTCCCTTTCCCAACAACATAAAAAATATGGAAAACCAACTGAAGTTTTCGAATTGACACATTGATATTCCAATTTTTAAGTTATGCTTAGTTCGATATCCATTTAGATTGTACTTATCGAGTTGTATATAAAAAATACAGATTCAAAATAGCTTTTAACGGCCTTTAGTCCACAAAATTTGCGTTTCGTCCCGGCAATCTCACTTGGACTCATCAGTTGGTTATTGAGCGCCTTACCAAGCTATTTTGAATCGATAATTCGACAAGTCCAATTAAATATAATTTTAAGTCTTCTACTTGGCTGAGTAATGTCAGTAGTATATAGAATTGTATTATAAAAAAAAACAGTTTCTTATAAAAAATACATTTTAATTTGAAGAAAATCTCAATTAAATTTTTTTCTCGAAAACGTTACCATCCCTTTAAACACCACTGTATATTTTTGTATTACAAAAAAAAAAAACGCAAGTAGTGTAAGACAGAAAAGTAAGTAAGAATGAGAAGTGAATTCATATAACCTGCAATAGGACATGATGCTGGAATTCAATGTAAAGCCCTTCCTTCTAAACTCTAAAGGAATAAATGTTTTTAAATTTTCTCCTATCCAGAGATAACATCTTTTATTTCGAGATAAGAAAAGCAATAGATTAAATGCTTTTCTTCAAATTTTTGCCTATGGAGAAATATAATTCAATGATTTCTTACGAACAAACTTGAGCGTGACGTTTTTAAACAACAGCTTTGTTTTCAAATCACGAAAATTTTACAAGAGCAAGAAAAAATGTTAAAATGTTTTGATTAAAATTCTATACATCTGGGAAACGGATTTCTATATTATTTTATCAAGTTCAAGGTTAAACGAGTTCATTCTGCTGTAATCTTGTAAATCTTGAAAATGAAAAATGTAATAAAATGTATATTGTAAGGTAGGACCATTTTTTCTGGTTTAAATTGAATTGGCTACCAACATGAAGTTGAAAAAAAGATATCGGTCCAATGACCCTCTCCTGAGGTATTGCACATTGGGCTGCAAATTGGATATTTTTCTACTTAAATGTTGGGTTTCGAGACTTCCAAGACTTGTAGTTTATTTTGATAAGTGCTACCACCTGTCCTTAGGCAGAAGTTTCGATTTTAAAGTCGAATTCAATTCTGGACCGATTTTAATAGGTATTTTTCATTGAGTGCTGATAAAGCTCCTTGTAGCCCAGTCAACTTTAGGCAGGTGCGGATATAAAATCTGAAAATTTTGTAATTTTTTTCTTTTTAAAATTTTTCAGATCGACAATGAAACAACTGAATCTGTGGTAATGGTGGATTGGGAAAACGGATTTGTTGAAGCATCTGCTTGTAAAAATGAAAATATTACACAAGTAAGTTTTTTTTAATTTTTCAATTAAGTTTTTCACATAAAATATTCTCATTGAATGATGTGTATTCCTAGATTTTTAAAGAACTTCTATCTCAAGCAAAAATCACCTATAATCTGAGTCCTGCATTAAGACGTCGTCGAAGGCAATCGCTGCCACCAAATCAAATGGGCAACAATGGTCATCCCAGTACACCAAGCAGTGCGCCAATTTTACCAGGAGCCCATGTTCCATCTGCAGCACAACTTCAGCATCTACAAAGAATCCAAGAACGCAGTTTGGGTGGAAAAAGAAATTCATGCAGTATTTCTTAATTAAATTTTTTTAATTTGAAATAAGAAAAGAAAATTATAATTTTCTTTTTATAAAATATTGTCAAAATATTTAAATTAAGGCTTACGGGTAATCTAATACAAACAAATAATATGAACACTTCAAAGGTTTTCATCTGAAAAAAAATACAAACAAATACTTTAGACAACAACTTATCCTTAAAAATAATTCCACTTCAATTTTAAGGTTTCTAAGGTTGAGAAGACAAAAAACAAAATAATAAAATGCAAAGTTTGAACAAAGTTCACTTTTTAGCAGACTTTATTTTTACAGAGATATGACTATAAAAAATTAAATTAATAAAAATTAATGTTTAAGATTCAGAATCATCTATCATTTTAATTTTTAATCTATTTGAATAGATGTTAAATCTGTAGAGCTGTTAGCTGACACTTTTAACAAAAATATACTTGACAGTTTTCATAGAGTTAAAAAAAAAGTTAAAGTAAAATAATAGTTTGCATAAGTTTCGATTTGAAAAATGGCCTCCATCATCGGGTCGAAGCGTATGCACGCGTTACATTTTACGAGGATTAAAAGCTCAGTAAAATGTTTCCAGAATTAAATTTACTTAATTCCATAATTATATTTAAGTTTAAGGCTTTATTTTTATTTTTTAAATAAATATATTTTATATTTGCATTGTCACATTTATTTTTATTTCAAATATTTATAATCTTAACAAAAAAAACCAGAAGTTAAAAAAAAATGTTTAGTTCTTTTTTCATAAAATGAAAACTTTTTTCTATAAATAACCACTTATAATAAAAATTGACTTTTATAGTAGAAAAATAGAGGGCATTAATTTCAAATTTGATGTAAATAATAAATAAATAATAACTAAATTAATACGGAGACAAAAAAAAATAATAAATTAAAATTTAGGATATTTATGAAATAATAATAATATAATGTGAACGAAATGAATGTTTATCAAAAGAAAAAAAAAAAACAATATAACAAACTTACTACTATTAAAATATTATATAAATTTTATTGAAATAAAATAAAAATGATGAAATGATGACACCACTTTTTTAAAAAAAAACAAAACTTATTTTTAGGTAACTATATATTATATATTAAAATATAACTTAACTAATTTATCGATGTGAAACTCTATTAGTAATAAGGAAAATAAAACATATATATAATATTAAATATATAAATAAAATATTCTATTATATAAATTTAAATACTAAAAATAAATACAAAAATATTCTTTGCCACGCCAAATTAAAGAAAAATGTTTGTTAACTAAAAAATTTATTTTTAATCTATTTATGTTGCTAGGAAATGCATCACGGATGGGAAAAGTGCAACAATTTATACAAAAAAAAATCACGCACAGATAACTGTGCATTGCTAAATTTATATATATATATATTTTAGTAAAATGGATTGCTTAGATAACAAAGAAATCTAATATCAAAAACTAATAAATGTATACCTTACATAATATCTAAGAGAAACTATAATTTTGAAGAAGTAAATAATATCATTTTAATTTCGAATGAAAAATATGGTTGTTTTATTTAAATTCTTTGTTGAAAGTAATTTTTTTAATGGCGAGTAATACTGTTCGGCGTCCCACCATTTACGAAATGGCATTAATGCAACGAGGTGAAAACTTGGATTTTTTGCTAATAATTATTAGAAAATTCATTTTCATGAAGACCAATTAGAAATCAGAAAAGTTTCCGGCTGAAATCTGAGTCATTGAACAGATCTGTTTTTAAATTTCATCATACAATGTGAAAAGCTCATTCTGAATAAATTAAAAACCAAATTGTTCATTTGAAACTTTTTTAAAAATATCTTCAATTCAAAACTACCTGAAAGCGGAGATTGTACTTTATGTTAATTTCCCCACAATATTATCCTTTTTTTCGTAGTGTTTAGATTTGGAGGAAAATGGTAGAGAATATCGTCATAGCGAATTTATTAAAAAAAAAACAATTAAATATAATTCATAAGTGGAAGCTTGTTTTATTTATACCTGTATAAATCTCCTCATTAAAAAAAAAACAAGTTGTTATAATCGGTCCAAAAAAAAAATAATCCATATCAGAGTTACCACTTTACTTCAATTGAAGTAGATTTACTTCAATTTCAGGAAAAAAATTAAAATCTCCCTTTTTCGAACTATTGTTAAATTCTTTATATCTAATTCAATTTTACAAATCCATTTTTAAACTACTTCTATTTAAACCAAAAAAAACATGAATCTATGTTTAAAAAAAAAAACATTATTATTAATATGTTTTACACTCTTTCATGTAAGTCCAGAGTCATATTTCATAAGAATAAATTGCATCTTACTTCCCTTCAAACAAAAAATGTAGGGTTATCCATTTTGCGGTTTCAAAGGTATAGGGCTGGAATTCGACATCTGTCAACCTAAGTTGTTAAGCCAATTTTTTGTTCTGTTGAAAGTCTGACATTTACGAAAATGGATCGCTTAACTCTCGCACAACGCATACAAATTGTTAAAACCTACTACAAAAATGGTAATTCTACCACAGCCACATATCGTGCTTTAATTGGCAAAATTGTGAAGAAATTTGAAGAGACTGGATTGGTTACATATATTGTAAGGGATGTGCATTATCGTTTCGCTAGTACCACTGAAAATATCGCTGCTGTAAGTGAAAGTGTTGCCGAAGGCCCGAATGTGTCGATTCCTCGTCGTTCTCAGGAATTAGGACTGTTACGGCACATTATGACATATTTTGCAATTGGATATATACCTACATCCATATAAAGTCCAGCGAACACAACAACTGAAGCCATCTGACCATTCACAAAGTCGTAGATACGTCGAATGGGTGCTTGAACAACAGGCTGTGGACGGCGATTTTTTGAACAAAATTTTGAACTGTTTGGGGCGCTCTTTGGTCCGGAGGTGTGATTGGACCTTACTTCTTCGAAAACGACGATGGAACGACTGTCACCGTCAATTCGGAGCGTTATGGTCATATGTTAACCGACTTTTTGTCTGCTATTGAAGAATACGACTTGGAGAATATGTGGTTTCAACAAGACGGTGCCACATGCCACAAAACTCGAGCGAATATGGATTTATTGCAAGAGACATTTCCTGGCCGCGTAATTTCTCGTCGTGGCGATATCCACTGTCCACCAAGATCATGCGATTTGACACCTCTGGACTTTTTTTTATGGGGCTACGCGAAAGACCGTGTTTATGCAGATAAACCTTTAACTTTTGAGCACTTGAAAACCAACATTCGTCAAGTTATGGCTGAGAAACCGCCCAATATGTGTCAAAAAGTGGTCGAAAATTACCTCAAAAGAATCGATGCTTGCAACAATTCGCGTGGTGGTCGTTTAAATGATGTAGTGTTTCACACATAATGTCAACGTTCAAACTTTATAATAAAAAAGAAATATCATAAAAAAAATGTTTATGTGTTATTTACGTTTACTTTTGAGACCTCAAAATGGATAACCCATTATTATTTAAATTATGAGAGAAATTACGAGAAATCTACTTCCCTTTTCTTGAATCTACTTCACTTTTTTGAGTAAAATCTACTTCGATTTTTTTTGGAGTGGTAACGCTGGTCCGTATCAGTGGCAGTAGCAGTCAGTGTTATGTTAACACTGATTCGATGTGCTTATCTTAAAAGCACACAACGAGGGTTGAGTGCATGATGAAGGTACACAAGAAGCATTGTGTGCTTGGATGTGCCGGAGGTAGGTCATGGTACAAAAAAAGTACAAAAATAATTTGTATGTTACTGCCTCAGTGCTTATTTTCAGTTTCAATTTCAGCAACAGGCACTAGGGTTTTTCAAATAGCTCTCACCTAAGGACCGTACTATTTTGTTGGACAGAGTATAGGGTTATAGGACCACCATCTTGAAAACATAAGTATTCACTTTATATTCAATATCTCGTTTCATTATCTTATATCTTATCTTGCTTTTTTGTATTTCTCCAAGTTCAAAAATCCAAATTTTTACTTAACTATAGTGATCTCTAAAATGTACTCGTTCACTAGGAATACAATGTATCGGTAATCTGATTTCATTGATTTAATGAGTGCATTTTAAATCTCAAAGCTATCCGGTGAAATGCAAAGATTTGGACTGAAATCTACAAAATCCGAGAGCTTTCATGTTTTACCAAACTATATCTTAAAGGTACGTGTACAGCTGAATTATAATTATAGTTAAATAATTACATTACAGTATGTATGTTAAGTCGTTTTTAATTTACAGCTTAAAGACAAAAAACTAAATCTCTCCACCAAAATTCTGCTTTGTGGGAATTCAACCGAAATTCAAGAATAGTCTAAATTTACTGGGTGTAATAAGCTTTGAAAAAGTTTTCGGGAGGCAAGGATAAGAAAAAGCTTTTGTTCAAAAGTAATAATTTTGGTGAAAATTATATTTAAACTGTGTTGACTAAATAAAGCTTAAATGTATCATAACTTTAAAGCACTAAAGTTGAATGGGTTTACACAATCACAAAAGAAAGCTTTAAGCTAAACAGAAAATATTTTTATTTCATCATTAACCACGTGCAAAAAGTTTTGGGACCTTTTTTGTATTATATGCCCGCACCAAAAAAAAATCTAGGATTTTAGCTTTAAAATTTTCGGGATAGCAAATTGGCATTCATACAGTCAAATTGCCTTCTATTGCTTGTGTAATTAATAATTATTATGAAATTTTAAAATTGATACTAAGATTTTATTGAGAATTTACTCGCTTGGCTTTTATTAAGCTAAATAATTTGTCTGGAAATTCAAAAATATGATATTATTTTGAATGTTTAACCTACTATTTTTCCAAGGAAGCAAGTCGAAAATTGTGGACCTTATCTTATGAATACCAAATATTAAACAACACAGAAAAAATATAAGAGGAAATAAAGTGTTCTTATCATATTCCTATCGCAGAGTGTCTGGATTTAATATCTTTAGTATTTATTTTTAGGAAAAACGAAAAAATTACAGTATTCTTGCAAAATATTAATAAAAATTATTAAAGCCGTTTTCGTAATATATCTCTAAAAAAACCTCTGGAGAATGACATAATAATTCGTTATACTTATTTTGAAACCAAATTCGTCCACCCGGCAGACTTAGGCCAATTTTTCGGGACATTTCAAAAATTATATATAAAAAACTTAAAAATAACATATAAGATTTTTTCGTAAACAAAAAATATTTTAAAGATTAATCGGCAAAATGAAAGTTATAAGTTTTTGAAATTAATCAAAAATTTTAAGCTTATTTATATTTATTATAATTATTTGTTTGTTGATACGAGAGTATCTTAAATGTCACGAATTGACTTCTTAAAAAAATTGTTTATTTCAGTTTATATTCCGAGTTACATCAACAAATTTTATCCTTCACCATGGGATTAGTTGAATAGATTTTTTTTTTAATTGATGATTTCGTCTAGAATTTGTTACAGTCCGATTTGATACAATTTCAATATTAAAAAGGCGATTTCCATTAATTCGCAAATTGATTTCCACTGAAAATCGGCTTCCGAATTAAATGGAGTTTGATTTATTCATTGACCAACTGGCTTTATATGTAACGTTTTAATTATTGGGAATTGTGACATATAGCTTCTCTGCATAATATGATTCCTTGGAAAAATCCAAATCGATTTAATTTTCCAGCTATAAAATAATAAGTGTAATATTATTCAATTCAAAATAGCTTTTAACGGCCTTTAGTCCAACAAAAATTGGCGTTTCGTCCCGGCGGTCTCACATGGACTCATCAGTTGACTAGTTAGGACTTTGTTGTACTAAAGGCCGTTAAAAGCTATTTGGAATCAATAATTCAACAAGTCCAAATATTATAGTGCTAAGTCTTCTACTTGGCTGATGTATTTCAGTAGTATATAGAATTTGTATTATTAAAAAAAAACTTCTTATATTACACTTTTCTACCAAATAAAATTATATAGTGATATCAGTTCCGGTCAATGCGGTCGTTCCCCCCAAGCCATATCACAAGCAACACGTGCACGTGCATGCTATATAATCAATTGATTAAAGTAGGCTTACATTGGCATCCCTCATTTCATGGAAAACCATTTTTACCAGAATACTTTCGAGCATTCGATGTCGATCGTCCTGCTGTTATATTATGTTTTGATTACATTCGAATTACCTGGCATTCATTTTTCAGGGTATTTCCCATGTTGTCGGGTTTTGTTTCGGCCTTAAATGGGGATGGTAAGTATATACACACACTTTATATATGCGAGTATGCGGTAACATCATCAAACGACATCCTGGCTGTTATTGTTACTATTGACAACCATCCAAATCCCCATAAACCAACACAACCGTGGTGGTTATTTAATGTCGAAGCATTTCATTTCCCCATTTCCAAACCCCAAAACAATTGATTTCGAAATCCAAAATTCGTGTTCAAGTGGTACAATTTTCAAAGTGGTACAACACAACAAAGAATCAATAAACAGTGTTCAAAGAGCACGATTCTTTTGGTTGATGTTTGGGCCTGGACGGGCTGGTTGGTTTGGATTAGATGTTTTTTTTTTATAACCACATGTGTGATGAAAGGCATTTGAATTAATTTTGGGCCAACATTTTCGGTGAATTTATTTTTAATTTCAATTTCAGATATGAAAGAAATACAAGAAAAAATTCAACAAAATGTATATCCCCCACAAAGTCGTGAACAGTTATTTTTTGTAGGGGCCTGTAGGCCTCTAAGGACCTAAAGAATTATTTAAAAAAAAAAATGGGTGTATGGTTTAATCTCTCTTTATGTGTTATGTTGGAGCTGCGATAAAAGATTCATGCTGTGACCCCTTATCAAAGGAAATCATCCCTTGTATTTATTTTCAAAGCTCCTATCGAAAATATTTCATAATGAAATTCAATAACTTACAACAGAAATAATAATTCATCCGAGCACATAATTCGATTTCAACCCCCTTCGCTCATAATCGTTTATCGCAGATCCTACACAAACAAACACCCATCCTTAGTGGACTTTTGTTAAGATTGAAAATGACGGTAAATTTCAAAAGACTGATATTGGAATTTCAAAATTCAAATTTTTTCTACATACACCCTCACAGCTTTTTTTTAAAAGTCTATCAATTCAGTTGTTGGAAATGTGTTTTTCTTCCTTGTATTATTCTTTGGGGTACAAAAATTCAGCTGTTTTAAGTAAACACATTTTTTTAGCTTCAATGTTTTCTTAAGGAAGACAAATATTCCAAATCGTTGTTGTACAACACATATTTTGATTGAGGATGTTGGTATTTTCTTTGTGGCCAGAATCGGAAGCAATGAAATATGATTTGCCCTCCAGTCAAGAAAAAGGGTGTTTATGTACAATGGATAATATTTTTTTTTCAGTCTCAATATCAGCAGGTATAGGACATGTTGATTTTAAAAACGAATAACAAATATTTGTATTGGCTTTCGAAAATAGAGGACATGCTCAGTTTGATTGATAGGAGAAACACCACAGGCGAATTCTATTTTGGTTATAACTCAATATCGAATTTTTATTACAATTTCACGACTTATCACTTTTGATGAGTTGTCAAAAATAGATGAAGGAAGAGAACATTCAAAAATCAAACAATCATCCTTGAATACAAGAATTGCTTCAAGTATATTTCGAGTGGATAGGAAAGTTTACATTTGAGCAAGCTTTATTGCTATACTTTTGAAAGAACGTCTGCATTTTCTATAGAATTTTTATTACATCTCTCCTAATTGAAAAGATGATTTTCAATATTTGTCTATATGAACTGAGCAGGAACAGGAGGTATGCAAGAACATGTCCTATTCCTGAAACCGATTGGATCAAAATATGTCACGTAGCTGAATTAATCTTAAAGGATTGACGACGGGTTTGTCTTCTCAAGTGTTTCCTCACATAAAAAAAGGACCAGATGTTTGTTTAATGAAAAAAAAGGATCAACTGAATTGCACGAACTTGCACTTGTGGATTAAGGATTTAACGTTGGCTATACATTGAAGATGTAAGACAAAAAAGGAAACAAACAAGAAATTTTGCCTGTTTTACAATATATTTGTGAAAAAAAATTGCATCGAAATTGGTCACTTCATTAACGAGATATTCTAAGAAATTATTAAAAAAAGAAATCCGTTTTATTGTATGCATGTGTCGTAGATGAACTAAGCAAATATGTTTGTCGAATTTCTTCTCTGAGGAATTACATACGAGGAGAAATTCTTGCGACAATATTATTATTATTATTATGAATTCTTTATTTAACCAAAACTTTAAATATACCTATTCTAAAAATAATTTTAAGAACATTAGCATGGCAAAAAATATTTGCCGTCTGCCTGAAATTGACATTTATTGAGTATAAAAAAATAAAGAAGAAAGTTTAAGATTATAATAAGCTTAAAGTAAATATATATAAATAATACAGGGATAGATAAATATACATACATAAATTTAAAATTTTGAATTTACTCTAAAAAACTGTTTCGGTAATCTAAGGCATGATCAATAAAACTGATAAGGACCTTCCAACCGCACTCTCCGTTTAAAATTTGTTTCGCTTCCTCGTTGTTTAAAAAGCTCTTTGAGAAATAAAGTCTTCGAAGTTCTTGCAGAATAGGACAAACGGCTAAAAAATGGTTGACATCTTCGATTTCATTTCGATTGCAAAGGTTACACCTGGGATTATCATTTCTGTGGGGTTTATAATTCAAATTTAGCATCTCAGTCCTTGCCTTAAACAAAGTACTTATTTGATTTGCAGAGAGTTTACTATTAAAGTAATTGTTTACAACCAGAGTGTGATTAAGTTGCTTATAGACCAATCTGCTTGGAGAGGTTTGAGCCCTATTCAAAAACTTGAGATACAGTGAATCATCGACGATTGCAATACAATCATAAAACCTACCTTTCCAACTAGCAAGGGAAGTTGCACTAAGGTTTAGATTAAATCCGTGTGCAATAGCTATCTCCTGCCATTCTTTGAAAGGAGACAAATTCCTTCGGAATGCAAAATCCATCATTTGCTTATGAAGGTTTTCACTTGACCTTTGCATTACCTTTATTATATAGTCGGCATTATATTTAAGATTTTTAAGATAAATTGGAGGGATACCTGATTCCACATGTATGGCATAATTTGGTGTAGCATTTGGAAGTTTAAAAATTCGTTTAAAAAAGAAGCGTTGCACGCTCTCAAATTCATCGAGATCTTGGTAACCAAAAACTTGACTGGCATAGCATAAGCACGAGTTTATAGTGGCTTCAAAGACTCTAAATTTAGCTGAGATGCCTATGTATTTGTTGCAGAAGATTTTGTTCCATATAAGATTTATTGCAGTTTTTGCCGACAAGCATTTATCTTTAACATGAGGACGGAAATCTAGATTGCTACGAAAAAGAACACCTAAATATTTAAATTGGTTAACCACCTCTATAGGTTCACGCTCCAGAAACCATGTTTCTCGCGGGCTTCTCCTTCGACGGGTACTTTCAAAAATCATAATTTTCGACTTCGCGGTGTTTATATTCAGGTCCCATTTCTCACAAAAGCTTTTGAGTCTATTAATTTGTAATTGTAATGTGATAGGGTTGTCCGACAAAACGACAAGGTCGTCCGCATAAAGTAGAACCTTAATAAGAAGATTCCCAAATCGAACACCCCCAGGCAAATTACGCGAGATATCATCAATGAAAAGGGCGAACATAATCGGGCTTAAGGGACAACCTTGGGGCACACCGCTATTGGTACTAAAGAAGCTGGACATTGCACTCCCATTTGCCACAGCGGCGCAAGTATTGGTGAGGAGAAGTTTATAGAGTCTTAAAAATTTCGTCGATATACCTAACGTTGATAATTTATACAGTAATGAATTCCGGTTGATATTATCAAATGCTGACCTAAAATCAATAAAAAAGACATAAAGTTTTTGTTTGTTATCGATGAATCGTTTTGCTATATTGAAGAGTGCGAAGATCTGATCCACAGTTGAAAGACCAGAGCGAAAACCAGCTTGGAAAGAGCTTAGTAATTTGTTCTCTTCTACCCACCTCATAAGCCTACAATAAAGAATTTGGATAAATATTTTTCTAAGACAAGGTAGAATCGAAATGCCCCTATAGTTTGCAGGTGAGCTTGGGTCTCCTTTTTTAAAAATTGGACAGATTTTTGACATCAAAAATACCTGAGGTATTTCTTCTTTTTCAAGAAGCTTATTAAAAAAATCAAGAAGAAGATTTATGAACGCCGGAGAGGAGTTTTTATAAAATTCGGCTGGAATTCCATCTAGTCCGGCTGCCTTGTTGTTTTTCATATTTTTAAGAATTGCTTGCAATTCATTTATTGTAATAAGCTCATCTAGGTCTGAAATAGCAATTGAGGGTAAAGCATATTGAAAAATTTGTGAATTTGGTGGAGGGTTAAAAAGTTCCATGAAATGGTTTGCTAGTGACTCTATATTTATTGTCGTTGCTGGAAAATTCTTAACCCCACTTAAACATCTTATCTTAGACCAAAATGATTTTGAATCTTTACATTTTGATAAACCTACTGCTATGCCGTCCATGAAAGTTTTTTGTTTATATTTGCATAGACTCTTATACTTTTTGTTTGCATCTAGGTAGAGCGATTTAAAGAAATTGGACTTGGTTTTCCTAAAAATGTTAAGCATTGCAAAAGATTTTTTTCTGAGTTTAATGCATTCCCAGTCATACCACTCAACAGCAAAATTTTGTTTGCCATTGAGTGGCATGGCTGAACGCTTTATGACTTCTATTATTTCACCAGCCGACTGCTCGCAGGACCATGATACATGGCTCGCTAGATTATTTACTTGAACATCGAGTCTACGCTTGTACACAGCTACCTGACTATTGACCCATTTATATTTTCGAACTGATTCGGTCAGCATAGAATCGAAGTTTTGAAATTTTATGGATACCACTATTGGAAGATGACCTGAATAGATTGCGGGTTGTACCTCAAAATCCTCTATAAAAGTAGGCCAATCGCCTCTAGCTAAGCAATAATCAATTACAGAACAACCCTGCCCAGAAATAAATGTTAGTTCACCTTTGCTATCACTTTTTGTAATTCCATTCAAAATCATTAAACCGAAGTCCTCAGCCAGTTCCATTAAACGCCTGCCATAACTATTAACAGTTACGTCCAAAGACCTTCTCAAACTAACAAACGCGTGTGAGGTATTGTTCATCAAAGAAGCTGGGTTTTGAAATTCACCGATTCGTGCATTTAAATCACCTAATATTAAAATATTCTTAAACTCAATTTCATTTAGAAAGGAATGCAACTCATTAAAATCGTTAATCCAATTAGTGCAATTCAAATACGTTGGAAGAATGTAATATTGTTCATGCCTATGATTTAACATTATCACAGTCCTTCTATTTACAGAGCTTATACTAATAAAACTTTTTAAACTACTTCGTATAGCTATCAAATAACCTCCACTCGCTCTACCAAAACTACTATTGCGGGTGGCGGGAATAAATTTAATAAGAAAATCTTTGAAAAACTTAACAAATTGGGCTTCCTGACGATCTTCAAGAAAAGTTTCTAATAGAATAATAATGTCAAACTCTAATATAAACTTAAAAAAATCTGGAATTGTTAATTTGTTTTTAAGACCAGATACATTATAACTTAAAATTTTTACATTGAAATTTACTTGGCAGACGGCAACACTATCCTACAATTGATGACGATGTTGACTGGATCCTGGTTGTTGATGTTGACTGTTGGGTGGCACTGATATCGTATTGGAGTCTTTATTGTTGTTGTAGCTGTCAAAAAATCGTAGTCCACTATCTCCAAATGTGTTTTTGACAAAAGAATATTCCTCCGTATTGTTTACAATCAATCCGCGTGCAAAGTTGTAGGAAAATGCATAGTTATTAATGTGCATTTTTACTCCTTTTATCAAAATTTTCGCGCTTGGTGTTATGGCGAGTAGATTGTTTTTGATTCCGTAGAGTGATTTCCTTTTTTGTCGTGTGATGAAAGACTGTTCACGATGAATCATAATACCAGAGTTCTTGAGTTTTGGCGTTGCGTTAATTACTTTATTTGCAGTGTCTCCCGGGTGAAATTTTAGAACCACAGTGGATTTGTTCGTATTGTTGTTTGTGAACTCTTGTGCGCTTTTTATCGGTAAATCTGCATTATCTTGAAGATGAAGAAGACCCATACAAGTTTGTTTTGCATACTCAACTTTATTGGTCTTCCCTTCTGCCGGAAAATGCACCACAACAGAATTTTCGTAGTTTTTACGTGATATAATATCTAGTTGACGTTCTAACAGTTGGCAATAGTTTTCCATTGCAGTTACTCGTTGCATAAGATGTTCGTTTTGTGCTTTGAGTGACTGCATTTGTGATGCAATTGCTTGAATATCATCCTTTTTAGCAATGTCTTCAAATTTTGGGATAACGCATTCGTTAATGCAATCGAACAGCATATCCTTTAGTTTATCAATGGACATATTTCCAACTGCCATATTATTATTTTTTCCAGTGTACACCTTTTTTGAGTTGATTGAAAGTTCTGGTGAATTTTCTTCTCTACCTCGCTTAAGCGGCATATGCAATTTTGATAACGGTGCACTATTGATTATGTCGCCGAGAAAAGTTAAGAATTTTGTGTCTTAAATGTGTAGTTCAAACAACAAAGACGTGCATTTCCCGCAAAACAGATTCACTCAACGATTTTAAAAGTTTTTATAATAAATTGAACAATTTTAAAAGTATAAATCAGTTAAAAAAGAGGACCGCACACAGAATCTGACTTTCTCAGTTAATGACAGATGTCAACTCGACAATATTTTTAAGGAAATGATCCACTTGCTTAAATACAAATATAAAGACCACTGCACACACGAAATAGTCTATGCACCGTATGACAAAAATTGCATTTTTTAGCTTTTCCATTGCCATAAGTTAAGTTTCATTAAAATCTCGACATTTTTGTTTGTACACAAAACCAATACTTGCTGTATTAGATCAAGAAAAAATCTGTGTTGGGAAAAAAGGTAAATTTTTTGGTATATTATCCTTTATGTTTTATATTATTCAATTTACTAAGGTAATCAGTAGATACATAAGAGATTTTGATCTGTTTTTGAAATTTTGTATTTTTCTTAGAATTATAAGTCAGAGAAGAAATATTGTTTTTAAGTTCAGTTACATTTTCCATTTCATTAAATAGAAAATCAATGACTTTTAAATAATTGGATACTCGCAATTGAGCGGACATTTTTTTTCTAAGGAACTTTTGAAGATTTGAACATAGTTAATGGAGTGTGTAGAATTATTGTGACAATAATTTGATGGACTTAAATTTTGTATTTTATTTCCATAAATAAACTTGGATGTTAAGACTTGACATTTAGGCTTTATACAAAACTATGAGCACACTTTAGATTACATTACTTTACATATATATGGAATAATATTCTCATAAATACTCCTTAGTGCTGTGAGATAAAGTTGAAATTTTAGAGATTGAAGATTTGATGTAAAATATGTCGAAACTACGATTAATCAACTTTTAAGACCACAAGTTTGTATTTTGGTCTTAGAATACATTGTTTTTGAGTGCCTTTGTCCTTCAATTCACACATTTTTTGACAGAACATAGGTTTTAAAAAATAAGAATATTCATATTTCCTGATTATATAAAATGATGTGTAGAGTTAATATAACAAATTGGTGTGGGAATGCTTACGCAGACTAAATGACATGGTGCATGTTCATAGTGGAGTAGGGAAAATCGGGAAATAAGGGGAATAATCCTTATGAGTCAACAACTTAACATAAATTATGAACAGAAGGACCCAAAATTAATTCTCATTTACTCGCCGTTTTCATTACATCAAAAATAAATCAAAATTTGGAATTTTCGTTTCAAGCTTCAAATTGAAAACTGAATTTAATTAAAAAGCGTTCACCCGTTTTCGAAACATTGAATTTTCAATTTTTTTTTCAAAAAAATCCCAAAAAATATTTTTCGAAAATGTTGGTATGCATAGTAATATTTAGAATTCGAAAGATCTCCTATATACAAATATTCATCAAAATACGTGGGGTAGTTTATGAGAAAGTCGAAAATATGAAAGAAAAAAGTTTGGACCCAAATGCAGACTATATCAAAATCGTTAGAGCCGTTTTCGAGATCATTAAGATTGTAAAAAAAATATATGGCAAGTATCGTTAGTCTTAGTGTTAAAAAATCGATTTAAAAATATATTAGAAAAAATCGCCTAAAACGCTTAAGAACTAAGTTTGAAGAAAATCGCTTTCAGCTGCTTAGGCTGTAGATCGATCTACAGACTGACAGATAGACGGAATTGCGGGAGCCCCTTTTTTGGTGTTCTCAAACATTGTTACGTCATGTTGGATAAAAATCTCAAGTTCCATTTTTTTTCCAAATTGTAATTTGACATCACATATTGAGAATTAGCTAGAATATAGGCCATAATGTATCTTATACACAGATACTCAACTCATATAATTTTATGCAAGCAAATTAAATCAATCGCCATTTTTGATTAGGCAAACTTCTCAGTATTATCGAGAGTAGAGTTAGTTTAAAAAAAAAATTATTTACATCAAGAAACCTTTGGTTGTCTAGTGGAAAAAGGTGTCTGGATTCACTTTTTTTTTCTGAATGTTGGTATCAAGTTATATAAATAAATCTGTGGTTGAGATCAAGTAATTAAGATATACACACCTGAAAAAAACAAGTTTAATTCTAACTCATTGTTGACAAAATGACATTAAATTCGCATTAAAGGCTTAACTACATAGACCCTACTTTTTGCCAAAAGCACAAAAGTGAGAAATACACGGGTTGGGGTCATACTCCCGAAAAAAACTGATCCTGAAAAGCCAAAATCCCAAAGAGTCATAATACCGGAACTCATTATTGCCGAACACAAAACTTGGTTTTTTCGGGATATTGGCTATTCGGGATTATTGTTTTTGGGATTATGGTTTTTCGGGATTTGGATTTCGGGTCATTTTTTTTCGGTATAATGTCCGTTTCGCGAAATACACACATACTCCCAGGACGCACGCCTGGTTGCGAAAAGACAATCGAAAATTGAGCCTGTGGTGACTTTCAAAAAAACGCATACAAAAAATTATCTTGTCAATTAAAAGGTTTGTTTGCTTACACTTCCTCTTATCGGCTATCAGAGACATCTTGTAGTGATTTCATTAAGCTATTTGCTTGAATGTAGTAGTGTTCTACTTTGGCAAAAAGTAAAAGTTAAAAGCGGTCTAACTTTAACTTTTGTAAAATTTGAAATATGAGATAGGATTGAGCAGTATGTTGGAAAAAGACAAAACTTTTATACAAAAGTGTATTGAATGTAGTTAAGCTGTATGACATGACTTTTGATGCACCTTTTATTTGTGAGGCTTATCTGGGTTGCTTTTAAATCAGACGGTTTCTTTATTTTATAATTCCCAACTTCAATACTTCACAAATTGAACACTTTGATTTTCCTTCTTCGAAATTTCTACAATTTATTTTATATTTAAGCAATTACTATCTAAAATTATTTGATGGCAGATACTAGAGATCCTTTTAGTGGCAGCCAAACCTTTCATGAATGCGTTCGTCTAATTTTTGAGTAATCCCATTTCCGTTGTGATGGGATTTTCAAACTCGTCGATAAGTTCGATATATTAAATTTCCCTAGGTTATTGTTATTGCTAATAACTTGTTGTATTTCTAAGTGACACCTAGATGACACTGCCTCTGGTAAATAATATTGATAAAATTTACAATTATTTTTTTTTTTGAACTGGAATTCTACCAGAACCTGACTTTTCCCTATTTGGCAATTCACAATACTGGTGAAAGAATAGAATTTTTTTAAATGCATGTTTTTGCATTGTTTACGAATGTTATTGTTTGAATCAGTTTAACTTCATTTCAATAGTTCTAATTTGATTGCCATATACCTACTATATTTAAATAAATTTACAAAGCATTTCAATCCTACACCCCCCCCGGCCACAAATGAAACAGTTAAAAATTCCAAGTTTAAAAATATTTCTCTCCAAAAGGAGTATGAGCAAAACTAAAAAAAAGTCTAAGCTTTTACTGTGGTAAATTTATGAAATAAATAAATACCAATTCCAACTGAATTCCCATAATATTTGCAAAAGTTAACTCTTTGAATTTCTTTTTGAAAGTTATATCCATATTTCTACATTCTATCCCCTCTCAAACTTTTACTGCATTTTCGGTTTTTAACAAAAATGTTTTACAATTTAAATTGCTTTTAGAATAAGGACCTTCCATCAAATATAAGTTAAAAATCAAACAAAGGACTCATATAGTCCTATTCCCAGTAAATATGTAGATATGAATTCGGATTTACCCTTCATTCTCTGGAGATTATGATATTTGATGTTCAGATATTTTTACGTAATATTTAATTTTTGTATGTGCATGACAAAATAATTGCAGTAAAAATAATAACTGTATGTCCTTTCAGACACACATGCCAATGCAAAATTATTCATATGTCAGTTTCACATCAGTTTCTCATTAAAGTTAAGAGTTTTTCAGTGTCAATCATTAAAATCATACACTTGCACAAGGGAATTAAAGATAAATTCAATTTATGCAACCGCTTTTCGGAAAAAAAAACACAACTTTTCTGACAGGATATGAGAAATTCATTGGTAAAGAAGTTAATTACAACATGGAAGGTATTAGGGGAATGGGATTATATTGTCATTCAGGATAATGAAAATTTCATTGAAATAACCTGTAGCTGCTTATTTTTGCTTGGCTGTCGAATAGAAAAGAATTATTTAAAATTTTAAAATTAAATGGGTTTATATTTCCTTGTTCTGCAGATGGAAGGGAAATACGACGAAAGTGAATAGAATTTGACAATTCAAGGCAGCCATGTTTTGTTTTTCTATTATTGATGTTACTGTTTTTATTTATTTATTTGTATAGTAATGACACATTTATTATAATAATTACATTACTAATTTAAATATTAACTATAAATTTTCCTGACAAGTCAGCCATCATATACAAAGGCAGTTGGAAAGGGCGATATAACCCGTGCCCGTGATAATTTGACCTCCATTTTGTTCTCCACTAAATCAACCGCTGACGAAAAATAACCTTGAATCTTATGAAATGTTAAGAATTTCCCATTTGAGTAATGGAAAAAAAATGTTATATCGGTGAAAATGACATACATATTGAAAAGCAAATAAATCCCAAATCGTCCTTGTTACACATTTGTATGGTTTCGCATATTAAATTCTCCAGACCTTTTTTTATTGAATTATTTTATTTATAGAAAAGAGTTTTCCTTAAAATGTGAAAGGTTTTTATGAAAAAAAGTTAATTAATCTACCGGTAAATAAATGGGAAATAAAATCAAATCTTTGGAATATTTCCATCAAAGTTAATTTCCTTTTTCTCACACTTGCAGTCTTGTTTTTCAACTTAATTGAAATAAAATACGACCATGTCCTGAATGTTTTACATGATAAACACAAAAAAAAAACAGAAAACTCAACAGAGTATATTTATCCAGGGACGCAACTGCCTAAGGTCATGAAACGAGGCAAAATAAATCTACAACATGGCTGCATTAGACAATACCAATGAAATAAGGCTAACCGGCATGTTTTTGGCAGTAAATTGTTAATAGAATTCTCCATCGGCTGTGGACAATCTTTAATTCTCGTTTTTCTAGGAATACTTATCCGCTTATCCTTGGGGCAAACTTCGGACGCATAGAGATTTTTTCTTCAGCCGTACAACACGAATGTGGAATGTTTTGTCTGGGTACCTTTTCTGCCTCCCATTTTGATATTCAGAAATTTAAAACCACTGTAAATCAGTGTCATTTATAATATTGAGGGTAATGAAAACCCTTTTAGTGCTCGCACATTAAAAAAAAAATCATAAATATTGGGCGCCTGTTCAGAAGTCAACAAAAAAAAAAAACAAAAAAAAAATGACCTTAAAACCCTGTTTGAAAATGTAAGACAGGCCCTAACAAAATACATAATGACGCCAACTAAATACTCTTTGTGCGTGACGAGAAATCAAATCCGCCCCTGTGGTTATTCATATACAAAGGCCTCAATTTGTTTGCTGGTACATTTTTGTGTCTGTTGTTTATTACACACCAGCCCATAAGCACCCTGCTGCTATGTTTCTGATTGATGAATCCTCATTCATACAAGTCTCATCTGAATAATGCTACTGGCGCCAAATAATGCATATGGAAGGCATCATCTATACAAAAGCCTCTGCTGGTGTTGCGCCCCCAACAATCTAAAAGCCTCTACTACTCTATACTATAGTATAAAGCCTTAGAAGGGATAGGGAGTTTTATGAGCGACTGTTTGTTATTTGTTATAATAATCAAATTATGTATTTAAATCCTATATGCGGGCGGGCCCAGTCATGATATATAATTTTAGTTTTCTTCGTAAGCAATGGCTTTAGGTGAATGACCGATTGGCTAGCGGGACATGGTGTCAACTTTTGTATAGCTTTAGCGAAAAATACACAGAGGCAATCAATGCGAAACTTAGCAGGGGATACGGTTTTAATGGACAAGAAGGTTTGGTTATAGTTGTGTCGAACTTTTATATCTTTTCTACTAAATTATCTGTCCATAGGTTAGATACTGTATATATATAAATTGGGGATAGGTCATCTATTGTGCTGGTTCTGTTAGTCAATTTTGTGATGAATATTTTTTGTTCTCTGACTAGCAGCGCCAGGGTTGTTCGACATGGGACGAACAATGTCCATAAATTGTGACAGGCTATAGAAGATAGCTAAAATTTAGTGCAAACGACCATGACAGATTGCTGAGTGGAGTAATGGAGATGGAACTAATCAACTACGAGTGAGATTTTATGTTGTCGTGACGAGCCCATGATAGATTTATAAAACGAAAGGAATTTCAATAAAAAAAAAATGTAGAAGCTTTTACTTGTGAGGATAAAAGTGTGTGATATTTTGGATAATGATCCATCAGAAAGGATGAGGATTAGGACGTCCCTTAAAGCATTACTATTTCTTTAACTCTTTGGGTTTGTGGAAAACTGTTAACCAAAAAGAATACGTCGGACATGGATATTTAGACAGGATTATCCATTTAAAGCTGCGAGACATATTGCAAGAAAATCTGTTACCAGATTTGTCACCTCCATTTGTCTTTATTCTAATTCCAAGTGAATATTTTCCAAGGTAGGTATATCCTTCTGTGGTCAAGGAGTTGGAAGATAAATCCATCCACATAACTACGATGTGATCAAAAATCTAACATATGTCGCCTATATCCAATACTGCGAACACAGATCCAATACTTTAAGATTATCTCTTGGCTTGAGAAAGTGACCTCCATTCCTGCACGCTTACAACACTTACTTACATATATAATTAGCTCCCGACCCTGATACAAGCCATCCTTCTATATCCTCCTCGATCACTGGCACACTGTTACCAGTCATCCGGATCAATTGTTTTGGCATCCGCGATAGCTAAGATCCTAAGCTGTTAGTTCAGTTTTCCATGTCGTCTTGAGCGTGTGGACTGGAATCAGAAGCATAGTTATCCATTCGATCGATGTTACCCATCGTGAAGTGTTTTGACTCTTTGCATTACATCCACATTCTTGTACCGCTCATATAGTCCGCAGTTTAATCTTCACCGCACTATATTCGCCATTCTCGTACGAAAGACCAGCTATTTTCTAAAGAGCCCAATGAACCCATGTGTTTCGCCAAACCGAAGTACCAGCATAGCGGTTTGCTATGTTAATTCTTCGTCGAGTTTCCATCTATTCTATAGTCATATTCAATACCGTTTAGATATACTACCTAACTACGTCGAAATTGATGCTATATCAACTACAAGCATATACCCGTGCAAGCTACGGACCCACGGGAAACTAATGAAATCATCTATTCACCTACAAAATTTCATTAAAAGCCGTTCAGTCGTTGAATGTAGGCACAAACGACGAACATGCTCGCTGTGCTCTTCGTGTAATGGGCTGGTTCGCGAGCCGCTTGCTGTTGGCGAAAAATTAAGATTTTTCCGTGTTCGTTGGCTTCGATATTCGTCGTGTATGGCCATGTTCATGTTCAAGCGAAGATTTTATATTGGATTCAAAAAGTGAGAACTACAAAAATAAACCTCCGAAAAATAAATCATGGCTAATCTTTCAGCTGCTTACCAAATTTCATTAAAATCCTTTCAATGGTTAAAAATGACCTATTTGAGAATCCAGTACCCCATCCGTCTACCAATCAAATTTCATGCAAATCCGTGTGCTTCTATGCGCCTTGTGAATAAAAGCTATGTTGGCTATTTGTAGAATGACCTCTATGAAAAATTAAAACACTCCTATCCCACGGGAACCATACATTTTTCGTGATAAAGAGTAGCATGTGACCTATTTGAGACAATAATCTATCTCTGTAAAAATTTCATCCAGATCCGTTCAGTCGTTCCGGAGTTATTGAGCCACAAACATCTATACATCCATCCATCCATCCAAACTTTCACATTTATAATTCATTCAGAATATAAAGTCTTCCTGCATGTAGTTTTCTGTGACTTTATAGTTCACAGCTAGTTTCTACCGAAATATTAATGGTCCCAACCAATGGAACAACGATCCTATAGAAGCCCAGGTTAAAAAGAATAAGTAAATGACACGTACTGTCTCTGATTTAGATTTAGTGACATCTGCTATTTCTTACTGTGATTTACAGAAATTTTCCGAAATTTAGCGAAACATTTTTTAAAATAATGTTTAAGTATCTTTAAACAGATGGAAACCCTAAAAATATTTACTGTTTAATTAAAATAAAAAAACAAACCAAAGTCACACGGTATTGCATGGTGTCCCCGTTCCTTGCAGGAGCAAGATTCATAAACAGAGTAAAATGCAAAACTCCTATCCAGTGCTCTCAGCTGTATTTTGCTTGGTACAACTAAATAATCCTTTTCTGTACAAGAGATTGGTGCATTCATCAACAGCGAAAATTAAAGACAGAAGTTAGAATTTCATCTGATTTCCAAAACCACAAATCCGGATGACAAAATTCGGTGTCCCGCGTGTCTGGGCTTATACCTCCGATAGTTTGTTTAAAGCGGTTGAAGTCTTTGCTTAGCATAGTCACCAATTGGCGGTTACATTTGAATTTTGAAAGTAACGAATGATGAGGCTGTTTTGTCTTCGTTGAGTGCAATGTTACAGCGAATACTGACTTGATTGTCGGTTTGTAGACGAAAATATTTAACTTTGTTACGAACTGCTTCGCCATAAAAATAGCAAAGTATTTAAGTTATTTACTTTGTAATATAGGATACAAGTATAACTCGCTTAAAGCCGCATTATTTAATGATGTGAATATAAGTGTGTTTTACTGTACTACCTATTTTTTTTTAATTTAATTATTTTAATTATCATTTTGCCTTTTGTTCTTTAATGATTAGTGCAAAGTAATAACGTCCGAAATTAAAAAAAAAAGGAATCCTTTTCACACCGACCACTAAGAATTTTGTAACTCAATTTTTATTTTAAAAACTTTTTGGTTTAAATTAATGAATGCCTTCTTCCATTTTTGCCAAACAAATTTATTCATGAGGTTTGAATAAATCGAATTTCTCACTCAAGAAGTTAAGAAAGAATTATGTTAAGAATTTATTCTCTTACCAAAATACTTCTGGAAAAAAATATTTGTTATATTCTTTTTTCCCAGCAGAGAAGTATAAGTAATTGAAAAATTAGTTTGGAGGATTTTTAAGAACAAAAGAAACCAACAAATAAAATAAAATGCAAACAAATTTGATTAAAACGATTTCTTCGTAATTTATTTATATTTTTTATTTGAAGTACATAATTTACATCTTAAGGACTAATTTCACTAAGATCTTTTATTTATATAATATTCATCAAAATGATCTAAAATCCTACATGTGAGGTGATTTGTCAATAACCTTTATTGCCAGAGTTATATAATTTGGTAATTTTGCCAAAAGGATTTTCGTTTATATTATTTTATCTTCTATCATTGCCTTCGGTATCGTAAAACTACATATTTGTATTTTTGTATTGTGTATCTGAGTATAGGTTAGAGATATTATGTATTTTCTCAGGAGTATTAAATTCCTCAATTGAATTCCTGTCACGCTTTGATTGAAAAAGGGCATTTAATGGTCGAGTAGTAGTAGTGGAAGGCAATAATAGAAATCATGTAAGAATTTTGTATCGATATGATGAGGGATTTCAAAGACGGGTGTCTGTATATGTATGTACTCCATTATTTGAACAGCACGTGAGGCAATTTTATATGTTCTTTTATTTTAAGGTATCTTTCTATTCAGAAATTTAAAATTTTTCAGCTTATAATTAAAGAAGTTACCTTAATTCAATAAGAAGACCTTTAAATATTTGGCATAAGGGTTAGGCGATTTAGTAGAAATATTTAGCTTACCATATTCCTTATATTTTCTCCGGAAATACTTTTCCTTTTGAGAAAATACCTTCGTTAAGTTGTCACCCTGTTAGTTTTCTTTTTTTTTTCAGAATATGCCCTTAAAATATTCCCTTAGAAATACTCGTGCATATTTTTTAAGAAAAATCCCGCTGACTATAATATTCTGAAACAACACATGACAGATATTGGAGGCCCTCATAGTGCTTCTAAAGTTGCACAATAACATTGTTACTTTGACAGCTGTGCGATTATGTATGTTGAATTGGAACCAAGTTAAGTGAAACCCGGATTATGCATCAGCTTAAGACAGATTTTGAAAAACAAAAAAAAATCCTTAATGCCCGGCAGTTACGATAGTTCCCCTTCATATGTCAGCACTAAAATGCACAATGTTATGATTCTAGTAACTCAAGAGCTCCCAATTTTTTTTATAAGATTGTCCTAAATTTCTTGGACAAAGTTTTATGATTTTTGTTTGAAAATTATCAAACGAATACTTACGCTCAAAACTATTCTCGAACTGACAAATTAATGATTTTTTTTTTCAAAATTCGTTTTGTATCAAAAACGATTGATCAACGATGATTAATTGTGATAGCTTATTTTTTCCAAGCCCAATGCATATAGGAGAAAAAAGGAGAAATTGACTGAACAAATTACCTAATTATTAAATACAACAATAAATAATTCTTTTCGGACTTAGCTAAGCGCTGTGAACTGTAAATTATTTCTAATACGCTCCTCCTATAACGGGTGTGATTTTTTAGACTTGTGGTTTTCAATCTGTCAATACTTTTTTCGAAGTAAGTCTTTTTGACAGCTGTCACTTGACTTATGCTCAGTTCGGTTTGCTATTTCATAGTGAATAGACTTACTCCTGAACAACGTTTGCCAATTGTGCAAATTTACTAACAAAATAATGGGCCGGTGGGCGCGACGCATCCCGATTTTCACCAGAAAATTTTGTTCAGCGACGAAGTTCACTTTTCTTTAAATGGATACGCTAATAATCAAAATTGTCGTATTTGGAGTGATAATAATCCACAAGCCATTGTTGAAACGCCGTTACATCTACAGTCGCTGTTTGGTGTTAGGTGTGCTCTGTGGGCAGAGGGAATCATTGGTCCATATTTAATATGAAGTCGGCCATAATGTTACAGACAATGGGGAACGCTTTAGAGCCATGATTAATGACCTAAGCGTATTGGAACGCATTGGATTTTATTCGAACCAGCCGCGGCGGCCACTTGCCCAAAATAAGTTTTAAAACATAATGGCCTTACCCTTAAAACCTTAGCACTAAACCCTCATCTTTACAATAAGGCTAAGCTCTTGGCCATAACACTAAATTGTACCCATGCGTTTTATTTCTTCTTGAAAACTACACGTCTAAAAAAAACACCCGTTATTAAAATAAAACAAAACCTTTCTTCTTCAAGATTTTACATCCGGTGCTGTATTGTTCAATTCTTTATTCCTATATCCAATCAGTAGCTTCTCCGTATTAAGCCCATTCAGCATGGGTATATTACTTTTGTCTTACACTTACCAAAAAAAATAATGGTTAGTTAAGGGGTTAGCCCTTGCGAAAAAAATTACGTTTTTAAAAATTTTTCCCAAACCCATCGATATATACACGAAAAGAAAGCTCTATTGAATACCTATCCACCCCTGAGAACCAAACGCTTCTGCAGGTTCTGCTTCTCAAGATATTTCAAATCAAAATTATTACCATGATTGTCAAGCCAACTGCATTTGACTTGATTTGGAAGCTGATATCTCGGAAACCAAGCCTCGCAAAAAGCAGCGGTTTTCAGTACTTGAAAGTGATTGAACAGACCTTTCTATTAGTGTACAATTTGCCGATTGAATTTTTTTCAAGATTTGCGAAAAAATCAAGACTCTCTTGCGAAAAAAAATTACGTTTTCAAAATTTTTTCCCAAAACCATCGATATATACATGAAAAGAAAGATCTATTGAATACCTATCCACCCCTGAGAAACAAACGCTTCTGCAGGTTCCGGTTCTCAAGATATTTCAAATCAAAATCAAAATTATTACCATGATTGGCAAGCCAACTGCATTTGACGTGATTTGGAAGCTGATATCTCGGCAACCAAGTCTCGCAAAAAGCAGCGGTTTTCAGTACTTGAAAGGGATTGAACAGACCTTTCTATTAGTGTACAATTTGCCGATTGAATTTTTTTCAAGATTTGCGAAAAAATCAAGACTCTCTGGCGAAAAAAAATTACGTTTTCAAAAATTTTTCTCAAACTAATCGATATATACATGAAAAGAAAGGTCTATTGAATACCAATCCAGCCCTGAAAACCAAACGGTTCTGCAGTTTCTGGTTCTCAAGATATTTCAAATCAAAATTATTACCATGATTGTCAAGCCAACTGCATTTGACTTGATTTGGAAGCTGATATCTCGGCAACCAAGTCTCGCAAAAAGCAGCGGTTTTCAGTACTTGAAAGGGATTGAACAGACCTTTCAATTAGTGTACAATTTGCCGATTTTATTTTCTTCAAGATTTGCGAAAAAATCAAGGCTCCCTTGCGAAAAAAAATTACGTTTTCAAAAATATTTCCCAAACCCATCGATATATACATGAAAAGAAAGATCTATTGAATACCTATCCACCCCTGAGAACCAAACGCTTCTGCAGGTTCTGGTTCTCAAGATATTTCAAATCAAAATTATTACCATGATTGGCAAGCCAACTGCATTTGACGTGATTTGGAAGCTGATATCTCGGCAACCAAGTCTCGCAAAAAGCAGCGGTTTTCAGTACTTGGAAGGGATTGAACAGATCTTTCTATTAGTGTACAATTTGCCGATTGAATTTTTTTCAAGATTTGCGAAAAAATCAAGACTCTCTTGCGAAAAAATATTACGTTTTCAAAAATTTTTCCCAAACCCATCGATATATACATGAAAAGAAAGGTCTATTGAATACCTATCCACCCCTGCGAACCAAACGCTTCTGCAGGTTCTGGTTCTCAAGATATTTCAAATCAAAATTATTACCATGATTGCCAAGCCAACTGCATTTGACTTGATTTGGAGGCCGATATATCGGCAACCAAGTCTCGCAAAAAGCAGCGGTTTTCAGTACTTGGAAGGGATTGAACAGATCTTTCTATTAGTGTACAATTTGCCGATTGATTTTTTTTCAAGATTTGCGAAAAAATCAAGACTCTCTTGCGAAAAAATATTACGTTTCCAAAAATTTTTCCCAAGCCCATCGATATATACATGAAAAGAAAGGTCTATTGGATACCTATCCACCCCTGAGAACCATACGCTTCTGTCTTTGTATGGTTTTTCAATTAATAATTAAACATTTTCTCCGGATAAAACATGTATGTATACCTAATTAGCATTTTAGTGGAATTTAATATGTGAAATAATTTACCCATGGTTATTTTTGATGAAAACCTCATGAAACTCAAAGTATTCGCTGAGGAATATGAACAAATATGACGTGAAATTAATTTTTGTCTCAAAATACCAACAAATAAACTTTCTTCCAACCAATGCATCCGCACTTTAGTGCAGACTCCTCTTTTCTCAATGGACCATACACAAATTCAACTTCATAATTCCATCTGAATTTTTAAATCAGGAACAACAACTTTATGAAAGAGGTTCCTACATCTTGACACCCAACAAGAAAAAAAAAACATGACCAACACAAAAGACATATAACTAACGGTAGACAGGATAGTACAATATTGCATATTGCATATTGTTGTAGTTCACTCGAGCAGTTAAATTATTTCGTGCATCCTTTCATCCTTTTCTTTAGTTCCTTCTCGTGGGAAGGAGAAAAGTTTTTTTTTTTTTTGAAAAGACTTCTTGCATGTATTATATGATCGTATATTCCATGGTCTTTTATATTAGTTGAGCCAATATTCTGAAATATTGTGAAGTTTGAAAAGTACATTAGGCAGGATACAATAGCGGAGAGATATTCTATATTATCTCCATAAGGAGTTATGTGTGGTATGTCCTAGTTTGTGTATGCTTAATCATGCTTATGGTCGTTGCATACTCTTTTGGATTTGCTCCAGATGAGGGAAGAGTAGTAAGCTTTAGTGTATTTATGGTAAGGACTTGCAGTAAATATTTTATTTTTGGGTCTTTAGAATAAATAACCCGCCGCTTTGGATCTGATAAAAAAATTCTGTATTTTTGCGAACTCGAAAATAAAAAAACAAACGTTTCACATTCTAATGAGTATGAATAACCAACAACAACTTGAGTGCGCCACCACCAAGGTTTTCTCAAATTAACCCTGTTCTTTTGGTAAATCTATCGGCAGCAAAGCACTATTTCCCAAGAGAACGATCCGCAGCAGCCTGATTTATTCTATCTTTAAGTTGGTATTACCGAACTTGTGTCTAATAACTAAATACAAAAAATCTACAATTAATTTGTTTTTATTTTTTAAGATTAAATGCATTTAAGAATACTAAAACTTGCATTAAAAGATGCAAATAAAATTGAATATATATAAAGCAGTAAGAAATAACAAAAAGTTGAATTTTCTACATCTGTGTATTCCAAAATTTTCATTTTAAGATTATTTTATGTGTATGACGTATCTTTTCAATAAATCAGACCTTGTGGCAATGAAAGAGTATGTTTGCATTGTGTTTCCTTGCAAAAATGATCGCATTCATTATTTAACTATTAAGTATTTTTAAACTTCGTTTACATGCGGCTCAAAAGTAGAGAGGGTAATTAAAATGAGTTATATGAAATCCCCTTTTTGAATCGCATAATTGGGGTAACTAGTCCTGTTTTCATAAAAATTATTAACGTCGCAACAAATAAATACTGAAAATAAACGATTATGTCCACTTTTTTATTCACTGGTTGGACATCGATCAAGATCGTGAATTTTAGGGTCAAGTTATTTATCCACGAAGTCCATTAATAAAATTTGAAATTTGCTGACTAGACAATAAGCTATATTTTGAAATATTTATAACGTATTTTTTGCCAAAAAGCTCTAAAGTATCACAGTATTTGCAGATGGACATAAACTTACGTGCTGCTAATGAGTGCTTATTTATTACTAAACAAAAATATGCACTGACTTGCTCCTTAAATGCTTATTGCTATTCCAATTTTAGAGCCTTGTTAGGGGGCACTGCTCAAGTTTTAGTTAGATATTTTTTTAGGCAATTTGACGACAGCAGCTGACACAAAGCCACTCAAACATCTTTTATTTCAGATCTTTGATCTGGCAGTTTCGCACGAATAAGCTAACCTTAACTTTTACTTAAAGTGGAAGAGCTCCCCCTATCTATGCTTATTAATATGTTTTCTAAAGTCACAAAAATAAATAAAACGTATTGCTTGCCCAGTTTGTTGCGTTAGTAATTTGTATTTACTGTATGTGAATAGGTGTGAAACAATTTTTTAAAGAAAAGAACACATAATTAACCATAATTAAATCAGCTAACTTTTCCGTATCGTTCACAAATATATTCGAATAGTTTGGTTTCGGAGATAACTTTTCTAATAAATATGTGAACGTGCGCTTCGATATTCATTAAAGTCATCGGAACTACCAACTAAACAACATAATAACATTCGATACTCGAATAAATATCACAAATCTATCCAAAGCAGACTTCTGTTATTAGTTTTATCAAAAGCAGGCTGTTGTATTTGTAATGTGTGTAAATTTTGGTTTGCTGCCGATGTCATTTTGCCAAAAGAACAGCCCTATTATTTTTGGCTGGAATTATTTGCTTGTGGCTAAAATAGAAACAATAAGTTCCACAGTCTAATCGCCTTTGTCAATTTGTGATGTAATGCATCGAAATTCCAGGTAAGATGCATTCAATATTTCGCGAAAACATCAAACTACTGAACAAACATAACTCAGTCAGTTGGGAAGTCCACATTAAAAGTGAATTTTAAAACACCACAAGCTACCTACATGCTTTGTTAATATTATTGTATAAAGAGGATTTGGAACGTACCATTCATTTAAGAGTTTGCCCTTTATTTTTTATCTTATATGGCCTCTGATTCAAAATGGGTTTCGCCCGCTTAAATCCACACAGTCCTCAAAAACAAAAATAATATTCACTTATTGTTTGTGTTTTTCTTCACTATAATTTATTTTTAATTGATATAAATTATTTTCAAATGCTTTGTTTGTTTTTTTCTGTGCCAAAGCAGTGAATATATTTCTCACTTTTTGCTTTAGAATTTTTTCCACCTCAAATGTGAACACTTTTGACACTTTTCATTTGGTTGTTTTTGACCAAAAATAATTTTTAAAAATTGTGAATAATAATTTTTTTTAATTGTAAACGTTTTTGAAAATTGAAAAATATTCAATTTGCACTTCAAAAGAGGACTTCTAGGCTTAAATTATTTATTTATTTATTAATTTTTATTTTCGCCAATCAAGCTACACTGCGGTGATAAGGCACTTTTTAACCGTCTTAACAACGAATTAAAAAAAAGAATCTGTGAGTTCAAAAATGATTCACTTAGTAGATTTCTGGAAAATCTGACGACATATGCTTCTTCCGAATACTCCTTATGGAAAACAGCTAAGCGCCTAAAAAGACCTCAGACACAAAACACGCGAGTAAGATCTGAAGATGATAAATGGATCGCAAACCCGAAACAAAAGGCTGATCTCTTCGCTGAACATCTCGCGAATGTTTTTAAGCCATTCCCAGCAAACACAGCTACATATCCCTTACAGTTTGTTGATAGAAACGAGGAATGTGAAATATCTTTTGTCACACTCAAAGAAGTAAGAAGCATGTGTCAACATAAGTTGTCTAACAAAAAATCACCAGGGTACGATCTAATAACTGCTCAGGTTTTGAAAGAAATGCCATCAATAGCCTTCAAGAAACTCCAATTTATAATTAACGCATGTCTTAAACTAAGATATGTTACTCATCATTGGAAAATTGCAGAAGCTATATTGTTATACCTAAAGAAGGTAAGCCACCAACAGAAGTAACATCTTACAGACCAATATCGCTTGTACCAATCATGTCAAAAGTTTTTGAAAAACTGCTACTGAAAAGGCTTAACAAAATAATAGAAGAAAGAAGACTAATTCCGAGCCATGAGTTTGGACTTAGAAATAAACATTCCAGGATAGGCCAAGTGCATCGAATTACGGATGTCGTGGAAAAGGCACTTGAAGAAAAACAAGTATTCTAGGCTATATTCTTAGATGTTGCTCAAGCCTTTGACAAGGTTTGGCACTTGGGACTTGAGTACAAACTGCATAGGATCCTTCCCAGGCAGTACTACGAAAAACTGACATCCTACGTTATGAACCGACTCTTTAGAGTACGGTACGACCAACATTACTCGGAACTAAGCAAATTTGAAGCCGGTGTACCACAGGGAAGTGTCCTAGGACCAAGCCTGTATCTGTTATATACAAGGGATATTCCAGTGGACATCAACGCTATCAGATAAATCCGTTACGAAGGCTACACTAAAATTGCAAAATGCTGTCGATAAAGTTAGTGATTGGACGCAGAAATGGCGTATCAAATTAAAGGAAACAAAATCGACGCATATAAACTCTACTAACAAAAACATAAACAATGTTCCAATATTTATAAACAATACAGCAGTACCTTACTCCAATACCGCCAAATACCTTGGAATGACTTTGGATGCAAATCTTAAATGGAAAGAGCACATCAAAAAGAAGCGCGAAGGACTAAACTTGAAGAAAGAACTCTGTCCTATCTATCCAGAACAATAGTGTTATATAAGCAAGTACTGAAACCCGTTTAAACATATGGCATTTAACTATGGGGCTGTACAAAGAAAACAAATGCTGAACCCATCCAAAAATTCCAAAGCAAGGTCCTTCGTGGAATAATAAATGCTCCTTGGTATATAAGAAATAGCGATCTACATCGTGACCTTCAAATTGAAATGGTTACAGAAGTGGTTAAAAAACACGCTGTATCACACAACCAGCGAGTGCAAAGTCATACCAACTCCGAAATGGAGACCGTCTTAAATGTACAAGACAATGTTCGGAGATTAAGAAGAACCAAGCCTCATGACTTGATGGTCTAAAAGCTATGGGAAAGTGTAATATATTTAAACTTCCCCCAATGTGATTTACATATAAATTAAGATATAAAAATCATTTGTCGATTTTTCATAGATTGATCCTGATTTCACCGGTGGATTTAGTGCGGTAAGTGTCCCACACTACTCTGTACCGATTCTTACCGAGTGTCTTTTGAAGACTTCCATCGGATAAAAATAAAACAAAACAAAAATCAAGCTACATAACTATAAGGAGACTAATTTAAAAATAAATAACTTATTTTACAATAAAACTAAAATCAAATCAAATTCATTAAAAGCAATACAAGAATTAGTTATTATGTTTTTCATAACTTGTATTATGATTCGGAACATGTAAAAGATTACCATCTCTTCGTCGCAAACTACGAGTAGGTGCATACATATTGTACAATGAAAGTAACACCGGACAATTTATATTAGAACTGAGAACATGGAAAGCAAAAAGCACAGAATATAGTTTTCGTCTATGGACTAGAGGTCTTAAATCAATTAAACCAGATCTATTTTCATAAGACGGAAGTTCCTTATTTCTGAAAGTCTTCCGTAATGCAAATTTGGTAAATTTTTTTTGGATTTTTTCAATCCGAAGGTTATCCGATTGAGTATAGGGATTCCATATAACGCAACCATATTCCAAGAGTGGTCCGACAATGGATAAATTTAAACGTTTTGAGAGTATATGGATCTTCAAAAGATTTTGAATTTCTAATAATAAAGCACAACATAGAATTAGCTCTAGAAATAACATTATCGATTTGGAGAGAAAAACTCATTTTCGAGTCAAAGATAACTCCATGGTCTTTTTGGCTTGTTAATTTTTGTAAATATTGATTATTAATTTTGTAATTGTAACATAAAGGATTAACTATTCTAGAAGAAGTGACAACACTGCACTTATTATTGTTGAAATACAATCCATTCATATTACACCGATGAACAATATTATTAAGATCAACCTTTACTACTTTAGTCTAATGGAGACCTTATGCAGCTAAAAATGTTCAAGTCATCAGCATACAAAAGATAATTTGAAAATGAAATATAATTAGGAAGATCATTAATGAACAGAATAAAAAGGACGGGTCCAAAATGGCTTCCTTGTGGTACACCAGAAAAATTATCAATTCCATTTGAAATAACATCAACAATTTTCACAAATTGTTTTCGACCAACTAAATAACTTTTAATCCATTTGAGAAGAACAGAGTGAATTCCAAAGAGTTCAAGTTTTTTCATAAGAACATTGTGCTGTACTCTAACGAAAGCCTTTGAAAAATCAGTGTAGATAACGTCAACTTGCAAACAACTTTCCAAGCTTTGAAGACAGTAATTTCTGAACAGAGATAAATTTGTTGTTGTTGATCTACAACTCATAAGTCCATACTGGTGTACCGAACTATGATTTCGAACCAGATTATAAAGTTTAATTTTCACTATCGCTTCAAATACCTTGGGAATCAGTTGAAGCTTAGCTATTTGTCTATAATTTTCTACCAAACTCTTATATCCAGATTTATGCAAGGGAGTTAGCAAAGAATCTTTCTAAATATCTAAAAATACATCTTTTTGCAGGGTTATATTGAAAATGTAACAGAAAGGGCCAGATAAACTGGATTTACAATATTTTTAGAAGAAATGGCTGAATATTATCAGGTGCTACAGAAAAACTTTTGTCTAGAGATGATAAAGCCGTCAATACAATTAGGATTAGGATCAAATAGTGGTTGGGGAATTTAAGTTTTCTCTTAATTTTCACAACGATAATTGAGGACCGTTTTTGCAAAACTCAACAAGTCCAGTTTACAAATTTTTCAGAAGAATGTTTTTTGTGTGTGAATCAAAAAAATAAAGAAATGACCGAAAATCTAAAGTCTCCTTTCCACTTATATAGGTAACTTTGTCACAGTAAGCTGGAAGAATAGCAATAATGAAGTATCGAGTTTACAAAATATTGAGTTCCAAAAAACAACAGTTTTTTTTTCAAAATGAAACAAGTACACTTTTCTTGAGTTTTGAAAAAAAAAAAAATACTTAAATAATAGAAATTTTTTAAAAGTAGGTATGTTTCATTATTATGCGCAGTTTTCTTGTTCCTCGTTAAACTTTTCCTGATCTTCTATGGAGTCACCAGCGACTCCAGAAGGGATATAGCGATAAAATTAATGGGCATCATCCGGTATGACGAAAAACCTTCGTAAGTTTCTTTACATCTATCATTTTTTTCTGACACATTATTCGCCTTTGAAACAATATAGAGAAGGAATACTTAAATGCCCTTTTTGATGAAAAAAGTTAGTCCAATATAAGTGTTACTCACTACTTTTTAGTTGTAAGTGATAACTGTAGAGGTATTTTAAAAGGCGGCTTCGTGTTGGAAAGTAGCCTTTTGTTTTATAGATTTCCATGCTTTTGGAGTATTTGGAGTACTCATTCGACGAAACAATATTTTCATTTCTAAGCTTAAGTTTTCTATGCGTCAAAATACCCGATCCAGTGGCATATAACTATATGTCCTCTTATGGTAAAATAATGCTTTATGTCTAAAATTTTTTTTTCGAAAAAATACATTAGGCAGTCTTGGTGTTCCTTTTTTGTGAAGCGCGCGAATCAGAAAAAAGGCAAACCGTTAATTTTTAAACTGGAAATTTACCAGTCAACCTTGTAAAAAAAAACACCTACCAATCAAATTAATTTTTGTTGACTTTTTCGAAAATTCTAAGCACTTTGTTGAGTCTTGCGAAACCTCTTAGATTTTTTGTATGGAACTAGTTGAGTTTTATGAATGTTTTTTGGTTTAGTCAATGCGCTTTGAGGTATAAAAAATTTCGATACCCATATCTCATTTTTCGATTTTTGGCGCTTGTTGAGTTTTGCGAAAACGGTCCATAATTTGGATCGAACTGTTTATAACAGGTCTTCATATGCGGCCCACAGATTCATAATGGAATTCGATTTCCGGAACTTCTGTAGTTATTTATTTTTTCTTCGAACTTCATTTTTTCAACTAATAAATAAATTATCACATTAATGACGAATGCTTCATTTATACAAAATATTTCCACAAAACAGAAAGAATGTCAGCAAATCAACAACAGCTAACTGGTCACAACTTCCAGTAGAATGTATCTGCTCTATTGACCCGAATATGCTTCAACGCATAATTACAAAAAAGCTCCAGTGTACATAGATATACCTTTATACATATTTGTCATTATGATTGCCTGTTGTAATAGTGGTGAAGATTATTTCCAATCCTTATCCAGTGAACATTGAAATTGAGACTTTTTCAAGCAAAATACTCTTAGCATCCAAAAAATGTATAAACCTTTTTTTTGCATCTCTTAGACTGTGGAAATGTGTAACAACCACAAAAACGAATCCTTCTAAGAAAAATTATTCTCAATAAACATTAAAACTCCAAGGACTAACGAGAGAGGCTTATATAATATTCGAACTGACCTTGTCTCAATTTCAGATGTCCTGACGATAAAGGATGAAATGATACAAAGGTAAACCGAATTAATAGGAATTTTATCTCACATCATAAAAGAGAAGTACAAGAAAAAAAAATATAAGGAAACTGTCCGCATAATCGATAATAAAGATTGACTTGAAGTTTATCGACTCTAGAATTGCCTTTTTTCCGATGCTTGGTTAATACCCGTCTTTATGATCAGCCTAATAACATTATTGTGTATATACATACATATAAAATGTAAAAGCATTTATGTTTATTGACTAATAAAAATATCAACAATATAAAATGTTTTTTTTAATGGTACATACTTTTGTATATGCATTTGTTTTATTGCTTTACTTAATAAATAAATACCAACCGATTAAAGCATTTAACTATGAAAAAAACAAGGTGTTTCAGAAATGCATGGTTTCTTATATACCTGAGTCCATTTTTTAAGTAAATGTTGTTTTGCGGTGGAGCTCTCAGTGACATGGGGGTGGCCGTGGCGCGATAGCCGTGTGCTCGCCTGTCAACTTCATGGTCACAGGTTCGATCAGTGCCGTAGTCTATGTCTTCTTATTTTTCCATTAAAAACCAATTCTAAAAATAAATGCCATTCAATGAGATGCTGGTTTACTCATTACATGCTGTTTAGGCATAGAACTAACAACATGTGATTGAGTAAAACTAGTATACCGATAAAATATGACAAAGAATAAAAAAATTAATGCGAATTATAAGGGACATCTATAAATAAGACACGGAAAATTCTCCGCATTAGTTCAGCCGCCATCCCTGGAGATAAAATCTGAGACAACAACAACCTACAGTCTCCGAATATCGCGCCACACATCTTTCCTATCATTCTTTCTCTTCCTTAACCTCACCCTCACGCCTGCACTGTGTTGAAACATTTAAAGAATATTCATAATCCCTTGAGCGCGTGTAGATTATAAAAAAAAACAGACAATTTTCTGTCAAAAACCTAAGGAATTTTCCGCGATATATTTTTCCTTAGCTCTCCAAAAGAATTACCAACCAATAAATACAAAAATACATATTTTTATTCCAAAAAAGGATTTTTTTTTGCAAAGATTAACCGGCACAATATTTAAAATCATATTTTGTAAAAAAAACTATGAGTAGGTACCTGAAATTCTTTTTTTTTAAATTAAATTCAAAGAAAAACATTTTCATTTACAAAAAACTCAAAAAAAACATTTATTTCACAATTTTTATTTGCGATTATAGCAACTATAAGTCTGTCAGTCTGTCAGTCTGTCAGTCTGTCAGTCTGTCAGTCTGTCAGTCTGTCAGTCTGTCAGTCTGTCAGTCTGTCAGTCTGTCAGTCTGTCAGTCTGTCAGTCTGTCAGTCTGTCAGTCTGTCAGTCTGTCAGTCTGTCAGTCTGTCAGTCTGTCAGTCTGTCAGTCTGTCAGTCTGTCAGTCTGTCAGTCTGTCAGTCTGTCAGTCTGTCAGTCTGTCAGTCTGTCAGTCTGTCAGTCTGTCAGTCTGTCAGTCTGTCAGTCTGTCAGTCTGTCAGTCTGTCAGTCTGTCAGTCTGTCAGTCTGTCAGTCTGTCAGTCTGTCAGTCTGTCAGTCTGTCAGTCTGTCAGTCTGTCAGTCTGTCAGTCTGTCAGTCTGTCAGTCTGTCAGTCTGTCAGTCTGTCAGTCTGTCAGTCTGTCAGTCTGTCAGTCTGTCAGTCTGTCAGTCTGTCAGTCTGTCAGTCTGTCAGTCTGTCAGTCTGTCAGTCTGTCAGTCTGTCAGTCTGTCAGTCTGTCAGTCTGTCAGTCTGTCAGTCTGTCAGTCTGTCAGTCTGTCAGTCTGTCAGTCTGTCAGTCTGTCAGTCTGTCAGTCTGTCAGTCTGTCAGTCTGTCAGTCTGTCAGTCTGTCTGTATGTATGTATAGACACCTACAGCCCAAACGAGTGGGCGGAATTACTTCAAACTTGGTATATAGAGTTTTTAAGGTATTGTACAGAGGGGAAATTGAATTTGTTTAGCTCAAAAATTAACGTTACCTGCCATATAACCGTTACGTTCAAACCTATTTTTCTCGGAAACGGCTCTAACGGTTTTGATAAAAAAAAAATCAGTGCGGTTTTTTAACTACGACCGATTCTTTCGAAATTTCACACTTATATAGGTTTAGGTTGCCCAAATTATACCGCGTACCAATTTTTTCAATTAATGTTTTTTTGTATTTTTAAAATCATTTTTAAGAAAAAAAATTTAAAAAATTATATTTCGAAAACTGCGCATTAAATTTTTTTTCAAAAGTTATATTTATATCTATTTTCTGAATACCTATGAATTGGCGTTTTTGAATTTTGAATAGTACCGATATCGCAAGTAAAAATGCTTAGTCCGCATCCAATCCATGATCTTACTGAACCATAGAATAGAAGATAATCTGCGGATTAAGATTTTAAATTAATACAAAATAGAAAATCCACGAACAAAATCTACTACAATAAGTCCATCTCTTTTTATTCTATGTCCCTGTACATTTCGTTCTTAATGTCAATTCTTAGTCCTTCACTAAAACACATCTTTGATTCTTCGATGGTCTAGGGAAGACTAAGTTTGTAAATGTCAAATAGCAGAAATTCTGTTTTATTAATAGCATTTCGAACTTAGTGAAGTCCCCGGAACCCTTAGTCCATCGTTATTAATTTGGGTGTTAAGATTTCATCGAAAAAGCAGATATTTTTAAATTTATTTGAGATTTGATCCTGTGTCTAAGAAAAAGACGAAATATATTCATATTATCAATCCAATTATTTTCCATCTACCCAATTTCAAAAATTGAAATAACATAATTGAAATGGAATACATAATAGCTATTAGAGGAAGGCTATCATTTTTTTAAATACACTTATCGTACGATTAAAAAAAATAAACTATTTAAGACAGACAAATTCAAAAAAAAAAAATAATGAAGTTAAGCAAAAAATGCAAATCCAATAAACAAGGTACGATTAAATCACATTCAGATGCATTAGGGCGGTCCAAAAAAAATTCTATATATTGAAGTCATTTTTCTGTCGTACTATCTAATTTTTTTACCCAATTCGATTAAAGAACTGGCGAAACAGTAACGGACATGCCCATATTGAGTTTTTTCTATTGGAAGGTTCTTAAAAAATTAGTTACCTAAAGCTAAACAAGTTTGGCAAACCAATTATACAAAAACTCTTTCAAAGAGAAAATCATAAATTTTGTAAATTAGTACAAATGTACAAGTTCCTATTTTATTTGGCAAGCCAGTGATTTTGAGATCAACTTTAAAAATTTTTTGACTCAATGTACTCCGAACCCCGATATATTTTCCATTCTCAACATTGGTATACAAAATATTAATACAGTAAATTCGAGGTAAGGTGAACTAATAAAAAGGGGCCTATAGCTCAATACATAAAGTGCTTGTTGAACAAGTGAAATTCAACTACTTTTTAAAAATTGTGTAACTCGGAATAACAAGACTAGTAGAACTATAACAATTATTTTTACTATATTCAACAAGAGGGATATTTCGCTATACTCTGTCCCAGAAATATAGGCAGTTCACGTCTTATGGGAAAGCTTTTTCAAAATCATTAGGGTGTCATATTTGTGCACCATACAAAATTGGAAGAACTCCATAAAAAGTGTTTCGCAATATATATAAAATAATTGCATTGCATCTGACGCAGACCCAACGTCCTACTCAGCGCACATCTGAGTGTGGACTGGATTGCGTTTGCTGTGGCATGTGGCTGCTGCTGCTATTCAATTCAAGCCCCATTAAATATTGATGTGCTTTCAGAGTTACCTGTGTCGATTTGTTAGGTTTCTGTTGAGGTGCTTTTATTGATTTGAGAGCATTCAGCTGTTTTCTTTGAGGATGAACATTATTTGTGTAGATTTTCGAAGCGCGTGGTTAATTAATGTGAAGTGAAGTAAAAATGGCATCCGAAACGTCGAGCAGGTGGTTGAGCCAAAAATGTGGGAAATGGACATTTTTCGGAACGCTCTGTAGAAAATCTTGTTATAAACCTAGGTGAAGTTAGCAGCAGCAGCAGGACCAACTCCTTTTCTGAATAAAACGATTAAATAAAAATTCGTATCTAAAAAAAGGGTGGTAACCCTACATACTATTCTTTCATATCCGAGTCAATTTAAGATACACACTTCGAAAACCTTGTGAGAGCTTTCTTGGGTGACAGATTTATTCAATTCACTGTAGCGAGAATGAGAGGCGATTGTCCTATCTTACCTGTACTGCCTATTTTTCTGGGGACAGAGTATAGTTCACCGTTTCTTTAACTGGAAAGAATAAGCGTTAAAAAAATGAGAATAAACTTGTTGAATAGTTGATAAATTTCAACCGAGTGATGATTCCGGACTAGTTCAAAGTCAACAAGTTAGAAATAAACACTTGCAGTAGTGTTAATTAAGTGATTCCATCGGATGGATCTTGAGAATTTATTTAGTGGCCTAGAGATGATGAAGTTTTTTTTTTGATTCTTAATCGGAGAGTGAGTGTCAGGGAAAGTCAAAATTGTTCAAGGAAGGATTAAGCTTTGAAATAGAACCCCAAAAATTTCGTGTGCCGTAGAAATTATTGACTATCTCTAAAAAATTAAGTTCCCCCACTAATAAAAGTAAGGCACTAAGTATAAGGCAGAACATATTGATCGCATTACATTGGCTTCGAACTGGATTTCAATACCATGTTATAGGAGATGGTCATGGTGTTCACAAAAAGACAGTTTGTCGATGTATCAAAAAAGTCACATTTGCAATAAATACTTATTTTTTTTGCTTCGGAAATTTTAATATTCATCTTGGTAGATTTACTTGTTCAACTGATTCATTATTGACAAACATAGTTGAACAAGTAATTGTTGACTAGTTGACTTGTGGTTTTGTGTTATAGGCTTCTGGCCTGTTCATATATGAGCGAAATTGTTCACATTACCCAGCGTGGAAATTTTAAGGTATTCTGTGCGGTTGTTAGAAAGAGTACGCTGTGAAATGTTCTATTATTAATATGACTGTTAGACCTAACATCCTTTAAATGCAACCTGTGAATTGCACGAATAGTTAGAAGGAAACGAAATATAGGAAGGAATTTTGTTGTTGGCACATTGGATTTGAGAATTCGGTCCTAACTGTCTCGTTTTAACCTAGGCGGTATCCAATTAAAATTTGAGTTATAGAAAAGAATTTTTTCAGCAGCTGGCTTTTGTGTTTTAGTGTTTAAAGTATGAGTTCACTCTAAAAAGATTTTGTTGTTCACGACGTAGTGTAGTCTTAACAGAATTTTGTGGGTACACTCAATTGAATTGTTCACTCCACACCGATGATGTTCACTCCACCGCGAGTATACTGTAAATGCAACCATTTTTTTTTGCCAAATTCTTTTCATTTCTATCCATAATGTACCACCCTAACCTACACATTTATATGTATGACAATTTAAGTTCATACCATGTCAAATTGAATATCCCTGGTTGCATTGGATTATTTTACTGCTTTCGGTTTTCATTTTCATTTCTGATCAAAGATTCGAAAATTGGTTTGAAGATAAAACATTTATTTCATACCGAGTGACGTATGTGTTAACGTAAAAAAATATTCTGCTGCCAATTGTATATCCCATCCACATGGCGCAATAATTGCTTTTACCACGAAATTAAAATCTGAACAAAATAAATTTATTTCATGCTCATGCAAATAAAGGGACAGGCAGCGGCAAAAAAAGAAGAATTGTGAAAAAAAAATATATTGTCGTGGTTTTTAACAAGATTAAAAGAATATTGCATATCGTACTTAATGCCGAGATGCGGTTGCTGTTGACAGTATTTCACAGATTGAATCTAAAGGTTATGTCAGGCGAAAATAATTCATGCGTTGGACCATATCATTTTTGTCTGCCATCATCAAAGTTTTTGACGTTTTCTATCCTCCTGCTGTGATGGTGTAATGGTTCTTTGTGGCTGTAAATAAATTGACTTCAATTATAGGATTTTTACATTAAATTATTTAAATTAAGTAAAACTTTCAAGCCTGACTACCGAAAAGGTATTTTAGATTTTAATTATAATTTACATCTAGATGATATGGCTAATAATATTTAAAAGAGCAGTCTAGACATAGAATATTATGCCTCCATAAAATAATGGAACAGTCCAAAAACACCTGTTCAGATTGGTACATGGAACACGTGCTCAATTTTATTCATACCACCCACACTCTAATAATATCTTGCCATCTTCCACATCAGTTGTCTATCACCTGAGGCATATAATACCTTGTAAGTTGTATATCAAATCAACCGGAAAGGTTGGAAGGAAGAAGGCAAGATGCTCGTAGAAGGATTTGGTCAAGCGTAACTTTACGCTTTACTGATTCTTAACACATTTATGATTTCCTTGAGGACAGTAATGATATTATAAATCAATGCTTTTCTCTAATCTCATTGGATCTATGAGGTACTAGCAGATAATAAAGACAAATAAAAATTTAAAAGGTTAATTTCTTCAAGTGCCTTTAATATAATATTGTAAGTGTGGCTCTAAATCCATTGAAATAAGGATCAAAATTGTATCCGAAACAAATATCTACTATCTATTCTTAATAATTATTAAGGGTGGGTCAAAAATTCTCTGAAAAATGGAATAAGGGATACTCTTCAAGATAAGCGTTTGTGTCAATGATGACCTCTTCAAATCTGTTTCCTCCGTGCCAGAGGAAAGCAAAAAGACTGTCTTGGAGGCTTCCCTGTTGTAATATATAAGATAAGTCTACGAGGCATCAAGGCTGAGGAAAGTTCTCTCAACAAATTCAGTAATACTGAGCTTTCTAGCGAAGAATCGCTGGATCTACTACTAGACGCTCACTTCCCTTGTAGTTCCTTAGACATTAGAAGTTTGCACTCAAACAGGTCAAATATTCATAGAATCACAGAAGGTTTGATCAACAGGGACAAACTACTTGGGGCATTAAACAGCTTGAAACCTTACAAGTCAGCGGGACCAGATGGCATAATACGGAACTTCAGAAATCTTCTGATATTATTCTACCGATGCTAGAAAATATAATGAGAAGCTGTTGTGAACTGCTCCATATTCCCCAGACTTGGAGAGAAGTTATAAGGTGGTGTTCATTCCAAAAGCAGGCAAAAGTTGCCAAACAAATCCCGAAGATCTAAGACCGATTAGCCTATCTTCTTTCCTAAAACTAAAACTCTAAAAACTTTAGAACGATTGCTTGATATCCATATTCGCAACAACATTGACACTATACATTAGTTGTCTACGTCTCAACATGCGTACTTTAAAGGGAGATTATTGGAAACTGCAATACACTCACTTGTTAGCATTATCGAATAATCCCACCATCAGAAAGAATACACCTTGCTAGCTTTCCTCCATAAAGGAGGCGCTTTTAAAAACGTCAACATAGATGTAATCACAAAAACACTCTCAGGTCTAAAGGTAGATGGCTCACTTGGTGAGGAGTTGATCGACCAAATGCTGATAAGCAGGGTGATCAACTCAAAATTAGGTGTTACATCTTCAAGAAGACCTATTAGTAGAGTCACTCCACAAGGTGGTATTCTATCCCCTCAGCCATGCAACTTAGTGGTAAATGAACTGTTAAAAAATCTGAAGGAGGATGGTTTTAGATTGGTTGCCTATGCAGATGACGTTGCTATTACGGTCTCAGAAAAACCTCTTAGTACTTTCTGTGAACTCCTTCAATTTGCACTTAACAAGCTAACCAACTGGCAAGTAGCTGTGGATTAGGTGTAAACACCCATTTAACTGAACTTGTCCTCTTTACAAGGAAACACAAAATTCCGCACGTTGATCCTGCATCTATAAATGGTATAAATTTCAAATTCTCAGACGAAGCAAAATGCCTGGATCTTATTTTGGATAAGAAGCTGGAAATCCAATATACAAGATATAGTTAAGAAAGACACGGTTGTTCTTTTCTCTTGCAAGAAAGCCATTGGCAACAAATGGGGTCTAGAGCCCCACGTAGTCCATTGGCTATACACAGCGGTTATTAGTCCGATCCTTACTTATGGAGTGGTCGTTTGGTGGACTGCTTTGGACACTACGACTAATAATAATAAACTCAGTAGAGTTCAACGCATTGCTTGTATGTCTATAAGTGGTGCTTTGCGCACTACTCCAACTGCAGCGCTTGAAATACTTTTTCATCTGACACCCTTAGATATTTTCAGCAAGCAAACCGCAGCCTGCTCATCTATTCGCCTGAAGGATACCTCACAGTGGAAAAACAGCAGTTTTCACGGAGCCAACATAATGAACACGTTCAGTATCCCACATAGTAACATAGGCTACACCATACCCCAACCACTTTGTGATAAAAACTTTCGGATAAGCATACCCTCCAGATCGCAATGGGAGGATAGTGCTTTCTTGGAATATGGAAAACTTCAGCTTTTTCACAAATGGGTCAAAAACAAACGATGGAATTGGGGGTGGTGTTTACTCTAACAGACTAAATCCTAGTCTCTCCTTCCGTCTTCCTAACCGTTGTAGCGTGTTCCAGGCGTAATTAATGGCAATTACGGATGTTCTAGTCTGGCTTAAAAAAAGGTGATATCTGCTAAGGATACGAGTATCATCATTTTCTCCGAAAGCCAATCATCGCTGAAATCTCTGGATTCAAAATCCACTATCTCGATAGTAGGCCTCGACTGTTGATAATCTCTCAAAAAGATGGCGAAACAGTTCAACATTCACCTATGCTGGGTGTCAGGGCACAGAGATATTCCAGGGAACTGCAGGACTGACGAACTCGCCGAATAAGGAACAACACTACCCGTTTCAACTGACCACAGTGACCTGAGTATTCCAATCGCTACATGTAAATTTTTGCTAAGGATAGATGCTATGGAGAGGACAAATCTTATGTGGACTATTGGTAACACATATCTAGTGACAAAAAAGATTTGGCCAAAGCTGGATCTTAAACGCTCTAAGGCTTTGATCTCTCTATGCAGACTTAACATTTGCTCTACTATAGGTGTCATCACAGGACACTGATTCATAGGTAGATATGCTGCAAGATTCAACGTTCTCGCAAACGACTTCTGCAGAAGCTGTTTAGATAAGGAGGAGGAGGAAACTGTTCTTCATCTCCTCTGTACCCTATTCTAACAGACTATCTAACAGACGAAGACCTCTTCTAAGAGAGTTATTCTTCAGTGATATTAATGAACTGGCACAATAATTCTCTCCATTGCTTCATAAGAAGCTCAAAATGGTTTTAACTTCTTTTTGTGGACAAGAAACCCAACTCCTGTAGTATTACAACGGTCCTTTCTTTTTGGACTAAGTGTGTTAGTTATTTTTAACAGCTATCCGCCACTGTAAGCTAACTTAACCGAACCCACCTCCCAGCCACTTCTTCATGTTTGGAAACAAGAAAAAGTCGACGGTGGGTAAATCTGGGGAATATAAATAGATGCTGGGTGAGGGCGGAGTTCGTAGCCAAGCTCATGCAATTTTGCCATTGCGACTGCGAACTTCCTTGACAAACTGCGGTCGGTTTTGTTTCAAATCGGCTTAAAATCGATCTTACTTTGATTGTTGACAAGCACATCTTAGCCATCTTCGGCTTCGATTCAGCAGAATAAGTCTAGTGGTTTTAATGTTTCCTGGCTTCTGGTCTGTTGTGGTGAATCCAAGATTCATCCACGGTTATGAAGCGGCTCAAAAACTCAGTCCATTTCTTCTGGAACATTGCCGCCAAACAGCTGTTTTGAAGTTATCAAACTAAACCGTTTGTTGTCGATTGTGAGCAAACACTGTAACCATTTCTCCGAGAGTTTTTACGTCAAAGTATTTATGTAAAATCGAAATCACTCAGCCATGTGATAAACCTGTGCCCTCTTCAAGCTCACGCACTTTCACTTGTCGATCATTACCAAACTATGGATTTTATCGACCATTTCTGGTGTGGTATCCTCAGGTGTGCGAGCAGAAGGCTCGCAACTTGTGCTTAAACGACAGCACCGAAATTGAGTAAGCCATTGGCGAATTTTTCCAATCGATTCTGAAAAGCTTGTGTTTTGTTTGCGTAGTAGTTTTTCTCTGGCAAGAAATAGTATTAAAATAACACTTGAAATTCACCTTTCCTTTGACAGGTCTGTCTGAAAATTTTGGTTCGTTCTTTTGAATTTTGAATTCATAATTCAGTCAGGATATGATATTATATTTTAAAAGAAAATAGAGGATTTATTACAAAACAAATATATAGTTTTTGAGAATGAAAATATGGGCTATTTAAAAACGACATTTGATATTTTTTTCTATTTTTCTTTAGGGTTTTATTTAGGGTTTTATTATATAGCTATTTCATAAGCATTTTACATATTCTGATAAAAAATAAATAAACATAAAAGACAAATTTAGTGCGCCAGCTATTCATTTAATTTGATCATAAATATACTAATGATAAATTCCCTTAATAAAGGTAAATTTGTGACTACATGTTAGATTAGCAGTGAGAATACTCTCGCATGTCGGTCGCTAGTACCCATCATAATCACTTCCAGCCATTAGGGTAGAACACAAAGCTGTTAATTAAGCCATTAATGAAAGTTAGTTCTTTTAGAACATCATTGCTATGACATAGTTTTATTGCTTGTTCTACAGTGGTCGAATTACATATATGATTCCATTCCTTTTCCAAAACAATTCCCTTAATACTCGGCTTACTATAAAAGCTCATTAGAATACCCTTGAGCCTAATTTTTGATGTACCTAATGTCAAGAGTATAAGTTCATTCTTATAGCGTGCAGCACGATTGTAGAAATGTGAAATAATTTACTTTACTGGATTCTTTCGCTCATTATAATTGGCAAACATTTAAAATCAATTTAAGGACAATTGAAAAAGTTATCAAAGGGGGAGCCCTAAGATTGTATATCAGCAAGGGGAAAACGGAATGGAGTAAAGTGTTGAAATTCGCGTGGTGCTCCTTAAAAAGGAACATCTATGGATACTATTAGAGTACTTGCAATTTCGGGTAAAGTGTGACTTGGTGTATACTCCAAAGAAAAAGTTTAGCAATACGTCGGAGGTGAGTATATATGTATGTATGTAAAATTGGTAGGAAATTTAAGTATTAATGATGCATACAAGAGGAAAAATGGATTAGGCAACAATAGATGACCGAAAATATGGCGGTGATGACAAATTGAGGGTGCGAATGGGAAAAATTGTTTTTATTACGGTTTCTCATAAAATAAAGATCTACAACTTTTATTTTCAACATTTTTTTAAATATCATAAAAACTATTGAGTAAATTCCAAGAAACTTTATTTTTTTTTGTAATTTTTATTTCCCTGAAAATCAATCCAATCTTACCAAAATCTACTGCAACTTTTTAATATATAATAATTTAAATTTTTTGACGAATTTCGTTTGAAAATAGGACTTATTTTCCAACTGAATGAGTTGATAAATAAGAAAACTTAAAAAATTTAAAAATCTTCCTGCCAATAAAATAGTCATTATTTTCAAAATTGTTGTTAACATATTTTAACTGCTTTTGACACTGCCGACCGAAATGGATTATTCTTCAAGTTATTTCAAAAAGGAATGTCGCTCAAATTCGGACGAGTATTGCAAAATTTATACATGGCCACCAAAGCATCTGTTTGGAATGGCAAAAGCGTATCCGACTGATTTCAAACGAATTCGAGGATATAATTGAAGCATTGCCTGGAGGTATTGAATATGCAGGCACTACAATAAAACCACTCCTTTTTGCGGACGACATTGTCTTGTTCGCGTTCACACAACAGTCTCTTCAGTTGATGATAAGCAGACTCTCTAATTATTGTACGAGATGGAATTTGGTGGTAAATTTAAAGTTAAAGTTGGGGCAAATCAGCACTGGCATTTAAACAATGAAATATTGGAAGTTGTTCAAGAGTACAAATACCTCGGAGTCTGCTTTACAAAAACCTTAATATGGAAAGGCACCTAACCGAAAAGCTCTTGAAAGCAAAAACAGCTATAAATGTAGCATGGAAACAATGCTTCAGCAATAATCATACTGCACACAGCAGCAAATTTATAGTTTTTGAAGCAGTTTCGGAATCGGTCCTGTTTTATGCAGCGCAGGTGTGGGGAGGAAAGAAATATGAGCAAGTGGAAAAACTCCTCAGATTTTATATTAAACGGATTTTTCGCCTTCCATCAAACTCACCAAACTACATGATTATCTTGGCAACGGGCTTATCACCTTTGCTTATCAAAACGTTTAAACTTCAAGTCGATTACATCCTTAAAGTTTTAAATATGGCAGATGATCGTCTTCCAAAGAAAGTAGCTCTTCAAGCCATTCAAACCCAAACCGGATGGTTTATCCAAGGATTGGATAGAATTAGCCGAGCAGGTGGACTTTGAGTTGAATTACAACGAAACTGTTTCGTGGAAGCCAACTCTATATAGTTTGATCGCCCGTTTGGACCAAGCCGCAAGGGAATCGTACATGCAGCAAGCAGCAGGATCACTGCACCGAACGATTTATAGTAGCCTGGACTACAACCTTAACCTAAGAAACTATTTTCGCGACGATTATACAATAGTACAGATATCCATCATGTTCCGGCTAAGAGGAGAGCTCCTTAATTTGAATTATATACCACACCGCGAAGACTTACCGCTAATATGCAACCTTTGCAATATGGGTGAACGGGAGGACGTTTTCCACTTTCTTGGAAGGTGTGCAGTACTAAGAGAAACAAGAAGATATACGTTAGGCAGCGACTATCTATCAGAGGAAGCAATCTTGGACCTCCTTCACAAAATGAATATATATAAGTTATTTATGTATTGCAAAACAGCAGTCAGGTACAAAAACCAAATATTAAATGAAGCGTTTTGTATAAAATGTAACTTACTCTACTTTTATAAAGAAATAATTAGTTGTCAATCAGGCAGACGGCAATGCCATGTAATTTAGATTGTAATTAACAAAGTGTAATAATATTTTGTAAGAAAAATAAAATCTAAACTAATCTAATCCAATCTATTGTAACCTTTACTCACCTTAAATATTTAATTATTTATTAAATATTACATCAAATTGTCGTTTTGCAGAATTCTCAATAATTTATCAAATGTACGAAAAAACCGATCGTGAAAAAAACTTCTTCTTTCATTTCTGATTCTGTTTTTTCTTTATCAAAAGTACAATTTTTTACAATATCTTAAAGAAGAGGCTCGACTAGCAAAATAGTCTACTTGAAATTTTCAAAAAAAAAACTCAACATTTTTCCATGAACTTTGTATTTATTGAAAAAAAGTTCTTTTAGTTTCGATCTACAAGGTTCATTTGGAAACAAAAATCAAACGCAAGATTTTGATCAAACTTGACACTACGTTAATAAAAAACACCAAAAAAGTCGTAATCTTTTATTAAGTTCCAAAAAATAATGGTACCTGCCTTACATTTTTTTCTACCAAGCTTATTTTCTGGAAAATGGCTCCAACGATTTTAATACAAATACATCTGAAAACATTTTATTTTTTGACATATTTTATTATTAACAATACTTGTTGTAGACCTTTTTTAACTTTCGACATTCTCATTAACGTGTCTTTCCAAAGATTTCTAAGAGTGCGACTGGGCGATTTTTTATGAAATTAAATTCTAAAAATTCATATTGTTAATTCAATACTAATATTTTTTTGAGAAAAAATATAAGGAATATTCGTACATACAAATTAAGTAAAATACGACTTTAAAAACATATTAAGCCATTTTTACTAAGAATCTTGTGGAATCCATTCCGGCATTTTATTTTAAATTGAATTGAGAAAAAGTTAAAAAAAAATATTATTTTTTCTAAACAGAATACATGGGCTTTTAAAAATTATAAAGTAAATTTTCCCATTATATTATGCCTTAATTTTGAAATCACCAAATATATTTCTAATAATTTTAATACTAATTATTATTTTATTATTTTTAATAATTATTATAGTTTTTTAATTCAATTGTTCTTAAATGACGAATTTGGTAGGAAATCGATACATTGTCCTACGAAATATTTTTTCTCCGAAACTCCGTATTATAATCTAGAAATTCTTTATTAATGAAAAACTAATTTTATTTTTGAATTTTTGGTTATTTCAAATACTTACGGCCGTATTATTGCCTTTTTTTATAATAGTTTTGTTCAATACATTATACAAAATTGCAATTTTTTAGGATGTGCGAAAGTTTTCAAGAATTTTGTATAATGGATTTCAAGTTTAAAAAGTCAAAAATTTCATTGGCGATACAATGTTTTGAAACATTTCCAATTATTGCTTTTATCTGAACTTGTTTTAATGCAAAGCATGTTATGAAAAAAATGTCAATATTTCATATAAATGCAAAACTAATACAAAGAACCATGGCATTAACTAATTCAATATAATTTTCAGGGTTAAACGCTAAAATATAATTCAAATATATTATATTTGTCAAAAGCAATAGAGCCAATGTTGTTTTTTTTTTACGTTACGTAACATTTTCGATATGTTTTGACAATTTTGTCTTAGTGGATTTCCACTATGTAAACAATCCATTAATCACAATAACGATTTTCTAAAATGTTTTCGTCCTCATGTTGCGTTTTCTCAAATTTAATTAGTTTTAGGAATCGAAGGTGGGCCTTATCTACTTCAGACTCCCCTCCACACTTGTGAATCAATGAAAATATTTGTTTGTTATTCTAAATTTCACTAGTTAAGTAAGAAAATAAAACTCAAAAATTGTTGACAGAAAACAAAAATTCTTAGAATTTCCATTATAATTGTGTAAATAATAAAATGTTACGTATACGCCCTGTTGGTCTTTTTTGTTATTTACTATAAAATGATACATATACCTACGTGTACAAGTTTCATGAAGATATTGCTTGTTGATTTCTTATGACTAATGTGTGGGCTCATGTGGGCTGAGGCATCTTATAAAACTGCCCTTTGAATATGAGTGAAAAAAATTCTTAGAAATTGTTTTTAAACTAATTACCTTCAATGAAATCTGTGAATGGAAATTTCAACAGATATACTATGTAAAGGGTTATCCATTTTGCGGTTACAAAAGTATAGGGCTGGAATTCGACGACTGTCAAACTAAGCTGTCAAGCCAATTCTTTTTTTCAATTGAAAGTCTGACATTTACGAAAATGGATCGCTTAACTATCGCACAACGCATAAAAATTGTTAAAACCTACTACAAAAATGGTGATTCTGCCACAGCCACATATCGTGCTTTAAGAGGAGATTATGGTTTACATAATCGTCCAACTACGCAAGCAATTGGCAAAATTGTGAAGAAATTTGAAGAGACTAGATTGGTTCCAGATATTGTAATGCCTATGCATCATTGATTCGCTAGTACCACTGAAAATATCGCTGCTGTAAGTGAAAGTGATACCGAGGTCCCGAATTTGTCGATTCCTCGTCGTTCTCAGGAATTAGGACTATCTTACGACACATTATGGCGTGTTTTGCATTTGGATCTCCACCCACATCCATATACAGTCCAGCTCACACAACAACTGAAGCCAACTGACCATTCACAACGTCGTAGATACGTTGAATGGGTGCTTGAACAACAGGCGGTGGACGGAGATTTTACGAACAAAATTTTCTTCAGCGACGAAGCACATTTCTCAATCGGTGGGTATGTTATTAAACAAAATTGTTGTATTTGGGGTTTTGAGAATCCTCAAGTAATTGAAGAGAGACCATTACATCGACAAAAAGTCACTGTTTGGGGCGCTCTTTTGTCCGGAGGTGTGATTGAACCTTACTTCTTCGAAAACGACGATGGCACGACTGTCACCGTCAATTCGGAGCGTTATGGTCATATAATAGCCGACTTTTTTTTACCTGCTATTGAAGTATACTACTTGGAGAATATGTGGTTTCAACAAGACTGCCATAAGCCACATAACTCGAGCGAATATGGCTTTATTGCAAGAGACATTTCCTGGCCGCGTAATTTCTCATCGTGGCGAAATCAACTGGCCACCAAGATCATGCGATTTGACACCGCTGGACTTTTTTTTGTAGGGCTACGCAAAAGACCGTGCTTATGCAGATAAACCTTTAACTCTTGAGCACTTGAAAACCAACATTCGCCGAGTTATGGCTGAGATACCGCCCAATATTCGTCAGAAAGTGGTCGAAAATTATCTCAAAAGAATCGATGCTTGCAACAATTCGCGTGGTGGTCGTTTAAATGATGTAGTCTTTCACACATAATGTCAACATTCATGCTTTATAATAAAAAGAAATATCATGAAAAAAAAATATTTTAGGTGTGTTTTATTTACGTTTACTTTTGAAACCGCAAAATGGATAACCCTTTATATCATCTTATGGTATGATTGGTTTTGGTCTATTGCTGAGGCAGCGTCAGCGGGTCTAAAGAAAGTATTAAGACTCGGTGCGTGAAGCGTTCAGATGTCCGTTAAAATATCAATTTTAATTCGTTTCTTAATAACGGGTGATTTTTTTGCTACTTGGTTTTTGACGTTTATATTTTTGACAGATCACACATGACAAATTCCATGAACATTTGACATTTCGATTCAGTATTGTTTGCCATTTCATCATGAATAGACTTACGCCTGAACAACGTTTGCAAATTATTGAAATTTATTATCAAAATTCGTGCTCTGTGAAAAATGTCGAAATTATGAAATTATCGCAAAATTGTCTTCAGCGACGAGGCTCATTTTTGGCTAAATGGATACGTGAATAAGCAGAATTGCCGTATTTGGAGTGAAGAACAGCCAAAGGCAATTCAGCAGCTACCAATGCATCCAGAAAAATGCACTGTTTGGTGCGGTTTATGGGCAGGCGGCATCATTGGGCCGTACTTCTTCAAGGACGATGAAGGCCGCAGGGTTACGGTCAATGGAGAAAGGTACCGTTCGATGATAACAGATTTTTTTTTGCCGAAAATGCAAGAATTGAACTCGGTCGACATGTGGTTCCAACAGGACGGTCCCACATGCCACACTGCTCGCGAAACCATGCATCAATTGAGAGGCGAATTTGGTGAGCAGTTGATCTCACGTTTTGGCGCAGTCAATTGGCCACCAAGATCATGTGATTCGACCCCGTTAGACTATATTTTGTGGGGCTATGTTAAGTCTATTGTCTATGGGGACAAGCCAAACACGATTGCTGCCTTGGAAGCCAACATTGAACGCGTCATTGGTGAGATTCCGGCCGAAATGTGTGAAAAAGTTTGCCAAAATTGAACCTTCAGAATGGACCACCTGAAGCGTAGCCGCGGGCAACATTTAAGTGAAATTATTTTTAAAAAGTAAATAGCAGAAATTGATTTATCGATCCAAATAGAAATTTCATTCACTTTTTACAAGTTTCTGTGTTTTTTTGAATTTTCAAAAACCAAGCTCTTAAAAAATCACCGTTTATTACAATAATTTGACTCAAAAATATTTTAACAAGTTATTTCATATACTTTATAATTGGTTTCATTAAAATAAATTAATATAACAATTTCATATAATTTGGGATAGACTCCCCGACCATGGTCGAAACCAAAGGCACAAAGTTCGAGGGATAGAGTCCCCGGCCCTGGTTGGAACCAAAGGAACAAAATTTTCGGCACTAAGCTAACCACTGCGAAAATTCTAGCTAGTCTACCACGTAATCAGCAGTATGTTCCTATAGATACTTTGCTTACGTAAACTAGATTGGGACATATATAACTCCCAAGGTAGAAGTTCATTCTTCTCCAGACAAATATTATCTCCGCTTGATATATTTTTAGTAACAAGAAAGTGTGAATTGTAAGAGTGCAGAAAACCTCATTCATATGTAACTCATATGTCATGATGTTTGATTGATGATGATGTCCTGCTTTCAATATAAATCGTATGGTCACGTGTCTAGCTTTCTGACGATGCTCTGCATATCTGCTCTTTGGGGGTAATAGCTTTTGAATTTGAAAATTCGATTAAAGCTGAACTGGCAGTTAGCTCGTCGATAATGGCGATGTGTAGTGGAAATTGGAATGCCGATTTTTTGGTAAGGTTAAATTTTTACCTACCTTCGTTACAGTAGGTTGTCTGTTTTAATTTATAAAAAAATTATAAAGAAAATCGACACAGTCTTATATTGCATAATAATATGCAAATATAGAGAAAAATCTAATTATGTCTGCTACCGCTATATCCACATCCACCTTGACCTCAACAAACTCGTTAAAGATTTAAATTCCAAGGCAACTCTGCAGACATTTTCATTGATAAAACTTCACTTATTTCCACCCAGAGACTCATAATAATTGTTATTATTTGGCTGTTTAATTTCCTAAAAAAAAGAGCCATTCCTTAAAAGTCTGCAAGTTAAGTTCCTTAAAATCAACTGTGAGGAATTTAAACACTCAAAACTAACCAAAAACAACCTATTTGAATTTAAATTGTGGCCTCAGGGAAATCACGCACGAATTATGTACGAATTTAATGTTCCCTTATTACTCATCTAAAGTGGTCCATTATAAATATGTAAATAAAATATTATTCCACCGTTGAAAAGCACACAAACATCAGTCCGGAAAATTTTCTAAATCGGCAAGTTCAAATTTAGTTCAACAAAAGATCTTACACGGTCGACGAAAAACATCCTTATATTTGAAATCCAAATGCGTGTATTTTGACATTGTTTTTTTGAGTTTATTTTAAGGGGGGTTGGAGTTGGAGAAAGAAGAAAAACATAACGCTTCTATGTTTTTGTTTTCAAGCTTAATCCTCATCAATTATTCCCAATAAAGAAGCTGTCTTGAATTTGTATTTCTAATTTTAAATGTTCGCTGCTTTATTTTTCATGATTCATTGTTTATTTATGGTTCTTGTTTTTTTTTATTTTGTTGATATTTTTAAAAATGCTACGATGTTTAAAAAACCAAAGTTCAGTCCTTTTATCACTGTTCGTGCGTATTCAGAACAATTTCAAACACTAATAAATCCATCAGTGTAAAGTAGAATGTTTTTATTTGGACAAATAAGCAAATTGGAATGAGCACTTTAATGCCACCCACTCCAACCTCCTTACTTTCAGAGGCATTATACAAATTATCCAACTAAGTCGCATGCATTTGTCCAAGAATATTTGGAATATTCTTACTATCCTTTTTTAAACAAAAAATAACTTTTTATAAAGTTAAATAATTTTCTCTTCCACGAAATAAGAAAAAATTGTTGGAAAAACTTGAAGCACGTTTTTGTTTTGTGGTTTGAATTTTTTGTATGTTTCAAACCAATAAGTGAAATCGAAGATTCAATATGACAATTGAAATTAAAATAAAATGAATGAGTTCCAAAAAACCTTCGTTTAGGCATAAATTCTGAAAATAAGAAAATATTATTAAACTGCAGGGTGTCCGCCGGGAAGGTATACTACTTTTTTGTTTATAATTTTTGATTAAATGAAAGAGAATGGATCGTATATTGATAAATGTTTTATTTTTTTGGGGGTGGCCGTGGCGCGATAGTTGTGTGTTCACCTGTCAACCTTATGGTCACAGGTTCGATCCCTGCCGTAGTCTATGTCTTCTTATTTTTCCATTAAAAACCAATTCTAAAAATAAATGTCATACAATGAGTTGCTGGTTTACTCATTACATGCTGTTTAGGCATAGAACTAACAACATGTGATTGAGTAAAACTAGTATACCGATAAAATATGACAAAGAATAAGAAAAATAATGCGAATTATAAGGGACATCGATAAATAAGACACGGAAATTTCTCCGCATTAGTTCAGCCGCCATCCCTGGAGATAAGATCTGAGACAACAACCACCTACAGTCTCCGAATATCGCGCCACACATCTTTCCTATCATTATTTCTCTTCATTAACCTCACCCTCACGCCCGCGCTGTGTTGAAACATTTAAAGGGTATTCATAATCCCTTGAGCGCGTGTAGATTATAAAAAAAAAAAAAAAAAAAAAAAAAAAAAAAAATTAATGTCGGCAATTGTGTATGGAATACAATATCAGGTAAATATCCGCCTCTGTTAGTCTCACAAATGCGAGTACTTTTGAGCACATTTTTCATTAATTCATTAATTTCATCACGAATATTTTTTTTGAGGTGCTCACGCGTTTATTAAGAAGTCCGAAATCAGGCGACCGTGGATGCCAACCAACATCACCATTTATTGAAATAACTTGTTGTTGAAAGAGGTCTCGCCGTAATTCCATTGTAATCCTGGCTGTATGCGATGTGGCACAGTCTTGTTGATATCACATGTTAATGAAGCCCAAAGCATGCTGTTGTGGCGTTTTTCAATCATATCACGATATCGCTCCCCATTCACAGTTACCGTTACGCCGTTTTATTTTCAAAGAAGAAAGTTCCTATGATTCATCCTGACCAAATTGCACACCAGACTTTAACTTTTAATAGATGCAAAGGTGACTCATGAATAATTTGAGGGTTTTCCATTGCTCAGAACCGACTATTCTGTTTATTCACATATCGATTCAAATGAAAATGTGCCTCGTCACTGATTATGATTTTTTTTTTCATAAAAATCGCGGTTATCATGGGCCAGCTGTACCATCCTATTGGCATATGTACGGCGGCGTAAATGGTCTTGTAGAAAATGCTCTTGTGTCAACTGAATCTTAAATGGAAACAAATGCAAATCCTTGTGCAAAATTGTGGTCAAGGTTGCTCTTTGAAGACCAAGCTGCTGAGCACTTCGTCGAATTGAGGTTGACGGATTGTTTTGAACTTTTCTTTGAGCAGCTGTAATGTTTTTTTTGCCGATCTTGCAGAACGTTGTGGTCCATGCTTGGGCCTATCACCTACAGACCTTCTTTCTTCGAAATCATTCACTACACAATAAATAGTGCGTTTTGTTGGCACGTTGATTCTCCCAAAAAATTTCATGTAACTTTCTCATCGTCACAGTAATCGATGATTAATTTTGATACAATGTTGGTTTATCGAATATTTTTCTATAATAAATTTTCCAGGTGTCTACTTCACGACTGCCAAATATGAACTGCCACGACTAATGTTTACCAAAATGGCGGCAAAACAAAGGGGTATACCTTCACGGCAGACACCCTGTAGTTTAGATTAAAAATGGAAAATCTTAAGCATTTTGCTCACCTCAACCGGAAAATTATAATAAATCAAATGCACGACTCGACCGCACGTACTTGCTTTAATTTTCGATCACATTGTATGCCAAAAATTCTTAATAGAAACGGCTAAATATATTTTTTAAGTCGTTTTTTACTTAATTTTTTTATGTACAAGATTTCTTTCATATTTTTAAACAAAAATTGGGATTAAAATTTAAAATATTTAATAGTATAAGCTTAAAATCAAAATTTCAGAAAAAATCGTCCACTAGTTTTCGAAATGTTGAATTTTCAAAAAAAAAATATATTTTTTTTCAAATATCAATAAAAAATATTTTTCGAAAATTTTGAAATGCTGTATTATTTAGAATTCGAAAAACCTCCTGTATACAAATTTTGATCAAAATCTGTTGAGCCGTTTTCAAGATATTAATATGGTAGGAAAATGTTTATGGCAAGGGCCGTTATTTTTTTAGCTAAAAAAAGATTCAAAAATCTATTTTAGACAATCACCTAAAACGCCTAAGTACCAAGTTTGAAACAAATCGGTGCAGCCGTTAAGGCTGTAGAACGCTCTACAGACAGACCGACGGAATTGCGGTACCCACTTTTTTAGTGTTCTCTTTTATCGTAATGTCAAGTTTTATTAAAATCTCGAGTTCGATTTTGTTTCCAAATTTAAAACTTGCCCTATAGTACCTATATCGCAGGTTAAAATGGGCAGGTTTTCGAGACATGATTTTCTTGATTTTTTTTCTCAGCTTAATAAAACAGCTTTAGAATAAAGTCGACTTTAGAATAAAATTTAAAAAGGTCGGTGTGAATTTCAAAACTTAAAATTCTTAGCGATTTCGAAACAAATCACTAAATTAAACACTCTTTTCAAACTTTTAAAATTTAGTACCATCACTTTGGACTCAATCTTACATTTTTAGTTTTTATTTTTTCTTGCAAAACACCAGTATTAGACCTTAAAACCAAGTCAAAAAAAATAAGAAAGCACTTCATCAGAGATAGCTTTGTACAAAGAACAACAAATTCCCTGAAATGGTAAGAAAAAGCAAATTTGAAACAAAGTTATGCGTGTCGAGACAAACAATCAAATGAGGTGCACAGAACTTACATATACAGCACGTGTCCTTCTCAGCACTCAGGTGCTTGTCGTTTTGTCAAAAAACCGAGTAAGGAATTTTATGATTTTTTTATTTGTCGATTTCCGCAAAAGGTAATGATTTACCAACCAAAAAAAAATAACACGACGACAAATATGTTCTTACTTCTTTAATATTTTTCGTGCTAACGATGCCAGGTTGCAAAGTAACACAAGCAAGGACACTTTTCGTAAATTATTATGGTAAAATTTGTTACGTTTTCTCTCGAAAAAGTGTTGAAGTAACATCCTGTCAACCATATTGTTTTTTGTATTTTTTTTTTGATCATAGATGACAGACTTATATATGTGAGAACTTTTAGAAAAAGTCTACTTTTTTTGTTGCCAAATTAAGGATGAATAAACTTGATTGATGGGTTTGTGTTAAGAATTATGCGTTTAAATGGCGACAGGTGATGCGAATATTTTCATTTGACTATGATTTTTTATCTGATTAATGTTTAATTTTTTGGGTGTGGCTGCAAAGTTTTTCATTTAGTTAATGTTTTGGAAAGAAGCTATAATAAAAGGTCTTATGAAATTGAGTAAATAAAATTACTTTTAAAAATGTGCAGACAATTTAAGTCACGTCTAAAAATATATTGTATTTTTATTTCAAAAAAAAAAACAAATATGTATTTTGTGTCTGTTAAATGGCAATAAAATTTAAGTAGAACATAAAATGAAATAATTAAATGGAATCTTGCTCCAGACGAAGAAAAATAAAAAAAAGTAGTCGACATAGCTGCGATAGCACAGGTTTTTATTAGAATACTTTAAAAAATATGTATAATCAAACAAGACTTTTAAAAAGATAAAAATATTAAAACTTAAAAAAATGGATATGTAGGAAAAAAACAAATTGAGAAAATATGATAAAATTAGTTATTTTTTATATATTTCACATTTTATTAAGCTTACCAAGTAAAACTTGACACCAAAATGTCACATTTATTTTTAAAATGTTATTTTATTATTTAAAGACAAATTATCCTAAATGCGTCTTATTAGTTTGGAATTTTTGTAAAAAAAATTTATTAGAAATTTCGAACATTAAATTCCAAATTATATTAAAAATTGAGACGGTTATTTTATGAATTTATTTTATTCATAAATATCATTTTTCAAAATTTAAATAAAAACTGAAATTATTATTATTTATCGAACTTTACTAAGATATCTCAGTAAAATGCACGACTGGATTTTGTTAGAAACGGCTAGCTATAATTTCATACATTCTCTACTTAATTTTTATATACAGCATTTCTTAATTTTTTTTATTTGTTATGGCAATTAGAAGAATAAAATAATAGGAATTTAAAACATAAATTCAAAAAAAAAATATTATACCCGTTTTCTTAATATTGAATTTAAGAAAAAATCCTGAAACGCAAACATTTTTCATAAAAAAATATTAAGAAAAATATATAAATTGTTGTAGCTTTGCATAAAATTATTTTAATTTTTGGTTATTTTAAAATTATTTTAGAAAAAAGAAATTGAATCGCCAATTTAAAGAAATAATTAATAATAAATCTTAGTTTAAAAAAAAAATCACTAGCCAGTTTTTGAAAAATCGGCTTTGAAAATTTGAATATGCATTATTATTTTATACTTTTAAGGAACATTCTAATAAAAATATTATTTCAATAGGTACGCCCAAGAGAAAAAAAGTCCAAAAATATAAAAAGTGGCCCTATGGGAAGTACCGTTAATAAGAACACAAAAAAATATTGTTTTTTTTTAAGTGGGCTGCACTAACATAATAACACATTTTTTATCAACATTCTTGGATCGTACGAACTTGCTCTTGTAGCTAACAACTTTTATGTAGCTATTTATGCTTTTATGTAGTTTAGTTAGTTAGGTGTAGTTATCCTATCCAGGCGTGAAGCCTATGTTGGTAAGATTACCTTGATTCGTAGTATAATGAATTGTCGAATTAATGATTAAATGAATAGTTACATAGGCACCTACCTACAAATGTATATTTAAATCTAAGTTATGGATTTTAATTATGTAAGTTAGGAGAATAAAATATATCTACATATATGGGCATATTGATGGAACCTAAGTATGTAAACATGTACATATAATAATGAAATATAACTTTGTAATTTAGGTGCATACATAAGATTCATGTGATTCTTAGACACATATATGTATATATACATAAATGTATAAGGGCTTACATTGTATTTAGTATTCAGTGATGTAGGCAAAAATTAGTAAAAAGGGAATAATAATAAAATAGAAATAAATGTATAATTCACATACTTAAATGTTTTTATATTGCTTAGTCGTTATGGTTTGAGGGGAAACAAAGATGCAGTTTGAATTCGTTGAAAAATAAGAATATATCAAACAAAAAATTCCAAAATCGTTGGAGCGGTTTTTTAATAAATTATTTTTTTGTGCTTAAATTTTTTTAATGTATGAAATTTGAAACACCATTTTGAAGATATTATTAATATACATATAAAATTCAAATAAAAACATTCTGTAACTGCTTTGTGAAAAATCGATTTTTCAAAAAAAAAAATTTTTTTTGAAAATTTGGGTATGCAGTTTTTCTTAACAATTTTAGGGAGCATTTGACTAAAAAAATGTATTGTAATCGGGTCATCCAATATTGAGAAAGTCGAAAATATGAAAAGTGGTTCTATCAAATAAGTACGCAAAAAGAAATATTTTTATACTTTAAATTGAACTGTACTAATTTGAGAACACACAAATTTTTTTATAAAAATTCCTGGAGGCGTTTTCGATAAATACATTTTTTTCTTAACGCTTTTTTAACTTTTGTATGGGAGGTACCGTTGTTTTTTATTTTAGAAAATAGTTTTTTTTTTAACTATTCAAGATAATGTCAAAAAACCACTAAATACGAAGTTTCGTAAAAATCTATTGAGCCGTTTTCGAAATTTTGAATTTTCAAAAAAAAAAATTATTTTTTTGAAAATTTTTGGTATACAATAGTGTTTAAACTTTTTAGGAGCTTCTGCGTGAAATAATTTAAAAAAATCAGATTAACCGTTTCCGAGAAAATCGAAAACCTATAAAATGGTACCAAAAATAACAATTTTTGTCAAAAAAAAAAAAAAAAAATTATCAAATTGTACCCTTTCCCATCATTATTGAACTGATTTTTTTTATAAAAATCGTTGGAGCCGTTTCTGAGAAAAATAAAACTTTTGTTTTTGGCCAAAAAAAAATGTATGGGATCTACTGTTATTTGTCGTCTTAAGAAAAATGAAAAAAACGTGTGGGCATATAATCGAAAAAACAATATGTACCAAGTTTGACGCAAATCTATCCAACCGCTTAGGCTGTAGACTCTAGGACAGACAGACAAACTGACAGAATGACAGACAGACAGGCAGACGGAATTGGGGGATCCACTTTTTTGGTGTTCTCTATGATCGTAATGTCATGTTTAATTGTTATTGTTTTACGAATACATTACTTGCCTTAAAGTACCTACAATCGCAAGTAAAAAAGGGTTCTTACTATTAACCGCTGTTTTTTGTCTGCCTTATGGTCGAGTGCTCAAGAAACTGTCAAAAAACTGCTGTATAAAAATATTCCAAGAAATGCATCTAATCGTTTTCGAAATATTGAGTTTAAAAAAAAAATGTTTTATTCTTACATAATGTAGGTAATATCGGTTTGTGTTTGAAAAAAAAAATCGAACTGGAGATTTTAATTAAATTTGAAATTACGATGATAGAGAACGCGAAAAAAGTGAATCTAGCAATTCCGTGTGTTTGTATGTTGGTCGATTTACAGCCTATATCACTACTCCAATTCTATTGAAACCTGTTACTTAAGCGTTTTGGGTAATTGGATCTATTTTTCAAATCTTTAGACTCAAAAATATGGGTACCTGCCATACAATTTCTTGGAGAAAAATTAGTAATTCTCAATTACCTCACAAACGACTCTAACGATTTTTGTAAAAAAAAAAACAGTGCATTATCTTTTTTATAGTCTACATTTTGGGTTAAGAAAAGACAAGACTAGACAAATGCCATTTTATATTAGTTTTTTAAAACAGACGTTCGCCCTTAAAAGTGTTAAATATTCCCGAGCTTCGCGGGGTTGGGGGCTACTGAATGTGACAGAAAGTCGAATGGACTTTTAACCCTCTTGGGCCGCACAAACTCTACACCGTCATTGTCACCCTGTTACACTGTTAGCATGTCACGTCGTTAAAAAAATGTTTTACAGATTAAACATTTTTATAAAAAAAAATTAATTAATTAACCGTACATGTCATAGAACCATTTTTTTTTATTTTCGACTCTTTCATTAATGGCTCAATGGATTTTAATAATAATTTCTACACTGGAGCGGTAGGTGTTTCAAAATCTTAATTATTATGGCATATCAAAATTTTCCAAAAATATTTTTTTGGATTTTTATAAAAAAAAATATTTTTTGTGAAAATTCAATATTTTGAATTATTTTTTTGAAATTTTGTTTTAACTTTATATTTTTATATACTCTTCGTGTTCGATAAAGGATATGTACACCTCTTCATAAAATTAGTAGATAATAATTATCGAAATGTTCGTTTGCTCATCTAGGATACGTTTAGTTCAAATACAAAGTTTTTATTTTGTTGATAATCTTCTCGAGAACGGACGTATTTAACTTTTAATATATTTCCGACAAATTAAGATTTTTGATTAAGTAAAATTGACAGGTAAAAATAGAGGTAGGGGAGACCGGGGCCAGACATAACATGGGTAAAAAGTAACAGCTAAATAAGAAAGGGTTCCCCTGAAAATTAAGAAACGCGTGAACGAGAAAATTGTTCTTCTACTTCAAAGCTAACGTCAGGTATACTGAAGCCGTGAATAGGACATCCTAAAGAAAAGTTATAAGGTTAGTGCCCAAAATTGATACGTCTGTAACATTATATTTTCTTTGTATTTTTGGCATTCCTCTTCACTCGGAAGAGATATATTTCTTGTTGTTTTTTTAAATATTTATTTATGTATGTTTTGGTTGAGTTTATGTAAGTAGTTGAGCAACGAATGGTTTTCGTTTTTTTTTTTAATTGAGTGACTTGTGTTAAATTTCATGGTGTGAATAATTGTAACATTTTGTTTGGGGTACGTTGTAACAAATAAAACCAGACTTCTTTTATATTTTCAAAACACATTTTTGAGATCCAAGACGATGGAAATGGTGTTCTTTGCTTATATTTCGTTTTGCTTAATTTTTTTCTTTATTTTTTAGAAAAAGAAAAAAGTCGATGTGACGTATATCGTTGTCAGAAGAGAAAAGAGGTCGCTCATGTGTTTTCCTGGCTTGCTAATTAGTTAAATCATATGCATATATGTATACCTTATACTGGTTTTGGAATATTAAATTACATTCCTAATTTTTATGCGACCAAATTCAGTTTTTTCCAAAAAAATAATATTGATTTTGTGTTTTTTCTAGGAACATTAAGAATTAATTAGTTAATTAAATTTGTGAAATAATATAATAACTTTTAAATTTTTAATATTAATTTCATAAGTTTAAGGTGTTAGTAAGGTATATTTGCTATATTTTTTTTTTGATAATCTTGTTTATAAGTTGATAGTTTTTTTTTGTTAAAGAAGATGACAGGTTTTGTTACAATTTACCCCGGTTTATTTTACAAGTTATATTCTTACAAATTCTGATCTGTATTTTTCGGTTTTTTTATTGGATTTCGTGGCTAAAATATTGCTCTTTAAACAAAAAAATATTTGGCTAACTCATTTTCAAAACCTAAGCAACAGCATCAATCTTAATAAAAAGTGTTACTTTTAGCCCGGTCTCCCCTATTCAAGAAAATTGGCTTGCCTTAATTATCTAATTTTATTTAAATTTTCTACACAGATACATATCAAGAACTGTGATCATTTTTCAAGTTCACTTTAAAAGCCTGAGGGACTTTAAGGATATTATTAAAAATTCATTTATCAGTAGTAGACAGTAGTAGAAAGTTTTCGTGGAACTATGCTCTATTTCCGCAAGCCTAAAAGGTACGATTTGGCATAAGTATTCATAGGATAGCAGATATCCATATAATTAATTGGATTTCGGACGTCGTTGTAACTTTAAGCTAAAAAAACTTTGTAAAAGGGGTGTAGTCCTTCGATAATAGGATCAACATTAAAAACAAAATCCATCATTCGCCGGCAACTTTTAAGCTTATATTTATCTTCGTCTAGCTAACGGTCTTTAAACATGCAGATATTATATTTAAGTAGATAATTTCAATAGAAATACTTACGCCATTTCCTGGAAAGTTGGCGTTTTCTCTTTTTCATTCAGGTTGTGAACAACTATTTTTACAACAACCTAGATCCTGAAGAAAGACGAATTGCCATAATTTGTTATCTCGTCCCATTCATTTTGAATTTTTATCAATATTCATAAGTAGCTCTTAACCTACGCTCTACCTATTCTATATCTCCCACATCGGATAAGAAAAAATAATATCAACCCTACCTAACAGACTTGGTTCCTTCCCAGCTGGATAGCACAATTCACACAAACAGCTATAAAAACAAACAAACAAATACAATTAAGAGAGACCACTTCCAGTGGAGAAAAACATCATCAAAATTATCTAATTCCAATTTCGGGTCGTAAAGCTGCTGGTTTTGGTTTCATATTAAGTACCGCACATTATGGAGTTTATAAGTATCTTAGCCATAAAAACCGTCCTATTTGGTTTTCCGAGAATATCGGAATGGTTATTTATATCTTATTCGCATTTAGATACTTTCGATGCCCATGCCCATATTATAAACGAGGCCATTTCTCACGGCTTTATGGCTAAAATATTAAGGTGTGCCGCACCCGAATAGAGCTTTCTAGCGTGTGGCAATAAAAACTTACATTTAATTATGGAATGTCTGCATTCTCCCTATCCGATATAGGGGTCTTGTGTGGTTAGTATGTTGGTTGAGAAGACCGACAACTTACAAAAACAAACAATATTCAGTTTTTTTTTCTTTATTTGAATTTTAAACATCATAAACTTTATTATAGATGCGAACAAAGTTATTGAAACAAGAAAATGATCCAGAGTCTCTATAATTTTTATGATCTGTTTACACTGCTGTGAAACTGGAAGCAAATGTAATTATGTACATCAACGTTGATTTTGAGACTCGTTTGTATATTTTCTATTCAATCATCTGGGATATTACAAGGCAAATATGATTGCAAGTTGTAAATCACAACCCTACTCCTACACCTATTCGAGAAACAAAGGAAAAACAAAAAATTGCAGGGACACGATAAATATAAGATGGGTGAAGTGGAACAAAAATCCTCAAAGTACAATCCACATCAGTCGCATAGGACCATCATAAAAAAAAACTTAGATAAATAATAAAACACTACCTATACTTATGGACTGGGAAATTCCACGTTACAACGTTCAACCGGACAATGTTATGAAGTTCTGCCAGATGATAAAACTAGCTACCCAGGGATGCAAGATGGGTAGTAGTTTACAGTTCGTGCTACAGATATGAAAAGAACAATTCGGCAGTCTGTTAAATGGCGGGGAGGAAGACCATGCTATCAGTCAGAATGATTCATTTGAGCTGGATCGATGACGAACAAGACTTCTGTAATTCCGGCTAACAAGAAGGTAAGTAAGTAAGTAGGTGAATATTATTTCATCATTACAATTTGTTTGAACAGTTTATTTTAGAGCAATAACAAAAACCGTCAATCGGATTGACAGTTAATATGGTTAAATATATTCATTTAAAGCTTACAAAAATAAAATTATAATTATTTTTATTTTTTTTTTAACTGAAGGTAGGTAACACCATTTTAAATAACGATGTATACGATAGTGGTTTAAGCTATCAATTATATATCCTGGCGCTATGATTATTGGTAGATAACTTTGCTTAATAATTGTTATTGACTTTTGATTCTTTTTTTCAGTTTAGTGATGTTTGATAATTTTAATGACATAGAACGAAATGACTAAGCTTCGATATACAGGCGCAAAATTTTAAACGATTTAGTAAAATGTTAAAGTCACTTTTAGCAATTTACTAAGCTAAAAAGATGATTTATCTAATTTTAAACGATTTTAACATTTTGCTAAAGTTAAAATCACGGAATGGCTACTTTAACTTTTAGCAATTTGCTGAATCCATTATGGCATCTGCAAGTATATCGCTGATGGCCCCGAGGGTCCCAGGTTCAAGTCCTGCTGGTGCACAATTTTTTTTTTGTTGTAAATAATGAAGTTAAAATAATGAAAACAAAAATATCTAATGACTTTTAAGAGCATATGTTGCGTTTTCATTAACACATAATTAATATACAACGCATAACAACAATAATTGTGTTCATCAAAATTCAAACCTTAGAAATGCTCAGCTTTCAGCTTAATTAGCAATTTACTAGCTTAGAAAAGGTTTACACATTTTAAAATAGTTATTCAATCAATCACTTAGGAAATTGCTAACTAGTAAAATGCTAAGCCCTTAACAATGGTTTGTTCAAAATTTTGCGCCACAGACTTTTACGCAAGATCATCTGAGATAAATTTACTAAGTGTTTTCCAATTGGTTCCGTTCAATATATCTAGTACTTCATCCATTGATAGAAAGGATTGCTGCCAATGATGTCGCCTAATTTCCTGTAGAATTGGGCATCTACCCAATAAATGGTAGATGTCTTCCTTTTCTTGTAAATTGCACAGAGTGCAGACGGTTGGTAGATCTAGTCGGTGGTGATGGTCGGAAGTTCAAAGACAATAATTCAAGCCCTTACAGTCTCTCTAAGATTCAGTTCTTTGAAAATTAAACGACTAGATGCATTATCGGCTTCTTCCAAACATGCTTCATTAATTTTCTTATCCAGTTTACGCTGACCTACAAGTTGCTCTATTCCATCTCAGGGACAACTCCACTCCTAGTTCTTCATTTAGTTCTGGCCATTTTACAAAGAATCCTGAATTTGTTCTTAGCAGAGGCTAAACGACGATTTTGGGTAGGCGATGGTCAGGAAGTTCCACAATTTTCAGGATATATTTGAAATGTAGTTCTTCAGATTGAGCATTGAGCTAGTCTGCGACTTTGAATAGTTTTCAGATGTAACAGCCCATATCTTGAAGAACTATTATGAATTCTGTCAGACCATCTTATATAACTTAAATGTTAAAATGGTGGCCAAACGACACAGCAAGACTCTGACATGGGAAGTACCCACATGACAAGAAAAATGCACCTGATGTTCGTTTGAGAAACTCTAACTTTTTGGGCGGAAAAAGAGAGCTCAACGATATCTCCAAGAACTTTAACCTCACTGACTCTAGAAAGTGTTCGATTTCCAAACATGTAAGAAGTCAAATTCACTTGGGACCATGTTCTGTGGGTACCAAAGCTTCGAGATGATTAAATTTACATCAATTTAAAAACAAATTTATATACTTTTGAAAATTTAAACGGTTACTATAGGAAGAAATTTGACTAAGCAGCTTAGCATTATCCGCAAACTTCACAAAATCCAATAAACTGAAACTATCTTGAATATCGGTTAAAAATAAAACGAACAAAACTGGCCCTAAATGGATACCTTGAGGAATGCTTATTCACTACTTAATTATTGAACAATTGAGAGGTGTTTTAGCGAATTCTATTGAATGCACCTGCAAGTAAGTATATTTTTGCTAAAATTAAGCTAATATATGTAAAATGCGACAATTTTCGATTAGTCTTTTAAGCTGCTTTATGTTGATAAGCCCCAAATCCAATAGACACATATTTTTTTCCAAGTGACGCAACAGATATCATTTACAAAAATAATTGGAAAACATGACCTCAATCAGATGACTCAGTGTGTATCTTTTTTCTACCAAAAGTGTGACACAAGGAGAAGGTTTCGCGTATCTATTATCGTTATTATATATTAACGAGTTGGTATACTTTTTTATAGTCTATACAAGGAACAGAAGAAAGGATGAAAATGACCTTGATCTCGTTTGCCTTTGTGAGGTACCTTTTCCCAAATACCTAGCTCACACGTCCTTTACCAGAATATAAATATTCTTGTGATGGAATAAGTAAAAGATGTCAAAAAGACTGAAGACGAACCTCATTAGCAGCTAAGATTTTTTTGAGTATTTTTTTGTCCTCTTTTTTTCAAAAACATATATCAAAAGAAAAAGTAGCCCGCCCAAAAAAAAAAACCGTATTGATGATGTCTAAGACTACTCGTAAGAACTCAAATACAAATGGCCTTGATTTTTTTTCTTTCTTCGTAAACATGCATTTATTATTTCTTTGTTTGAAAGAACTAATTGAGGATTTACATTTATTTATCTTATAAAACAAAAATATACATTGTTTTTCTTTTTGTATTCTATTGTATGTTCTCGATGTTAAATTTCATTGAATTTTGTAGAGAAACAATACAAATTAAGCAATCTCTCTTGTTAAACATCTTTGCCGACGCATACTTCGAGTATTTCAGATTAAATTTGTCGACGTGAAGAATAATGTTATTTGCGTGCCCTCTGTTGGCGTGTACGTCTGTGGTTTTGAGCGTCTCTCTCGTTTCTGCTCCCAATGACATGCTAGACAAGACATGTCAACTGTCACTTACTAATTACATGAAATCCGCTTAAAACACTCTCGCATAAAGAATGTCTCATTTTATTAAGAACCTATGGTGCACATCACTCACGATAAATACTTCTTTTTCAGACTTTTTTCTTATTTTTTTTTTTCGCAGCACCATTTTCATAAAATATGTACATACATACTCGTATATGTAGGTACGTTAAAATTTGATTAATTTGAACAAATTACAATCGTCCATAATAATAAATTAAAGTGCGAACGCAGTTCTCATCGCAACCACAATCTTCATTCTTGACAATCATCAACCGTAAAGCGCTGCAATGCAGCGAAGATGGCTGATCTTAATTAGATATGAAAGCTTGTTGAAATTAAAAAAAAAAAAGTCCTAAGTGTCATTGTTGTGACAACACAAGATTTAATTAAATCTTTCGGGAAGTGACAGTTGTTGATGACATGACTGACACCTATAGATGGAATCAAAGTCACAACCGTCGAATTAGCAGAAAATGAGCACACTATAGATATTCTCGTACGCCCAACGTAATTCGTGTGAATTAATATTATAAAATTGGTTTTGGCATTCATATGAGCTTTTGACCTTTTTATATAGAGGCGCGTACAAATGAGTTCAACACACTTTTGAATGTGGGTATCGTGACAACGAACGTGATGCATCACATATGTGCAGTTGTTGATGATGATTTTGCCCTCGACGTGAATTATTTTTAGTTGTGATGTATGAAGTTGGTATTCAAAGCATTCAGAGGATAGGACACCGAGTATAATATTGTGGTGGTTAATGCGTGGCACGTGTTGCATGCAGCTGCTTTTTAATTAAATTCGATGAGTCTTCGGAGACGACACGCATTGTAAATTGAATTTTGAAATGGTATAAAGTAGAAAATTTAAAGAATGAAAAACTTTCCAACACTAATTTATCATTTATGAAATTATCGTCAACGCTTATTACATACTAAGTAGTTCGGGGACCATTGATTTCTTAAGGCCTCTAACACCCTTTTAAATGGTCGAATAAATTGTATACATTTTATTTACGTTACCAATCAAGAATACTGAGTTGGTTGTATTTTTAATTGTATTTGAAAATTTGATAATCATCAGCACCTCATGTGGCAATGTTTGTTACACCATTTTATACCAATCAATAATCCAAACACTTTTTACACCTCTTGTTGAATATTCAAAAATTATCATCTATGCAAATGGTCGCAAAAAAAGTTTTATATATTGTTTTTAAATATTTTCATTTGTGCAATGGAAATACATCAAAATGTTATACCACTCGAACATATTTTATACCAATCAAAAATCGAAGGGGATTTGAAATATTTTAAACAAGCAGTAAATTGTAGAAAGAATGTTTCTTCATTATATTATTTATAAACGTATTAGACCAGCTTATACCAAAGCTTAAATGATTAAAGTACTAAGAAGTTGTATATACTTATGCCGTTATTTTATTTTGTTTACATATTCGTTTGATGAGTTAGACCAGTATACTGGAATAAACCAAAAAGTAATAAAGTTGTTTAAAGTTTGATTATATTTGAAATGATTAATTGCAGAATATGATCCACAAACGATTGATGAAAAAAACTGGTTCTATTTTAGATTTTGGTAAGCAGGTGTTTTATTCCAATTTTCAGTAATTAAACTATTTTTTATTATGCAAAATTTTTGAAACTATATACATACTTGAAATAGTTTATTTAATATTTTATACAAACATACATTTTGTTAAGACAATTTTGGTATGCATTAGACGAGCTTATACCATTTAATGCAGTTTTTAAATCTACTTCAAATGGTCCAAATAGAAATTTCATACTTTTATATTTTGTCTAAAATAGTTTCATGTGTTTCATGAACGATATTTTAATTTACATATGGGTTAAGGCGCATTAGACCAGTTTATACCAATAAATATTTTTGGGGTTTTTGCATCTGCTTTGAAATACCAATAATTATAGAAATGTCTTTCTTTTAGATAATTGATCAAAATTGTTTAGTCTCGTCTTAAGTTGTTTTATTTTAAATATCGCCTGTGTCGGTTAGACCAGTTTGTACGAAACAGAATATGAAAATTCAGTACGAATGTGAACAGAGCCCTTTCAACGACATTAACAAATGATCAATAGACCTAAAACTCACAACCAAAGAGGAACAAATATGACTAAACTGGATATCAATGAAGATATTTAAGCAGGCGTATCTCACAATTATCTCTCTTGATTTTCAACTTACAATATTTGGCCACTGAGCCTTAACTTATATCAAAATGTGATTTAGCTCGTGCAAGAACAAGTTATAGTTTGACCAAACGAATAAAATGGCTTTAAGAAAAGTTTAGGCTTTCAATTAATTAATTTATTATATTGCTTCAAGATTCAATATCCATCTAATGATTTATTTGAAGATTCTGACGAAAAATCCCAAACAAAGTGCTCTTAATCAACCAAACACCACTTGAATCATTAATGATTTTTGTATTTAATCGAAAAAACACAAAAAATAACAAAACTCTCAAAAGTCAAATAGGAAATTAATTTAAGTTAAAAAGAATGAGCCGCAAAATTACTTGTGCTTTTATTTATAAAAGTTAAGCTGCCTATATAATATATTTTTATTTTTAGAACCTTGATTCTAATTAAAGATTTATATTGGCTTTGATTTTTTTTTCAATATTTATCTTAGGCAATTAAATTACAGGATATAATGAAATTAATTATATTTTAATGAATGACTATTAGCCAACCGAGGATGCCATTAAAGTGTTTCATTGGCATCCGCAGTAGCAAACACGTGACTAATTTGCTGGTAATGGGATTGATTTATTTGTTTTTACATTCCAATAAGGGTATGTCTATCCATTTTAAGGTCAATTTGGGAAATTCATTAAAAAAAATTAAACCAAATTTTTGTTTTAATTGAACCTGAACTTACCAATGTGGATCTTAAATAGACAAGCAACCTAAAGATATTTTTAGAACTGTCCTGAAAATTGAAAATTGTGAAACTTTTCTATTACTTTTGCATTAATTGATATAAGGCATAGATGTTTGTAGACAATTGGATGAAAAAAAGAACTTAGAGAAGAAATTGGCGTTTACAAACTACCGATAAGCAAGAAATAATCCTTAACATTTTGTGGATATTTTTATTTTGTTGATTTGACATATGAATGTATAGTACATAATGTCAAAAAGTTGTCAATGGTTTCCATTAGAACTAAAGCTATTCCGCCCTACTGTAGTTGAACTTAATTATCAGGGTTTGTCTTTTCTGGATGATAATAACCGAATTTGCTTTTGGACTTTTATTACATTATCCAACATTGTATGAACCGTTTTCACTGCTGGACGAACAATTGCAGTTGAGGGTTTTCCTTTTACCTTAGGATGTTTTTGATTCAGCGGAATCTTAAAACCTGCTTTCATCAACTTACGCCTTATTAGCTTTAGATCATATATACTCTCAAATAGTCCTGACCGCTGATTAGGGAATACGAAACGAATCATTTTTAATTCGATCAGCCCTATTCTGCTATTCATCGGGGGAAATTTTCTCATAATTTTCCTAGTTCACTGTTCTGCTATTCATTCGAAGTGAATCTGCTACACATTGGTAAAGTCAAGAGTTTGAATTGTATTTAGTGATTGGGATCAAGTGAATAGCAGAATACCGCACAATATTATCGGCTTTACCAATGTATACAAAATTCACTTCGGAATAAATAGCAGAATAGTGCGATGAGTGAAAATTCAAGAAAAATTCCCCCCGATGAATAGCAGAATAGGGTTGTATATGTCTGATTGGGTCTTAAAAAGTTAGCAGGTCTTGAAATGTCACAAATAGCCTAGAAAGCTTTGATGTGTTGTTTATAAATAAGTCTATAAGCTTTATATAACAAATTTTCTATTTAAAAATTAAAAAAAAAACTTCGTACCACGTTTTATTCTCCGAAGATCCCTGTTCGAAGATTCCTCTGCTTAGAATTGGAAAGAAATGTCCAATACTTGTCCATTTTCAAATTTAATTGCGAGAATGAACAAATTTATAAATGAACCAAAACAAATTATCAAGAATTCACAAGATTGACACATAAATGTCAAATTGGCTCGGGATAATGTAGTTCACCTGGTGCGGTGGATAGCAGAATACGAATGCAGTGTGAAATAGGGCTGGATATCTCATTTTCGACTCGCTTCGTTTTGATCAATTAACGAATTCAATGCGAGTCCTAAATTCTCCTTCCAAGATTTCCAGATAATTGACAGCTTATTTCCAGAGAATATTTATTTTTTAATCAAAATTATCTGTGTTTGTGCAAGGTGCATTAACTTTCTAATAAAATACATATTTATTAAAATTGAAAATGGACTCTTTGAAGGTGAGGGAGCAGAAGAATCCTCAAACTCAAACTTCATAATTTCAAGAAAATTATCACTTAGTTTTCGCTCATAAATTCTATGAGTGCAGAAAATGTTTGCTTGGTGGTGTGTTGCTGTCTTGGGCTCCTACACATTTATTATACAAAAATGATTTTTTATTCCTTTTTATAAAAAAAAAAAAGTTAAACTCACATTCTTATTTATTTAAATGTAAACAATCCCAGCAAAATATTACTTTCGATTGTGACGATAAACCAATCCGGAAAAGAAAACCTATCGGAAATTAACGCACTAAAAATTGAAATGTCATATCAAATTCGCGTTCGATTTCGAAAATAGGGCGAATGTAAAACCAAAACAGTAATACCAAATATGATTTTCTCCACCTAAAACGATTTGCTTCGAACTTATGCGAAAAACTTTTTCCTTCAAAAAATCTACCAGCAATTTTAATAAAATTTTTAAAAAAGAGCAACTTTTAAGCTTAAACTGTTTTGTCTTAAAATTTAAGTATCTATTATGTGTATTGTCAATCGACAGACGACATAGATATTAAGCGATTTTTTAATACATTGTTAAAATGTGTAGACATAAGATGTCTTATCCTAGCTAAGTCTATTAACATCTGGGTGTCGATTCCCTATCCGTGAAGCTTTGAAGAGATTTTTTTTTACAACGTCACACTTCATTAGATTGTGAATGGTTGGTTGTCTGAGAAAGTGAATTAAATTTTTTGTTTTTCTTTTTTATCAATTCCAATTTATTCTGTAAGGAAATGTTAAGAATAACAATGGAGAGCAAAATTTAGACATTGATTTTAATTCAGTATGTTGAATTGAATTAATGAAGTTTTTTTATTCTTCATGCATAATAATGTAGGTATTGATTATTTACACTGCGAGGGTAAGGCTGGAGTTTCAACAATTTAAAAGATTTTTTTTCGATTTATTTCCACGAATTGTGCAAACAGTCAATTGGTATTGGACATATTCATGAGAAGTATTCTAAAACCGAATTAAAGTGAAGTGGAAACACAACTCCATCTTATATATAAATGGGCTTATAAAGATATTTTTTTTATGAATAACATTTTTCCTCTCGGTTTCCTGCAATTTGTGGAAGTGATTTTGTAGGTCGAATTGAAGCCTAAACGGCTGAAGCGATTTTCTTCAAACTTAGTACTTGCTCGTAAGTATCTATCTTTTGTAAACATTTTTTTACCTCTGAAAATAATAAATGGTAAATCTTAAATATCTTGAAAACGTCTGTAACGATTTAAACAAAATTATTTCGCTCGTTTTTTTTTTGTAATTCTGTATGACCAACATTTTGTACATAAATGAATCAAAAAGCTTATATGTCTATAATTCTCTTATTGTCAAAATTTAGTTTTCGAAACTCGTTAAATCCAAAATTCTCTATTAAAATGTAATATGTTATGTGAACAAACGTAAAAATGTTGTTATGCATCCAAAGCATGTAAGAAGGAGTTGAATTTCATGGTATGCCTGAAGAGGTCCAGGCAAGGTACTCATCAAGAAATCTGTTGGCAAAGAGATCTGTCTGGGCGATTGTACATACCTTAAGCGGAACAATAAAGTTGTGTGGTAGAAAAGTCGAGTTAAGAGTCTTTGAGCCCAGGAAGCAGTCAACACATGTAGTTTTAATTGCAAGATTTTTTTTTTTTTATAATCTACACGCGCTCAAGGGATTATGATAACCCTTTAAACAAAACAAGAAGCGAAACAGGTTCTGGTGGGTCTCTGAACAGCATCATAATATTTATAGTCGATGAAGATGGTATGTCTTGGCCGACTAACATAGATTTAGGGCAAGTATGTGCGTATGTACATGTATGGGTGGGTTGCATTTGTTGTGTGTCTGCATACATATAAAAAATAAACAAACAAAAATTTTAAAAACGAAAAAAATGCTGCTGTGGCTGTTCTAGTTTTTAAGTAGTTTTAAGTGGTTTTGGGTATTATTAGGTATTTTAAGGAGTTAAAGTTATTTTTAGTTAGTATAAGTTAGTTGTATCTACTTTTAATTCTTTTTAGTTTTTCTTTAGGTAGTTCTTAAGTAAAAATTTAAAAATGATTTGACACTGAGTTTTTTAAAAAGTTTTCTTGGTTAAATAAAAATAAAATAATTATTGTTATAAAATAAAATAGAGTTATTGTTTAGTTTAGAGCGCCCTTAAAGGGCCAGTAAATTAGTTGTAAGTTATTGATAATTAGGCTAGTTTTAAACATTTTTGTCTAGCTTTAAGATATCTATAAGTTAATATTAAATAAATATGAATTTACAAAAAAAAAACAAAAAAAACCCTTTAAATGTTTCAACATAGCGCGGGCTTGAGGTTAAGGAAGAGAAAGAATGATAGGAAGGATGTGTGGCGCGATATTTGGAGACTGTATGTCGGTGGTTGTTGTCTCAGATTTTATCTAGAGGGATGGCGGCTGAACTAATGCGGAGAAATTTTCGTGTCTTATTTATTTATTCACCCTTATAATTCGCATTAATTTTTTTTATTCTTTGTCATATTTTGTTGGTATACTAGTTTTAATCAATCACATGTTGTTAATTCTATGCCTAAACAGGATGTAATGAGTAAACCAGCAACTCATTATATGACATTTATTTTTAGAATTGGTTTTTAATGGAAAAAATAAGTAGACATAGACCACGGCAGGGATCGAACCTGTGACCATTAGGTTGACAGGCGAACACACAACTATCGCGCCACGGCTACCCCCATAATTATAGAGATTTCGGTCCCGGTGAACTTCTTTCAAATACAATTTAATATTCAAGCTGTTTAATAGATATTTCGAAACATTAGAATCAACTAACCGAACATCAAATACTAACCGATCGACACAGTAATGAACAAAGAATAAGCAGTCAATTACACGACTGAATTTGTTAATTCCTTGAAACCAGCCGGAATGCCGTCACACGTATTAACATTAAAGGCAGGCCCATCTGTGAACCTTATTCGCAACTTAAACGCGCAAAAGTTTTGCAACGGACCATCAAATACTTGATCGACAAAATTAAAAGGGAAGACGTGCTGATTCCACTTATAATGCTATAATACGTATAATTTACCAATTCACTGTGCGTTTCGAAAATACGTCCAAGGCTAAAACATCAAGACCTGTTTCATTCCATCCACCAGAAGAAATCCGACAATATTTTCCTTTTTCTCATAAAGTATAAATTATTATTTAATGACTTCGGACGTGCTTTCATAAATGCATGGTTGCGAAAGTCCGACGAGTTTCATAAATGTAAAATCCAAATATTTCCAGCGTTAATGCGCAAATATTAAATCTCACATGCATTCCGATTTTTTTCTTAAGGAAAGAGACAGTATGATATAAACGGTAGTACACTTTCCTTTATTGTTCACATCTGTCAAGATTTCCGCTAGAAAATTCAAAGTTGAGAACAAAATTAAAAATATACTTGAGTTATAAAAATAATATATTTGTAAATATTTAGAAAATTGTCTCAAAATGGATGGAAGTAGAACTTGTTTGCGTGTACTTAAATATATCCAACTTGCGTTGGAGAAAAGAATGGAGATGGAAAAAGAATTTTCTAAAGGAAAAAATTGTTCTTTGTTGCTCTGTTCAACGGTCCATAAAGATAGATGACCCAAATTAGAAAGCGTTCGTAAATGCATTCTAAAATGCAAGCGCAAATAGTTTTTCATAGTTTCTTTTGAAAAAATTGAGTTTTAAAATTCCAAATTTCTGCATTTATGATTTGATATGGGGAATCTCTTTGACGAATTTCATTTCCCAAGAAAATATTTTACTCCCTCGAAATGAACCTTACACGGTATAAATTTCCGTTGAACGAAAAAATGTATTAAATGACAGTTAAACTACCAATACCAATAGATTCTGAGAACATCTTTTGAACATTTGAACATCCTAAAGGTTTCTCCATGTTCGAAGGAGCGAAATACTTCCAGGGAAATTTATATACACGATATCCGTTGTCAGGTGAAATTGGGGTGTCTATACCATACAATATTTTGCTTTTATGTTTTCTAATATTGACATTAGACTTTACCACCTCAACATATCTTGGCTCTGACACATAATGACATCATTTTAGCAATCGTGCGGATTATGGAATTCGCAACATTGTATTCCTGAAAATTTGGTAATTTTCTTATTTTAATTGAATACACTTGCAACCATATGTACATTATGAATTTATTGTTTTCAATTCAAAGGTGCGGATGACTTGAAAAGATAAATGTGGAATATTTGTAGGAAGCGCGGGTGGTCATAAAATTCACTGATTTGATACCTGGAGAGATGGAAAATTATTTCATTTATTTTTACTTTATTTATTTATTTGAAAATAAGGCAGTACAAAAAGAATAAAATAATTCTTATTATAAGTACTTAAAACTATATTTTAATTACCAGAAAATAATTTGTCCACTAAGCTACAGATTCGACATTTGCAGTTAAATACATTTTTTTAACTATGGCAGTGAATCAAAGAACTTATTATAACAAAAAAAAAACATAATTACCCAAGATAATGTTTTCGAAAAAAATTGCAATTTTTCCTTGAATGTCAAAAAATGTTCATAATTATTGTGTCTGCTCCAATTGGTGAATCAATGGCCTATTTTATATTTGTCGGTTTGCCAAGTTACATATTTTATTATCTTTATTTAACAGGAGAAAATAAACTAGTAATGATGCCCCAGATTTATTCCTGTTCATTGAATACATCATAAAATAACATATCGAGTCTCATGGGGCATACATTTTATTTTCAAAGGCATACTTCAAAAGCTTCTTGTGCTACACACAAAAATGAATAAAAAGTAATCCCAAGTAGGCATGGATGGGTAGGTAATAAACTAGAATAATAGGTACGAGGGATATATCATTTTTAAACAAAGTAGAGATTGACATTCGTATATGATTTTTTTTTTCTTTTGGTTTGTTAAAAATAATCAATCATGCATATAAAAATGAAAATAATTGATAGCAATCAATTTTTTTTGAGTAAAGTTAAATTCTGGCTTAGAAACTCTCGTAAAATTAATACGCCTCAAGCATTTCTTAAGGACAAGAGTCCTGTATCGAAAAAATATCGGAAATGAATGAAATCGTCTCTGGGCGTTTACTAAACTAAGACAACAGAAAAAAAAAGTGGACCTAGTTGGTTGGAATGAAGGACACTGGAAAATTTAGCTCAGAACTATTCTAACGCTAAAACTGATTACAGTTTTAAAGTAAGTATCAAATTCGGTCTCAACTCATATCAATAAGTCCTCTCGAATTGCTACTGCGTAAGAGGGTCTTGTACATGGTATTGGGTACATTCAAAAATCGAGCGATAGCTATTCGAATAGGTTGGTGTTGTAAAGTCTTTTTGGATTTAAAAAATAAATATATTTTTTTGTTGGAAATTCAAATTTCGAAAACGGGTGGATGATTTTTTTTTTTTAATTTTGTTTTTAAGCTTAATTAAAAATTTAAAAATTTGCGTATAAAAAATCAAGTAAAAACGACTTTTAAAATATATTTAGATTCTTAATAGAAACATTTTGTATACGATGTGATCGAACTTAAGAGCAAGTTCGTGCGATCCAGTCGTGAATGTTATTTTTTTAACTCGTGTTGCCCATTTTATTAAATTAATAATGTCAGTCCATTGGTACAAATATTAACTACCTAAATGTCAACAGATTTCGATGTAAAATCCAACCACGGCAGATATTAAGCTTTTTTACATGTCATTGAAATGCACTGACATTCCCAAGTGCACCTGAAGCAGAGAGCATCGAAAAAGCTTTCAATTTATCAAATGGAATAAGTGACGTTAACGGCCATTTTTTATTGGTAAATGTATAGGCAGCTCAGTAAATTTTTATTCAGTAAACAAAAACAAAGGAAAAGTGCGAATAAATTGAGCAGTAAAAATAGTGCCGATAGTAGTGTAGATAAAGCTTTTGAATATTTGGAATGGAATGACTCTCTCGAGTTGCAGACAAAAAGCTTGTGTACTATTATTTTTGACAGGCAGAGGGAGATGTAAAATATTAGTGTATATAAAAAGTGCATAATAATTTTATTCATACTCTCATAACTGCACTACCTATAGGTTACCAACAAAATACGGCTATCATTGCGAGTGTACTTCAATTGAGGACACAATGTGTTTCTCTTTCATGGAATATCTTGTACTGCCTTAGCAAATGGCCACAGCAGACTTGTCAGATTGGCGATATATCGCAAAACGTGCAATATTTTTTTAAGTATTCGCGGTGCAAAATTTTAATTTTTGATATCTCATATTTTTTTTTGCGATGTTTGCGGTATTTTTTCACATAAATATAATAAAACTAAATTTCAATCAATTTAGCGTTTTTTAATATTTATTTTATTTTTATACGATTTTCGATGTTTGCGATATTTTATTTTAAATACTTCGATTTTTTGCGATTTTTGTTGCTGATAAATATCTCGCAAGCATGGGTCAGTTGCTAGTGTGTATACTTTGTGGATTTGTCTACGCAAGTATTTTAATATGTGATGAAGTGTAAGTCAATTGAATGGAGAAAGGGTGTTTTGTTTCAGTTAGATATATACAGAACTACACTTCCCAACATAACTTCTTGAAATTGTTTGTATACAAGTTGCCGGAGCCATAGTTATTGCAAATGGCGGCAAATGTCAATTACAAAATAATTATTCCGCCGTGCTGTAGGAGCAGAACGATACATGTCTTGTTGGCATGCTTTTTGTATCTGTTTACATATGTCAAAGTAGAACTGACATTTGCTTGCCGCCATTTTTTTTATAATTAAGCACTCAATAAAGGGGGTTTGACACCATTAGTATGATTAAGCACAATGCCAGAATTATGAAAGTGGGAAACAATTTATAAGAACATACCGATGGATACTCGTATATTGGTTTGGAAGTTCAGAATATCATAATGGGATCGAAAAATAGAGCTTATGGTAAAGTTCACATGTGCTGTACGGCTAATGAAAGAATCTCTGTACTTGACAGTACGTTCGAATTTGGGCTCAAGGGTAAACTGATAAGCATTTCTAGAAACGCAAGTATTATTGTTGAATAGTTTAAGGGTAGTAATACAACTGTCTTTTTCGCTAGCAGAAAGTTATAGCATCAAAAATGTGACGGCACCAAGTTTGTATGGCATACTCAGTAAATTTTGCAGAAAAATTTTGTTTTATGCATTATTTTTTCCAAAACTTGCCGGCTTTTTAATCAGAAAATCTAGCAGGAATTCATATTGCTCATAGCTAAGATATTGCCGTTACTTGCATTTCATTTGCATTTGTAAAGTTGCCGCGGCATTTTAAAAATATAAAAGTTGTGCATATGAAAATTAAAATTGGTCTGCGAAAATTATAGAAAAGAAATAAGTAATCAAATTTGTTTGTTTGCGTGGGTTATTCAACTCATAGACTTAACAAAATAAATAATTCTTTTTTGTTTTCCATTATTATTTAAGACTCAACATACTGGATGCATACACGACAAAAAAAAACCAAACTCGGTATTTTAAATGTCACCCTAATACTATGTACCACCAAAGCGAAATTCCGGATGTCGTAGATTTCAGTCCAAATTCTCGGATTTCACCATATAGTTTTGGGATTTTGAAATCCGAGATTTCGTTGAAAACACAACGAAATCCCATTACCGATGTGGACCAATCATAGTGAACGAGCCCATTTTAAACTTCATTATACTTAGGTGAAAAACTTTTTATGTGCAAATTACGATCTTTCACTCTGACGATAAGCAGATAAAAGGAGAGAGTATGAATTTTTATTTGACAACGTGGCTTAGGTTGAAGGATTAGATAAACAAAAATGGTTGTTGTTTGTACTTCTGAGAGACGAAATCATGGATTTGGCGATGTGAACACCAATTTGAATTCTCGAAAACTTCTTGCTGGAATCTCAGATTTCGCTTTAGTGGGAACATAGTATGAGACAAGTTTGAGTGGTCTGAGCGTATATTAAAAAATTTTGTTTGGTTCTAACTAAAAGATTTCCAGGGCTAGCAAGATTTTTTTAGCAGTTTTTTTTCCTAAAAAAAATAAGCGGTTTGTTTAGCGATTTTTGCAGTCAAAAAAATCCTGCCAAATCCATTATTTTAGCAGCATTTGAAATTTTTCATTGGTCACATTGGGTATACTTACTCAATTTTAATTTTTATTTGTAAATAAAATGAATACTTCCTCCAAAAATATGTATAAGTTAACATATATAAAGAACCGCATCACATTATGATGTTCCTTGAATATTATTTTGTTTTTATTTTTGTAATTTTTATTAAATTTAAAATTCATGTTAAAATTTATTAATTTTATGCCTTGCAACATTTTTTTTCCTTAACTTCCATTCTATGTATTATCATGTAATTGATTTGAAATTTCTTACATAACTTTATTTCTATCTACATTTAATTTTTGTGTGTTCACAACAATTTTTGAAAGTTAGTACTATTTTTTTTCTTCTTCAATTATTCCCTTGTTTATGGTATTTTAGAAAGAATTAATAATAATTTTATTTATTTAAAATATTTATCATGTAAAAAATTATTATTATTTTTTTTTAATTTATAAATTTATTTCACATTTATTATATTTTTAGCATTAAGCCATTTTGTAAATATCTAAACTTAAAAAAAAACTACAACGATAAATACATGTATGCAATTGTACATAAATATAAATTGTATACAAAAATTAAATTGCACGGCTATATAATAAATTAATAAAATTACCCTTTTTAAAAAAAATAACAATAAGAAGCCTTACAAATCAGTATGCAAAACTGGTGGCTTCCCACTCACACTAGTTATGGTTGTGGACAGTGTTTGTTCCCCGTTTCCTGTATATGTAGTTGAAGACTGACCACTGTTGCTCAAAATCGTTGCACTCAAACGGCCCTTACCACCGCCGTAGGCAACACCATCGTCGGTGTAGGCGATTGTTCCTGAATCGCCAACAATGGTTGCCGTAGTTGCTGTTGTTGTCATATTATTATTTCGTGCCGCTTTCGCTTTGGCTTTGGAGCTGAGCAATCGCTCTTTTTGCTTACTCTTTCCGAATTTTGGGAAGAAACTATTTTCTAATTGTAATTGGGCATTGACATCGTTGCGGGCGGCACAGGAACACGCCTTCATGAAGCTCTTCTTAAAGTTGTCGCTCAAAAACGCATACAATATCGGATTCATGGCCGAATTGGAATAGCCTAGACAGCCAACTAAGAGGAATGCCGTTATTTCTAATCGCGACCTACACGCGTCGGGATTAGAATTTATCAAGGCCACCTGAGATATCCAATAGGGTAGCCAACATAGGACATATACTGTAATCACTGTCAGGACGAGTTTAGTGACTTTGCGATGCGACCGTTTCTTTTCTTTGGACTTGTTTTTTGGCCCGACGGTATGGAGTTTCCGTATGACCAGGTAATAGAAGCACAAGATAAAAGATAACGGTGTAGCAAAACCTAGAATCAGTGTGTACAGTATAAATGTGGTACCCGATTGTGTATTGTGACTTTCGGGCCATTTGATACTGCACGTCAAATGTTCTTCGTGAATAACGACAGTATTAGCGAAAAGGATTACGGGCAGCATGAGGACTGCAGAAGCTATCCAAACGCCACCGGACACGATTTTCGAGACAATTGGAGTGCGATAACGTGGCGATGAGATGGGATGACACACAGCGATGTACCGATCGGCTGACATGATGAGCAGGAAGATCGACGACGTAAATTGGGTGATCGAGGTGCTAACCATATAAGCCTTGCAGGCATACTCTCCGAACTTCCAGCTTCCGATTTGCATGGTGAATAGAAGAAATGGAATTCCAATTAGGAAGCATTCATCGGCGATGGCGAGATTTAAAATATAAATATTCGTGACCGTTTGCATTTTTGAGAAACGCAAGACCACATAGATGACCAGAGTATTGCCGAAAAGTCCCACAATACAGACGGTGGCATATAAGACCATAGTAATGAACGTCCCAATTGCATTCTGACTGTATGGGCACATATATTCTTCGTCGAACAGGGACGAGTTAGTTTGAGTTTCATTGGGACCAGAGCTTAGTGATGCATTCCAGAGATTCTGCAGGGAGTCAATGTTATTCGGAATGAAAATACTCGATGGATGTTCGTCAATGTAGAGAGATGAAGAATGCCCAATAGGAGTTGTTGTAGACTGGAGAGATTGAGATTTTCGTTCACCGATGGACATTGAAATTGATCCCAGAAGAAGAATGATGGTTAAGCTGATTGCTGGACCGCTTTTGGCGGGATATTTTGTTACAGCCATTTTTGTTTCGACTAATTATCGTCACGTTATAAAAATCGCAAAATGGTCTGGTGACATGGTTTTCTGGAAATAAAGAATACAAAAGAGAAAATTAATGAAATTATAGTTGGAGATTAGGAAAAAAAGAGGAGAATGTCAAAAGTTTACAGTACTAAAAAATTATGGTAATGTTTTTAAATTTCAAACAAAGGCTTTTTACATTCGTCTTTGGTTGCCTATATTGAATCTGAAACATTTACGAAATTTAAATTTCTATGGAAGCGGTCTTACAAAAAAAAAAAGACAGGATATTTTGCTTTACATTTAAGTTGTCAAGAACTGTATACTTATCAGAAGTTGCTGTGAATCTTAAAAAATATTTGTGAATTAAGAATTTGCAGAATGTACGCCGACAGACTTGTCTATTTTTTAATTGATTAATTTGTCATTGATTCTGTGGCAGATTTATGTTCATCTAACGCCAATAAATTGGTCAAGCAATTTATAGAGAAGAATAGAACTCTATACGTGGCTTCGTAATGGTAGTTCCGCCGTCATCGTACTTTCTAACGAAGCGCTATACTTAAAAACGTAGTTAAACCAAGAACACCCAAACGCGTACATAACCGACCGAACTGTAGTGTACCTAAAAATATAAACAACACATAATCCATCGATCCGTAGGGTGCCATTCAATAAGCAATGCAAGCTGCACTCAACACCTACTTGATGTCACTGGAATTTGTTTTTTTAAATTAGTCTTCAATATAATTCACATTCACTTTTTACTGCAAATATTATAAGTAAAAGTAAAATTCTTATAGCGAATCGAAACTTATTAAATTTGAATTTCTTTTGAAATTATCATTATGAAAAGTAAATTGGAATAAGTTTCCCACCTGATGGGTAGCTTAGTAATAGTAATTGCGGCCGTTAAAATTGTTGGCAATAAAAAGTAGTTTCCATTTATCCCCTTTTCTGCTTTCTGCAACTACTGACATTTGGTCGAAAACTCTGCTCCTGGTTCCTCCGACACTGCCTATTTCTAGATTCCTACTAGAGATAGTTAGGCCAGATATATGCTTCTAGATTCCTGATCACACATATATTTGGGCATATCCCTTCTCCTAATAATGCGGTTTTGTATTAATAAGCTATATTACCTAGTTATTAAGACTGTTTTTGATAAATTAAGATCCGATTTTTTAAAATCGATAATTAGAGAGAGTTCTTCTTATCTCCCCGGGGTTTACTGTACAGCGTTGCCGAAAGTACTAATATAGTAGTATTGTACTACTTTCAACACCTCCGTACTACCGTACTCCTAGTTTCACATCCGTACTACTTTGTTTTTCCAAATCCAGACAAATCTTGTACATGCTATCAGCCTGATTTGATAGATAAAGCCAATATTGAAAACCTTGATTTGGAATGGCGAACACTTCTTAATCAAAGCACGGTACCTAATTCATTAGGTATCGATGAATTTTGGTCAGAGATATTTATTTTGCAAAATGCTCTTAATGAAACACTTTTTTCTCTAACACGGGATTTTGTGAGATCATTATTAAGTATTGTCCACAGTAGTGCAGCTGCGAAATAAGTTTTTTCTCAACTCTACATGTATAAAGGATTAAAAACGAAATAGATTTAAAATAAGCACATTCTCCTTATTTTTTTTTCTTATTTTAAACTAACATTATATATTAATATTATATCCTATATTCGATCACATTATGTGCAAACGATTCTTAATAGAAATGGCTAAATGTATTTTTAAAGTCGTTTTCGCGAAGACGAAAAAAGATGATCTAAAAATTCTGTCCGTCTGTATGTCTGTCTGTCATCTGTCTGTATGTATGTATAGACACCTACAGCCCAAACGGGTGGGCCGAATTGCTTCAAACTTGGCATATAGAGTTTTTTTTAGGTATTGTACAGAGGGGAAAATGAAATTTTTTTTTTAGCTCAAAAAATAACGGTACCTGCCATATAACCGTTACGTTCAAACCTATTTTTCTCAGAAACAGCTCCAACGATTTTGATAAAAAAAATCAGTGTGGGTTTTTAGCTACGACCGATCATATAATAAAAAAAAAATTAGAAAAATGTCTTAAAACGGCACTTTCCATAGTACCGTTTTTTTTTTGCTTTCGACTATCTCATAAATGGCTTAACCGATTCTTTCGAAATTTCACAAAAATATAGGTTTAGGTTGCCCAAATTATACCGCGTACCAATATTTTTAATTAACATTTTTTTTGTATTATTAAAATCATTTTTAAGAAAAAGATTTAAAAAATTTACTATTCGAAAACTACTCATTAAATTTTTTTCAAAAATTGTATTTATTTGTATTTTCTGAATACCTATTAATTGGCGTTTTTGAATTTTTTTTTTAAATATTTTCAAAAAGTTTTAAAAAAAACTTTTTTTCTCAAGAACCGCTCCACAGACTTAAAAATTTTTTTTCATAAATTCAAATTTATACAAGAAATAAGATGGCGTACTTTTTTTTAGCTCAAATTAGTTTAAGTATTTATTTCAGAATTTTGAATTATTTTTTCTTTAATTAAACAGATTTAATCGTTTGTTTTTAAGTTTATATTTTTAAATATTTAATATTGTGATACCAATTTATTTTAGAACAAAATTAATGAAATTTTGTATATGCATATACAAAATTGAGTTAAAAATGACTAAAAATATATTTAGATTTTTAATAGAAATCTTTTGCATACGATATGATCGAACATAAGAGCAAGTTCGTGCTTCTGTGCTCCTTTTGAACATTTCTCTACGGCAACACTGTTACTGTACCTTCATCGGGAAAACCCTGAGAGTTTTCGACTAGCTTAACTCAGCCTTTTGAAAAAGTTTGTTTTGATTTGTTTTGTTGACAAATATTGAAGTCAATCTTTACAGGGCTCTATATTTTCTCTCTGTATTGTTTTCTGTATATAATATATGCATATCCTAGGATACTATCAACAGATATGTTGGCAAATAATACTCGTAGTCCTTGGTTGGTTTTAGCTTTTATTTTAAATAAATATAAACCCCACGCATGTGAATTTTTAAAATACTTGTTGTATGTTTTAAACTTTAGTTAACAGTCAAAGAATCATAAAACAAAATCCATTGGCGTTATTAAAAACAAAAAGTTTAATCATAAAATTTACATCAGTAGATTGGCTTTACTCAAAGACCTCATCAAATCAACTTAACTTTCACAAGATGTCTATTCAAACCGACAAAAATTCCTTCCTAAATCTGATTAAATCACTTGCAAACATAATCATGTCGTCATTAATTTCTTAGGCACTTTTGGTCTTGATTAAACTCAGAAACTCAAGAATATTTTCTGAAATAATATCCTCTGCTGAATCAAACAGCAGCACGTGAGTATGATTTGAAATGTCTTAATTAATAAATGATTGAAAATGAGGAGGGAGTTGTATTATTGTGAATAGGGTGTATTTGAATTGACAATGAAGTGGACAGTAAATTAAGTCGATGTTTAATTAGATGACTTTTAATTTAGAAATTATGGAAAAATTAATTACGAGTAAAAAGGGAATAGAGAACTTATTGGGAATTAATGGTGGTTCCTTGTTTAGCAATTTAAGTTACATAACATGGGGTCTCCGCGAGCTAGATTTTCTAGTAAGCTAGGTCGCATTCTATGAAAATTGGTCATGTAGACCACAAATAGCATACTATAAAAAATTTCATACTAGACATTGCTCTGCTCATAGCATTCAATCGATAGTATACTATTTGGCTGCCATTTTCACTTTGACATTAGCGTTTGTGGCTGGTGAATGTTTGTGGTGTGTGTTATTGTTACGAGTATAATTCCTCGTTTTTACTTGCGATTATAGGTACAATAAGGCAAGTTATGCTTTCGTAGAGAAAAAAAATTCTCACAATCAAACATGACATTACGATCATAGAGAAGCCTAAAAATGTGATCGCCAAAAAATGTCTGTCTGTCAGTCTGTCCGTCTGTATGTATAACGAGCTACAGCCTAACCGGCTTAAGCGATTGCCTTCATATTTGGTATGTGTGATTATTTTGCCATTCTTCAGAGGGGAAATTGAAATTTTATTTTTTGGCCTAAAAATAACGGTACCTGTCATATGACCCTGAATGAAAATCTTATTTTGCTCTAAAAGGGCTCCAACGATTTTGATAAAATTTTTTGAGAATTTTTTTGGTGGTAATAGCTATCATTTGATATGAACCAAGTTTACAGGAAAAGTCTTTTAAAGGTACCTTTCATATAACGTATTTTTTTTAAATTTTTTGGCTTTCTCGGTAACGGTATATTGGATTTCTGTCAAATTTTATATCTGAAAAGATTTTTTTTTTTTTATAATCTACACGCGCTCAAGGGATTATGAATACCCTTTAAATGTTTCAACGCAGCGCGGGCGTGAGGGTTAGGTTAAGGAAGAGACAGAATGGAAAGATGTGTGGCGCGATATTCGGGGACTGTAGGTGGTTGTTGTCTCAGATTTTTAACTCCAGGGATGGCGGCTGAACTAATGCGGAGAAATTTCCGTTTATATTTATCGGTGTCCCTTATAATTCGCATTCATTTTTTTATTCTTTTGTCATATTTTATCGGTATACTAGTTTTACTCAATCACATGTTGTTAGTTCTATGCCTAAACAGCATGCTATGAGTAAACCAGCAACTCATTGTGTGACATTTATTTTTAGAATTGGTTTTAAATGGAAAAATAAGAAGACATAGACTACGGCAGGGATCGAAGCTATATAGGTAATATTACCTTGAACGAAAATTTCATCACAAAATTTACAAATTTTCATCAGTTTAAAATATAAGGCAGTAAGCCCTTAAATATTTATAACATCCATAGCTCAAAACCAGCGTTTGAAAGAATATTCCGTCTTTGAATAAAGGGGAAAGAGTTTGCATTTAAGAAATATGTAGTCATTACAACGACATATTTCATTTGGATGATAACAGCTTAAGTGGATCAAGGGCCAATCAATCAAAAACAATAGTCTGTACCTCAAATTGCTAGGGATGAAATAAACTCTCAAGTCAAGAAAATGCTTGACGAAGGTATAATTACTACGTGTAAATCTTAATGGTTGTTCCTAAAAAACGAGGACATAACGGATAAAAAGGTGGAGGATTGTAGTCGATTTTCGGAAATTAAACGAAGTGTCAGTAAAGGACGTTTTCCCTTCTTCCAAGAATAGAAGATATTCTTGTTGAGCTAGGAAATTGTGGGTACTTTACTACTCTTGATTTGGCCAATGGATACCACCAAGTTCTCATTGACAAAAAGGATAGAGGAAAAACCGCGTTTAGTACAGGTCTTGCTCATTACGAATTCAGCCTAATGTCTTTTGGGCTTTCAGGAGCTATTTTTCAAAGAATAATGAATAACATCTTAACGGGGCTCCACTATCGCGCCGGGTGGCCGTGGCTAAAATCCATTTAAATATACATTTGTAGGTACCTATTTGAATATTCCTTGAATCATGCATTCGACAATGCATTATAATAAGGATCAAGGTAATATTACCTACATGGGCTTTAAATCTGCATAGGATAACTATAATCGACTAGCTACCTACCAACAGCGTCAGTAAGTAACACTAATGTTGTTAGCTACAAGAGCAAGTTTGTATGATCCAGTCGTGCATTTTAATTTTTGTGTACTTCCATTTGTTGAACTCTTTTTTAAGTCTTGTAATGCTAATAGAGCAAGAACACAGCGACATTTGTGCAAATGAAATAGTATGCTAAGAAATGCCCAATGCCAAATTTTATAGCATTCTATTTTCCTTTTTTACATTTATCAAAATGACAGATAGTATACTATAAAATATAGAACGTGGAGAGACCGTGTAATGTTGTGCTTTTTAAGATAAAATTATTTTCTGAAAAATTGTGCCTAGTCTAATCTGACTCATCACCAAATGGTCTTTTCCACGATAAGGAGTCTTGTAGACTTCCATTTGCTTGGCGGTTGAAATGAAATAAAATGCAGGACAAGGTAATTATAAATATATTTCAAAAGTCGTTTCTTACTAATTTTTTTGTATATTCTTAAGAATTAAAAAAAAATTGATATGCCAATTTTAAGAATTTAACAATTTAAGTTTAAGACTAAGCATAAAGAATTTCAATGTGATTTATAGTTGGTAATCTTAATTCTAAGAGCGGATCTGATTTACCAATAGCCCCAAGAAACTCACTGTGTTCAAAATGTTGGCCATTGGCAAGCCTTAACACCATTATACATATTTCTCATATAAAATTTGTCACTTACCCACATTGCCACTACATCATTTCACATGAAAATCCAAGAAAGCTATTAAGAAATTGACTTTTGGCTTTATGTTTTCCTTATGCAAACACAATTGACTCAATTTCCCATCTCAGAGTTTTTTTTTTGCTCTTGGGCATATGCCAAGGATATAGAGCTCCTCTTTGTTGTCAATATACTAATACTAATACCACCCTCGTTGTTTTCCGAAATGGGAAAAAATTGAAGACAAATATTGTTTTTTGACCACTTTTTCCTTCAATTCCAAAAAAAAATTACAAAACAAATATCCTTTTGTGTATACGTTGCGATCCAGTAAAAAATAACTAAGGAATTTAAAATTAAATTTGTCCACTGGACACTCAATTCGTGTTGGTTGTACAAATACAGGAAAGTCCTTTATAGTTTATCACGAGAATGAGCATGACCGTTGCATGAACCTTGTTGCATTTTTTTTAATTAAAAAAAATGTCGATAGCACACACTGTCATATTTAAAGAAGAAATAGTATATAATTTCAATGGCACGAACATCATATTTATATTGATCCTTGAAAATTCATAAATTTCAAACAGGATCCAGCAGAAGGTGGACACAATTTCTTTTTTTTTACATCAGGGAATGAATTATTCGAATTAATGAGTTTCTACAAAAAAAAGCCCCAAAGGCAGGTTTGTACCTAAAAAATAATACCAAAGGATAATGCTTAAGGATAGTCTATGATGATCCCCAAATCGATACAAGCGGACCCATTGCAGAATTTTACTTAAATTGGTTATATTTAATTTAATTTCCTCCCTGAGGCTGAATGTAAATCGTTTAGTGACAGAATATGTTATATAGGGTTAAGGTGTCTTTCGGCAGAGGATATTGCTTTTTATTTATTTCGAAAAAAGGTCCAGTAGAATTCTAAGAAGGTTTGCGATAAGCCTTAAGGTTTGGGGTTTATTTTGTAAAGAATTTCAAATGAGCAGTGGGAATTTAGGCATTTGTTTATTTCAAATAAAAACCTTTTTTTTTTAAATAAAAAACACATTAGGCGATAAAAGAAACCACAGAAGTATTTAATTTACACAACAACTTTAGGATTGGGCCCGAATATTTAAATAGACAAAATAAACTCAAAATAAAATTGGGGTTTATTTGAAACTAATGGAATATTCAAGAGCTTAAATGAATATTTTTTTTCTTGGTTATTATAAATGTAAAAACACTCATAAATCACAAATAATGATAACTTGTAATTTATATTCTTTGAAGCATCATGTGGCTTCCAGATCTTACGACCTTATAAAGTGGGATATTTTTTTTTTACAAAATTATGGCAACTAAGAGGTTAGTTGGTCATAAAACTATATTATCTGGTATCTTGCACGTCCGGTCGGGGCGGGGACACATGACATATTTTAAAATCTTTATTCAAAACATAAAATAGATTTCAAATGTAAGCAATAAATTTTAAGAAACCAAAAAAAAAATCGGGCTTGTGTGAAGTGTTTTTGTATTTAGGTCCACGGCGCTAAGTGGCATGTTGCCGCCCTGCAACCCCCCTGGTTGGTCCAATATAGGATTTGGGGTAGGAACAAGTTTGGGTATATGCAATTTTTTTTTTAGAACTTTTAAAAAGAAATCTTTAAATCCAAAAAAGTGTGCATATATACCCAAACTTGTATCCACCCCAAATACCCCTGGCCAAGCAGGGAGTTGCAGTGGCGCATCATGTCCCACTTCAGCGCCGAGCTTTTTGCTCCCCGCCGTGGATTGGAAGTGAGTGAAGTGTTTTTTTTTCACGTGTTTTTTCCATTTTAGGACATAATTTTTTAAAATTGTAGAGATTTTTAGCAAGAAATAAAATCTTTGCAAATTCATACAAAATGGCTGATCAGTTACTGAAACTATCTGACATTTTATGATAATTTCCAGACTTTTCAGATGTTGTGATTTTCTTAAATCCAAATGAGGGCTTAAAAATATCCAGTGATCTTGAAAAAATTCATCCACTATCTATAGAATTATGATCATCGACCAAATAAGACTTCTATTTAAAACTGATGGTTCACACGTTCAGAAAATTATCGCTCTGTTGTGTGCTAATCGCCGATTAAACAAAGTGTCTAAATTATATTCGTAAATAATATCTTTTAAAATGGAACTCTAAATTTTTTCACTTTTCACAACATTCAATAATTCCTTCGTCATATAATGACGAAGGAATTATTCAGACAAAAAATATAAAAATTTGCGAAGCAACGAGAATACGGGTCTGCTAATATATACAGATTTTCTTACTTATTTTACTGAATGCTTCGTAATTTAGCATTTATTAGTTGCAATAATTTAAAATTTCGTCATCCAATGTTTCCAAAAATAAGTTTAAAAATTCGTGTTAAATAATATCACAGTTATTTATCCGTCGAAAAATGAATTCAGCTTGATAAAATAAAAATAGGTTTAATTTATTTTGTTCTTAACACACTGTTCTTGATTCTTATGACGAAGAAGGAGAAAAACCATAAAATCATTTCTCTTCCCGTTCCCGCGGCGACGGCAGCCATCGTTCTTTGATGTTTGCCCCAATTGAATAGTGTCAACTCCAGCATGAAAAGATTTCCCCGATACAAATGAAATCAAAAAAAGCAAATTTCCCGCCAACTTATGCATCCCATAATCTTTGTTTGTTTTTAACAGTTATTCCACAAAGAAAAAAAATAATAAAGACACGTCCTTGGTCCTTGTCCTGGTGCATTTATCATGCCCTTTGGCAATACGACCAACATCGGATTAAAAATTTGAACTTGTCTCCCATTCCATGGGTGAGTCCAACAGAAAACTAAATATTTATAATTCAATAAAATTTTATAACCAAAAGCAAATGGCTGCTGCTGGCTGGGGTGTATGTATGTATACGTGCGATAAATGAGTTCAAACGATGGGAACCCGTTCAATTTGTGTAAAATTTGTCTATGCTTGTATAACTTTAATAAAAAAAGGAATGAGAAAAAAGTGCACAATTGCTTGATGGGTGCAAGTTTGTAAGTAAATTTTTGTTGAAAAAGGATAACCGATATTATATGTATCTACGAGGGCAAGCAATGATGGGGATGATGAATATGATGTTGGATCCTTTTTTTGGAAGTTTTAAGTGGATAAGGAATTTTCGTTAAAGTGGTGTTTTTAAGTGTTCATCATGTTGATGATGTTAGGAATAGGAAGAATTTTCAAACCTTTTTTTTTTGCTTTGGGTCTAAGTTGAAAAATTTGATTATTTAAAAAGTTTTACGCACATTTCTTAAGTTTTGTTGAGTTTTGATTCAAGTTTCTGTTGTTTCTAATTCAAAGCACACTTGAAAACTTATTGAATTTAAACCAAAGAAGATATAAGGAAGCAGAGAAAGGAACAGGAAAGGAAATTATAATTGAATTTTACTTGGGTCGGTCCAGTGAGTCTTGTTTTAAGTCCAGTTAACAAAGATGAGTATGAAAAAATAAATACTGAGTATTGGTTACATTTTCGTAGGCCAAATTTTAACAACTAAAAAACTGACAAGAAATTTTTTTTTCGGTTTTCGATTTTCGATTTTCGATAATGTATTTTTAACATAGGAACTCTTTGAAAATAAAACAAAACAAATAGAACAGCATATTAAGATTTTAAAATAAAAAAAAATGCAAAACTTTAATATAAATAAATATAAAAATATTTATATAAAATATTTTCCGAATTTGTCAACAAAAAATTCAAGTTCAAAATTTGAAAATTCAATATTTCTATAAAGGATGGACGAAATTTCTGAAATATATATCATTGAATTTTGTAGATGCAAAATGAATTAAAAATAAATTGCTGTATCGATTTTAAATTTTGATTCCATACATCTATATTGGTTTCAGATATCAGAAGATTTGAACTCAAAATATTTATAAGAGTGGCTTTGAAATAAAAAATGAATTTCATAAATTTGAACACTTTTCTTTAAATACAGCGTAAAAACAAAGTCTCTTTCCTATTTTTGAAAATGAATATGTAGCTCTTTTATTGTTAGTTATTGTTGAGTTATTTTGTTTTTATTTAAGATATAAAGTACAACGAACAAGACTTGTTAAAATTATTTTGTAGCCAGTCGAGAATTCGTACTCAACGTGCCAACTGGCAATTTTATGAAGTTAAAAATTTTCCAACAGCACCCACTGCTTTAGTGGGCAATATGTGAATAGGAACGTTGGAGACGTGAGGCATGAAGACAGGCCTCGTTTTGGACTATAGATCGAAAATAGCTAGTGGCCTATAACACAACGCGATAAGTACTTGCAGGACAAGTCTTAAAACAAATTGTAACACATTTTAAGACGTGACAAATGGAAAATTGTTGGATATCCCTCCTTTTGTGACATAAAGTCACAAGCCTGACAGAAAATTTGCTTAAGTATTACGAATGTGTAATAGGCAATTTAAAAGTTGTCATTCGTTTACAAGTATGCATTTCCTGAGTAAAAACAGTTTAAAAATAAGGAATTTAAATTGTGGAAGGATATACATACCTAAGTAGTACATACATTTGCTTCCAAAACATATTTAATTTTTTTTGTTTTGAATTTTATTATACTAATGAGAATAAAAACAGATTAAAAGTGATTAAGCCATTAATTAATTTTGAAGCTGACGATTATTTGTTCGCCGAAAAATGTTGAAATGTCAAAATTAATGGCACAGTATGTATCTTGCCAAAAAATTATTCGTCTTTGCTTTGTGGAATGATATTCAGGCTGAAAAATGTTGAAATGTCAAAATTAATGGCACAGTATGTATCTTGCCGAAAAATTATTCGTCTTTGCTTTGTGGAATGATATTCAGGCTTTTTGCCAAAGTAAATACCTATACGTCCCCTTTTCTCTTTTTTTTTTCTTTTGCTTAAATATTGCTAAAAGTTTCAAACAGATTATTTTTTCTTCTGTTATTTTTGTTGAAACAGAAATTATTTTTTCTTCCGGAATGTTTGCAATTTTATTTTTGGCCACTTGTTTACATAAAATGTGGACAAGTCAAGGGAATTTTATAATTCTGACAAGTGCATCAGTTTTGCGTTGTGTTACAGACTATACTTGTCTTTGTCGTACAAGTATGGTTCTACAAGTTAATTTAGACTTCTGTGTTATAGGCCTATGGTCGTTAGGAAAAGTATTGTAAGTGTAACCGATTCTAAGACATCCACACGACGACGGTCAACACAGTTAGGCATGCCGGTAGCACGACTTGTTGGATTTTGAAAAAAAGGTCTGCATATTATATACCCTTACAAGATCCAGTTCTTCCAACAATCCAATACTGGTGACCCATAAAAATGCCTGGAGTACTACGGAACCGTTCCGAATATCACTGAGAATGACGAAGAATTTTTTGGCAAATTTTATTATGACCGAAATTGCATGTACTGCCAACTATCAACTATAGCTTCAACCGTAATTATTTAAATTAAAATGCAACCGTCCAAAACTGTTTATTTTATTTAAAATATAGAATTTCAAAAAAAAAAATTTTTTTCGAAAATGTTGATATACAGCATATTGAGAGTTTGAAGGACCTCCTGCCATAGTGTGCATATCAACTTTGATCAAAATCTCGAGTTCAATTATTTTCCCAAAGCAAAACTATGGCTTAATGTACAATCGTATATTCAGCGACTGTAGCTCAGCACATACCCGTGAAATCGATTAAGCTAAGCCGGATTTATACCATAGTTAGAAGTTTTGTATGGTCGCTGGTCACCAGATTGACATCATATTCTACACATACTGTCAGATATACCCTTCCGAGTTTTTATTTTCATTCAAATTCGCGAAAGTGTTAGAACTCAGAGACCATTGTGTCACACATAGCATTAACCAAGCTGCTAATTGCAATATAAGTTTTTGCTACTTTTAAATATCAGTTATAAGTACCTGTTACTGAAATAACAATTAAGGAATAAAAAATTGTCCATAGATATTCATGGCTAATAGTGAAATCGGCGAATGAGATATAGTCACAATTCAACTAATTTTCGCAATTGATGCTAATAACGAATCCATCGAAAGCAAATTGAACGAATGTCGGTAAAAAAATTACCTACACCGCCGACATTTTGTTCAACTAATTTGGTATTACTGAACCCGCAAACAGTTCGCACTCCATACAAATTTACTCATTTTATTTCCTCGCCAAATGTGTCGCGAATCTTTGTATTGATGTGCGTTTTGTCCAAAAATCTTACTTAAACTTAACTGAAAATTAGAATATTTATATTTTGGGAGAAGAGAGTGGATGCATTGTTTTTTTTATTTTTATTTTATTTTTTATGTTAACAAGTTAAATATGTTATTCTCTCTCTTTATAATTTGTATTTGTATTACCCTTTGCTTAATTTCCCTTATCTGTGAATGATTATTTTTAAAATTATAAACGTGTTTGTTTTCTTTTATTTATTTTGACTTTATTTTTATAATCTTTTGTGGACAATAAGAATTTTAAATTTGAAATAATTAAATAAAAATCGACCACAAATTTGTTCATTCAACAGATAAATTTGTTTTCTTTTCTTTTACTACATCTTGAGATTGCTTATGACGTTTAAGATATCAACAAGTGACAGCAGCGACAATATAGTTCGGAAAATGGAAAGGTAGTTCATGAATCGATAGTACAGTTCATTCAACGAGTTCACTAATTGAAATAAACGCGAAAACGAATCTACCGCGAATCTCTTCAGTTTCCAGGGAGTAGAAAATTGCGAATTCACTAATTGGCAGGATTATCATCTATATTCCGCTAATCAGTTCGTTTAAAATAAAAGTTTAGAAATTTCAGTTTTATTTCAATAACAGTCTCAGTTACGTGTTACTGAATACATCCTAATCAAACATTGACCTATCCCTATTTATTTGTATGAGGATGTGTCAAAAGTCAGAGTGGATGTGTAGATCTCAGAGACCTTTGCGTCATACATGGCAACCGAATTTTTTACTGTAGACAGCAATATACTTTTACACTTTTCAAATAAAATACAAAAAAAAATCGTTGATATCCGTCTTCCACACAACCCACAGATTTTATTCAATTTTAACACATACCCATCTCACTTGAAAGGACCTCTACACGCAATTATTTCTTCATTTTTTAATTCTAATATTTCTATCTATTCCTTTCCCAGATATTTTAGCATGTATAACTGAATAAATACATTTTAAGTGAGGTAGAGTATGACAAGCTCGCTAAGACGCCTTCTTGTCTACCATACTGTTTGTCTGTCTTCCATACTGTTTGTCTTCCAAGGAATAAAGTGCATTGTGTGTTTTATATAAAATAAAATCTGTATTTTCTCAGAACCCACACACGTGACAGTTCAAATATGTTTGCACTCTTTAAAGAGTAGATATACTTTTGGATGGTTATCGACTCATAAGACAATACCCGTACTACTACATAAGCAACCATCGATCGTCTAGTTGTTGCGCCATATTTGCTGTTGGTTAATTGAAATTACAAACCTCTTCCATATCGTTCAGCATGCATTCCGTTAAACAATGCGATTCGGTTATTTTTGCTGTATATCCTCAGGTATTGACAATGCAACTAATGTTTTGTATTTATTCGTACCTTTTTCGTCCTTCACAGAAAAATTGCTTTTCCAATTCATCCTTGTTTGGTATTTATTTTTATTTACGCGAAAAAAATCCCTTTTTGAGTAATGAATTTCTTTATTGGTTGATGGTGCGGCGCGGTGGTCGGCGGGCGACATGCGGAGGACGAGAACCATGACCCATAATGTTTCAATTACATTTAACTTAGTGTGAGCCTGAGACTTCATCCTTCTCGCGTCTTTTTCTGTTCGCTTCGTGTTTTTATTCACCCTTGAGCTGTGTTTCTCTTCTCTTCTTGTTTTGTCTTGTTTTGTTCGCTGGAAGCTAATGACTTTTAAAATAAAATTTTAAGATGATTTTTTATTCCTCATTTAGGCCCATAATTGTATTTATATAGAAAAAAAAAACACAAACAAAAATAAAGTTTGAGCAAAAAAAAAAACACCATCGAATGTCTTTTAAAACTGCTCATTAAATGTTTTGTATATCCTTATTATAGTACTTTGTAAGGACAGAGTAAAAAAATGTATTTTGTTGAAAAGATTTTATTATATCATTGAAGATTTTTGGATATACATAAATTATTATGCAAAAGCTTGTTCGTCCTTTGACTGAATTGAATTTTTAATTAGTTGCGATATTTATTAAGAGAAGGACCAACAAAAAAAAAATGTATTTGCCAAATATTGTATCCTTTTTCTTTTGGTGTGTATACAAATGCACGAGTTATTTGTATGATGGATCCTTTTAGCTCAATTAGCGTTTCTGATGGCGTTGCCGATGATTATTTATTCGCTTTGATGGATGATTAAATATTTCATTATGAAAGGATTATGCAAAATGTTTGGTGTTTGTTTTAAAGTTTAATAAATTCTAATGGTTGGAAGGTGCGATAGTATTTTGTTCACTAAGAAAGGGGATTTCCGTTTATGCGGCTTATTAAATGAATTTTGTAATTAAGGGATTTTCAATGAGGAAGTACTGTGGTAGAGCAATGGCGAGGAGTGGCATAGTGTGGCAGGAGGAGGTTTGGTACTCGGTGGCAATTCAGGATGCCAAATAATGCAAACACATCGGTTTTGTAATTAAGTATCGAAAACTTTGTTGGTAATGTTGAAGGAATTTTTGAGTTAAATACATAAATAAGATTTGCTAGATTGATTTTCATCTTAAGATCGTAGCTATATTAAACTTACTGTTTTTCTTAATTTTTCGCGAAAGTTCTGCGATGAGGCTCATCTATAGTTTATCCTATTCTTACGAACTTTGAAAATTTGTAAATCTTATTTTTCTCAAAAGCGGTTTCAACGATTTTTTGGAAAGAATTTCCAAAAATTATTAAATAAATTAAGAAAGCTAATTCTTTTCAAATACTTTATTATAAAATTTAAAATTATAAAAAAAAAAATACAAAATCAAATGTAGTGATAGTCGGCATAACTTTAGATTTGATTAAAACCAGACGTTAAAATCTGATTTTTCTTTTTCGACTTCTGCGCAACTTCTGTTGTTTTCAACGTGAAGTTATCACAATTGTTTTAACAAAATAACAAATTAGTTAGTAAAGAAAGGTACGCTTTCGTATTTTTTTACTCTGATATACATATGTAGGTACTAAAGGGCAAGGTTTTGCATTTTGAAAAAAAAAAAAACAACTCAAAATTTTAAATAAACTTGACATTATGAAGAAAGAGAACACCAAAAAGGGGTCCCGCAATCCCAACTTTCTGTCTGTCTGTAGGTGATCTCCAGTCTTAGCGGATGAAGCGATTTTCTTTGCGCTTGGTACTTAAAGCATCTTAGGTGATTGGTTCGAATTTTTTTAAAATAAAATGTTAATAACGTTATCTGCAATAAAATAGTATTTTTTTTAAATTTTTGATTCTCTAATTAACGCCTCAACAGATTTCTATGAAAATATTATATTCCTTAGAATACCAAAAAAATACTGCATATCAATTTTTTTGAAAAATAATTTTTTTTAGTTCTTGGAAATTTTTGTTTTCTTTTTTTTGAAAATTTAATATTTCGAAATCAGGTGGACGATTTTTGTTTAATTCTGTTTTTAAATTTATATTTTTAAATACTTAAAATTATATTTTTTTAGAAAAAAATTTAAAATATTTTTAATATAAAAAAGTTAAATGAGATTAAAAATGTATTTCCCTGTTTGTACTAAAAATCTGGTGCTTACGATAATCGAACATAAGAACAATCACGTGCGAGCCAGTCCTTCATTTATTTTTCAGTCAAAAAATGGTTATTTTGGATACACGTGTTTTTGAAAATCTCTTAAAAATATTAACAAAATTTAAAAAAAGTAATTGAATTAAAATCAGAGACCTATTTTTTTTTTAACTCTTTTTTTTTCTTTTATAATCAACACGGGCTCAAGGGATTATAATACCCTTTAAATGTTTCAACACAGCGCGTGCGTGAGGTTAAGGAAGAGAAACAATGAGAGGAAAGATGTGTGGCGCGATGTTTTGAGACTGTAGGTGGTTGTTGTCTCAGATTATATCTCCGCATTAATTTTTTTATGCTTTGTCATATTTTACCGGTATACAAGTTTACTCAATCACATGTTGTTAGTTCCATGCCTAAACATCATGTTATGAGTAAACCAGCAACTCATTGTATAACAATTATTTTTATAATTAGTTTTTAATGGAAAAATAAGAGGACATAGACTACGGCAGGGATCGAACCATGTTGACGGGCGAAAACACAACTATCGCGCCACGGTCACCCCCAACTCTATATTTTGAAAACAACTTAATCAATTTCTTCGAAAATTTTTCTAGAATAATCGAGTAAACTATGTTCCTTAAACAAATTAACAGCATCTAAGTTTTTTTTTTTAAATACCAGCAAGGAATTTTGATAAAAAATGTTTTTGTTCTGTTAGTCCAACTCACTTTTATGTAAGAAAAAAATTATTTTAAATTTTTATTAACTTATTAAATTAGTTATATAACCACTTTCCATATTTTCGACTTCCTCAATTTTGGGTGAACTGATTAAAATTATTGTTTTTGATACAGACGCCCCTTCAAATTATAAATAATATTGCATACTCAATTTTTTAAAATTGTGTTTTTTTTTTCGATTTAAGAGAAAACAAGTTTTATTTTTGAAATATCATTTTTAATAGTGGATTATTGATTTTTTTAATTAAAATCTTATACGCATATTATTAATTACATTAAATTGGCAATCCAATTTTTTCCTAAGATAGTTGTCAACATTTTAGAAAAAAAGGAAGATTTTTAAATGTTGTTTGTTTATTTTCATACTTTGTCCAAAAATTCAAATGACATCTTTTTTCCTTAAACTTTAACAACTATTACTTTGAATCATCCATTCGAAAATTCATTTTGCCAAGACCAAAGGAAAACTTACCCACATCGGCTTTAAATCGGCATAAGATAACTAGGCAAGTTTTAGCCAGGTTGAACTACTTTCAAATATTTTATGACCTTTAGTCCAAAATGCGTTTCGCCCGGGCACCACAGTCCACAAAAACAAAAAAACTAAAATAATATGTAGATATTATTTGCGTGCAATTTATTTTGACTTCTGACAGTTATGCCTGCCATATACCAGTTACCACATTACAAACAATCAGTTGTCAATTTTTTTTTTTTAAATTATTGCAATTTTATTTTAATGACAAACACATTTCAAAAACGTTGCCAACAATTTGGCAGGCTTTATAACATATGACCATACTTACATTATAACAAGATCGAACACTTTGTCAGCCAGCATACAGTTGTTTTATAAGTCTAATTGCAAAATGTGTTACTTTCGTAATGTTTCAAAAACACCTAGGAGAAAACAATTGCTACTTCGATTTCTTAGCAAAAATTGTTACCTGGATTTTTTAAAATTAGTGAATTTAATTTTCAGGTTTTGGGTAAAAAAAATTCCTCCAACCGAAATAGGCTTCCAAGAAATTAAATGATTCTTAGAAGGTGTTTCAAATTAATCAAAATATTATTATTAACGAACTAGGCGACACAGGTACATTTATATAAATTTTTAGTTGCCCTCAGAGAAGCTATAGGACATTTGGTAGTGTTGCCAAGAAGTGGATTTTGAAATTAAATTTCATATTGTTCAATTAATTCTGAAAAACCCAGGCGATGCAGTTCACATCGGTACATCCATTTCATTATTATAATGAAATTACTTATAGACAACTTTATTCATGTGCAGACACCACCATAAGCATTCGACGATACAAAGTTTAATATGCTTAGGCAAAACCCTTAGGTACGTAAAGTTAATCTCACTTACAAGCTACATACTTAAAGTGACAATATGTATTTGTTTTTAATTAAATTAATTATTAAGGCCTCGGCCGTAGTCAGGAGAAATACAGGAGGTGCTCTTTGGTAAACTAAAACACACATTTACATGGTTTCCTTGAATATTCACCCCCAACAAAAATACTCACAAAGTAAAAAACCCAAAATTCCGAAAAGTAAATTTTGAAACCAAAAAATTTTGTCAAATATAATATTTGATCAAGAAGTATACATATGTTCCAAGATATTCACAATATTGTACACACTACAAAAATAAAAAAATGCACGACTGGATCGCACGTACTTGCTCTTATGTTCGATCAAATTATATGCAAAAGATTCTTAATAAAACTGCTAAATATATTTTTAAGGTTTTTCACTTAATTTTTTATATATAGAAATTCTTAAACTTTTTATAAAAAAAAAAATTGTACGAACATTTTAAATATTTAATATTATAAATACGAAAACAAAATTTCAGAAAAAAATGTCCACCCGTTTTCGAAATATTACATTTTCAAAAAAAAAAATATTTTAAAAATATTGAAATGCAATACTATTTAGAATTTGAAGGAGCTCCTGTATACATTTTTTATCGAAATCCGTTGAGCCGTTTATAAGAAAGTCGAAAATCAATAAATTGGTTGTATGGCAGGTTAATAACAAAATATTTTTTAAAAAATTTCGCAGAAATGTTGACCATACCAAAAGTAGTACACACACCAATTTTTATCAAAATCGTTAGAGCCGTTTCTGAGATAATTATGATGGTAGAAAAATTTGTATGGCAAGTACCGTTATTTTTGGGCCTAAAACAACGATTCAAAAATCTATTTTGGAGAATCACCTAAAACGGCTAAGTACCAAGTTTGAACCAAATCGGTTCAGAAGTTTAGGCTGTATATCGTTCTACAGACAGACAGACGGAATTGCGGGACCCATTTTTTGGTGTTCTCTATGATAGTAATGTCATGTTTGATTTTAGAAAAAAACAAATTTACGAATACATAACTTGCTTTATAATGGGTTATTCATTTTGCGGTTTCAAAAGTAAACGTAAATATATTTTTGTTCATTATATTAATTTTTTTTAAATATAATATAATTTATAATATAAACCAGGGCTGGGGACTCTATCCCTCGAACTTTGTGCATTTGGTTTCGACCATGGCCGGGGAGTCTATCCCAAATTATATGAAATTGTTATATTAATTTATTTTAATGAAACCAATTATAAAGTATATGAAATAACTTGTTAAAATATTTTTGAGTCAAATTATTGTAATATTAAGAAACGAATTAAAATTGATATCTTAACGGACTTCTGAACACTTCACGCACCGAGTTTTAATTCTTTCTGTAGTCACACCTTGGACCCGCTGACGCTGCCTCAGCAATAGACTAAAAACGGGTTATCCAATTTTCGGTTTCAAAAGTAAACGTAAATAAAACACATAAAATATTTTTTTTTCATGATATTTCTTTTTTATTATAAAGTTTGAACGTTGACATTATGTGTGAAACACTACATCATTTAAATGACCACCACGCGAATTGTTGCAAGCATCGATTCTTTTGAGGTAATTTTCGACCACTTTTTGACGAATATTGGGCGGTATCTCAGCCATAACTTGGCGAATGTTGGTTTTCAAGTGCTCAAGAGTTAAAGGTTTATCTGCATAAGCACGGTCTTTTGCGAAGCCCTACAAAAAAAAGTCCAGCGGTGTCAGATCGCATGATCTTGGTGGCCAGTTGATTTCGCCACGATGAGAAATTACGCGGCCAGGAAATGTCTCTTGCAATAAAGCCATATTCGCTCGAGTTGTGTGGCATGTGGCACCGTCTTGTTGAAACCACATATTCTCCTAGTCGTTATTTTCAATAGGAGGCAAAAAAAGTCGGTTATCATATGACCACAACGCTCCAACCTGACGGTGACAGTCGTTCCCTCGGCGTTTTCGTAGAAGTAAGGTCCAATCACACCTCCGGACAAAAGAGCGCCCCAAACAGTGACTTGTTGTCGATGTAATGGTCTCTCTTCAATTACTTGAGGATTCTCAGAACCCCAAATACGACAATTTTGTTTATTAACATATCCACCGAGTGAGAAATGTGCTTCGTCCCTGAAGAAAATTTTGTTCGAAAAATCGCCGTCCACCGCCTATTGTTCAAGCACACATTCGACGTATCTCCGACGTTTACAATTTTTATGCGTTGTGAGATAGACAAGTGATCCATTTTCGTAAATGACAGACTTTCAACTGAAAAAAAGAATTGGTTTAACAACTTAGTTTGACAGTCGTCGAATTTCAGCCCTATACTTTTGAAACCGCAAAATGGATAACCCTTTAGTACCTATAATCGCAAGTAAAAAAATCTTGAGTTCATCTAAACAAAATCACGTATACGCCCGAGTGTCCTCGAAATCATATTTTATTTACATGCACCTTTGCCAAAGTGTCATCCTGCAACGCAACCTCATACACACAAAATACTCGTATAACTTTATAAAATTCATTAGAAATTCAATCCAAGTACCATAGTACCTATGCGCCAATGTGCTAAGTGCAGATCACGTTCTTAGCATCTTCGCGCTTTTTGCTCTGTAGTTCAGTCGTTGCTCGCTGACATTGAATTCATCTTAAATCGCGTTTTATCATATATCCACTTTTTCCATCATCATCGTCATCACTTTTAATAATGTTTCATCACTCGTATATCGCCCATCAACCCGATATACTACATATTACTCCAGGGAGAGTAAAAATTGGCAAAAAAAAAACAAAATATTCCTCCGACATGGTTTTAAGATAACCCTTTTCCGCAGGTTTACATGGCACATTTACTTTTCTCTTTAAAGTTACACTCAACTTTGTCGTTGTCGTTGTCATCGTCGTCACATAGCTTGGAGGATGCACACTTTTTTTTGGTCTTTTGTTATTGTTATAAGTAAGCCCTAGTCATTGCCGTTTTCAAGGATGTGGTTGAGGTTTGGTTAGGTTGCCATAGATGCATTTTTGCGCACGGTGGGTTGTTCTATATAATGCTAATAGGAATTTGGTTTTGAGGACCATTTTGGATGTAGAAAATGTAAAAAGCGCTTGTCTTGTTGGTTTATGGTGTAGCATCAGCTTATAGGTAACGTACACAACATCCCCAACACGTGTATATTCCTAACCTTAAACTATCCATATAGAATACATAGTTCCTTTTCTATCGTTGCGTTGTGGCAGTCGTTAAATGGATGCATCCTTGATAATAATAGGTTATGGGTGCGGGAATAATATTATGCATCAACTCAGTGCGAAGCTTCGTTTCCACCCATCAACATCACCGTAATCCGAGATGTTATGGTCGCACACTGTGGTTGACGAAGAACAAAAATCCATCGTACAACAACATAATTTCCATTTAATTGAAGATAAAGCATCGATTAAATGCAGCTTTTCATTTAGTTGTGTGTTGTGTCTGTTTCAAGGACTTATGCATCATGGTTGGATCTTTTCTTAGTTAAACGTGACCCATTCTAGCTGTCACATACAGTAACACCACTAGCAGCAGCAACACTGTGCTGTATAATATGCTCTCTTTGTTTTCTGAAAACTACTCGAACGGAACTTAAAATGCAATTAATGGTTTGCAAAGTGTAAAGGGTAAAAGTGGACTCCTGTTGCTCTTGGATAAGTTGTGTGCATTGTCCAAGATATTGGATGACATTGGTCTTTGGTGTGCGTAATTGAAGAGGTGTCCGGTAGTGTTGCGTTGCTTTAAAAATGAAAATTTACGAAGCTGTTTTTCATAGGATTTTCAATGAGTTTGCTTTTGGACTTGTCTTTATATAAGAATTAATTATTGGCGTAAATTAAAAAAAAAAAGAAAACATCAACACTGAATTCTCTCGAAAAAAGTAAGGCGATTAATGGTATGTACTTACACGTACTGTACATTACATCAATTTTAAGATTTTATAATTTATGAATCGTATAAGAGTTCCGATTACGAGCATAAAAGTGTTCTAATTTGTGTCTGTTGTTTTTTTTTTTGACTGCGAATGTGTTTTCAAGTATTGATTTGTTTTTTTTTTTTTTTTAAAGATTATTGTTTTGATATTTAGATACAACTATAGATATATTTGTTTTGAATGATGGTTGCAGGTCGCTTGGGTACGCTGCGGACCAGATTTTCCAAAATTTAAGATGGAATTCTCTCTCAATTCATTCTGGATACTTTCCCAAAAAGATGATACATTTTGGCGCTCATCTTAGGGAATCCTGGCATCCAAATATGGAACAAATATTCTCTATTGGATTCAGATCTGGGGATTGAGTTGGCCATTCTAAAACTTCAACATTGTTTTGAGCGAAAAACTGCTTTGCCAATTTGCTCGTATGTTTCGGGTCGTTGTATTGTTGGAAAATAAAAATTTCCAACGACGTTTTAGACGCAACAGAAGCTGAGTTTTCTCTCACAATGTTTACGTAATGAGGACCTGTCATTTTGTTATCAATTTTAACAATCTTACCAACGCCACTAAAAAACACCTCCATAAGAGACACTCCACCATGCTGAACCGTTTTTTGGATGCACATTTGTTTAAGCGTTTCAGAGGTTTTACACCAAACTCTTTTTCTATTTTGAGTTCTTTAACTCAAACTTAGAATCATTGAACCAAATAATGCTTTTCCAAAAGGTCTGCGGCTTAGCTAAATACTTCCTAGCGAAAGCAAGTCGTTTTTTAATATTTATCTTAGCTAAATAGTTTTTTAAGCCACTTTCATTCAACCGCCTTTGAACTGTCCTTGGTGTTGTGGGATGTTGCAGGTCTTCTTTGATAATTCTAGCTGAAGATAATGGATTTTTTCGGGTCTCAATTTTAATTCTTCGGTTATCAGCTGCTGACGTTTTCCTCTTACTTCCACACTTCTAAAACTGGAAGCAGATCCGCGTTCAATAACAGTTATACTAACCTTCCATGCTCCAGAAATGGACAGTCCATACTTTTCTGCGAGATTTAGGAATTTCAACCTACGTTAAAGGTCCAAAACTAAAAATTCTTTCAATTAAGCCGATAGCAGTTTCATTTCAAGGCTATAGGCAAATTAAGAAAATTTATAAATTCACATTTAATATTATTACCTTTCGATAATCGAAAATCTTTTTTTAAATTGAGAACTTAAGACAAGTTTTAAAAGAAAAATACCAAAATTGCGTGACAAGTTGCAAATTCTTGTTGAAACCACACCTCCTCCACGTATAAATCAATAGCTCTACAACGGTCCCCATTGATTGTAGCCATCTAGGCGGCATCGTTTTTAAAGAAGTAAGCGTCACTGATTCCACCAAACTGTCAATTTTTTTATATGTAACGGGGTCTCCACAATAATGAGTTGGGGATTACTTACACTCCAAATTTATCTTTTTGACGTAATCATTCAACCAAAAATTAACTTCATCCCTGAACAAAATGTTCATGTGTAAATCGGGATCAACAGCAATATGGTTTAATACAAAATCATATACAAAAATAAATTAGCACAATGTTCAGGCGTCAGTCGTTTCACGAAGAAATTGCAAACCAAACTAAAGATAAATCATATGGCAGATGACAAAATGGCTGCCAATGAAAACAGTGCTGCCAACTGCATGTGCAATACCTCTACAAAGTGGTTTTGTTGTTTTTGCTGAACACACTAATGGAAATTTGGAAACAGTAGTAAATAAGACCAATATTAAGGGTTATCTACTAAGGCATTTTTATTGTCTTTTTTACTGTGACTCATTGTTGCCTCTTTTTGTAATAATAAGGTCTTACCGGCAACACAGATTAGATGATTAAAGGTGATGATTCAGTGTGAAAAATCTTCGCATTTTTCGCAGTCCCTTGAAGTCTTTAAAAAACATTAAATCACAAACTTTGGAGTTGAAAAAATCCTACATAGGATATAAAAAAAAATTTACCGCAAGAATGTTCTTCTAAAATATGTTTTCCTTCTAAATTTGCCAAAATTAATTCAATGAATGAAAAAACATTTTAAGCTAAAAATATATTTATATTTTTGTTGACCCACCCTATTACTATGTATCATTTTTCAAATGCTTTATTTATAGACTTTTTTTATCAAACAAAAAGAATTTAATAAAAGGTGTTTAACCATAAAATGATAAATGAAGTTAAGAAATGAACAAAAATAACCCTTTTTGTAATCCCTTTTCTTTGGTTGTATCCTTTTTTAAATATTTTAAATACTCGTATCTTTCGAAAATGAAAGTTGCCCAAAATTTCATTCTTGATTTTGTATAAAAAAAAAGAAAATAAAACTCAATGATATTTATAAGAACTAATTTGGTTACAACCAAGAACTTAAAAGTCTCAAAAAAAAAATAATTTTTGTATGTAGGTGTTGGTGGGTTTCTTTCTTAGAAAGATTGATCTGAGGTTGACGTTTATTTATAGACCTTGTCAAGACATTCGTGTTTTAATTAAAGCAAAATAAAATACATGCCTTGATCTTTTCCTCTGGTGGTTTAAGGGTACAATGTGGTTAAATATAAAATGTAAATTTTTACTACAATACATTGTCAAGGGAATTATAAAAAAAAGTAAAAAAAAAACGAATTTTAATCCAAATGGTTAAATCGCATTTTCCTGTCAAATTTGAAAAGACCGAATCTTATTAATAGCTGGTTATGTTAAATAAAGAAAACCGAATTTCTAAACCTAGAAAGTCTTTTAGAAATCCTGGCTACCAAGCAGAATGGAAATACCAAAAGCTGACATCACATTTTCAATTGATTGTTCAGATTTAATAAAAGCTATATCTAACACCAAATTCAGCAGTTTGTGAATTACTGTCGCAAACAGCTTAAGGTGTTTCGCACGCAGCATAATATAAGAGTCTGCTGGGTGCCAGGCAACGAGCAAGTAGATGAGGTTCCTAGGATGGGATCAACGCTTGACAAAACCCAAGAGATAAAAGAATTAATTTTCGGCAACATTTTAACAACTATTTCAGTGCCTTCGAATGGATTGTTATTTCATAGAAGTCGTGAGTTTTTTAAGTCCAGTCGGGTTAAACATTTGAAATAGAAAAAATTTATTCATATAATTTTCTTTCCCAGTTCGTTAAGGGGCGGTCATAAGCATAGTCTAAATCTCGGCTTTCGGGAAAATCGCACTGGAGCTTCAGCCGTAATTTTCAATTTATTGAAAATTTTACTTTGCGCAATAACTTTTTTTGATTTCTGACACAAAAAATAAAGGTTGAGCTTGTAGGAAATTTAATTTTATACAACTTAAGTCTAAATATTATTATCCAAAAAAGTTACCGTTCGCGAGATATTAATAAAAAACTGTTTTGAGTTTTCAAAAAAAAGCCCCTACTTCAACCGAACCCCCACGGTGTGGCGCTAAATGGTTGTATATGAATAAAAAAAAAGATAACCAATTCTTCATTAAATTTAAAATGGCGACTAAGACTCCAGCAGTATTTTCCCGAAAATCGACTACTAATGGTCCCCCCCATAACGAACTATGAAAGAAAATTGTACGAATTAATTTTTTCTATTTCAGCCCTTTTTGTTTGACAACCCGACTGGGCTATTTTTAATTTTTTATATTAAAACAGTCCATGGTATCACAATGAATTTATATTTATATTATACAGTGCGAGCCTTAGTATAATAGGGATACTGATGAACTGTGGTTTTGGAGTTCTGAAAATCGAAATGGTTTGGGAATATTAGAGACAGATAAGTAATTCTACATTCGTGGCGTATGGCTAAAAAGATAATCTCTGTTACTTGACAGTACGTTCAGTAGCTATATCACCAGAAGTGTGACGGAAGCAAGACAATATATTCAGCTCACTGAGTTCAATCTAAATTTCTCAAATTTTACGGCTTCAGACTTCTTTAATTGGAACTAATGAATAAAATCCACATACTCCGAACCTCTAACTTGCACGAATCGTGCTACAATAAGAAATTTAAATAACTTTTATTTTAATCGATGTATTTCATTAATTTTTTTTATTGGATTAAAAATAAAATTTTTATTTTAAATAACTAATGGTTTTTAAAGAGAAGATAGACCGCAAATGACCTCCACGCTCATCCACGCATATGCGGCACCTGATCAGAAAATTGTTCATTGCGGCCTGAAGGGTTGAAATTGGGATCGCCTCAATTATTGTCTTAATGGATTGCTTCAATTCAGTCAAATTCCTGGGTTTCGTTTTGTACACTTCCTGCTTGACCTAACCCCATAAAAAAAAGTCTGGTGCAGTCAGGTCAGGTGACCTTGAGCGCCAGCGGAAAGTGCAGTTTCTGGATATTAATTTATTTGGGAATTTTCGTTGGAGCTCCGCCATAACTTGTGTGGCTACGTGTGCACTTGCGCCATCTTGTTGAAACCAAATCCTGCTGAAAGGGATACGTCTGTGGCGAAGTCTTGGGTATAAAAAACTCCTTCAACATTTTTAAATAACGGTCCCCATCGACAGTTTGTATTACACCGTTTTTTTCAAAGAAGTATGGCCGACAATACACCTTGATGAAACTGCGCACCACACAGTGACTCGTTCTGGGTGCAGTTCCGTCTCATTGAGCATTTCTGGATTAGATTTACTCCATATATGACAATTTTGCTTGTTAACATTGCCGTTTAAGTCAAAATGGGCCTCATCAGACATGAACAAACAATTTATCAATGTGTTGTCTTCTTCGGCCATTGCAATCATTTTTCGGCAAAATTCCAGGCGAACAGGCAAATCCCGAGGGTTTAACTTGCTTGTAATTTGGACTTTGTACGGAAACAAGTTTAAGTCATCATGAAGTATGCGTTGTAATGACCGTCTGCTAACTCCAATAAGACCCGATAAGTTTCGAGTCGAAACACTTGGATTTGCTTGTATTGCCGATGCACCAGCCACGATTGTATCCTGAACCCGAACATTGGGATCTCGATGATACGGTCTTCGTTCGATGCTTCCAGATTCAGCAAACATGTTCACCAGCCTCATAATGGTCCATCTAATCGGGGGAGTACCGCCAAACTCCGCCTAAATTCCCTTTGGACGGAAATGATAGACTACAAAGAATGGTACCACTGCACTATCCAGATCCATTTTGGAGTATCCCAAGCATTCATTTTGATAAATCTAAATAGTAGCCTATAAAATAAAAAAAAACAGAAACCGATTACTCACACTGAAAAAAAGTTATTACGTTTTATTTTTGTAGCACGATTCGTGCGCCACCCTGTATTTGACATGAGTAAAAGAGCCGAAGTTCTCGCTGTTTTTGGACAGCCCTGTATGGTTGGAAATGGATATAAATATTAAAATAACTATATGCCGTAACTTGTTTCTTTCCTTTTTAAATTTTGAGTGATCAATTGAAGAACAAACAATAATTATTCAATATCAGCTTGAAGCAATTCTTGGAAGTTTTAAAATATTTAGTTCTTGTTCCTAACCCAAATCTGCCAAAGATAAATATAAGAGAACGGAACAAATTGACATGTTTTTCCAAATGTTTCTTCTCACAATTTTAAAGTAAAATATCTTTTTTTTACATTTATCTTTTATATCGTTTAATGTTTGTTTTTATGTGAGCACTGGTACATATTTATTTTCATTTTTTTTTTCACTTCACCCTATACGAACTTACTTTATCCAATTTTTATCCATAATTGAAAGGAATACATATTTCCAAAAGAATTATTTCGACAAGGAAGATATTTTATAGATTTTGATTGTATCCTTTACCTAGGAGTTATACTTTTTTTATAAAGTGAAAGTACTCTCCCGGTAAGAAAACAAATTGAAAACTGCACAAAAATAATAATAATACAATTCTTGTTCTTCGAAAAATAAAAACATCAAGTATCCTTGCATGTAGTAGGAGAGGAGCTATTATATGAGAACATAAAAATAAAATTCGGAATTTCTTGAGAGAAAATTGTGCATCATTATATTATCCTAAGGAGTATCTTGTTTGTTTTTGCTTCTTATAAATATTGATTTTTTTATTTTGTTATGGGATTTTTTTTTTATGAAAATTAGATTTTAAATTGAATTTTAAATATTTTATTAAAACCAGATTCTCGAAAATTGTTCCATTTGAAAACGGAATCCCGCAGAGATCTCCGCTTTCGGTAATTTTATTTTCCATTGCTTTTGAAGAATTAAATACAATAATATCAAAATACAAAGATCTAGATCATTGTGTCTATGCAGACGATGCATATATTCTTTGTAAACACAATGACTTAGAGAAAACTAAAGCTTTGTTTATAAATATTATAAAAGAAATTAAAGACTGGTCCACTATTTCTGGATCAAAATTGTCAATAAACAAATGCAAAATTCTCCATATTTGTAAAAAAAAAACAATGTAATAATATTGATATAGAACTTAACAATGTTAAAATAGAAAATGTTGTCAACCTCAATATCCTAGGACTAATTTTCAATAATAAATATAATTGGAAAAATCATTGCACTAATTTAAAAAAATCACTAGCAGCAAGACTTAGTATTATTAAGTATTTAGCTTCTAAGAAGAGTAAGGTTCATATTAACTCTCTTTGCTATATCACAAAAATGTTAATTTTATCGAAAATAGATTATGCTCTAGCTATATACGGATCCTGTCCAAAATCAATTAAAAATATTTTCAAACCAACGTACCACCAAGCTGCAAGGAGGAGTGTTCACGCTTTTCCAACGAGTGCAATTAAAAATATCCTCGCCGAAGCTGGGTTACCAACAGTGGAAGAACGCTATCAAAAAGTAAGCGCCCTACTTCTACGTAAACTAACTTTTCAAACCGGATCAGTGACTGACAAAGACACAATGCTAACCCTATCCCATAAACGAACCAGACGTATCCCTGCAGCAATCCATACCATCTTGGATATAGGCAAAAAACTGGAAATACCTTTTAAACGCCATCCCAAATACTCGCCATCGCAGCCACCTTGGCTCTTAGACAGCAGCGCTATACTTTTCAGCTTATGCGAACTTAAAAAACAAAACACCAACACAGACATTTACAAACAAATGTTTAGCGCAATGGCATCAAAACTATCAAGTGAAGGTTGGAAATCAACACACCACCACATTTGCAGTTGTATCGCAAGAAGGCAACATGCTTAGACAAGGTATTTTTCCAAACATAACATCCATTTTTACTGCGGAAGCGGTTGCAATATTTGAAGCCATACAAAAATGTTCTAACACATCAGGGAAATGGGCGATCTGTTCCCATAGCCTCTCCGTTCTGAAAGCCGTTAGTAATCCCACACATAGCTCTGTAATTATATCCAAAATAAGAGATACCTTAATTACGAAGCCTTCCAAACTAAAACTTATATGGACTCCTGGACACGTTGGAATAAAGGGCAACGAGCTGGCAGATAAAGTTGCCAACGAGACCCATTTTGCTCCAGTTTATACTTTTTACCAACACTCCAAACGGGATTTGCTAAAATTCATAACCACCAAATTAAGAGAAACGGAAATCGTAGAATGGAAAGAATACCACCACCATTATTCTAGAATCAATCCCAATAAAAAATATCCAATATACCCGACACAAAATTCAAAGGAAATTATTGCTAACTTCGTTCGGCTCCGACTAGGCCACACCAGTATTACACACCAACACCTACTCAAAAAAGAATCACCACCCACTTGCCCCACCTGCCAAAGTAACCTCACCATTAGCCACCTGCTTGGAACTTGCCTTCTCACCTCAAATAAAATTATTTAAAAAATCGATAAAAAAATAAATATTATAGAATTATTAAAAGAACCTACTAAATCCAATATTGTAGTTATAAACAGGATACTATATTTACTTAAAATTAAGCCATAGTTTCAATTCCCTTTACCAAAGATCCGATAGTATTTTGCTGCTAGTGCTCTTTATACTAGTTATTAATAGTATATTTTTAATATGTTATTGATAAGAAAAAATAAATAAATAAATAAATAAATAAATATTTTATGTTTAATTTTTTTGTTATAATAATTTTGTTTCAGCTTAATTTTTGTGTGTCACATGTATGTTAGTAGAAGATTAGATTTGTTCACCTGACGAAAAATTGAAAAGAGAAAATGAAGGATTTCAAAAATATTCAATGGGAGAATATAATTGTCGGGAATGACTATTAAAAAGTAGTGAAGCATTTTCTTTTGAAACAAAAAAAAATTGTGGTAAAATTCTGAAAAACTTGTTTAAATCACCAGAGAAGATATAATGAAAATTACGTCCGAATAATAACGGGTGATTTTTTTGCTACTTGGTTTTTGACGTTTATATTTTTGACAGATCACACATGACAAATTCCACGAACATTTGACATTTCGATTCAGTATTGTTTGCCATTTCATCATGAATAGACTTACGCCTGAACAACGTTTGCAAATTATTGAAATTTATTATCAAAATTCGTACTCTGTGAAAAATGTGTTTCGCAAGCTACGTCCGCAAAATTGTCTTCAGCGACGAGGCTCATTTTTGGCTAAATGGATACGTGAATAAGCAGAATTGCAGTATTTGGAGTGAAGAGCAGCCAGAGGCAATTCAGCAGCTACCAATGCATCCCGAAAAATGCACTGTTTGGTGCGGTTTATGGGCAGGCGGCATCATTGGGCCGTACTTCTTCAAGGACGATGAAGGCCGCAGGGTTACGGTCAATGGAGAAAGGTACCGTTCGATAATAACAGATTTTTTTTTGCCGAAAATGCAAGAATTGAACTCGGTCGACATGTGGTTCCAACAGGACGGTGCCACATGCCACACTGCACGCGAAACCATGCATCAATTGAGAGGCGAATTTGGTGAGCAGTTGATCTCACGTTTTGGCGCAGTCAATTGGCCACCAAGATCATGTGATTTGACCCCGTTAGACTATTTTTTTGTGGGGCTATGTTAAGTCTATTGTCTATGGGGACAAGCCAAACACGATTGCTGCCTTGGAAGCCAACATTGAACGCGTCATTGGTGAGATTCCGGCCGAAATGTGTGAAAAAGTTTGCCAAAATTGGACCTTCAGAATGGACCACCTGAAGCGTAGCCGCGGGCAACATTTAAGTGAAATTATTTTTAAAAAGTAAATGGCAGAAATTGATTTATCGATCCAAATAAAAATTTCATTCACTTTTTATAAGTTTCTGTGTTTTTTTGAATTTTCAAAAACCAAGCTCTTAAAAAATCACCGTTTATATCTCTCTTAATTTCCGAAAAAAGTGTTTCTCAGTTTTGGAAGTTTTCTGATATTTTTTGTTAGTATGGAAGCAGTATCACTTTTAAATATAAATGTATATATACATTCTAATCTTTCGAAACAATCTACACATTTTTAAGCACTTGGCAATTCGAAAAAAAAAAACAAAAAAAAAAGAATTAAAGATTCCTCCGAGTACTCTCTCAATCATAATAAAGCACAAGGAAAAAATGTATGCTACTCAATCTGATGAAGTAAGAAAAAGAACTAATAATAACTAAAAATTCGCACTTTTATATTTTTTCTCTTGAAAACTTCGAACAATTTGATATTTCAAACTCTCGATAATTCACAATATTTTAGAAGTCTCTCGAGTTTCAAATTAACGTGAGTCGACTCTATATCAAATCGGTATCATTTCAATAAAGAATGATAAATGAAAACCTTGTGGGCTTAAGAGCAGAAAACACTAAGGCAAAGAATCTAGTTTTTAGTAAATTGACATTTATTTATTTTGCTTAATCATGAAAATCTAATACTGAACACAAAACACTATTGAAATTATGACATTAGTTTCCAAGAGAATATTTTTTTTTCGTCAAATCAATTAAATAAAATGCATGAATGGATCGTACGAACTTGCTATTGTAGCTTAAAATTTAATGTAGCTAAACATTTACGCTGTTAGTTCGTAGGTAATCTAAATCGTATATAACGTTTATTTTACAAACATTTGTGGAAAAACATTTTTAAACGCCATTTTGAAGTAATAAGTAATGTAATAATAATGTAAAATTTGAATTTCAAAAAAAATTCAGTGATTGGTTTTTGAAAAATCGAATTTTCAAAAAAAAAAAATTATTTATTTTTTTAAAAATCGGAAAACTTTTTTTTTTGAAAATTTGAGTATTCAGTTTTATATACAAATCTAGGGAGCATTTGCGTAAAATAGTTTAATCGGTTCGTCCAATAGTGAGAAAGTCGAAATTATGAAAAGTGGTTCTATGAAATACCTTCAATAATTACACGCAAAATAAATCGTTTGTTTCACTTAAAATTGGACTGCACTAATCGAAGGACACATACATTTTTTCATCAAAATTCTTGGAGCCGTTTTTAAGAAATAATTTCTTTTCTTAACGGTTTTTTTGACAGTTGTATGGGAGGCACCATTTTTTTGTAGTTTTTTAAACGTTTCCAGATAATTTCGAACAACTACTAAATACGAAGTTTGGAAAAAATCGATTGAATCGTTTTTGAAATACCTACATACATATTCAGTTCTGATTTTTTTTTTATTTCAAAACATTTTTTTTTTGAAAGTGTTGTACATTTTTTCTAAAAACTTCTGCTTAAACAATTTGAAAAAAATCAAATACATCCTTTTCAGAAGATCGAAAGCCAAAATGGTTCAACTACTAGAGGTACAAAAAATAACCATTTTTTTTTTCTACAAAAAAATTAACAAAAAGTACTTTTTCCCTTTATTAATAACTCATTTTTTTATTATAAAAATCGTTGGAGCCGTTTTTCAGAAAAATAAGATTTTTTTGACAAAAGAATGTATGTCAGTTGCGTTATATTTCATCTTAAAAAAAATTAAGACCCCTTGTGGGCATATTACCGAAAATACAATCTATACCAAGTTAGAAGCAAATCTATCCATCAGTTTAGGATGTAGACTCGAGGACAGAAAGGCGGAATTGCAAGGTCCACTTTTTTGGTGTTCTCCGTCATCGTAACGTCAAGTTTGATAAAAACTTCGAGTTCGTTTTTTTACAAGTCCATAACTGGCTATATACTAGTACCTACATATAAATTAATTAATTTAAAATTTAACACCTTCCAACAAATTGAATAATTACTCACCGATCGACATAGTGTTAAGATTGTTTATGCTTCAGAGACTATAATAGTATCTATGTATATCGTTCACTGGTCGATATTGGACCAACAAAAACTGTTATTTAAGCTTCAGTTCTCTATGAGATAATTTCGATTTCGTACAGCTGACAGTTTTCTACACTACTCTACAAAATCCAAAATTGAATGGAGAGCTTATAACGCAGATTAAACTGAAAAAACTGAGCTTACATATTGTTTTTTAGCAGACCTGGTATTGCAATAATAATACATACTGTAGGTAAAGCTTTCCTGAAAAAAAAAATGTTCAGCGAACCCTCGAATTGTTTGATCGAGTGCCTAATCATCCCAATATTGTTCCAGTAATGATAGAATAGTATTTGAAACACCCAGCCAAGTATAACTAGTTCCAGGAACTAAACTGATATCAGAATTCATTTGAATTCAATTTCCGATATACGTAAGGACTACCTCTTCTAGGCTGCCATACGTATTCTTAATGGCTACAATTTTTTAGCAAAATACTTCAGGTCAATCTGCACTTGTTTAACAAATATCGTTTGTGAAATATCAAAATTTTTTACCTACTTAGCTCTAAGGACGCGCCGGCAGTCCTTATACAGAGATTTTTGGTAAATGACTTCCTTTAGAAAGTGCAGTCCTGTTAGATGTTAGGCGCCAGGCCAATCTGAATCTCAACAACGATTATAATAGTTTTGTTCTGAAGTTTTGTAGTTCTGGCAGGAGTTATACAAATTTTCATACAACGTGTCCGACATAGTCATACATTCTGACGGCCACCGGCCAATATAGCGAATAATCAATATTATTTTATCTACTTAATGGAAAAAGAAGTGAGACATCCAAAACATAACCAACAGTTTTTGTCTTTCAAACGAAAAAACACAACCAAAGTAAGTCGACTGATGACTTAATGACAAACTTACAAAATGTTGACGATATCGTTCATAGCTATTGTCTATAAGATAGTCGTCAGCCAATCCTGATGAAAGCCATAGTTTTAATTGCCAAGGAGTAACCAGAGGCAAATGTCATTTTTATATGGTTATTGCATTAAATCGAACAGCACTAAAGTTTGAAAAAAATATTGTTTACGAACGAATAACACTCAGCGAACAGAACAATTAAAAAAACTGCTCTCAAAAACTGACGTTTAACAGGACCTGTATTACAATTGTTCCCTGAGTTCAGGAGCAAAGCACAATTTCAGCAATCTGCACAATTCCATGCACAGCTAGAATTTAAATAGAAAATCTGATAGCAGCATGTGTTCCCAATAAAAATATCAGCCGAACAGAGACACAACCTGGACAGAATAGGCATCAATTCATCCGACCTATTTCAAAGCTGCTCAAGTTGCAAGACGAAACATTTTTGCATCTTCTCTTAGCCAATTATTTAAATTTTACAGAAGTTTTAAAATTTAAATGTGTTAAATTAAAAAAAAATGAACAATTCGATATCAAAATTCCTCAAATTTGATCTGCAACAAATGTATAAGTTTTAATTTTTGTTTCAATTTGAATTCCCTGAATTGAAATGTATTGAATTTTCGAAGCGAATTCACACACAAAAGGTCCTCTCCGAAGAACGAAAATATGAAGGAGGATTAAATGTAACTTTACCGAACCAATATTACCCAAGATTATTTTATGATTGTTTTTCTTTACAAAAATGTACTACTCATTCCAGCGAATTTTCTCCTTGCACATTTAGATACAAATTCTAACAACCTGCAAATCCTTATAACCAAATTTGTGTACGGCACCTACTCAAAAATCCAAAATGATATTGGTTTGTATAATGATGGAAGAAATTTACATTTAAATTTTCATTAAATTCCACAACCAACAAATTATATTATATTTCATATTGGATGACATGCCTCTTCAAAAATGCAGCCCCTTTACAAGGACACACAGCAATTGCCCAAATCTTATTACAAGTTTTAACAACAAATATCATATAACTTATAGATACATCAGCAGAGTATCGTCCATGCAGCAAGCCTTATGGAAAATAGATTTTTCATATCTGAATTTTCAATGGTTTTGTGCGAATGCACCTGTATAATATATCTTTCAAAACAAGAAGCTTATGAAAGCATCTACATATAAACATCTGCATTAACAGGGACATTCAAAACGAATGAACTGAATCGGTATCTGATAGCCCTTCAAATAAATAATTTACGACCTCGAACTTACGAGTATATACTCGTATTCAAAGTTATTACATCGATCGATATCCGTAAGATAAAATATGCCCCGAAAGCAAACTGCAAACTTGTGGCTTATTATTCTGATTCTAATGTCAAAGCTAAGGCTTCCATATTTTGTGTTATCGTGCGCCGCACGCGTCGTGCTTCATAAATTTAAATTCGCACAATATCGCATGTCGCATGAAGACTTCTGAAATAACACTTTTTTTTCTGCTGTTCAGCAGAAATTAATAAGGTGTACGGTTGGGTTGCACAGCCTTGGCGGAATTAATGGAAAAAGTTTTACACTTTCACTTTTTAATGAGGTTCTGTACATTTATGTATGAGATGATAAATGTCGGATTTAGGATACATTTATTCGAGGCTGAGGTGAGTTCGTAACAGTCCAGAGAAATCTCGTAGAAAATATGTAAAACTCAGGTTTGTAAGGGAAGAACTCTGACCATTTACCAATTTATTTATATTTTTTTTTAAATTATTATGTGCGCTCTAAAGGAGGGGTTTTGTCTACCCTTAAAATTATCAAGCACAATTCGAATATTGCTGAGAGAAAAAGGAAGGATATAAAACGAGATAGTGGTACACGTTAGTTTTTAAGTTCTGAATATCAAAAAAAAGGGGGGGGGGGGGTAAACAGAGCGAATAAAGCAAAGTTTTTTGACAATCAGACTTAAGTTAGCTTCAAGGGAAAACTGGTGGGCATTTCCAGCTTTCCCGTTGAAAATTTTGCATGAAGGAATGCAACTGGGTATTTCGCTAGAACATTGTTCATTGTTAAGTTGCGATGCAACAAAAAAATGCGGCTGTGTTCAAGGTTTGCAAAAATGATTCTGCTATAGTTTTATCACTTATTATCCTTAAAGTTAAACTAAATAATTCGAAAGGTTTTTCATATATTTTAAAAACTATATAATGGTAATCTACAAAAGTTCACACAGCCAACGGTATTAGTGGTTACCGTGAATAAAAATTTCACAGGAATTGTTTCTTCAATTCGAATCTTGTCAACGTGAATGAAGCTCAAAAGTTTCGCTCGGAATTTATTAGATCGGGAATAAGCTTTGCCATGAAATTTTGCTGTCATTTAATACGATTTTTTGTTCGAGAGAGATTCACACTCACAGGGAAAATTTCGAGTGAATAAAATATTCCGTGGGAAACGAAATTACGTGTGAGATTGCTGTTAGGGCCCAATAACTTAGAAGAAGAGAACCAGGCAAATGAACCTTGGGAATTAAGTTCCAGTCCTCAATCTCATTCAGAATAATAATTATCACGGGAAAATAGTTATGTGGCTTTCTATATATTATGACCAAGAGTTCTGCTTTACTGATACTGTACCTATCAGTATTCAGAATTTGCAAGAAATTTAGGGAGCATCAGCTTTTAAACGTGGAAATTATGAGGTGTAAGATTTAAATTAGGTTTTTCTACTTTCGCTTTATTTTATTTCCAGACAAAAACAGAGTGTCAACTGAAAGAGAAGTGAAAAAAATTGATTTTTGAATAAATGAATGGATTGATCTAATACAAACAGAAAAGTCCATTCCATCTTGCACTCACTTGTTGACAACGCATTTTGATATTTATTTATTTAGGAATTTTTTTGTGGAATCCATAAGTTGCCTTTAGGTGGGTTTGCCTACGTACTAAGAATAAAGAAAACTTATTTAAATCAAAATAGACACTTGCGGAAAAGGCTAAAAATTATATAACTCAATCGGAGAAAAGGCGTGGGACTATTTAAATTTCCGTCACGAAGGATTATTTGTGCTTGATGTTTATGTTATCCCCCTCCCCAAACTCGCGACACGCCTTGTGTAAAATAATTCTACTTCACATTTCAAAAGCAGTGAAGTATATTTTATTTTTAACCATGATTTTACAGGAGAATATCATCATCCTATTAGGATGTAAATTGGGTGATTATTCATCTTGGCAGGCGCCATGCAATAACAAAAAATAAATAAAACACAAGAACACCGGGCTGTCATTTTCGCTATGCTATTGGTGGGAAGTTTAATTTGAAAATTATTCAGGACTAACAATATTGCCATCAATATGGTGGACGGATTACGAGTAGGGCTTATTTCAAAAGACGACCAGCATTCCTAAGATTTCAATGTACCTTGTTTTGTTGAGTATCTATACACAATATCATCAAATTCATCTTATCTGCATTCCGATGGTGTTGAAATAGAAATTCGTCCTTTTTTAATTTTACCTTTTGCGATTTATTACTAGAATTATAACTCAAAGGGCAACATTCAAAGGGTAATTGTGTCTTAATTTAGGATTGAAAATTTTAATAGCTGATTATACTAATATTTACACTTCAGTGAATATGTAAAGGAAAGGAAGAGGAAATGGATAGATGAGTTGAATAAACAGAAATTTGTATCGAAGTTTATTGGTCAATGATTTGTAATAAAAAAAAAATATCAAGGGATATTCCTTGTTAAAGAAATTTCGACAGCATTCCAAGAGACTAAATTGATCTAAACCTTTTCAATAAAATACCTACCATTGGAAGAAATACTAATGCATAATAAGCTTTTTCGGAAATGAAGAAAAGGTCCAGGTGACAAGTCACTCATTGGGAATCTCAATTCATCTCAGAATATCAAAGAAAAATTTATAATGAAGGATTGCTTATGGTTTTTTGTTTGTGTAAATACCCAAAGTTGATAAAGCTGGTAAGGAAATGGTAAGCGTGGTAAATTTTACAGTTTTAAGTGGTATGTTTTTTTTACAATATAGATTGCGCTGTTCCTTTAACAAATGTTACTACTTCTTCGAGGCATTTGATCACAGCATTGTAGTTAATAGATTTTACTGTTTTATTAAATGAGTTTTACTACATTATGTAATACATCTTATAAACACACTTATTAATTTTACTGTTTATTATAATAAATTGTATTAACTGCGAAATTGATTTTACAGTCACATGCGAGTGTTATAAATGTATTTTAGCTTCAGTAAATTTTACGACGGCTAGATTTACACTGTCAACGTAATCGGTCGTTGTTGTTTTCAGTCTGTCACTGTTAGAGATTATAACCAGTGCGCAGATCCCTTAAGGTAACGAGCATTCCCAGCGAGCGTAAGCTTTCAACCTCTAGTCACCTTATTAAAAAATACATAATCAAATAATTTACGAGGAACAAAGTAGCGGTACCATCAAGTGCGAGAAGAAGCAAAAGACTCTACCTACATAGCAACTGGTAAGCGGATAGACGGCACCGAGAAAATAAACCGTCGATCAACTGATGGTTTTGGAAGCGAGTGCAACAACAAAACCTACAGTAACCGTCGAACCAGATCGTTGGGAAGCGCCGACGGCAATCTAATTTCAGTGCACGTGCATAAGACACACCCATTTTCATATTGTGTCGATAAGCGGTACTTGTGACCGGTGAGTAAGTAACCAGCCAGGCAACGGCGAAGAAAGGGAAAATAGACGGGCAACGGTGACGATGATGTCTTGTGGAGGACAATTGTCACTACACTAGGGCTTTTATTAAATCACAGAGCCTTTTACAGTCCACTTAAATTGATTTTTTGAGAATAAAAATTACAAAATAATTTAAAAATAATAGCGCAAAATTTTAGTCGATTTAGTAATATGTTAAATCATTTTTAGTATGATACTAGGCTAAAAAGAGGATTTTGCTAATTTTAAACCAGTTTAGTATCGTCTTATCTTCTTAACATTTTACTAAAGTTAAAATCACAAAATGGCTACTTTATTTGTTTAGTATCGTACTAAATCCATATGTCACTTTGACATTTACAAACGTCAAAAAGTTATGTTCGCTTACTTTTTTGCAATATTTTAGGCGTGTTTAGTTGTAGTTTAATAAGAAAATAGATTTAGTATGGTCAACGCCTTGATCGAAAAATTGGTGGCAATGCAGAGAGTCGTGGCGTTGGCTGATTTGGTTGATTGTATTTATAATTCTAGCTTAATAGTTTGAAATTTTTTCAATAACAGCTTCTTGTAAATTTTAATGTACATTTAACACTAAAGGGTCTTCCATTAGGGCTCTCCGAACTTTTAGATTATAGCGGCAATATTGTTGTAGCTGAATCTGCCAAATTGGCTGTCATTTATTCAGTCTATTTTTGCTAATCACCTTGAACGGGGGGATAGCGTTGAACAATTCGTGCACGTGATAAAATCAAAATTGGTGTTCTCTTCGTGGACACTTCGACCATTTTACGGTCGCCATAATCACCCCAGCTAGAGAAGTATTCGCAGTGTGATGGAGTAAACGATCGACAAAATGCAAGATATGCCACTGTCCGCGAGAGTGTGCAGGAGAACTCGAGGTAGACAATTTCGCGTCGCTCACAAGAACTTGGCGAATTTTGCGTCGTGATTTGGGCATGCACCCGTACAAAATTCAACTGACCCTTGAGCTGAAGATGAACGATCATATACTACGACGAGTGTTCTCTGAATGGGTTCTAGAGCAAGGGGGCATTAATCCTAATTTTTATCGAAAAATCCTATTCAGCGTTGAAACCCATTTCTGGATGAATGGGTATGTCAACCACCAAATTTTAGAATTTGGGATGATGCCAATTCACATGAGATTCAAGAGCGTCCAATGCATTCCGAAAAATCACTGCTTGGTGTGGATTTTGGACTGGCTATCAACGTCAACGGCAAACGCAATAGGTCGATGAATGTTAACTTCTTTTGACCTGACTTGGATGATATGGATATCAACGGCTAGTAAAGGACGTGGCGATACTTGTCACACAGCTCATGCCACATTGGAAATTTTGTACAAGCGATTCGAGGGCATGGTCATCTCACATTTAGGTGATGTGAAATGGCCACCGAGAACGTCAATTTCACACCGTTAGACAATTTCTGGTAGAGTTTTCTGAAGTCGCAAGTCTATGGGAATAAGCCACAAGCTACAAAAGCCAAGATTCATTTCATTTCATTGGTTTGAAATAGTAAATGATAAATGTATTTCGTTTTCTTATGATAAGATTCAAGGCGTCCACATTTTGATTAGGAAGGGACGACCTCATAAATGAAAAAATGTGTTGTCATCATCGCTATCCGCTTAGGGGAGATCGCACTGTATAAAATAAAATCCACCACTGGATCGTACGTATTTGCTCTTCTGTCTGATCACATCTTATGCAGAAGATTGTTAGTAAAAACGACTAAATATAGTTTTAAAGTAATGTTTTAATTAATTTTTTATATTCCAAATAAACTTGAAAATTTTATTAAAAAAAAAGTTCGTCCATTGATTTAAAACAAAAAAAAAATTTTTCTTTTCAAAAAATTAAAAAAAAATATATTTTTCGAAAATTTTGTTATGCAGTATAATTAAGACTTTGAAGGATCTCATGCAAACAAGTTTTGATCGACTTTCGTTGACCCGTTAATGAAATAGTCGAAAATCGAAAAACACGGTTGTATGGCAGGGTTAATAACATTATATATAAACAATTTTACTGACCAAAATACAGACTCAAATTGTTTTCAACAAAATCTTAAGAATCGTTTTCGAGATTAAGATTTGCCATTTTTGCTCCAAAAAATGTTATGGCAGGTACATTATTTTTGGGACTAAAAAAAATTAGAAAAAAGAATCAAGCGGATTACCTGAAACTTAAGTAACAAGTTTGAAGAAAATTGGCTCAGGTGTTTAGGCTTTAGATCGACCTAAAGACATTCAAAGAGACGGAAAGTATTGCGCTACGCAATTTTTTCGTGTACTTTATTATTGTAATGTCAATTTTGATTAAAATGTCGAGTTCAATGGTTCAAATTTAAAACTTATTTAAGTCTTATTCAAATTTATTGACTTTCTAAATTTAGAAAAGTAATACAATTTGACAATTCAGAGAAATGGTTGAAAAGGCGAATATGAAACACCATAATAAAGGAACAACTTTTGTAACTCACTCCTCAATATCACAAATTAATCGCATTATTTGAATAAATGAAACGCATATCTTTTTGTTTGTTTAATTGCCGCATCAGATAAGTACCTCATGTACAATGATGAAACGATTCACTAAATTTCTACTGAAAATTCATAACTGCCCTTCACAAAATCCCAACTCATATTTTATTTTTTTTTGTTTGTAATCGAGTTCAACCTGCTTCTGTTGTATGGACGTCCTTCAGATTGCACCCCTTCTGCGCTGTGTATTATTGTTGCGATGATGTAATTAATATTTACCGTGAACTATAATCCGCTCATAAATTGTACACACGTACTCTTACTTACGTAGTATTAGAACCTAATTAATTTTGATTACAAAAGCTCCATCATGTGGAGAACCGGAACGCTCCACCGGCTCTATAACCACACGTATGACAATCAATAATTATGTAAGGTACTTGTTGTTTGGTTAATCTCGCAACAGTGCTGTCGGCTTAGAATCGAATTTAATCAAAATCCGTTTAAATACTAAAATCGTTTTTTTTTTAGGAAACGTATTTGAATTTAGCATACAAATGAGGCTTAGTCCATAGGCTTGTCACAAAATTGTTGGAAGGCCTTGTTTCGCTTAAGGTTTTTTAACAGAAATATGAAAAAACTTAAATACCTATTAAAACTTAAAAAAAAATAGTTTTTCGTATATTGTTTTGAGCATTCAAGTTTTGACGGATTGCATGCTAAATGCATGCCAAATTGTAACTGTTAATAAGTATTAACACTTAAACCACTTCAAATGCTGATATAGACGAAGCGCACTCTAATAATATTTCAGCTTCTATAAGGTTTCGGTAAGGTCTTATCGAAGCTTAAATGACTTACAGAAGTTTTATCGAAGCTGAACTGTTAGTTTAGGCAGTGAATATCTCTGATTTTTTTTTTGAGAGAAATTCTGCGATAAATGGGCTTTCAACTAACTTCGTACTAAAACATTCAGTCCTATTATCGTACCCGTCCAGAAAAATCTGCATTGGAGAGGACCTTTGTATTATTACTTTTGGTTCTTAAAAATGTTCTTCAACTACAATTCAAGCTTAAATGCAAAATGTTACATTATTTAGTACTTGGTGTTATTTTTTTTATTAAATCCATTCGACATCCCTGTTTCATACCCTACGTACCGAATTAATTGAGTGCCCAACAAAAAAAAACCTTCTAAGCATTTGAGTTACCAAAAGGTGTCGACTATCTGTGATGGTTCATCCAGTTTTGATTAAAATTACCAAATGCATTGGCAGAACTGAAAGCCGTTTTGTCATAACCGGACCAGAGAATGCAATTACTCAAATGACTTCTGAAAGCTTATCACCAAATTAATGAAACTTCGGCCTGAAGTACGATTTCCTGATGACAAAACAAATGAACTCTGCGGGAATACAAAACCCCAAAAACCATCCCACTGTAAGTGATTGAAATTTATTCGATGACACCATAGTGAATGGATGGAGTAGGTATGTGTTTAGAATTTGATCAACCTGAACTGTGAGGAGGATTTAGTGGTGGGTTAGGGTTCTCTAAGGGTTACACTATAGATAGAGACAAATTTATTTGCAATTTTTGGAATTGTTTATGGTAGATGAGTTGCAGTGGATATTGTTTATATTGACAGTTGTAGAGGACAACGAAATGACTGTGGATGACAGTGAGTGAGGCAGTTTTGTGGCAATTTTTTTGTGTGACTTATGTGTATGTGTGTGGTAGGTGTTAGGGACAAGGTTGTTATTGTCAAAATAATGTATAGTTCCGTGTGGATTTTTGTGAAATAAAAAAGGGTCAGGTATTTTATCAGATTGTATTTGAGTACAAAATAAAAATGAAGATATATGGAGAGTAAGGTAATAAATTACCTACGCATGTGTATTGAAGGCAATAGAAGACAGTAAACATGACAATAAATTGTTGAAGAGAAAAAAAAATGATATTTGTCATTAACAACAAAATGGAAAATTTATCATAGTCAAATAGGAATTCAACTCGTTTTTATTTCCTGTTGTGTCTATATTTATTATTCTTTATTAAACAATAAACAACAATAAACAAATTCTTATCCTCGGAGTTCTTTCATTTCTTGATATCTGTTGTAATTTCTTGTTCTCCATTTAGGTCTACATAAATGAGGAATCTAGTAAAACCATTGGGTTAAGACAGCGGTTCCCTTCGTCGCACTTATATGCTATTTATCGCAAGTTATGTTTATGTAGAAAATGCATTAACTGTTTTGTTTTATATATATTTTCTATCAAATTCAATTAAAACAAGTACCTTAAATGAAAAAACAAAAACAATGTTAATGTTATATATTTTAAAATATATAACATACATATACGTAATTGTATTTCAATAAATAGCTCAGAAGTTTCTCAGTGAGAATAATGTGCCTGATTTTTTCTGCATAATGCTGGTATATCTGGTTGAATTTGAGAAACTGCAACCTCATATCTGGCTCTGCATCGAGACGTGATCTATATTTTTTTTTGGTTCCAACATAGGGGGAGAATCCTGATTCGCACCTGTATGTTGTTGCAAACGGCATAAGATTTGTATTGGATTTATCAGTCAAAATTTTGAATTCGTCCTTCAACATGCACCAGCATTCTGATAAAGTCTTCTTTCTTTCAAAATCTGCCTTCATCGAAGAATCTGATATCAAATCAATCAAGCAATCAAACTGCATTGATGTCAGAAAAGCTGGCTTTTCCAACGCGGCAGAGTATGGGTCTGCAACCTATACAAATTGATTTTATTTTTAAATGCTTCTACTTAATTACTGGTATCGAAAACAGTTATTGAATTTACCTGAAGTGATACACTCAAATCATTTATTTATTTATGTAAATACATCGGCTAGTTACGGCAAACCTCATTACACAACCTGTCGCCCAAATCAAAGTTATCGTTAATAAGAAAGGTTCTGACTTCAGCCCTCATTTCGAAAAGCTGCGTCAGGGTCTTAAGTACTATGCACATGAGAGCGACCAACGAATATTCGTCCATTTTGAAATTTCGTTAACATGGCTTAAATTCTATTCGTCACGAATATATGTTGAAAGTCTGATTTTGAGGTTAGACGCGATAAGCAAATTATTCGTTTAAGTGTGGATGGTATGTGGAACGTGAATAGAGTTTGACTCTTCGTAACAATCAGGTGCAATTCTCCACGACCAATATTGTTTTCTCAAATTTAAAAGTAAATGTTTGTATCTCAACATTAATACAAATAATATTTCTACAATTTTGTTAAGAATTTGTGCAGAATTTAAGTTGGTTAATTGTTTTAAATGGAATTTATTCGTTTATTCGTCCATCATTGGTCGCACTTATGTGAAAAGGCGTTTACCGCGAGAAAGCCATCTTACTTCTGTGTGACGGAGTAAAGACATATATAGGCTACCCATGTCATCGCATAATACTTTGAATAGCCTTGTATTCTAAGGCCGTGATTTAAGACCTCTTTTAAAGAGAGTCGCATTTTTTTCATTGCAAGGTCATGGCGATATAGAACGCAATGGCTATTACTGCATTCTGAGATTTTGTTTTATTCTGGAGACTACACCGGACTTTTTTCCAGTCATGGCATTGACTCCGTCTGTGCACACATCCACGCAATTAACCTATGGGATGTCATTGACAATGAAGAAATTGTCTATTAATTTAATTTTTTTTTTAATTTTTCCGCGGAGCACTTGTATATTCTTCGCGGAGCACCTACTGCTCCGCAGAGCACACTTTGGGAAACGATGGGTTAAGATAATCTAAAATGAATTTTGGGCATCTGTCCGCGTAAAACTTCCTCCATTTTGCTATCAAATGCTTACTATTTCACAGAAATCAGTTGCCTAAGACGAATGGTAACGTTCTAGATAACGAGCAATATAATACCTAATTAATGTGGTGTAACCCTAATAATAAAGCTTTAAGCTCTCAGAGTTCGTGCATGATAAGTACCAATATTTTAATATACGACACAAGGCAAACAAGCGAATGCTATGAGCAACAATAATAGATACGGTGCTCCGGGTGAGTCAATAAATTCCTAAAAAAAAAGAAATAAGGCGTAAAAGCATTTTATATTTTAACATTGACTCCTTTTAGCTCGATGCACTTCATCCGACGTTTCACTAATTTTTTGATGCATTCCAAATAATACGATTTCTCAAAATAAGTGCTTGTTGCAACGATAGCCTCTTTATTCCACCCTAATCTATCACCTACGGGTCATTTCTTCATGTTTGGAAACAAGAAATAGTCACAGGGTGTTAAATCTGGGGAATATGCTCCATTAGGGCGGAGTTCGTTGCCTTAATTCATGCAATTTTGCCATTGTCACTACTTTTGTGCTGTGACTTGTTTTGCATTGACTTGGTGAAAATGAACTTTTCCTTCGCCAAATACGGCGTTGAAATCGATTCAGCAGCTCTGCGTAATATGCGCCGGTGATCCTTCTACCCTTTTCAAGGTACATAATCGATGAAAATAGGTCCGCGCGAATCCCAAAAAATTGGTGACATGACCTTGTTTGCTGACAAAACCACTTTAGTCTTCTTCGGCTTTGATTCACCGAGAGAAGTCCAGTGATTTGACCCTTCTGGGTTTCTGGGGACCAATTCCGCAAGGGTGAATGCTTTTCCATGCAAAAAAATTATTCACCCTCAAAATTGCGTGAATAAATTTGCCTATCTGTGTACACGTTATCTGTCAAAAATATACATCGCACCCTTGCGGAATCGGAAAAATGTATGTGTGCACAACTTTATGTGTGCACAGAAAAAACTCACGCTTGCGGAATTGGGCCCCTGGTGTATTGTGATGAAATCTGGTATCATCCACGGTTACGAAACGGCATAAAAGCTCACTCGATTTTTTTAGGAACATCAACACACACACATTTGAAGTTGTACGCTGCACCCATCTGGTGAAAAGCTATTTCATGCCCAACTATGTAACATCCAAATCACTGAACCATGTGATAGGACTGGCATCTTCAAGCTTACGTACTAATAACCATGAATTTTGTCAACCATTTCCGATGTGGTAGACGTAAATTATGGGCGCCCAGAATGTTCGGCGTCACTTGTGCTTGAACGACAGCAACGAGATTGAATAAGCAAATTCCAATCGATTATGAAGAGTCCTCACAATATTTGTACAGCTTTTGTTTGGCTTACGTGCTATTTTGTCTCGCAGAAAATAGTTTATAATGAGCACTCGAAATTCACTTTTTTCATTTTAAGGAAAATGCTCGTAGGCGTCTATAAGAAATGGCTGCCCATCAAAACTATTTGACAGATCTGTCTGAAAATTTAAGTGCATTCTTTTGAAAGATGATTCCTGACAAAAAATAATGATACAATTTTTGTTAATTTTCAGTGACCTATTTACCCGTATTTATTAGAAGGGTTCACATTCTCAAATATGATTGACAAGCATGCTTTGATTGGCTCAAATTTGAAAAAGGGAACGCTTCATCAAACATATTGTCAAGCCTGTTGTATGGTTATCAAAATATTTTAATATTCTTGTCAAACCAGGAGGAAATTTCATTCTAAAAAAAGTTGTCCATCTGTGCGCATACAAAGAAAAGAAAAAAAAAACCAAAATGGCTGTAAGGGGAAATTGTAAATTTTGGAGGGAATTTTTTTTTTAAATATGTCAAAGTTTATCAGAGACATAGCAAATTAAAAGTAAAGATTATAAAAACAAATCGGAAGAAAACACAAAGCTTATCTAATTCTTTTGGACAAATTTAAAGACAGATTTACATAGGTTCACATAAATTACTATTTACAAAATTTAAAGAAATATACCTACACAAATGCGAATGTGGACTCGTTGAAAAAAAAAATTAATTCAATTCAAACTGATTGTTTTCGTAGAGAATTGTTTCCTGTCTTTTCTTCTGGTTCTTCATCTTCAAAAATTGATCTATGAACCATGGTTAATATTCTAAAGAGAACTGATGTTTGACACCTATGAACACAAAATGGCTTCAATCCATCAAACATCACAAACCATACTTGTCAAACATATTTGAGAATGTGAACCCCCTATTCAGTTCCTGCAGCAGTTAACTAGTATAATTACACAGTCAGCGGGACCGTTTAGATCCAAAATTAGACCGCACTGATATCAGCATTGTAATATTAATGTCATGGAATTTTTCAGATTGTTCAAAGAGTAGATAAACTGGATACACATAAAAATTCAATTGGGGTAATACTTTAATCTATCTGAACGTTAAGTATAAATTGGTTAAATTTTGTTTAGCTATATCCACTGTCCATATTGACACTTCACCAAAATATATTATGTGATGCTGAGAAACTACTAGAATTCTAGAATTATGAAAGAAGCCCTTATCACATAAACATTCAAGTACCTAGTCAATATATTTGTTTCAATTACTTCATACAATATTGCACCATCCTAAATAAATCCCAAATCACCACCGGTTTACTACTTATCAATATTTCGAACATAAAAATTCAGCATTTCCGTTCTCTTCTACCTCTGTGTGTATTTTTTTTTTATTATGAAAATTATCTACAATAGACATGAATCATATCAAACTTACAGTCTATCTTTAGTCCTTATTTACACACGAACAGCCATCAGCCAGTATCCCAGAGGCTGATGATTACTGATACAATCTATGTCCTTTTCCACATGACTATGATGATGATGATGATGATGATGATGGTAATTGAAATTCCGGTTTCACTACCACAGCTGCTATCACCATCAACATTCTCAGTATAAGATTATATGCTAACAAAGCTCACACCCAGTGATTATACACATGACTTGCCTGGCTTCTTCCCTAAGAATACTCATAATATATTCCTAAGGGAATTGTTTTCCTATGTTCTAACCTCTCTTTCCCTCATGTGATGATACTCCATATTTATACAGATGCACCCTGTTTGAGATGCGTATAATATTTTCAAAGGATTTTCTGGTATCAATGATTATTATAGATCAGAAATTTATAAGCGATATTTTGCAATGGTAATTGTTGTGTTTACTGTTTCAATCAAATGTTTTTCAACAATTGAACTTTCAACTATCAAATTTTCAATTTGATAGTCCTTTTTTACGACTGAATTTTTATTTGTCTGTTACTCCTGTTTTCCTCCATTCTGAAGATTTTAGATTAATAAGTGTTTCATTTATCTTGAGAATTTCTCCAAGAAGTTTCGATATTTCCCATCAAATATTATCAAGATATTTAATTTCCTGTCAAATAAGGAATGGAATGAAAAAGGGAATTGGACTTTAACCCCGAAGATATTTAAAGCGGAGCCTACACCATCTGAATTTTTGTTTTTGTTTGTTTAGCAGTTTTGTATTGGCTATTAGGGCGTCTAGGAATAACAGATAACATTTTTGTATATTTTTGGATTGAGTTTTCTTTTTTATTTCACATAAACTGAAGGGAAACAAAAATTACAATAAGCCATAAAGGCATATCCTGGTATTTTTTTATTATAAGGGGACTTTATTTTTGTATAATAACAATTTTATGGATAAAACGAACAAAGTTATTTATTTCGTTGGTCGGAAGTTTCTATTAAATATTCAAAATCAAAATGTGAATATTTTTATGGGCGGTAACGGTATTATAAGTCAGCTTAATTGAATAAAAGAAATGCCTCAAAGTATTTGAGTAATGGTATCCTTAGTGTGTGCCCCTGCAGAGAATCCGAAGATTTTCTAATTTACTCTTGTGCGGAAGGAGAGATTATTATAATAGATTTTGCCCAAAAGGTATTTTTATGAGTTCCCGAACTCTAAAAATACCAAAAGATAACAAAAATAAAAATAAACAAGGTTCAAGATATTTTCGGTTGGCCGACTATGGAGTAGGAACTGATGCTATATAATAAATTTAACGTGCGTCTTGGTGGCGGGGACTTACTGTTAAAAATATAAGTAAGGAACTAGAAATAATCGTATTTCTCTATTTATTTCACAATAAGTCGCTTTTCACACCAAACCCAAAAGGGAGTTTTTAGCTAAAGTTTACAAAAACTCGAAAATCATTCACATTAAAAATTACAAGTTTTAGTTTGACATTTCAATTATTTTGACTCGAACTGTCAAATTTGGCATCAATGTCATATTAGCTAAAAATTTTGTTGATTTATTTAAGTAAAATGAAAACTACACAATTAAAACAATATAAACTTCATAAAATGTTACAAAAAAAAAGAAAAAAATAATACTTTTAAACTGAACACAAGAGCATCGCGGACCATTCTTTATCACTGCTTAAATAATCCATACGTGGCATTTTTGGCAATGCATCAATGTTGTTTTTTTTGCCGAAAAAACAACATTGATGCAATTCCGCTTTATTACAGATACTTATAGAGTTTTCGTTTGGTAACAAAAATCAATTTATTTTTGATTTAGTTCAGTCCAAAAACAGATTTTGACAATGTTTGCCTTCGATTGGCCAACAAAATTGATTTATTTTTTGATTTTAAATAAATTTTACAGATCTGGATTTTTCGGCAGATCTACCCCTCTTTTACTAATACTAATATGCATCAAAATTGACAGCCATCAGTTTGACAAGGACTTGTTTGATAATAATTTGTTTCGGTTGCAAATAAGAATTAAAATAGTTTTTGTTCAAATGGAAGCATTTAAGTGAATTATTTTATTCCTCAAGCTCATTTTCGGACTTAAAAACTTGAAATTAAAAACAACATTCGAGTCAATATTTGCCAGCTAATACCTCTATCTGGTTCACAGACACAAATATGCACCAATATTATAGCAAATAAAAATCAATCTGAAAACGTATTCGATTCCTTACGAAAAAAATCAATTTATAGATCAAAATATAATACCGCATTAGAACGAGGCCTTTAAATGTGTTTAACGAAAATTGTTGTTCGCCAGAAGTGAAACGTGTTAGAGCGAGGCTGTGTTAAAACAGGTACGCGTTAAGCGATGTCTACCTGTACGTTGTGAATTAAACTTGAAATTACCCCAGACAGCTGTTTTTTTTTCGTTTTTCCTGGCAGCAACCCGTCAGCTATTTATATGACACTTAATTGAGCGCTGAATGTTTCACAAGATGTGTTTGTTTAGTTCATCTTGCAAATACAACATGTTTTCGACAGGTTTTATTTAAAACTTGTAGTTTATCAAAACTTGCGGTTTATTAAAAATGTATGGGAAACCTTGTGTTTTCGTTTTCGGTTTTCAAGAGCGTTAATTTCGCAAAAACCTTGTTTTAGGTTTCGTGTGAAAAGTCTATAATACAAAATATAAGAAAAATTATGTTTAACATCAATGTTCAAGTTTAAAAATATTTTATAAGATTTTGTATCTTATACTGTTTTGGCAAAACGAAAATAAAATAAATAAACCTACATTCATATGTATATGAAATCACACCAAACAGATAAATGTTAAAAACAGATCCAAGTTCTTTTAATGGGTGTTTTATTTTCGCTGCATGAGAGGTTTCGATGGTTGTTGTCTAGGGTTTGACAGTTGTCTATGGTTTGACAGTTGAGAATGTCTTTCTGTTCAATGAGGCTTGGCAATTCATCATGAATCGTTTAACGTCGGCTACAAAATTGTGGAAATGTACTTTCAAGAAAATATATCTGTTCACGAAGATCATAGAGCAGTTCATCTATTTTACGGTTTATGTAAACGGCCTTTTGTGAAGCTCATTTCTGGTAAAATGGCTTCATCAATAATCAAAATCGAGCCATGCTGATTGAGTTTTGTTTTCAAAAAATGAATCAAATGCGCACATATACATTTGTTTCCAACAAGATTGCAGAAATTTCCATATATACTATATTTATTTCAAAAACAATTTGGTGACGGCTTTATTTCTAAAAGTGCTCCTGTTAACTGACCCTCCCGTTTGTGCGACTTAACTTAACAGGTGGTGTATAAGTTAAGTTATGATTTAATTTTGAATGTAATTTTTTTATTTACGTTTTTTTTCAGAATTAACTTTGAAAAACTTGGGGAAATTTATGATGGAAAGAATTAGTCCAAGACAAAGAAAGTTTGGGTCATCGAAAATCCACAAATAATTACTGAACTTTAAGTGCAATCTCTTAGATGCACAATATGGTATATGGAATAACCTCAGAAAGCATCATTGGAATATATATTTTTTTTTTGAAAACTACGAACAAGTTGCGGTTAATGTGGACAAGAGTTGAACATTTTTTAAGGCCAGAAATATAGATCAATTCAGAATTGTGCCTCCAACAAGATTTAGCCACAGCAAATGCAGTTCGTTCAACCGTGGCTCTCCTGGGGGGAATTTTTTGCAGATCAGATAATATTACGTTTTTCTGATTTTAACTTGCTCCATATTTTTTCCTCAGCGGCTACCTAAAAAGTAAGCTACTATAAGCCAAAAAGGAGCTGGGACCTGAATAAATAATAAAAGTTATGGAAAATTCTCAGGAAACAGCAAGTCGAAGCAAACAGTCAGTGGGCACAATTTCAGAGATATTGGTGCAAAATTTTAATCATTTAAAACCGACTACTCTAAATCACTTTTAAAAATGGCGTCCGCTCTAAAATATTTTGTGAGTCGAATCCTCGTCTCTTTTAAGCGACATGAAGTATATTTTAACGATTAAGCTTATCTAACTATAGAAGCAGCTATGAGATTACAGTTAAGCCCGAGTTAACTCACCAAATATGTTGGGTTAACCTTGAAACCAATACATACGTTTATTTAGGCTTTTCTTCATTCATACTACTCTAAAATATTGCTTAGTGAGCTATCTGTTGATCATTTACAGGATTAGCTAACCCTGGCTTAAATCACTACTTAAAAACTAGGCCCTAAAAGTATACTTTATCCAGATTCAAAATTAGTCATTTCACAGCTGACAAAAAAAATACCCGAATTGTTTTCAGAAAATTCTTTTAATATTTTGAGCTTTGTAAAATTGCAAAAACATTTTAAATGCAGTCCATTAGTTCGACAGAAGTTTGACAATTTCGAATGTTGCCATATTGCAGCGTGCAAATGACAAAGAGAAATTTGTGCAAATCTATGAAAATTACCCGATGCCGATAGAGAGAAACAACAAAGTTGATTTTTTTACAATATTCAAATTTATTCTGTCTCTTCTACTTACCCTGCGCCTCCACAAGCAATTCTTATTTTTGTTTTTACTTCAGCAGAAAGTTTTATTTCTTTGTTCAGTGGGCAATTTATTTCATGAAATCTTATTGACAATAATACTGCCAAACAAACAACGGTAAAAACCACACAAATTTCAGTAGAACTGACATTAATTTTCGAATTATTTCTTCATTTATTTCCACGAAATGGAATGAAATAAATGCTGAAATCGATTTCGTAAAATAATTTATTTCATGAAATGTGTGGTCTGCATTAGTAACTGTTGCTTGTAAAGGCTCAGTGGTAGTACAAAGCATATTTAAATCATATTTTTTAAATTTTATTTTATCTAAATTTATTACGTTACGTTGAGGAGTCCATATTAGTTATAAAAAGAGTTATATGTTAACAATATTATGAAACAGTTTCAGATCATTAAACCACTACGTTAATTAGACCCGGTTTTATTCCTTTACGAATAATGTTTAATATTTTGCTCCAATATTTTTAAAACATAACGTGTATATATTTCAAACCAATAATCTAAATTTAAATTAATTCAACATTTAAATAAAATATTAAATAAAAATATTACTTGAAAGTCAGACAAAATACTTTTAAATAATTGACCGGAAGCAGTTTTTTGAAACCCAATAATTTTTAAAGCTATCTGCTTTAGTTTCCGAACTGCCACGAAATTTATGAGATAAAAAGTGTTTCTTAAAATTCAGTTTCAAAGTTTTCCAATTATATTATTTTTGTTAAAAGTCCAATTGTGTTTTGTGCAACTAGTGTTCCTTTTTACGAATTTGTTTAAAACATGTGAAACAAAAATTCTCTTTACCAAAACAAATTTGTATTTGTAATATCGCACGAGTGGTTTAGCTAACAAAAACACATTTTTTTGTTTTCCTTTATATTTTTAGGTATTTTTTTTTGATTTTTTTATTTTCTTAGCAATCAATATGTAATGAGAACGATATTTGTTATTTTTTCTAAACCTTAATGTCTTACGGAAAGAAGATTAATCTTCCGGCAATAAATAAATACACCCATATATGTTTTTGTTTAGCCTTGTTTGTTCCCAAAATGTTTTTCATATATATCTTGTATTTGGGATTTATATATTTATTTTATTTTTTTTTTAATTGTATGTACAATTGTCGGAAAATTCATTTTGCTTTTCTTGCCACACAATTGGTATACAAACCATTATGGAAAAAAGTCCCATGATATATTTTAATTGAAACGATTCATTTTTTTTTCATGATAATTACGAAAACCCTGGAAATTTATATACATAAAAATGTACATAAAAAACAGTATAATTATTTACAGGCAGTGGAATGGTCATTGGGGTAACCACAAAAACTTGTTGCATAGGTTTCCTTCAGGCTTAAGACAAATTCAGCTAATTTAATGATCATTTAAGTTAGCGGCCAATGTAAGAAGATTATTTTAATTGTAAGCATGGCATTTCATATATTTTCCTATTTTAATTGGACTGATTTCATAAGATGACAAATTCTTTGTACACGAAAAGTTTTTCTACAAGAAATTTATACAAGACAAGTTAACTTCTGGCATTGTATTTTATAATTTAAAACTTCAATACTTTGTACATTGAACATATACTTTTCTTATTACGAAATCCATTCTTTAGCTTCTTCTTACTAATTTACTTCAATTTTCTTTCATTATTTTTAAATTAAACAATCACAAACACAATAGCTGTGTTCCCGTACTTTGTGCACAAAAGGTAAAACTTGTCAAAATTAATGGAACGCATTGAATACAAATTGTTGTCATTTTTTCATTTTTCAAACGTCAAAACAAAACTGTTTTTTTTTTTTTTTAATGTTTAGTGAAGTTTTTTGTGAGAAAGTTTTTATTTAAATAATCAATTTGCTATTACAAATATTAATTTTTTGCAAGAAAAACCACTTGATAAGTTCGATTACTTTTAACTTTTTTTTTTGATTACACACCGGCAACTGACATTAGCAATCAGGAAAACGAATCACGAAAAAAGTGCTAATGAATAATTTATTATGTTTTCACGCTTCTTAAGATTCAAATGCTACACTAATCGATGGCAAAAAACTCAGAGATTTGTTTGTAATGAAATTCGCAACACAACTATTTTTTTTTCTTGAAAATGTATTTATTTGTTTCTCTGATGAAAATTAAATTTTCGCACCAGCTGATTGGCATTTCAAGAAAAATGGAACAACTCATTCCAATTATTTGTGTTTCAATTTCTCTCGTTCCACTGACAGAATTGTGAAAGAAAAAAAATAGTTTGAGTGAATTTCAATCAGGAAAACTTGATGGCAAGCTGGTATTACAGACCGACTGACTCCATACTAGCAATAAATTCTCTCGTTCTCATCGTGACATGGGCTCATGTTCTGTAACTTTTGAATCGATAAAAAATAGTAGAGAAACAAAAAAAATGTGTATTATGTTGGGTAGATGCAAAAATTGCTTTTTCAATTTATCGCCTTCCATTTGAAAATCCAGGCAAACATATTTAAAAAAATAAGGTATCGCCTCGTTAAGCGAGGAAAAGTTATCGCCTGTGTTACAGAACATGGGCCATGATATGTTTAATGTAGCCGCGTTGTTTCTAGTTGTGTTGGGATGTCAGCGAACTCTGTCTTTGATTTTGTTTTTACATCGATGCCTGACATCCACTTTGAGGGGTGTGTTTTTTTTTTTTGTACAGGTGACATTTTATCTCAATATTTTTTGTCTCCGATTCCTGTAACTATACTCTCTTGAATGAATTTGTGACCTTTAGTCCAAAATGCGTTTCGCCCAGGTACTACAGCTGGGCTCATCCGTTAGATGCTGTAGTACCTTTCTAAGACGCATTATTTTTTGGGCGAAACGCATTTTGGACTAAAAGTCACAAATTCATTCAATTGGCTTTAAATCCACACAGTCCACTAAAACAAAAACAAAAATAATATAAACATATTGTTTGCGTTTTCTTCAATTAATTCACTGGCCAGACCACGGGCAAAACATAATTCTAGGTGCATGAATCTAACCAAATTCCCCTAGAAAAATATAATTTACAGTGAGTAATCGATGTAAGTTTTATTAAAGTCGGTACATATCGATCAAAAAATAATGCGTCTTAGAAAGGTACTACAGCATCTAACTGATGAGCCCAGTTGTAGTATCTGGGCGAAACGCATTTTGGACTAAAGGTCACAAATTCATTCAATTGGCTTTAAATCCACACAGTCCACTAAAACAAAAACAAAAATAATATAAACATATTGTTTGCGTTTTCTTCAATTAATTTATACTCTCTTGGCACACTTCACAAATTTTTGTTTGTACTTAAATTCTTTAAACACATCATTTGTATTAGTTAGTGTTCATTAACAGGAGTTTATCAGGTCATAAAACATTTTTTTTCATGAAATTCATTTGTAATAAATCCTTTTAAGCAGACTTACTGTGATGCTTTTTTAGTTTAGAGCTGAGATAGCGACAGCGGGTCCGAGGTCTGACCGAAGAAGGCAATGAAAACTCGGTGCATGAAGAGTTCAGAACTCCGTTAAATATCAATCTTTATTAGTTCCCTAAAAATTTCATTAAATTCAATCAAAAATACTATAACACGGTATTTCATATAAATATATTCCTTACAATAGTTACCCTTAAAAATAAACTAATGATCTAATATAGGTTGGGATAGAGTCCCCGCCTCTGGTCGAAACCAATGGCAAAAAGTTTAGTGGGATAGAGTCCCCGGCCCTGGTCGAAACCTAAGGCACATATTTAGTGGGATAGAGTCCCCGGCCCTGGTCGAAACCAAAGGCACATATTAAGTGGGATAAAGTCCCCGCCATGGTCGAAACCAAAGGCACAAAATTTACGGCACAAGGCTAAACAATTACGAAACTCCTAACTAGTGCACTATGCACTCAGCAGTTTGCTTCTAGGCACTCCCCTTGAGTACACCGGATTGGTACAATACCACTCAAGGCAGAATTCAGTCCCTTTCCACTCCGATGTTACCTTCTCTTAATAAATTCCCCGTAAGCAGAAAGTGTGAATCGTAAACTAAACACAAAAAAACTCAACTGATGTAATTTATATGGCGTGACGTTTGAATGGGTGATCATTGATTTGTTTTCATCATAAATCGTATGATTGCGTGTCTGCTAGCCTCTGTACATCTGTTATGAGTTTGAATTTAATGTATTCAAACTGAAGTAGCAGTTGGCTGGTTGATGAATTATTGTGGTGTGTGGGGGATGGATATTGGGAAGCTGCTGTGGTTAGGTTGAATTTGTAACTTCGTTACATTACCTACACCCCAAACTCTCTTGCTTAAATGAAAGACATGAACTGCCCAGCCAAGACCGCAGATATATCGTTGGCGATAGGGATATGAAGTGGAGTCGGCCTATTAAGGCTTGTCAACTAACATAATACACCAATTTGCTATAAACGACCACCAGAAAAAATATTCACTTTCATACTGTTTCAACTTTTCCTGACAGTCTTTATAATTTTGACCAAAGGAATTACTTGGAATAGAATTCGCAGCCTGAAGACATATTTTACTCTCTCGTGAGTACACCTTTATGTGAAAAAACTACGAAAATTAGGTATACATGTTTTCACAGTTTTTTTCGTAAATATTTGTAGATTTTCACAGTTTTGGGAAGTACGAGCGTACACCTATTCCTAGATTTATTTTCATTCAAGTTTCTTGTATTGGAAATTTCCTTTTCATTGAGAGGGAAAATAAAACTCGTAGATAATTACGTTTCTTTAAGAGGTGGTTGTATTTGCTAAAACTGAGATAATAGATGGCGCTCATTCGTTTCGAATGTAGTTACGTTTAAACTGTTACGTTTCCCTGTTCTTGGCTGAGATGGAAATTAAATGTTAGTAACTTGACGTGAGAAGGGATAAATATCTATATAATATTGGATAATTGTGAGCTATTCGTACGTTAGTAACTTTTGTTTAAACAAATTGTGTGATTTTTTTTTTCAAAAATTGTGGGTTGGATTTCTCTTTTGCGTATGAGCATTTCGTCTTTGGTTTTTATTAATTTACATATTTCAGAAACAGGGGTAGTTCCAACTTTAACCAGAGTTAGATTATCCTGTAAGTAAATTGAACCCGAGTTAACTGAGAACGCAGTTTTTCAGTGCAGAATTAAGTAACGCTTTCAAGTGTCAAAAAACTATTGAAATATACCGAAATAGCCATTGACTTCAATAGTGTTTTGACAAGTATCATTCAGATATATGTATGCGCAAATAATCCGCAGTTAACTCTACGAATTTCGAATTTGTTGAGTTAACTAGCGATATAAATTGATTGAAAAAGAAAATACGTTGCAGGAGTTAATTGAGACTTAACTGCAAAACTAGGATTATTGTAATGGCCAAATGGACCTTTAATAGTTAATTTATATTTCTTAATATTAATGTTGTGTTCATACGTTTTATACACAACTATTTTATACGTCTTACAATTTTAATTATGTCCCAAATTTCTTTTACATTTCTAGTCTACCTAATGGCCTTTTGTATCAAAAGAGTAAGTAACATTCAATTCAATTCAGAAGGCATTTTATTTATTAGTATATGATACGAGTATCTATAAGATACTGGTCTATTGTGTGCACAAAACATTTCCGTAATGAAATGTATATCATGATGGCTCTCATTGAAACAATAAATGAAATCCCTTTGGACAATCATAGGGATTACTTAACCAACAAACATCTGATAGAGACCAAAACACAAAAACATGCCAATCAGTAGCCAGATTAAGTTGAAGCCTCAATATCTGACCTCCTTGCTGACGATGACGGCAAGGACGATTAAATACCAAACAAAAATCCGTGTTATTGTATTTTTTTTTTTTTTTTTTTTTTTTTTTGAATCATTCAAGTGAATTTCTGCATCTGGTATATCCTGTTTCCAGATGTGAAGTAATTTGCATTTTCGCGCAAATTACAAAATAAACGCTACATGGACATTAAGCATATATGAGCTGCCATGCTATGCCACGCCATTCCAACTTCATAGCCAGCGCTCCAAGCTATGTAGATATTGTAATATCTCCTTTGGGTTGGCCCGTATATGCGTTCGTTGTCCTGGTGTATAGGACATAAACAGAATACGGGAGAGTGTACTGTATAACGTACAATTAACCTAAATTTCGAAGGACAAACCACTCACAAAGGACGACGATAAGGATGTCGACGACACGATGATGACGATAAACGAACGTACGGTCGACGAATCAGACCAAGCAACCAGCTCTAGTTCAGTTAACATTTTCACATTGCAACACGCTCTCACTCATATGTATAAGCAACCAAACAACTACCGTTATATGCAACACATTCATATATGAGGAAAAGTTTATTGCTCGAGTTAAACTAGAATTTGCAGTTTGAAGAGCTATTGGCATTATCCATGGGATCAGGATCTAGGATCCGAATTTTTCAGCAAAAGCACCAGCACCAGATATGCAGAGGAAGCCAATTGAAATGAGTTTTATTTGAAGTGCTTGTGGTTTAAATATTGTACGATATGGTTGTATAGTGGAACGGAGGAGCGAAGGTAATGTTTTACTGTTTCTGGTTCTGGTGTGCCCGTGTGTCCGTGTGATTTTGGTTTGTTCCCTTTCAAAGTTATGGCCGGCACCGCTGGAGTGGCTATGAAAATGCCGTTACCAGTAATCGAAGTTAACAGCTGGCTTAACATTAATTATTGTTTCTACTGTGCGGCCAAAAAGGGGTTAAGGCTATATCATTTGTCGACAGAGCTTACTTTTGGGTTGCAATTAAATTGACGAATAAAATTTGACTTTGATTAATACATACTATTATAACTATACAAAGTTTAACTATAAGGTTTAAGGCATTTGTTTTATTTGTCAAATTAAATGCTTAAATTTTTGGGGAAAAAATTAAATGTGAATGATATGATTTGACTAGTTTGACTGTACTACAAAATTTCAAACATTTTTGGCGAATTACTATTGTCTATTTTTTCGAATTGTATAATATTTATCCTTATTATTTATACATTTCTATGTACAGCAGAGAAATGGACAATTATAAATTCATCCACTTAAACATTTTAATCGGAATACTCGCATTTCTATACAGTGATTCCGTTTCCACCAGTACTACGATGAATATGGAATGATTAACCTTTCTAGCTCTAATTACCTCTCCCGTTCCTTTTAAACCTGTTTCTATTGTTCAACCACAAGATGGGAAACTTTCGTAATTTTCTCCTTCCAAATCCCATTTGTTTAAATTGTTGTATTTGTAAATTTGAATTTCTATCCATGAGTAGATGTGAAGTCCAACAACAATATGTGTTGCTGTTTCACAACGGTGCTTGTAGGCAAAATAAAACAGCTGCCGAAATTTCCCATCTTTGTATTATTCATCTATGGGTCCAACACAATCGTTTGCTGCAAATTGAAATCGAAGCTACAACTGCAGTGGAATGGACAATAAAGGATGCTTTACATGCATCTTCATCATTCGTAAGCATTGACATCTGCAAAACAGAGGACACAAAATAATAAAACATACTTGTGCGATAGAGAGGGGAGACCAAAATACAGATCATTTTCATGTATGAAGATTATTGGAAATATGAATCTGAAGATTTCTGTTTACAGTGAAGATACACATGTTCATCTTCATTATACCATTTTCATCTGCACCATAATTTGATCCGTGCAGGAAACGAGTTTTTAAGTTTTTTTACAGTTTCACCTCATTTTGATTAAAAAAAACAACCAAAATATCACAAATTTTCTTCACAAAACTGAATACATAAACACTAAGAACATGTGATTGGGAGATCTGTCAAAAGTTATAAGAGAGTTATAGGAAATTATTAGTGTGTACCATGTCTTACTCTACATTTCTTCGAATCTGCAAATGCAGATCCATGTAAAGACTCCTAAAAATAGGCAATAATACTTTGTATTTTAAATGCTGAAGGTACAATTTAAGTAATTTAAAAGAAACTTAAACCTTACTTATTTCAACCTTGAGTCCTATTCTGCTATTCATTCGGGGGAAATTTCCATGAATTTTCACTATTCAATTTTCTGCTGTTCATTCGAGGTAAATCTGGTATTTGGCACCTGTTAAGTTGCTTTCCACACCACCTACATATAAGACCGTGAAACTAAGAAATGAGATACATTATTTTTTTTCTTGATTGACGTTCAATGTATTTCCCATAAGAGAAAACTAAAAAAGGGTGTGCAAAACGTTCAATTTATTATTTAGTTTTATATGAACGGGTACCCAACCCATATTTTGAATTCAATGTAATAAGTTTACGAATAAAAATACAAACAAGCCCGCATTGTAGTTGTTCTTTTTAAAAATGAGGAATGATATCAAGTGCGTAGTAGTGGAAGGGGTTTAATATACTGCAGTAATATAGGGGTTTTAATGAATTTGTATGTTCGCATATTTTATAAGTAAAAGCTAAGTATGTCAATATGAGGGAGATGAGCCTTGCGGAAATATGTTAATTATATGGATGAAGGTATTTGTATCAAATTAGAGGTTATAGGTATTTTTTGTGGTTCGTGAAATTAATATAATTCAATTTTTTTAAAGAAAGGTTCTTATTGAATAAACATAAACATTTGATTTATTTAAGATATAAATAATATAGCACAGCTTCTAATGTAGGTTCAATAAAAATGTTCATTAATTTTGTTGCTAAATTTTAATATGAACTTTTCAATGTTTGTAGTTTTCCTTGATATAAAAAGTACATAGCTATGTAATATCTTTTTTAAAAAGATGTTAAGATATCAATAAATTCTTATAAAAAAATAGAAACAATTTTTTTTTAGTTTTAAAACTAAACCAAAATTTACTCACACAAATTTGATATTTTTTAACATAAATTATATGAAACAATTATTTATAAAAACGTTCAATTATTCGAAAAGCTTCATTTTAAGAACAACACACTTTACCGAAAACAATTCTTGACTTTAATAATTCTGGCTATAAGCCTGTCTTGTTTTTTCGTAAGAAAAAAAGATGTTTTTATTTTTTTCCCGTGGAAGAGTTGTTTTTTCACCATTTTTCATTTTAAATGTAAAGCATATAGACCAATATCCCATGGCCGGCAGACATTGACGTATGTCATAGCTGAATTTTTTTCTGTGAATAGATACCAAAGTAGATAAGAACGAATGGACATTCCGAATTTTCAAAGCTGGGCCTTTCCGGAGATATTCAGTGTTAAAAGTGCATACCCAACTACGTTATTTTATCAAAGTTAATTTTTTGATATGTTTAAGAGGATAGTGTCTCAAAATTTGTTTGACTCTTGTCAAACACCTACAGTGGGGCGTTAGTTGAGTATGCACTTTTAAATGAACTTGGGATAGTGCAGTTCACCCGACGAATAGCAGAGTCGATAGGTAGAGCGAAAAGGGATCGAATTGGTTAATCGAATTCACAGATCACGTAGCTAAATAGGGCAAATTATTTAAATCTGCAACGATATCATGCATGTACCAAGCTGGCCAACTCTTGCAGTATCTATCGTAATATTGAATTTGTGTGCATTCAATTATTTGACAGCTATGCCAGCCGCAGCTCCGCCCCCATTATGTAGAAACTAGTTTGTGCCTACATAAGCAAAATGGCGGCACCTGTTAGTTGTGATTTGATATTAAGTGAATATATTGACGCGTGGCATGGAGTCACGGCACCTGGCAGTCAGAGCGTGAACTTTCAATTGGAAATAGATTTTTTTTCGATTTGAAGTTTAATGTATTTCCCATAAGAGAAAACCAAAAAATGGTCTCATTAATATTGCTTTTTCTGATTAATTTTGTATGAACGGGTATAAATATTTTGACAGTAACAGACTAATAAAGCATGAAAGATTCTAAATCAAGCGTAAAATAAATCGAAATTGATAACTATTATGCTTTACTTTTAAAATGGAAAACGATAAAAAAACAACATTTCAACGAGAAACAATAACAACATCATCGGTTACGAAAAAACATGACAGGATCGTAGCCAGGATTATTAAAATTAAGATTTTTTTTTACGAAAAGTATGTCTGTTTTGAAAATGAATCTTTTTGAATGATTGAACGGCTAGAGAATAAATAAATTCTTCATACCGATTATGGGAAAAAAATCTCAGAATTTTTAAACTAAAAAAAAAAATTGTTCTTTGTTTGCAGGTGTAATAATTTATCGAAAGTCTAAATTTTTTTTGATAAACTGAGACATTTTATTTTTGTTTAATATATTATTTATGTAATTATTAATGTAATTTTTCTATCAATAAAAGCTACAGAAATTGAAAATTCCTTATCAAAATTTAGCAACAAAATTAATAAACATTTTTATTGGATCCACGTACAAATGGGTTCTTATATTATTTATATCTTGAATATATCAAATGCTTTGTTTATTGAATAAGATATATTTTTTAGTTCTCTTTAGAAAAATGAATTATATCAATTAATTTCACAAACGATCGACAAGTGATTTCATCAATTTTCTGCTAATAAAAATAATGTAAGAAATGCATATAACCATTTAAATAAAAGAAATACCTACATCCATATTATAAACATATTTGCGCAAGGCCCACCTCCCTCATTTTGACATATTGAGGTATTGCTTTATAAAATATGGAAACATAGAAATTAATTAACCCCTATTTTACTTTAGTTTTTTAAACCCCCTTGCCATACTACGCGCATGACATCACTTTGACTGACGACATGAGCTCATTTACAAAAAACAACAAAAACTATTCGGGCTTGTTTTGCAAAATAAAGATAATAAAAATAAGTTCTGATCCATATTCTTCTTTATTTACATACTCACATGTTTTCTTATTATATTAAATTCATAATATGGGTACCCGTTCATATAAAATTAAGTAGTAAAATTAATTTTTGTCAGACCCTTTTTTGGTATTTTCTTATGGGAAATACATTGGGGACGTTCACTCAATTATTTTCAGCAATCTGGAATAATTTTCTGTTGTTGTAATGCGTGCAAAACCACATCTGATGAACAAACAGCTGCTCTTATGAAAGCTATCTTCAGTTATCCCAAAAAATTTGGAATAACTAGCTATCCGAGAACAAATGTATAGAACCAGCTGACTGCAAAATTCATTGGTATGCGTTTTGCTTTGATCTTTTGACAGCTTTCAGCTTACTTATCTGATTCGTCGACAGATATACTCCAATATCTTGGTATCCGAGAATAAATGAGTGAACGCCCGCATTGAACGTCAAATCGAAAACAAATCTATCTCCAATTGAAAGTTCACGCGCTGATTTACAGGTGGCGTGGAAAGCAACTTACCAGGTGTCAATAAAGAACACACGCCGACAACCAATGGAAAAATTCTCCTGGCTACATTTTTCTACGAAATGAATATAGTAAGTGTTTTCTGTGCACCATTTTCAGCGGTAATATTCTAATTGGTCAAACTCTAAAGAACTATTCACATATCCTTTGAATTTATTGAGTTCCTAGGAATTTTTTCTCAATTAAAACCAAAATTAATTTAGTAGACAATTCTTTATCAATTGCTTTTATTTATTTAACATATTTTCCACCCGCAATCGTTTTCAATACGGATACTAATTTTCCTAGAAAATTAAATTTTTTGATAAACCAATAATAATACAAATCACAGAAATATAATTACCAGTGGAAAAAATACAAAAAAATAAAACTATGTCTTAGGAGTTTTTTTTTTTTTTTTTTTGGTCGATACAGAATTATCCTATTTCTCCTGCTCCTAGCTTTTGTGTAAATGATCTGTGTATTTATACTTCTTTTTCCAATTAACCTATAGAAATTGTACAGTACCAATTTTTTTTATCTTTAAAGAAAATTTTGGAGTATTCCTGACAAAATTATTTCTTTTGTGAATACTGATTAGAAAGGTGGATTTCTATTATTGCCTTGGCTGCATAATTAATTCAGTATCCTTTGTGTATCCTTGTCTCTTAAAGATAATATTTTAACAAGCATGAAGTAGTTAGATTCTCGTATAGTTGCAAATTGTAGCATATTTTTTTGTTATTAAGGAATTGATACCCATTGTGGTATATATTTCTTAAGGGATTACACTTTGAAGCTGTTTGTTTGCTTGTAAATGAGTAAAAGAAGTATAATAAACACTAAATTGTTGTCCTTTATCCCATTGTCTTATAATAAAGTAAAGATAATATTTTATGTAACTAAATATATTTTCTGTGAATGAACTAATTGCCTATTGGGAAATAAATTTAATCGTTGTTAAAAAGTATTTCAAATGTCCCATTGTCCCTGTTCCTGTGAGACTAAAGTTGCATGATATAAATTGGAATTTGAATCTCTCTAATTCGAAGTTGGGCAAAAATTAAAAATGTACAGCAAATTATTCGCGATTTGGCTCTTTAATTAAAATCTCCATTAAGATTCCCAAAATGAAAAATGGCCGAATGAATACAAAAATTACATTAATTTCGCATCAGTTACCAGGTGCTTCCTAATAATAAATTATCAAATTAAGGGGATGCGCTAAGTACCCCATATGTTTTTTTTTTAAAATAAAATTCGTTTATTTTGTTAAGTTTTTTGTCGTATTTATTTGTACTAGCTGTAAGTATACCTATTAGGCGAAGCTTTCATCGGGAGCCAGAATTTAGTTTAAATATTTTTACTTGCAATATATACATAGGTACTAATTTAATTTATTTTTTATTTAATAATTTGAACTGTAAGATCTAAGGTCCTTTAAATGCAACCTTAATTGAACGGCACTAGTTTGGCATAGTGGGTTTGAGAACCAAGTTATTGACTGTCTCATTTTAACCCATGAGCGGTCGATTTACAGCCTTAACGGCTAAGCCAAATTTCCTCAGACTTAGTACTTAGTGTTTTAGATGATTGCGTCAAATTGATTTTAGGCCCCAAAAATAACACTTCCTCCAATATAATTTTTTAAACCATCTTAATTATCTCGAAAACTGTTCCAACGATTTTGATAAAAAAAAAATCTGTGCACTACTATAATCATAGTCTACATTTTAGTAAAACATTTTTTTTTTACATATTTTAATATTAATGATACCTGCCATACAACAATTTTTGTTTTATCTTCGACTTTATCATTAACGTCTCAACGGATTTCGATTTTAATTTTTCAAGATTTTCGAAAAATATATTTTTTTTTTTTTGGAAAATTCGATGTTTCAAAAACTGTTGATTCTGTTTTTAAATATAGAGGGTGTCCTACGGGAAGGTTTACTACTTTGGTTTGCCGCCATTTTGGTAAACATTAGTCTTGACAGTTCATATTTGGCAGTCGTGAAGTAGACACGTAGCAAATTTATTATGGGAAAATATTCGATAAACCAACGTGTTTTAATCGTTAAAACGATTACTGTGGCGTTGAGAAAGTTACGTGAAATTTTTGGGAGAAACAACGCGCCAACAAAACGCAATGTTTATCGTGTAGTGAATGATTTCGAAGAAAGACTGTCTATAGGTGATAGACCCAAGCATGGACCACAACGTACTGCAAGATCGCCGAAAAAACATTACTGCTGCTCAAGGAAGTGTTCAAAACAATCCATCAACCTCAATTCGACGAAGTGCTCAGCAGCTTATTCTTCAAAGAACAACTTTGACCAAAATTTTGCACAATGATTTGTATTTGTTTCCATTTAAGATTCAGTTGACACAAGAGCATTTTCTAAAAGACCATTTAGGCCGCCGGACATATGCCAATAGGATGGTACAGCTGGCCCATTATAACCGCAATTTTTATGAAAAAATCATAAAGAGTGACGAGGCACATTTTCATTTGAATCGATATGTGGATAAAAAGAATAGTCGGTTCTGGGCAATGGAAATCCCTCAAGTTATTCATCAGTCCTCTTTGCATCCATTAAAATTTACAGTCTGGTGTGCAATTTGGTCAGGATGAATCATTGGACTTTACTTCTTTGAAAATGAAAACGGCGTAACGGTAACTGTGAATGGGGAGCGATATCGGGATATGATTGAAAAACGGTGCCACATCGCATACAGCCAGGATTACAATGGAATTACTGCGAGAACTCTTTCCACAACAAGTTATTTCAATAAATGGTGATGTTGGTTGGCCTCCACGGTCGCCTCATTTCGGACTTCTTATTGTGGGGCAAACAAAACAGAAACGCTTGAGAAACTCAAACAAAATATTCGTGATGAAATCAATGAATTAATGAAAAATGCGTTCAAAAGGACTCGCATTTGTGAGACTAACAGATGCGGACATTTACCTGATATTGTATTCCATACATAATTGCCGACATTAAGTAAAACATTTATCAATATAAGATCCATGCTCTTTCATTTAATCAAAAATTATAAACAAACAAATTAGTATACCCTCCCGGCCATACCAATTTTTTCTAACAAACAAATTAAAAAAAAACTTGTATATACAAAATTAAGTAAAAAACGATTTAAAAAAATACATTTAGCCGTTTCTATTCTACAAAGAATCTTGTTCTTAAGATGTAATCGAATAGAGCAAGTACGTACGATTCAGAAATGTTTGAAAAATCTTTGATATGAAAAAAGATATTTAAATAATGTTGTTAAATTAAATTAAAAAAATTTGTATATAAAATATAAGAAGAATACGCATCTATGCTCTATCTCAATATGAGCCTTGGAAAAATATGAGAATGAGGGTTAGTCCTTATAAAACCACTAATGTTATCTTGCGAAATTCTTAAATTTTGTCACAACTTTTGCATTCTTTACAACGAAGATCAAATTTTCATTTGTCAATACATCTTTCTCCTTAAGTATGATAAGATACGGCCCTGATTAAAATCTACTTAGATAAACTTGAAATGTAAAATACATGGACCGCCAAATAACTTTTTTTTTGAAAATGGGCGCAAAACATCGAGTGTAGCTTCGGCTGTGTGGAACGTAGCGCCGTCCTGTTGAAACCAAATATTGCCAATATCCTCCTCTTCAATTTTTGTGAACAAAAATTCGTTCAACATGGCCCGATAACGATCGCCATTGACTGTAACGGCCACTCCTTGCTCATTTTCGAATTATGCCTCTGGACCAAAATCCGCACCAAACAGTGACTCGTTTTGGGTGTATCGGCTTTTCAATGTATGCGTGCTGGTTTTCTGTGCCCCAAATGCGACAATTTTGCTTGTTACATACACGCCAAGATCAAAATGAGTTTCATCTGAAAAAATGATTTTTTTGGCAAAATCGGCATCTTCTCTAAGTCGATCGCAGGCCCACTTAGCGAGCGTTGTTCAAGCATATATGCAACCATATTCGTTCAGCGGAAGGATAAAACTAATTATCTGTCAAATCAGACATGAGCTAAGTGTTACCATTCGCGAAATAAGCACTAGTTGAAAAAAAAAAACGTTAGATGGCGGACCCGTTATTACCTACATAGAAATTTCATCCACCATGGCGCCATTTCCAAAGATACTAAGAAATAATAAAATTAGTTGTTTTATTAATTTTCTTCTCAATCATGAGCCAACTATGAAAAATTTCATTCAAATCGTTAGGGCAGTTTCAAAGACAAAATCAAGAAACATATTTGACGGATTTAACTTTTATGATTTTCTCATTGCATTTCTGATTTTTTGAAAGGATAATCAAATACTTTAAAAATAAATCCCATGCATTTAATATAAAAAAAATATCCTTAAAAAATGACAATGGCATCTGAACCTCTCTATTCTCAATTTCTGCCAAATCTTACGCGAATCACCCTGTATTTGAAATGTCATTGCCATCAACAAAAAACAAAAGAACTTCTTCGTCTAACAATTCGCTGAAAGTATAAAAAAGAGTTGTGTTTTTCGTTAATCCTTTCCTTGATGTTCAAAGCAGGGGTTTTATTGTATCCACCCAAATAATTATCCTGAAAATTACCTTTAAAAATGATAAGGATCGGGTTAGTATGTATTTCAATTACATGGGTGTGGTTTATTTGATTTTATTATTAATAACCAAAAAGCCAACGGTGCATGACCAAAGGCAACAATAATAGTATATTTCCTTTATATATTCATATAATATACCGTTAACCATTTTGTTTGGTATTTTGCATAATGGATTTTTGTAGGTTTTTTTTTTGTATCAACAAAAAACATGTGAGAACGATTTCAATTTTTTTTTTATATAAAAACAATTCTCGAAGCATTATTAAGCTGCCGAACAAAATAGAGAAACATGCATTATGATATACATATATGTGTGTGTGTTACTCAAACTCAATAGTATATCAATGTCAGTCAATATAACTCGGTTTTGTTTATTGAAGCTCATACAGAAGGTTTTTGTTGCAAAATTTCTATAGCGCCACTGAATACATTTTGTATGTTAGATAAATTTATAGAGATTCAGTTTATTTATGTCAATCATATGAATTTGATGGATTACCCTGCGAAATATTGAATTATTGGCAAAAAAAAAAGAACAACAACAGAATAAAATAGTTGAAGCATATACCTCCTTATATATTTTTAACGAACAATTTATTTGTTCAATTTAAAATCGTTACGTTAAATTGATATGAAATGCTTAATCATGTTCGAGAGAATTTTTAGGAGTATTTCGTTTACTAACGAAAAATAAGAAAAAAATGAAAATAAATAAAAAAAGAACAGTTATTTTTAAATTATAAGGATCGTAGTTAAGAACAGCTCTGTAGAGATTTAAGCAAAATAAGAAAAAAATAGTTTTAGGAATAAGTAATGATAGTTTAATTTTTTTAAAATAGAATTTAAAAAAATGTGCAAAAAATGTTTAGTTGTTATCGGTTTTCGTTAAAAATAAAATGCACGACTGGATCGCAAGAACTTGCTCTCATGTTCGCTCACATCGTATGCCAAAGATTTCTATTAAAAATCTAAACATATTTTTAAAGTACTTTTTAACTTAATTTTTTATATATATGTTTGTACAAAATTTCTTTAATTTTTTTCTAAAAAAAATGGTATGGCAATCTTAAATATTTAACCAAAGAAAAATAATTCAAAATTCTGAAATAAATATTTAAACTAATTTTGGCTCAAAAAAAAGAACGCCATTTTATTTCTTGGATAAATTTGAATTTATGACAAAAAAAATTTTAAAATCTGTGTGGCGGTTTTTAAGAAAAACAATTTTTTTTTAAACTTTTTCAAAAAAACAAATCAATAACCACAATTCATAGGTATTCAGCAAATACATATAACTATAATTTTTGAAAAAAAAAATTAATGAGCAGTTTCCAAAATATAAAGTTAATTAATTTTTTTTAAATGTTCTTAAAAATACAAAAAAATATTAATTAAAAATATTGGTATGCAGTATTAATTGGGCTACCTAAACCTATATATGTATGAAATTTCGAAAGAATCGGTTAAGCCCTTTATTAAACAGTCCTATGGAAAGTGCCATTTTTAGACATATTTTAAAATTTTTCTTTCAACCATGTTATCGGTCGTACCTAAAAAGCTGCACTGATTTTTTTTAATCAAAATCATTAGAGCCCTTTCCGAAAAAAATAAGCTTTAACGTAACGGTTATATGGCACGTACCGTTATTTTTAGCCAAAACAAAAATTCCCGTCTGTACAATAGAGGGTTATCCATTTTGCGGTTTCAAAAGTTTAGGGCTGGAATTCGACACCTGTCAAACTAAGTTGTTAAACCATTTTTTTTTCAGTGAAAGTCTAAAATTTACGAAAATTGATCACTTAACTATCGCACAACGCATAAAAATTGTTAAAACCTACTACAAAAATGGTGATTCTGCCACAGCCACATATCGTGCTTTAAGAGGAGAGCATGGCTTACATAATCGTCCAACTACGCAAACAATTAGCAACATTGTGAAGAAATTTGAAGAGACTGGATTGGTTACATATATCGTAAGGCCTGTGCATCATCGTTTCGCTCGTACCACTGAAAATATCGCTGCTGTAAGTGAAAGTATTGCCGAAGACCCGAATGTGTCCATTTCTCGTCGTTCTCAGGAATTGGGACTGTCTTACGGCATATTATGGCGTATTTTGCATTTGGACCTACACCTACATCCATATAAAGTCCAGCTCACACAACAACTGAGGCCAGCTGACCATTCACAACGTCGGAGATACGTCGAATGTGTGCTTGAACAACAGGCGGTGGACGGCGATTTTTCGAACAAAATTTTCTTCAGGGCCGAAGCACATTTCTCACTCGGTGGGTATGTTAATAAACAAAATTGTCGTATTTGGGGTTCTGAGAATCCTCAAGTAATTGAAGAGAGGCCATTACATCCACAAAAAGTCACTGTTTGGGGCGCTCTATGGTCCGGAGGTGTGATTGGACGACGATAGAATGACTGTCACCGTCATTATGATCATATGATAACTGCCGTTTTTTTGCCTGCTATTGAAGAATACGAGTTGGAGAATATGTGGTTTCAAGAAGACGGTGCCACATACCACACAACTCGAGCGAATATGGCTTTATTGCAAGAGACATTTCCTGGCCGCGTAATTTCTCGTCGTGGCGATATCAACTGGCCACCAAGATCGTGTGATTTGACACCACTGGATTTTTTTTGTGAGGCTACGCGAAAGACCGCGTTTATACAGATAAACCTTTAACTCTTGAGCACTTGAAATCCAACATTCGTCAAGTTATGGCTGAGATACCGCCCAATATGTATCAAAAAGTGGTCGAAAATTACCACAAAAGAATCGATGCTTGCAACAATTCGCGTGGTTGATGTAGTGTTTCGCTCATAATGTCAACGTTCAAGCTTTATAATAAAAAAGAAATATCATGAAAAAAAATATTTTATACGTGTTTTATTTACGTTTACTTTTGAAACCGCAAAATGGATAACCCGTTACCTAAGAAACTCTATATACCAAGTTGGAAGCCCACCCGTTTGGACTGCAGGTTTCTATATATACATGCAGACAGACTGATAGACATACAGACGGACAGAATTTTTTGACCATATTTTTTCGTCTTCGTTCTCATAGTAATGACATGTTTGATTGTTATCTCAAAACTTTTTTTTTTCGACGAATGCAGAACTTGCCTTATAGTACCTATAATCGGCCCAAGCTATGAATAATGAATGAAGTTTAATGGCGGATTTGTATAGAAGAGTTAGATACAAGCATTTTTTATTATGAGAGCGGGAGGTTCGGACGGTCAATTTTCTAAAAGAAAAAATACTGAAAATGGAGAACAATTGTTTCAAAATAACGACAATACCCACAATTAAGAATTTTGAATAAATACAATATAGATACATTTTTTCCTCATTTTACCGAAATTTGGAATTTAAAATATTTTTTTTTTGAATACTATATATAGAAATTATTATTTGATTTAAAAGCAAGATGATATAAGAGAAACTTTAAGCTTTAAGAAAAACTTAATTTGTTTTAAGTTATTATTTGTTGCCATTAAGTTTTTTTTAATCTAAATCGTCGGAAGCGTTTCTTAAAAATAAAATTAAAAACCTAAGTCCAACGATTGGCTTAATTGTACCCAATAGTCGGTAAGAAGACAATCACTACATGGATAATTTATACTGAGGCAAATACAGAATAACGAACACAACACTACCGGATTCAGTGAACCCCATTTCATCGATATATTTTAATGTATTCATTAGGACGAATGTGAAAAACGTTCATGTTGAAATTCGAAGCAGTTTTCGTGTCATGTCAATTTTTCTGTAGAAACTCGTAGTGTGTGCATAAATAAGTAGGGTGATACAAATTTCCCATGAAACCGCGTTTTGCATGCTATTGTTTAAGTGAGGGATTAAGCATTTCTTTATTTGTATGTTAAAGACTTTAATGAAGAATAATATATGCAGTCAAGAATTTTTAGTTTTTACTGTGACTTAGTTCAAAGTTTTTAAATATATTTAAATAAAATATTGAATGCTCAACCGGACTTTGGTATTCCTCCCCATTTTAAAAGTCATGAAGTCTCTTATACCAAATGGCGTCACTAATTCCCGGTGTGTCTAAGACAAAATATAAAATCACGTTTGAAAAGTTTCATAAACGTCCAAAATTTATAAATCGGAACCTTTATGAATAAAGGCATGGCGATTCTAGATGGATCATTTTTTCACTTGAAGTCTTATATCAACCTTTTCATAAAACACAATTATTAGACTGGAATCAACTGAAGGCCTTTATTTTTTACTTTTTAATGGATTTTGAAAAAAAAAATCACGACTGATCGCACGTACTTTCTATTAGGTTCGATCATATCGTATGCAAAAGATTCTTCATAGAAACGGCTTAGTATATTTTTAAAGTATTTTTTTAGTTTATATTTTATAGGTATTAAAAATGACTTTAATTATTTTCTACAAAATTAATAATTTTAAAAACTTAAAAACATAATTTAAAAAAAAATCATCCATCTTTTATCCAGTATTGAATTTAAAATAAATGATTATTTTGTTTACAAAAAAATCAAAAAATAAATATTTTCGAAAATTTTGGTTCGCAGTATTATTTAGAATTTAAAGGGCCTCCTGTTTAAAAATTTGATCGAAATCCGTTGAGCCATTCATGAGAATTTCCCCAACAAAATTTTCAACTATAACCTACCAATACCTTTGGAGTTAAAAAAGGATTTCTCTATCATCGTACTGTTAAGTTTGATTAAAATATCGAGTTCGACTTTTTTTTCCAAATGCAAAACTTGCCCTATAGTATTTACCCTAAAAAATACAATATTTAACACCAGAATAATTGTGTCTAACTTGCCACGTGGCCCAACTATCACTACCCTACCTATATTATAAGTTGTTTAAGTTTTTGACATTAGTTTACATCTTAGATCTTAGAGAAAGCGAGGATGAAACAAAAATGTTCACACAAAAAAATCCATTTTTAGTTTATTTCGCACTTTCACTCTAACAAGACTTAACTCACAAGAAGTATCTTATATGGAACCTTTATGTCTACAAGTACAATTGCGTTGAGTAAGCCAGCAAACCCGCAGGTTTTTGTGATGTCAAAATTCTTCAATACAACTTTTATCTTATTTGAAATTGCAGAAACACATTGCAATGACAGCAACACAATGGTTTCTCTTATCTGCATCTCTTTGTATGTATTATGTATTCCCTAACTTATCGACTTAAAAATAAACCATCAGATATAACAAGAAGATACATTATCCACATTACATCTATCTTTAAATCTTAAAAGAAGCATGTAATCCACTTAAGGATTCATTACCATTAATCATATACCCTTTCACGAGTACCGCAACTTGACTTCTGACATCATAAAATATGTATTTATTTTCTTTATAGATACAAATGTATTTCAAAAATTACCATTAAAAAAGACAGCTCAAAACAATGTATTTCCTTCTTCCCTTTTAAAAGAAAAATCAACTCATGTATATACTCTGATGTGAGTAAGTAGATGTGTGAGTATTTGACTGCAAGGCGTTGAATTTAAATATTCAGTACCTAATTCACTTTGTTGATGTTTGTTTAAATGGCGTAAGAATTCACTTCTTTTTTTTATTTATTTGATTTTTTTTATTTTATTTGATATTTACATTGTCAGTACTGAAATCAATTACAAAATTACGACTCACCGCACAATTCACTTTGCAACTCATTAATTATTTCAAATGCACATTCAACCGACCATAAGAAGCAGTTTTTTCACGCTACTTTTCAATTCAATAATTTTGAATCTTCAAATCCTCAATTTACCATTATTTCTTCTTTAAAAATAATTTAAAAAAAAAAAACACTAACAACACATCTATCGTGTATTAATTTCCTTTTAAATCACTAAAATTCGTTGACACGGTATATTTCAAATTATATCTTGTTAAACTGTTAAGGATGACGAAACTTTTCAGTAAAAAAAAAAAAAAAAAAAAAAAACTGTCCACATGGCAGAGACACTAATATTTCGTAAAAGAAAAAAACGAACGAATCATAAGTTCATCATGGTATTTTTGTGAAGACGGACACTGTATGGCCATTCCCGTTGGTAAACGCCGACACACTAAACCCAAAAGTACAGAAGTGAAAGTATCTTACAGATAATACACTGAATGCGTTGGGATAAAATTTTATCATCTGGTAATTTTTTTTTTGTTTTTGGTTTTCTTTGGGTTGTTTTGTTATTGTGGTGAAATTTCTTTTCACCATTCGCATGAGCATGCTATGGGAAGCTTTTGTTGGGTGAGCAAATTTCACTCCTGATGATGATGTGGAGAGTGAAGCTTTTACTCCTCCTGTCTAGCAACATTGCAATTCAAAATTGTTCTCTATTTTTTATACTTCAAAGTGAGATGTTGAAAAGAAGCTGACATTAAATACAAATGAATTTAATTTAGGATAGCAGTAATGGTTAAGTTTTAGGGGTTTTCTCGAAGAATAAGTTAGAAATTGGGATCAATAAAATAGTAGCAAACAAATTCTGTCCCTTAAAGCTCAGTTTAAGAACTCTGCAAAGTTTCATCTCTGCAAATTCAAGTTGAACTGAATTTAAACATGAAATTCAGGAATTCGGAATTTTAGTACTTCGTTTGTGGAATAACTGTTTAATCGGCCAGAATTGGTCATAAAGGCTAAGCTATTAACCCGTAATGCTGAGCTGCAAAAAAATCAACAATTCAATTTCATGTTTTGTTTTAACTAAGTACTGAGATCTTCAAATCGGAAAAATCGTCGATTTCGTTCAAAAATACATTACCAAATGCTTCTGCTCTTATTCCGCCCAGAGCATATGGTATTTGCCGCAAATTGCGGACTTCTTTTCCTGATGCTTCCCACAACAATGGTCGTTATGAGGAATGCCGAGCTCCTATCATCTAGTATCCAGTGCGCGTTACAACGGCCCTAGTTAAGCCGTTTTAAATCATAATCCTACGTCTCTATCCCCCCAGATACCGTACGCGCTATGGTCAATTTGCACCGAGTACGACCGCAAATTCGGTTGCCAGTCATATCGGCCACTTAACACTGAGATTCTATATAAAAGTTGTTTTGTTTTGCCAATGCCAGCCTAACAAATTGTCTATGTCTGCAAATTAGGTCAGCTGTACGGGCTATATCATAGAGTGGCCAGATCTTTCTAGACATGACGCAGTATATTAAATGCCTTACAAAATAATACTTGAAAAAATATAGCAGTTCACAAATCCAAATAGAATGCTTACTCTTTCCCTCTTTCCGTAGGCAAGATTTGATTAAACCAGGTTCAATCATGATTTAAGTATATATTTGGTTCTTAACACAAACCTGAACCCTGAACCATCGTTGTAATTCAGTAAATCGGAGAAATATCGGCGGTTTACATTTTAAATCTAGTTGGAACCACGGTATAAATATTTGTAAAACTGGTCCTCAAAAAAATGTCTAATTTGTTTCTACATAAGAAAATACTCTAATAGGTAATATTAACTTTGATTTTATCACCGACGAATCTAACATCGACTCTAAGATAACCACCTTTTATAATCAAATCCAAAGCTGTTTTTCGCAAACCATCCCACTTTCAACTCAGAAAAATTTTACTTCTTCTCCTTCCTGGTATAATAGAGAACTTCGTTCATTAAGAAATAGGAGAAACAAATTCTGGAAGAAATATCTCAAGTCAAAATCTAATCAAGACTTCTTCAATTATGTCTCAGTTCGTAATAACTTCTCCAACATGTGTGAATCTCTCTATTCCAACCACCTCATTCAAACCCAGGAGGATCTTATTTCGAATCCCAAACATTTCTTTCAATTTATCAATTCAAAAAAGAAATCCGATGGTTATCCTTCAACACTGCATTACCTACACTCGTCATCTTCAGACCCAAAAATTATATCGAACCTTTTTGCTGATTTCTTTAGTCAAGCCTTTTCTCCTAATAGTAATGAAGTAGATAACAACTATTTCAATTATATGAACAATTGCATTCAAACTTCTTTATCTTCGATTAATATATCTTTGTCTTCTGTTATTGATAAAATCAATCTGCTTAAGGATGACTTTTCTTCTACCTCCTATTGTCCTTAAAAAATGTATCTCCAAATTTTCCAAACCCCTCACTTTACTTTTCCAGCTATCTATTACAAACGGTGTGTTTCCTAAACAATGGAAGGACTCGTTTATCATTCCCGTCCATAAAAAAGGGTGTAAGAATGATATATCCAACTATAGACCCATTGCCAAACTCTCTTGCATACCTAAACTATTTGAGAGTATAATTCATGATACTTTGCTCCTTCATTGGTATCAGATATTCTCCATGAAACAGCACGGTTTTCTTAAAGGTAGATCAACTATTACCAATATCACTGAATTCGTTTCAAGTACTATATGTGCCTTAGAAGCTGGTAAGGAAGTCGATGCAATTGCAACTGATTTTAGCAAGGCATTTGACAAAATTTCCCACAAGATTATTGTGTTTAAACTTAAAGCATATGGTTTCCCTGCTTTGTTTATATCTTGGATTGAATCATATTTAACTGATCGTCACTATACAGTTAATTTTAGATCCTGTTATTCTAACTCTTTCTGTTCAACATCAGGTGTCCCGCAAGGTAGTCACTTAGGACCTTTGATTTTCCTGCTAACTGTTAATGATATTGAACTTATTCTTCAGCAATCAGACCTCCAGATTTATGCTGATGATATGCGGATTTCAAAACACATTTTACACACCGCTGATGCACAATTGCTTCAAATAGACTTAAATAATTTCTTTGTCTGGTTTCAACATAACTCCCTCGAGCTTAATATTAACAAATGTCAAGCCATTACTTACTCCCGTTAACACCCACCCCTATTGCAACGCCAATATCTGATTAATAACCAACCAATTGCCATCGTATCTTCCATTCGCGACCTAGGTGTTATTTGTGACAACCAGCTTAATTTCCGGGATCATTTTGATTATATCATTAATAGAGCCAATTCTACCCTTGTATTTGTCAAACGCTGGTCTAAGGAATTTTCAAATCCCTATGTCACCAAATCTCTTTATATATCTTTTGTTAGGCCTCTCCTTGAATATGCCGCGCAAGTCTGGTCTCCATACCATCAGATCCATATTCTTCGTATTGAGGCTGTTCAGCGTAGATTTTTGCACTTCGCTTTACGGGGCCTTACATGGGACGACCCTTACCACTTACCTCCCTACGAAAATCGACTAAAACTGATAAACTTGCAAACATTAAACCGACGTCGTGATAATGCAAATATAATGTTTATTCACCAACTTCTAACTGGAGGCATTGATTGTCCAGCCCTGTATGACAAGATCACATGGAACGTTAACCATCGTCATCTAAGATCTATACCACTTTTTGCAATCCCTTTCCATCGTACCGACTACGGCAAAAATGATCCGATGATTAGAATGCTTCAGAAAGCTAATATTTCAAGCATTTTTGATCCAAACCTTTCCAAATCCTCTCTAAAACGAGCACTCCAATCTTAAAAATTTCCTTACTGTATCCTGTGTACCTGGTTCCTTAGTTTAAATTTAATCTTAAGTCTTAAATTGTTACCTAGTTTTAATATATTAATTAAATTGCTTGCATTAAGCTATAAATAAATACATATACTCATAAACTGGCATCACTGAGTTTTTTTTTACCGAATAACGAGTCGTATAAAAAAGCCTCAAGTTAGTACACTACGAAATAAATTTAAAAAAAGTTTAAAATATTTTAAATTCCACAATTTTGTAAGAAAAAAATCCTCACAATCTTCACATCACAAAAAGTTCATTAATAGCCACCTATTTCGGGTTGCATTTAAAATGTAAAAAACATCTTACAGGCACCATTTAATTACGTAGTTAGTTAAAAATTGTTTACTTTCGTATGCTTAAGACTATAGCAAAACTCTATTTCCTATCATTCTTTTATAAAACAAACAAAAACTCTTATAGTTATCCTTAAACACTCCCAGTCTTTTTTGAAAAAAAAAATCCTCTATAGACAGAAAAAAGAACAATATTTCTGATATTATATATCGCCAGCCATAAATCCCGCATCTAACGATTAAATTTTTAGTAAATATTTACAATTCTTCTGCCAAAAATACACTCAATTTATTGTCCGAGCTAATCAGCAGCCCCAAAGATGAGAACATAAAAACTTTTAAAAATCACCATCACCCAGCCTCATCTATGAAGCACAGGCACATCAAAACCATTAAACGTACACACACCATATAGATTAGATAGACCCGATTGAATTGCTTTATTAATTATTGAAATAAAATTTAATTACACCCCCCTTAATCAAAATAAACATTTTTGCATGTTCACACCTGGATTGTGGTTGAAAATAGATGTGCCACATTCTTTCTCATCGCAGCTTCTAACTTAATATTTTTTTTTTCAGTTTTTTTTTTGTTTGTATAAATTGTTATAATTATATTGCACTAGTTGGTGCTAATTGATGAAAACCAAAAATATACTATCTTTTTTGTAATTTTGAATTTTATTTCCACACTGTGCCGTGGCCGGGCGTGGCGGCAGTTTGCCGGACACCCCTTCAGGTCCCATCCTTCCCTGATGGCTTTCATCGACAATTCGACGAAGCTCGATGATAAAATTAAAACAAACATTCGGATATTCGACCAGATTTTGTATATGCGGCTCGATGACGATGATGATGGATATTGTTTTCATTGCGTGTTGCGGATGCTGCACGCAGTGGACTTTTGCAAAAAAAAAAATGACTCCCACCGATTTAAATTCCAAGCTTTAAAAATATAAAATAAATCTGCAATATTTTTCTCGTTCGACTGCATGCATCGTATAGCAGGTACTATAAATACATAGACAGGACGTATTATGCTGTAACTGATTGTGGCACTTAACGGTAGAACGTGGAATTAAATAAATTGAAAATCGGATAAATATTTTTTTTATTGGCACGATGATGAGCGATATATTGAACTTGAGTAATATTTATCGTGAAGGTATTTCAATTCATTCTTGAAAGCAATTGATGATTAAGCCTACAAATTAAATTGGCAAACATTATAGACACTCGGATAAAATGCAGAAAGACATATTCCAAAGTCTGGATAAATAAAAATGTGTTTCTTTTAACTAAATAAGGATGAAACTATACTTATATTTATATACTATATTTTATAAATAATCAATAATTGACACAAATTTTCAATACTTATATAGTAAAACTAATTAAGTTACAGTTTTAAGCTAAAAGTATTTGCCAAGTATTCTATTTCGATAATTAAGTTTGATTTTGCAGAATTTTAACATCTCCGATATGTCTATTTCGTTGAGGCTCGTTTTCTGTTAAATAGTTAGTACCCAGTATCTGTTCTACAGTTTCAATTATAACAGGACACCATCCGACACAATGAAAAACATCCTCACGTTCTGCCAAATTAAACATCCCACAAAGTAAGCGTATTCTTCACGTGGGGGACACAATTAAAGTTCAACAGTTCTCCTCTTAGACGAAACATGTTTGAAATTTATTATATAGGGTGGCGCACGAATCGTGCTATAAAAATAAAACGTAATAACCTTTTTTTCAGTGTGAGTAATCGGCTTATTTTTTTTTATTTTATAGGCTACTATTTAGATTTATCAAAATGAAAGCTTGGGATACTGAGAAAAGGATTTGGATAGTGCAGCGATACCATTCTTTGCAGTCCGTCAATTTCGTCCCAAGAGAATTTAGGCTGCAGTTTGGCGGTACTCCCCGACTAGATGGACCATTATGAGGCTGGTGAACATGTTTGCCGAATCTGGAAGCATCGAACGAAGACCGTATCATCGAATACCAATGTTCGGGTTCAGGATACAATCGTGGCTGTTGCATCGGCAACACAGGCAAATCTATGTGTTTCGACTCGAAACTTATAGGACCAAATTGGAGTTAGCAGGATTTGCCTGTTCGCCTGGAATTTTGCCGAAAAATGATTGCAATGGCCGAAGAAGACAACACATTGATAAATTGTTTGGACCTGTCTGATGAGGCCCATTTTGTCTTAAACGGCAATGTTAACTAGCAAAATTGCCGTATATGGAGCGAATCCAGAAATGCTCCATGAGACGGAACTGCACACATAACGAGTCACTGTGTGGTGCGCAGTTTCATCAAGGTGTATTGTCGGGCCATACTTCTTTGAAGAAAACGGTGTAACACAAACTGTCAATGGGGACCGTCACTTAAAGATGTTTGAAGGAGTTTTTTTACCCAGTACTTCGCCGAAGACGTATCACTTTCAGCTGGATTTGGTATCAACAAGATGGAGCAAGTGCACACGTAGCCACACAAGTTATGGCGGAGCTCCAACGAAAATTCCCAAACAAATTGATACCTAGAAACTGCACTTTCCGGTGGCCCCAAAGGTCACCTGACCTGACTGCACCAGACTTTTTTTTATGGGGTTATGTCAAGTAGGAAGTGTACAAAACGAAACCCATGAATTTGACTGAATTGAAGCAGTCCATTAAGACAATAATTGAGGCGATCCCAATTTCAACACTTAAGGCCGCAATGAACAATTTTCTGATCAGGTGCCGCATATGCGTGGACGAGCGTGGAGGTCATTTGCGGTCTATCATCTTTAAAAACCATTAGTTATTTAAAATAAAATTTAATTTTTAATCCAATAAAAAAAATTAATGAAATACATCGATTAAAATAAAAGTTATTTAAATTTCTTACTGTAGCACGATTCGTGCGCAACCCTGTAGTACAATCATCACTAAAGTAGTCTCCCTCATTAAGATCATGATTCAGCCTATTATAAAACATCCTATGTCGTGAGTTTAATATTTACTACTATTTATTTATTTATTTATTATAATAACAATGTAAAATTGCATCAGCCTTTATACAAAATTTAAATTTGAAATATCTTGAGATTTAGAAGCTGCAGAAGCGTTCGGGTTTCAGGGCTGGATAGGTATTCAATAGTTCTTTCTTCTCATGTATAAATCAATAGGTTTTCGAGGTTTGGTTGCCGAGATATCAGCTTCCAAAGCAAGTCAAATGCAGTTGGTTTGACAATCATGGTAATAGTTTTGATTAATACTTCTTCTCTTCAGTAGCTTATACAGTAATACCGCCATAAAAATTTTGTAAGAAGAGTTTAAAAATGAAACTCTTCTATAATTTTCTGGATCTGTTTTGTATATTGGAAAATTTAAATAATTTTTGAACTGTTGTGGTATAGTTCAAAGTTCGAAAATTGTTAAATGCATTTGTATAATTTCTAATAAGTTCATGTGTCATATCTATAAAAGTCTGCTGATATTGTAAAGGGTTATCCATTTTGCGGTTTCAAAAGTATAAGGCTGGAATTCAACATCTGTCAAACTAAGTTGTGAAACCAATTCTTCTTTACAGTCTGAAAGTCTGACATTTACAAAAATAGATCGCTTAACTATCGCACAACACATACAAATTGTTAAAACCTCCTACGAAAATGGTGATTCTGCCACAGCATCATAATCGTCCAACTACGCATGCAATTGGCAAAATTGTGAAGAAATTTGAAGAGACTGAATTGGTTACAGATATTGTAAGGCCTGTGCATCATCGTTTCGCTCGTACCACTGAAAATATCGCGGCTGTAAGTGAAAGTATTGCCGAAGACCCGAATTTGTCGATTCCTCGTCGTTCTCAGGAATTAGGACTGTCTTACGGCACATTATGGCGTATTTTGCATTTGGATCTACACCTGCAACCATATAAAGTCCAGCTCACACAACAACTGAAGCCAGCTGACCATTCACAACGTCGTAGATATGTCGAATGGGTGCTTGAACAACAGGCGGTGGACGGCGATTTTTCGACAAAATTTTCTTCAGCGACGAAGCACATTTCTCACTCGGTGGGTATGTTAATAAACAAAATTGTTGTAATTGGGGTTCTGAGAATCCTCAAGTAATTGAAGAGAGGCCATTACACCCACAAAAAGTGATTGTTTGGGGCGCTCTTTGGGCCGGAGGTGTGATTGGACCTTACTTCTTCGAAAACGACGATGGAACGACTATCACGTCAATTCGGAGCGTTATGGTGATATGATAACCGACTTTTTTTACCTGCTTTTGAAGAATACGACTTAGAGAACATGTCGTTTCAACAAGACGGTGCCACATGCCACACAACTCGAGCGAATATGGCTTTATTGCAAGAGACATTTCCTGGCCGCGTAATTTCTCGTCGTGGCGATATTAACTGGCCAACACAATCATGCGATTTGACACCGCTGGAATTTTTTTGTTGGGCTACGCAAAAGACCATGTTTATGCAGATAAACCTTTAACTCTTGAGCACTTGAAAACCAACATTCGTCAAGTTATGGCTGAGATACCGCCCAATATGTGTCAAAAAGTGGTCGAAAATTACCTCAAAAGAATCGATGCTTGCAACAATTCGCGTGATGGTCATTTAAATGATGCAGTGTTTCACCCATAATGTCAACGTTCAAACTTTATAATAAAAAAAAAAAATCATGAAAAAAAATATTTTATATGTGTTTTATTTACGTTTACTTTTGAAACCGCAAAATGGATAACCCTATATTTAGATTTTCAATAGAAATATTTTGCATACAATATGATCGAACATAGAGCAAGTTTGTGCAAACCAGTCGCGGATTGTATTTTATTTATCTACGTCTGGAATGCGTAGTGGAATGGTCAACTCTGATGGGGTAGAACTAGGATGGTTTCGAAACCAGACCTCCGGCCGGCGGATAACTGGCTGAAAAAAAAATCTCTTGAAAAAAAGACATTTTTTTTTCAAACAAAATTAATTTTGTTGAAAAAAATTATTTTTGAAGTAAAAAAATAATTTTTGAAAAAAAAACAAATTTTTTGGAAAAAAAAATATTTTTTTTGAAGTGAATCATTTTTTTGAAAAACATTAATTTTTTTTAATCATAATTATTTGAAAAAATAAATATTTTTTTGAAATAAATCAATTTTTTTTGTTTAGAAAAAATATGCAAATTAAAAAATGTTTTGAATGATTTGAAAACGTCCGCCGTCTAGGCCGCATACAGCTTCCATAACAAACCCAATATTGGTCAATTAGTGTGAGTTGCGTCACTAGATTAGATTAGATTATATTTATTCAATATTAAAAATTGTGCAATTGTTGTCATTTAAAAAATTAACTTGAATATTTTGAGACATGACATTTCCGTCGTCTGTCTGAGTAAGCAACATTTCGATAGGTCTTACAATATTGGTAAACTACAGATAAATATAAAATTATTACTATGTTATTTTTGAATTTACAAGTAAAACAAAAGGAAGCAGTTGCGTCACTATCTTACATGTCATCTAGATTGCTCAAGCCGGCCGGCGTCATAGCACAACTTACTAACCAGGGGTATTCCTATTTTTATTTGCTTTTTTTGAACAAATTCAACTTAACACCAACTACAATGCACGTGGTCAAATAAAAGAGAGCTCACAGGAAATTCACCAAGAATAATCATCATCCATCACTGCACCCACTTTGATTTGGGTCAAATATCAAGCGTTTTTTCCTAAACTAAATCTCTCAGCGTCCATCGCATCGGTGGAAAAAAATCCCTACACCACAAAACTTTAGTAAACATAATTAGAATGATATACTGTCATTCTGAGAAAATTGATTGCATTCAACAATTCTATTGTCCCTTTAACAATTTTTTTTTCTCATGGACTTGTTTTTTTTTTGTCAAATATCAGTTGTCTAGCAAATGGTTTTTTTCAGGATTTTTTTTCCGTTGCATGCCGTGAATCTATTAAGTTTTTTTTTTTTAATTTATTTTTGCTTTCAATTTTTATCTTCGCGGCTAATTGATATTTGTCCTTTGCAGACAAATAGCAAACAAAGGAAGAGTAAACTTTTATTCAACAAAAGGACACAGCACACAAAATTAACAAATATTTTTTTTTTATTTTACTGGGATTGTAAATGAGAGAGGAAGATACGTTTCCAGCAGAAATCACACCCACTATATAGTAATCAGAATCACCCTGAGCCACAAATGCAGACAAAGCGTCAAGCAAATACGAAAAATGATAATGAATCTTTTAGTTATAGTACAGCTTAGGGCAAATATAAAAATTCTTGAAGTTTTCCAGTTGCACTTTTGTGTATTTTTGTTTCGAAACTAAATTACATCAAATAGAATATTTTTTTTTTAGTTTGTGAATAACTAAAACTTTTTTTTAATTAGCTCTCTAATAAGCTTAGTTCACAATTCAAATGGGAGAAGTATGCAGCATCATTAAAGACCAGAAAAATTACAGAAAAAAATTATCAACCTTTACAAAAATTCCGCTATTCAAAAAAATGTCAAATTCATAATAAAACGATTACACTTAATTATATAGTAGGTATAACAATTCTTCTCAAATTGACTTGACATTTCTTTGAAGGAATTTGTAGAAAAAAATGAGTTTGCAACCTAGACCTGGCCGAAGAAATTAAGTAAAATAAATCGTAAGACAAATTATCAAGTTTTAAATAATTATAAGTGCGCAATGTTTGTTTACCAGAAAAAAAAATCATCTTTCCAGACGAGTCACATTTTTGAATGAATTTCTTCATAAACAATTAAAATTCCCCAGCATTGATATATTAGGACTAAGTCCAGCCCACAAGCGTTAACTGAATAACCATTGTTGCACTCCGAAAAGCTCGTTGTTTTTTGTGGTTTATGGGAAGCCAGCATCATAGGACCCAATTAATTTTTTAATGTAGAGGGAAGAGATAGAGCTTGCAATGAGACCGAGACGAAACTACTTTAAAAGCCCTCAAGACGAGACCGAGACGAGAACGTATTTTTGTTACCAACCGAAATGGGCCGAGAGTCCAGCTTTGCTTCAGAAAAAGTTGATTTTAAGTCTTTTGTGTGGCATTTGGAAAAAAATATTATCAGGACGTCAAAATATAGTTTTTGGCCTATGCCATGAACTATCAAAAGCCACTGATTTAAATGGACTTAAAAACCTCTACAAAATTCAAATTTTACCTTAGAAAATTCGATTTTTTTCTAAATAAGGATGAGATCAAGACCCAGACCGAGACGAAATTCCACATTAAAATTTTCACGAGAAAAAGGCGAGACCAAGATCGAGACTAAGCTTGGTTATTCGATACCGAGACCAAGACGAGACTAAAAATTTTCGATTTGGACGTGACCGAGACGAGACTAACAAAAATCTCGCCTGGCCTCGTCTCATAGCCAGCCCTAGCCAGTGTTGTGAGAAAAAAATTAGATCAAAGTTATGAAGCCAGAACAATTATCTGCTAACTCTAAGGATTTCTGAATCCAAAAATAACTTAAAACAAAACTAAGAGATACAATTTAAAAAATCTGTGCTTCGCGACAGATATTTTGAGAAGATGTAAGCTGAATTGTAAATCAGATATGACACACACGATGGGTACATTTACACAGAGAAAAAACATCCACAATAGGTAGCAAATAAGAATGCTCCTACTACCTCCTAGTAGATCAGTGATTGTGTGCGTTCAATAAGTGATCTGTTTTTTTTTTTACTGTTTACCATCAGCAGTGGTTAAAAAATAAAAATTATTTCCCAGCGAAATGAAAATTGATTTAGTTAAAAAAAGGAAACTTTTTATTTAGATAAAAGGTGTCTGGAAAACCGTGGCCGAAAAAATTACAACTAATTTCGAGATTGACAGAGGGTCGATTCTCGAAATTATAAATTTGAAAAGCAAAGCCCAAGAAACATTCAAATTTGTATTTCGACCGAACACAAAAAAAGATTTTCTAGAAAGCACAAATCAATCTAAAATCAAAGAAAAAACGGACCTTGTCCTGCAATATGGGCAAAAACTAGCTGATGGTGAACGAAGGCCTGCCGAACACAAATTTGCCACAAACAAGGCTAAAACTTATTCCTAATTAATTTATGTATATGTTTAATAATATGCACGACTGGGTCGCACGTACTTGCTCTTATGTTCGATCACATCGTATGCAAAAGATTTCTTTTAAGAATCTAAATACCTAGATTTTTAAAGTCGTTTTTTACTTATTTTTTTTTTACACAGAATTTCTTTATTACTTGCGATTATAGGTATGTACTATAAGGCAAGTTATGTATTCGTGAAAAAAAAGTTTTGAGATAACAATGAAACATGACATTACGATGATAGCGAAGTCGAAAAAAGATGGTTTAAAAATTCTGTCCGTCTGTATGTCAGTCTGTCAAACGGGTGGGCCGAATTGCTTCAAACTTGGCTTATGGAGTTTTTTAGGTATTGTGCTTTGAAATTGAAATTTTTTATTAGCTCAAAAAATAACGGTACCTTCCATATAACCGTAAGTGCAGTGCAAGTTTTTAGATAAGACCGATCATATGGTTGAAAAACATTTTTTTAAATGTCTAAAAACGGCACTTTCCATAGGACCGTTTTTTTTTTTGCTTTCGACTATCTCATAAAAGGCTCACATGATTCTTTCGAAATTACACACATATATAGCCTTAGGTTGCCCAATTTATACTGCGTACCAATGTTTTAAATTTATATGTTTGTGTATTTTTAAAAGCATTTTTAAGAAAAAAATTTTAAAAAATTATAGTTGCTCATTCAATTTTTTCAAAAATTATATTTATAATGTATTTGCTGAATACCTATGAATTAACGTTTTTGAATTTTTTTAAAATTTTTTTCAAAAAGTTTAAAAAAAAACTTTTTTTCTCAAAAACCGCTCCAAAGATTTTTAATTTTTTTTTATCAAAAATTCAAATTTATCCAAGAAATAAAATGGCGTACTTTTTTTTTAGCTCAAATTAGTTTAAGTTTTATTTCAGAATTTTGAATTATTTTTTCTTTGATTAATCCGGTTTAATTTTTGGTTTTTAAGTTTATATTATTAAATATTTAAGATTAGCATATCAATTTTGTTTTAGAAAAAAATTAGAGAAACTTTGGGTATAATAAATAAAGTAAAAAATGACTTTAAAATATATTTAGATTTTAAATAGAAATCTTTTGCATACGATGTGGTGGATAAGAGCAAGTTCGAGCGATCCAGTCGTGCATTTTATTTATTTTTTGAAATTTAATAATATAAACTTAAAAACAAAATCTCAAAAAAAAAAAACATCCACCCAAAGATTCAATTTTCAAACCAAAAAAATATTTTTTTTTCAAAAATCCAAAAAATCCAAAAAAAAATATTTTTTTGAAAATTTTGGTATGCATTATTTTATATTCCAAAGGACCTCCTTCACAAAAATTTTTTTTCGAATTCCGTTTATTAGAAAGTCCGAAATAAAAAATGGTTGTATGGCAATTTAAAAAAAAATGTATCAAAATCGTTAGAGCCGTTTTCGAGATAATTAAGTTGGTAGAAAATGATATATGGCAAGTAACATTAAATTTGGTGCAAAAAAAACTGTTCAAAAATCAATTTGAGAAAATCACCTAAAACACTTAAGTACCAAGTTTGAAGAAAATCATTTCAACTGCTTATGATGTAGGCCCACTTTTTTGTTGAGACTTGACAATGTAATGTCAAGATTAATTAAAATCTCGAATTCGATTTTTTTTTCAAATGCAAAACTTTCCCTGTAGTACCTATATCACAAGTAAAAATAATAGCCACAGAGAAATGAATAATACCAAAACGAAATACTTAGTTATATCACAGAATTCCATTAATAGCATTCAAATGTTTTCCTCCGAATTCACCAATCAACCTTTAGAAATAAATCTAATTGTTTTTTTTTTTTTGCAGAAATCACTTCTCAAATAGCTGAATTCCAAAAACTCTACTAAATGTGATTTTTCTTTAATAATTCTGACACTTTATGGTGGACACCCGGCAATACAAAATCTTACGTTAAGCTAGTGTGAGATATAATTCACTCATTGTTGGACATGAGTAAAATCTTCATAGGTATGCGTTTTTTGCTAGTTTGGATGGAGTTGTTCACACTCAAAATAGGATCATACTTGATGGACACCAGGTGTCTACCGAATTATACCAGTATTTTGGAGCAGCAACAGAATGGAATGCCAAAAAACGGAAAATGTATATTCAAGGTAAGCTTTTTGTATTAAAATTTACCGCAGCACCAGAACTTGAGATTGTTGTTATTAGTGGCTCGAGATGTAGGTACATATGGCTTCAACAAGATGGCGTTGCAATGCTTGTCATTGTAATGTAGCTTATAAAATATTCTATTTGTTGTAAGCCACGTTTGGACTTTAGAGACTGGATCATCTCACGTCGAAAATTTGTGAAAACGTGCGATTTATTATTTTATTTATCATTAAATACATTTGTGATACACAGCAAGCCCAAGCCCAAAACTTTATAAATTTTGTGAAATACACTTAAAAGCAAATAAAAGGTATACCTACTATAGGAAAATATAAAAACCACTCTTAAAAATGGCATCATAAAAGAAGATAAGTCCATATGAGCAAACTTTTCCGCTTTATTGCTGAACTAACATTCGAAAATTTGTCTAAAGATTGCAACTTCGTCCAAATTCACCTTCAACATACACTAATTTGCATCCATTAAGAAAAAAGATTAAAAAAAAACTTTCTCCTTCTCTGTCGGTGGTTCTTAGAGATTTTATGTGCAGTCATTGTCCTGAGACCACCAATGTCATTATCAACTTTTCCTCTTGCGCGATGATGGGATGTGCTTTCTAAAATTATGTAGAGATTTTCAGGAAGAGCACAGAAGTGTGTTCTTATTTAAAAACTGCATTTAACTCGTTTCAAAATATTTAACACAGTTTGAAATAGCAAAGGTAAAAGGGTATCTATTATTCATGGTGTTGGGTGGTATGTTTAACTTAATCCTAGCGGAAGGATATCCTTTAAAAAAGGATCACATCCATCTCAAGGTATTATATTTTTGACAGGGGTAATGCCCCAACTTTTAGCAATTTATGTGTATATACCTCTCTCTTCAAAAAAAATTGTCTATATACATTAATTTAGTTAAACATGTAATGTTGAGATACAATGTTGAGTGCAAGAATGTTTCAGAAAAATCCAATTCACCTTTTGCATATTATTTTATTGATGAGTAAAGGGGTTGTGTATGGTGTTGAAGAGATTTAATGACAAAAAAGCACTTCGTGGTGTGGCGGGGCGTTATGTATAATGAAAAAGGATTCTTAAAATTAGAATACCAATTGATATCACACACCCTTTGGTAATCAAATCAGTTCGTCTAGACTCGTGTTTGCAAAAAAATAAAGTCAATTTGATTTTTCTTTTTTTTTTTGTGGAGAATGACAAAATGCGTGACTCTATTTTATTGCTTGTAATTGATTAGGTCAACCAATATCATTAAACAAAATATACCAATTTTATTTCAAAGAATACCAAACAGCCAGACCAATTAAGACTCATAACAACTATTGAGAATGTTCACCTTCTTAATTAAGTCCTATAATTTGGTAACTTTGCTCGAACTAATTTAGGTTGTTAAACATAAAAATATAAGGTTTTTATGATAAACATAAAAGTAAACATGCCAAATGTCAATATAATATGGTACTCTCTGAAATGCCGTATATTTCTCGTAAAAACGAAGGTTTATCAGGTCGTAAATCATCTGTGGGGAAAATACAATTACTGTAATAAATACCCGCCCAATTGACAAAAAGGATAACTTATCGAAAAGAAGCAGAATTAATGTCAAACAGTGATTCGGCAAATTTGTATACATTTCGCAATAAATAGAAGCAATCAAATCTGAGATAAGAGGCGCCATATTTAAACTGTCAGCTGTCAACTGTCATTGTGATTACATTTGACAATTAAAAACTAGGATGTTCTCAGCTACGTTATACTTATACTTCAAACATTAATTAGGGTCTGGAAAAATATGAAAAGGATGAATGGTTTTATTTATCCTTTGGTGTAATGGTTAGAGATGTCAGAGATCACATCAAAAGCATGCTATTCCATTAAAAAAGTGCGTAGCTCTACGCATACAGAAATTATTAAGTATGTAAGTAATACATTTTCAAAGCCTGTCAAGTCAGATATGGGGCTTCCAAATTAACAAAAAAAATCCGCCAACTTGTCAATTTGGTACCTGGCAGCTAAATTCTACATTTGTTGGGATAATTTTGGCAAAAGGTGGTGCCCCCAGTCTTTGATAAGACCCATTCGAACATACCCGCATGTTTGGTGATCATCGGATAAGGTCAGGGCCACAACTTCCTTCATGAATTAAAGTATTTAATTGATTGAAAATGGAAATTTCTCACATAGCGGTTATGGAATTTACAGACATCGACGATTGAACAGATTTCGATGTTTATCGGTTTTTGTCAGCACCTTTTAGTGATACTGCTGGTAGCTTATGAGGCTTCAAGGAAGCTAGAAGCTAGAAGCATGTGGACTGAAGCCAAATTAAATATTGATATATTTAATTGCAGCAATTGGCAATTAAACCGACTTCCTCAACGGCCTCAAAGTCGATGAAAGTGGATGGAGCGTTTCCGCGAAAAGTTAGGCATAACGAAATCAGTTACACCTTTGATCATTGTGATACTTGGGAATAACCTTACTTAAAATAGATCATTTATCCGATTCAAACTTATGATGAAAAATACAGAATATTTGTTTCCTCCAAATCAAATATGACAGATGGCCACGAGACGATACCAGGTAAGACTTTGGTTAATATCGTCTCGGTCTCGTCAAAATCGGTGTCGCCTAACCAAGAAATTTTTTTTCCAATCATATGATCGGTCGTACCTAAAAAGCTGCACTGATTTTTTATTAAATCAAAATCGTTAGAGCCGTTTCCGAGAAAAATAAGCTTTAACGTAACGGTTATATTGCAGATACCGTTATTTTTTGAGCTAAAAAAAATGTCAACTTCCCCACTGTACAATACCTAAAAAACTCTATATACCAAGTTTTAAGCAATTCGGCCCACCCGTTTGGGCTATATGTGTCTATACATACATACAGACAGACTGACAAACTGATAGACTGACATACAGACAGACAGAGATAAAGACGGACAGAATTTTTAGACCATTTTTTTCGTCTTCGCTATCATCGTAATGTCATGTTTGATTGTCATGTCAAAACTTTTTTTTTTCGACGAATGCATAACTTGCCTTATAGTACCTACCTATAATCGCAAGTAAAAAATTGAACATGAGTATTAAAAAATAAATAAATACAAAAATATTTCTTCTAGCGAAAACCGAAACCAAACCACCGAGAGCGCCGCGCCGCGCCGAGACCAAAAATACGGTCTTGTCTCGGGTGATTTTAAAATAGTCTCAGTCTGGTTAACTGTACTAACGAGACTCACAATATTTCGAAGAATTATATGACCTTGTCTCTTGGTTTGAAATCTAAACATGAGCAGAATGGACATCCGCACTTCTGACATTATGTAGGGTTTTTCAGAAGCGAGAGATGAAGAAGCGCTAACCTCATTTCTTTTGTGAATGCCTTTATTGTTTAGTAAGAAAATCATACTTCGGAGAATGCTTCTTCCACGAACTTACCAATGTCTCACATGTGCAACTTACATACATCCTTAAATTCATTCGGGGAGGCACTCAAATCCGATTCCTATAAGCTAATATATTTAAAACAATCCCAGCTACTTTGAATGAGGTAATTTTAAGAAAGAAACTTACAACGAAGAAACCACAAGATTTATATCACAAAAAGGATCAGCCTCGGGGTGATAATTTTTTTTTCAACAAATCCTTTTTGAAAAAATAATCAATAGATAATCGAACTTACTTTGCCGTCATTTTTCAACTGTAAATCCTTCACTTAATCCCAGGAAGGAGCATCAATTTGGCTCTATGAATGGTATTGACAATTTAACTGCCATTAAAATGATTTTAAACTTTTTCCTGCCAAACGATAAAAAAAATATCGACATCCATCAGATTACGTTATCTCTTCGTATCTTAACATTATTTTAAAAAAAACGGCCTGGCCTGTACTTGAAAATAAAAATAGATAATTAATTTTAATGAGAGAGTTTAAATGAACGGAAAACAATTATCCAGGTGCTACGGTCTCTATTTTTAATTTCGATTTTTAATTTGTTCTTCTACGAGTATTCATCCAGAGTTTTCGTATTCCACCATCCAAGCTCGCTGAGTTCTTTGATGTTGAAATTTATGGATCATTTATCTTAAGTTGGTGTTGATTTCATTTATTATTATTTTTTTGTTTTTATATTTATAATTTAGCTCTGTTTGTATATAAGCTAAAATGTTCAACACTTAATTAAATTTGCTTATGATGATGCGTTGGAATTTTGATTTGTTTATTCTATTTTTTTAATTTAAAGCTTTTGTTTACATTTCGAATGCAGGTAATTAAATAGTTATGGTGTAAGGAATAGAATATCTATTATTAATGATTTATTTATTTAAATTTTTTAAAATTCAATTGAGGTACTTACTTTATACATATTTAAAGTCATCGATCAAATAAATGACCTAGGAAATTAAATTCACAAATTCTAATAATTAGATGGAAATATCAATTGATGATAAGAGAAACTCATTTGGTATAAGTCATTGAAATATCCACAAGAGGAGGAGGGCAGATAGCTGATAGATTAGAGAAGTTGTATTTTGATATTTAATAGATATCAGTGCTTGAAATGAAATCGATAACCAATATTCGCGATGGAAGTGGAGGAGGATTAATGAAACTCTATGGTGGTTTAATTACAAAAGGTTGGATGTTGGTTTAGTGAGAATTGATTCCAAATTTAGCCGCGGTAGCTAAATATGTATTACAAGACCGTTATTCGATTAATTTTTGACCGATTTTTTTTTTAATACTAGCGGAACCCGGTGAACGTTGTTTAACTTTTTCATCTATTTAAAATTTATATTTACAAGTCTTCATAAGCAATTAAGTGTTCCAATCAATCGTTTAGCTCCTTCGAATTGGGTCTCGTTTGGTGAATAAATTAAACTCTCTCGTTATTTAAATAAATGCAATGAATTTCAATAAGTTTTGGTAAAACGTTTTTCATTGTGTTTTCTCTGGCGCAAATAAACAAAGTCGATGGCTTATCGTTTCGAGAAACCTCACATGATCATTCAATAAACACGAATACTCTCAGTAAATAACGCAGCTAACGACTATTCTTCTAATTTGGTGATGGTTGTTGCGAAGACCAGATACACAGAGACCTGTATCAGTTTGAACTCAAATGGAAAGTCAGTTGGAACCATTGTAACATAGTGATGCGCGGAATTAAAACATCCTCTCTTTTATATTTTTTATCATTTTCCATAAAAAATTCACATATAAAAAACACATTTCGATTTTCAAGGGTCTACCAAAATTATTCAAATTGGTCGAGCTGTTCTAAAGCATTAATAGTGCAGAATAATTGATTTTTACACATACAGATAGATTTTATTTGCCAAGTATTATGACATTGACACCCAGTACTTAAGAGAAAATCGCATCCTTTCAGACAGTAACGGATTTAGAAATTGCCTGTTATGGGCGGTTAGGAACTCCAGTTTAAGATATGCATAAAATTATTTTTTTTATACTCATAATGCCAATGATGATATTTGTTTAAAAATTAATAAGATAATTAACAATAATTTTTAGTGGTAATTTTGTCTCCCGGAAATTATGCCAGAATTTTTTTTTTTGGAAAATATGCCAGAAATATTAGAAATTATTCCAGATAGGTATGGAAAAGAGCCTGAAAGCAAAATGAAAATTAAGCAAGAAAATTTGTATATTCTGGCCGAATTTCTAAATAACGTTTTGGAAGAAAGGCCATAAGATGTTTTAAGGTATTTTCAAACAAGACGAAGGGGTGGTTCCGCGGCCGGTCGAGCGGGGCCACATGACATATTGTGAAATTTGTATTCAAAACATAAAATAGATTTCAAATGTAAGCAGTAAATTTTAAAAAGCTAGAAAAAAAATAGGGATTGTATGAAGTGTTTTTTGCAATTAGGTCCACGGCGTACAAAAAGCTCGCCGCCTTAAAAAAATTCAACCCCCTGCTTGGCCCAATATAGGATTTGGGGTGGATGCAAGTTTGGGTATATGCAAATTTTTTTTGGAACTTTTTAAAATGAAATCTTCAAATCCAAAAAAAAAATGTGCATATACCCCAACTTGTACCTACCACAAATCCTATAAATTGGGCCAAGCAGGGGGGTTGCAGGGGGGCAACATGCCTCCCCCTTACGCACCGAGTTTTTGTATGCCGTGAACCTAATTGCAAAAAACACTCTACACACGCCCGAATTTTATCTCTAGCTTGTTTTCCATTTTTTTTCGGACATTTTTTCCTCTTTCCGTTATGGATTTTTTTTTTCGGAAAAAAGACCAGACATTTAGGAAAACAAATCAGAAAACTTTAGCTTTTTTTCACAATAGCAAAAACAGAATTATAAGCCAACATTTTTCAAAAATAATTTCTTTTTAAATCTTAATTTTTAATTAAAAGACTTATTCGGTTTCATCGAAACTTTGTATTTCGTAGTCATTAGACATTTTCTATAATTATTTAAAAACAAAAAAAAAACATTTTCTTAAAACACAAAAAAAAATTACCTACCATATAAATAATTGTAAAAAAAAAAACTGTTAAGAAAAAAAATTTCTCAAAAACGACACCAAGAATTTTAATAAAAAAATTTATGTGATCCTAAATTAATGCAGTCCATTCAAAAAATATATTTTATGTTTATTTCTTATGGAACCAGTTTTGATATTTTTGTTTTTCTGGTCATTGGAATCGATTAAAAATATTTTTTTTACTCAGATGCTCTTTAAAAATATAAATTGCATATTCAAATTTTCAAAAAAAATATTTTTTCTATTTAAGAAAAAAAATCAATTTTTTTTTGAAAAATCGATTTAAAAAAAACGGATTAATGATTTTTTTAAAATTAAAATTGTATACGAATTTTAATAATTACTTTAAATTGGCGATTAAAATTTGTTTCAATTAATAAAATGTCCAAGGGGGCCCGAAATTTATTCTGTCTCTCTGGCATACATACAGCCTAAACAGCTGTAGCGGTTTTCTTCAAACTAAAGCGTTTAGGTGATGTGCTCTGCTCTTTTTTCTCATCATTTTTTCTTACTCCCAAAAACAACAGCGCATATCATACAATTTTTTGTATGAAAAAATAATAAATATTAAGTTTTCTGAAGAACGGCTGCGATGATTTTGCAAAAAAAAAGAAAATCCGTCACTATTATAGGAACAGTCTACATTTTGGTTTATTTTTTTTAAATAAAATGTTATTAAGGGTACCTGACATAGAACCGTTTTCTTTTTATTATCGAATTTATTATAAACGGTTGGACGGATTTCGATCAAAATGTTTATATAGGTTGTCCATCAAATAATAAATAATACTTTATACCATAGATTTCGATCAAGTCGTGTATTTTATTTCCTCTGGAAATATAAACATTTTGTCAAAAAAAAAAGAAATCTACTACATTTTTTCTGAATTTTACTTTGGATTTTTTTTTCAACAAGTGACAACACTGGCCCTAATGAAATAAAATAGACTAGTGTAAATTTCAACGTTTCAAGGCGAGGCATGAGGGGAGTACCAGATTCCAAGTTGATAACATTGTTCATCAATATTGTTTTATGTTAAAACTTAAATTTCTTAGGAATTTCTAATGCAAACCAATTCAGTATTTTTCCAGATATATTCACTTGCGATAAAATCTATTATCGTTTCAGAAGAAAAAAGCGCACTCAACTGTTACTGATTTGTTACACTATTAAAAGTTCGAAAATTAAGTGATTTTTAGATAATTTAACTTATGAATAACCTTCAGAATATCTAGTGCAATTTTGGACCTAACGATTTTCTACTTCATCTTGTTTTTTTAAGTTCACACATTTTCCTTGCTATAAAGAAATGAGAAAATTGTTTCGAAAGCTTACCAAAATTATAGAATGAGTTATATCTTCAATTTTTTTTTGGAGCAGGGAGCAGGGAAGTGTCAACTTGAACCCTACTTCCTCCGAAAATTTTTCTGTGTTTTCAATTAAAATGCCGGTCAATTTTTCAAATTCGGAATTCTTAAGAGTACTACTGATTGTGAAGATTGTGAAGATTGGATAATTGTCGGTGTTCGTTTTCTTAATCGCACTCAAAAGTTATAGACTTAGTCGATGTCCAGTCGGCCCTTAACATATTTGAGATCTTTGCAATGTCATGCTTAGAGTTAATAGATTTTCCAGTATTTAGGGTCTTCATTTCTTATTTCATTCAACAAAATTTGTGTTCTTTTCACAGAAACTGAAAAAAGTGGTTTTTCTATAACTTTTCCAAGATCATAATGTTTTGAGTTTTTTTTTTTTTTAATAATTTTCAAAAGATTAAAAAGTGTGCATTTGATTCAACCATTCTTTATTGAAATATTATTTTTTATTTTTTTTCTGTTTGCAGATTACAATTTTTCTGAATTTCTTCAAGATAATTGAAATAATGAAAACGTTGATAAACCTTTGAAAATTATATCTTTCACAATGAAAAAAAAATTATAAAATTATTCCCGATTGACAACAAACCAAAGCAGCAAAGACATTTTAAAAGCATATTCTGCGACTGCAACAATGTCCATAGATGATTTTTTTTTTTATTTTTTTCGCCATCATATATCCTTAAGGCATTTGCTGATGTTCAACTTTAATATTAATCAACCGATGAACTATCAACAAATTCAAGGCAACGTGACTGAGCAATTTCATTTCATTCAAAAGCCCCCCAGAGGATATTCTCGACGCGGGTCGAGTCCAGTCCAAGGATTCTCTACTCTATTTTCTTTCCATCATCAACATTATCATCGCCGTCATCATCGTTTGTTGGTTGTACAGTTTTTTTTTTATACAACGTGAAACATAAAGCATATATTTATTTATACGTATGTATGTAGGTTAGGTACGAGTATATATATAACCAGAAATGACTTTGAATTTTCACATCCTTTTTGACTGAGAAAGACTGTTGCTCTTGCCATAAGTCAATGTGGACTTAGACTTAAGAATTATACGAATGTGTCAAGTGTCAGAGTTGGGTTTGGGCAAGAACACGCCTTTAATAGGCTATAATCTTAATATACTTAAGTTTAGCAGCTTTATGTATAGGTAGGTACTTACACGAAAAAGTGTGACATTTTAATTTAAAAAAAAGCTGTTTGTGTAATTACGAGTATACTCGACAAGGATGTTTAAAAAACTCTATCTAGGACAAAGCCATAGTTTGGTATGTTATGCACTCATGGGACCTTAGAGAGAGACACACAGATGCAAAATAGAGTAAAATATATATATATTGCCAGTTGCATGCAAGTAGAGAGTGTGTGTGACATGTGATTTTGACGATAATTATTTAAATACCCAACCCAACATGGTGTGTCAACTATTTAGAAAAAGTTTATCGGACCGAAATCTTATTTATTAACTGAAACGTAAACTGAAACTACTATTACTTTTTTAACTTTGTAATTATGTTAGGATGTGTCCTGATTTGATGGTTTTTATTGCAGTCCTTATTAAATTCTAAGAACAAATAACTAAACAGAATTATTTGCATGTGTGTGTATTTAATATCACAGGTAGATTTTGATGTTGAGCGAAACAGGATTTATAAGGTAAATTAAAAAAGTTTTAAGCTCCTTTGAAATTATTCAGGACTTTTTTAGGACGTCTTTTCAATTTTTTATGATGAACTTAATTAATAGGATGAAAAGTTTATAGGTAAAACTATAGGTACCATATATTTTTTTTTAGTTTCAGAGTTTTCTATAATAAAACATTTTAAAGGTCTTGTTTTACTTATCAATTTGGGGTACTTAATTTTACTTAAAAATTATTTCTCTTTTTCGCTAATTATAAAAGCATTTCTAATATGGACGCATAAATTCTGGCAGTTCGGCCATGATGTTTTTTCATGTTGCATGTTCATGTTCATATTGTTTTTTTCTGTGTTTTTTGTTTGTTTTTATTTTTGCAAAACTTTAAAGGTACCAATACGCTTATTGCGCTTAATATATGGTCGTGCCCTGTATTAATGTATGATTATTTATTTGTTCTATATTTAATAATTAATAAATTAATAATAATAAAGAGATCCTTGGGCAATGTTTAACTACTGCGATCTTGTCGAGTGACGGTAACTGAAACTGAATCAATTACATAATAAGAGGTTGAGCGAGAGTGTTCATTTCACTCGCAATGAGTTGTTCTGTCTGTTCGTAATAAATATCTGATCTTTGTGCGCAAAATTGTTGCATTTTCAGAGAAAACACTACAAAAGTGAGTCCGCAATTCCGTATAAGCCTCTGAAGCGACTTCCTTCAAAATTGGCACATAAGCTTCTGAGGCAGTGAGGCCGATATAACATTTTTCTGCTAAATTAAGCAAGATCATTTTGATTTTAGCATATTTTTTTTTTCAAAACCTGCCGGCATTTTTTTTAGCAGGAAATCTTTGAGGAATAACTGAAATACAATATTGCTTTAAAATAAAATGCACGACTGGATCGCACGCACCTGCTCTTATGTTTGATAACATCGTATGCAAAAGATTCCTAATATAAATGACTAAATATATTTTTAAAGTCGTTTTATACTTCATTTTTTTTATAGCCATGCAAAATTTATTTAATTTTTGTCTAAAAAAAATAGTATGGTAATTTTAATTATTTAATAATATAAACTTAAAAACACATTTTAAAAATAATCACTAACCCGTTTTCAAAATATTGAATTTTCAAAAATCCGAGAAAAATATTGGTATGCAGTATTATTTATAATTCAAAGGACCTCCAATATAATTTTTTTTGATCGAAATCGGTAGAGCCGTTTATGGGAAAGTTCAAAATCAAATAAATTGTTTTAGGTCAGGTACTGTTAATAACAAAATATCTAAAAAAAACAAACAGTTTGACCAAAATGTATCGTATATCTAAAATACTGTACACACTTTTATTTATTAAAATCGTTAGAGCCGTTTTCGAGATAATTGAGATGGTAGAGAAAATTGTATGGCAGGTACCGTTAGTTTTGGACCTAAAAAAATCTATTTTAGACAATTACCTTAAACGCTTAAATACCAAGTTTGAAGAAAATCGCTTTAGCCACTTAGAATGTAGAGCGTTGTACAGGTAGAAAGACAGACAGACGGAATTGCGAGACACACGTTTTTGGTGATCTCTATCATCGTAATGTGAAATTTGTTTAAAATCTCGAGTTTGAATTTTTTCAAATGCAAAACTTTACCTATAGTACCTCTATCGCAAGTAAAATTAAAACTCAATCAAGCGTAAATGCGTACCGACCCTTAACGCAAATCAATTTATATGAAATACAAAATTGCCTGATCGACTAAACTTTCATTGAAATCAAGAATAATGAAATTTGTGAAGATAATTAGTTAATTAGAAAAAACTTTTTTTTTTTTTTTATTTAACTATATGCCTGTAAGACTTAAGGTCTTTTAAATGCAAGCTGAATTGCACGGCAATAGTTTGGCACAGTGGATTTGAGAACCAGGTATTGACTGTATCATTTTAACCCATGGGCGGCATCCCTAAAGTGGGGCGTTTCGTCTGGCAGACGTCTTTTAGATATCATCTTAGTGTCTCAAACTTTGTTTGTAGGGGCTTGACAAGTGTCAAACAAAGTTTGAGACACTATCCCCTTAAACATATCAACAAATCAGCATTGATAAAATAACGTAGTTGAGAATGCACTGTTAAAACTGCATATCTCCGAAAAGCCCCAGCTTTGAAAAAACCTTGGTATCTATTCACAGAAAAAAAATCAGCTTTGATAAAATGATGTATGTCTGCCGGCCCTGGGCTCTTAATCTATTACCAACTTATAAGCAATTTTTGTTTTGTTTTTTATTATTTATTTAAGACTCAAAATACTAGAGGCGAAAGACTACAAAAGAATTCAAACTCGCTATTTTAAACGTGATCCACAACGTCAAGTGGTCCTGAAGTATATTTATGTTTTTTTTTTTGTCCTAATTTAAGGATTTCCAGAGTTGGCGGGATTGTTGACAGTATTGTTCCTAAAAAAATTATCATTTTTTGTAGTCCAAACAATACTGCTAAATTCATTATTTTAGCAGGATCTGAAATGTGTCATTGTTCACACTGGCACTAGTCTGAGGTGACTGGCTCGATTGTTTTTTAATCTTTTTTTAAATCTTTTTTAACCTAAAATGGTACCAGCTATACAATTTTTTCTCGCCAAAAATGGTGGATTCTAATTATCTCGAAAACGGCTGCAAAGATTTTAATAAGCAAAATCGATGATCTATTGTTTATAGTTTACATTATAGTCTAAACAAATAATTACATAAAATGTTATTAACAGTACCTGCCATAAAAACGTTTTATTATTTATTTTGAGACTTACTCATTAACGGCTCAACGGATTTCGATCAAAGTTTTTGTAAAGAAGGTCCTTCAAAGCCTTAATAATACTACAAACCAAAATATTCGAATAATATTTGTTTGCATTTTTGAAAAAAAGAAATCATATTAAAAAAAAAGAGTTTTAGAAAAAAAATATTTACAAAATTATGTAAAAAACGACTTTAAAATATGTTCAGCTGTTTATGCTATGAATCTTGCGTTAGAACATAAGAACAAATACGTGATATCCAGTCGTGTTTTTTTTTATTTTCGACTTTTTCATTGCCGCTTTCCCCGATTTAGATGTTTACACAATAGGTCCTTCAAATTATAGATAATGTTGAATATTTTTGTAACATTTCAGAAAAAAAATCAAAAACAGAAGGTCGACTTTTATATTATAATGCTAAATTTATAATAATAAATACTTAATAAAAAAAAGAAAAAACTCGAAAGGGGTTTTCACTCTCAAGTGTCCTGCCAATTTACAGAACTTTGAAATACTGAATTTTGAAATACAAAATTTTGGAATTACTGAATTTTGAAGTTCAGAATTTTGCAAATCAAATTTTTTACAGGCAGAATTATGACCCCAAATCGAACATAAGAGTAATGTACATAGAACCGGACTAGATCCGACATTTGATGCCAAAATTCAAACAATCAGCCAACAACCGTACTTCAACCAAACATTCCCAGAATACATAGCCGCTACCTGTGGCAGTAGAGTACGCAAAACACTCGTGTGGCTCGAGCCTAGGGCGGCAACTTGTAGGGGGTGGCAAATTTTGTATTATATTTTATTTTAATCTAAAAAAAATACTACGCAATAATCAAAAAAAAGATTAATGTCATTCAAATGGGGTACTCATCATTTTTGGTATCTGAAAATGCGAAATTTAAATTTCGACAAGAAACCGGCTTTCGGTTTTCCATTTCTCCTATTCTAACCAAGCTTTGAATATGGGAAGAAATTCTCGGGGAAAAAGTAGACATTCTAAATGCCAAAAAGGAGCCATTTTTCCTATTTGGCGCTCGTTTTTACTGACACATTTGTAGGAGAATTGAGAAAAAATTTAAGTTTTTTACTTAATGCAACTAAAATATAAATAAAATTTTAATTATTTGTGAGATCCCATCCCATCTGCAAAACTTTTCTTTTTTCTTCAGTCGTTTTATACACTTTACACATCAATTGTGGACGGGACAGCTGCTCCTCAAACATTTGCAGGACTTTAGAGAGGATCTTGTGAGAACATGCAGAAAGTATTTAAACGCTCTTGGCTGTCAAACAGCTGATTCGAACATTTAGAATCTGTTTCCCGCTTTCGAAAGGAAAAATAGTTTCCCGGGGAATTAATAATTGGGGAATACTACTCTTGGGAAAACACATCTCCCGGAGAGTAATTTTCCCGAGGAATATTTAGAATTGGGCTGAATATTTTATACTGAAATAGGTAAAAATGTTAAATACATATTGTTTAAATAAGAATAAGTAATTCTTAAAATTTATATACAAAAATTATTTGTATTTTTTAATGGAGAGAAATTGTTCGGAAGTGAAATTTCTTTCCACACTTACTTTTGGGACTAACTAAAATAAATTATCTACTCTCACACCATATTCATGTTCCACTCAACAAGTTCTTGGATTTTTTTTATAAGAAAATGTATATACCAATGCCATTTCTAATATAAAACTACCAGACATTTAACTATTTGTCTTTTCAACAACATATATATAAACCACCATGTAATATACAAGCGCGGCTCCAGAGAGAGGGTCATGAGGTCATGACCCCCAAAGCTCTAGGAGAAAAAAATTAAGGGCATTAAGACATACACCATTTAATTTAAGGACAAAAGCAATCAACTTCTTATATATATGTATCTTAGTAGATCTTATTATTAAATTAATTGCAATACGCAATACCCCTTTGCAGTATAAAAAATATTTGACGGGTTCCCAGTTTTAAAACTTAAGTTCTTCGTTGAAATATAAGGGAAAATATATTTTCGCCATACAAGTATAGTAAACACTAAGTAATGCAATTTTACTTACAAACATTCTATCAAATACCGCCGCAATTAAATTCCTCACCCCCAAAAAGACAACCCTGTCCCATAACTCTTCGATATTAACCCATTCAAATACGATTCTTGCATAGTGTTAAAAAAAGGGGCGGTAGGCACTGAGCGTGCCTCAGGGCGCCGAGAAAGTTAATCCGCCACTGCAACCAGCGCAGGTTTGATGTCACAATGGAGGTTCTGCCACAAGTGATTTGATGCCATGGTAATAATCATGCAGAGGCGAAATAAATAAGTACAAACAAATATAGTTTTGAAATCGCGGACAGAGTATATCGAACGGAAGTAGTTCCCAAGGACTACCTTGAGGGACACCTGACTTCACCTCACAATCTCCGATATAAAACCATCAAAGTGACCAATGCTTATGTGTCTGTTCTCAATTAGACAACGGTGTTCTATTTAACCCTTTCAAAAAAAAAAATGTTCACAGATCCCACCTTTCGAAGTTTTGGCACAGGTGAACTTTGCCAAATGCCTTCTCAACGAAAAAGGATACTTATATCAAGCAACTTAAAATCTATTCATAGCTTTATTTTCCAATTTTGTATCAGAATCACAAGGATTAAGTTATGTCCATGGGTTTTTTGTTCAAATTGAGGTACTTTTCATGGCGACCGAACGATACGCAACGCAATGCATAATCAAGCAACCACGAACGCCATCAACCATTCATGCAACCGCACAAAGCAGAAGGGAATCCAAAGGATTCATTCATTCGGTTATGCAAAAAGTTAAAAAAAAAAAATGTCTATGCATACAGAAAAAAAAACAAAAAAAATTTAAATGCAGACATCGAACGAATCTAACAAGGACATAGCCGATGGGGCAACTGAAAGGAAGACAACGTCCTCCACCAAAGCCCCAAATCACGTAGACTGACCACACGATTCCGATTCCGATTCTGAGTTGGTTCGCAATGAAATTGGAATCTTATCGATTGCATTATAGTCGCCAAGCACAAGGCTAAGCCAATTTATGTTGGCCTGTTTCTGGGTTTTGGATTCTGTATGTGCTAGGTGCTGCGGCCTGTTGACTGTAAAAACGGATCTTAGAAAAAAAATATGATATAAAATAAGCAACAGTGTTGTAGTAGACAACTTATCCAAGGACACCCGAGCATTGAACGGAAGAAGCCAGAAAACTTTTTCCTTTTAGTCCGTGGTCACATTTGTAAAGCAAACTTTCGTCGCTTCCCCCAAATGACCCCGTTCACCCATATGTCCTTCCCATTAGGCCCTTTTCAAACATCACCACCACCACACCGAAACCCATTAATTTAACTGTCTGAAAGTTATGCTACTCTAGTGCTGCCGTTTGAAAATTGTACTGTCCTTCGGGGATGCGAGTGTGTGGTGATGGCGAGAGAACTAAAAAGTCGGTCGATGCTCTAGTTTAAATGTACTACATAAGGATCAAAAAGAAACACAACATCAAAAGACAACACTTTCGTTCTAAGGTTCGCCTCATTTTAAATTTTTTTAGAATTGGTTAACAAAATGGGAACTTTTATTTTAGAGATTAGGTTTATTTTTGTTATTCCTGTGTTTGTCCGACTTAAATGAATTCTGTTTGATATTTTTTTTAAAAGAGAAAAATGCGTCAGCGACAATGTCACGTTCGAGTTCTTAAGTTTGTATTCTAAAAGAATCTTGTATTTTTGCTTCCTTTTTTAATATTTTCCACCTCGAATTCAACAACGCGACGGAAGTAGTACTCAGCAAAAATGACTAAACTTCAAGATTCCTGATATAAATAAACCAAAAGTGAGCAATTCGAATTTTTCATCAGGGCTACCATGTACAGAATTAGGTATTAGACTTAATACATGTATGTTTCCTTTTATAATATATAGCACCTGGTAGACCGAGCTTGGGCTTTTAATGAGGATTAGAGGCAGAATGTTTTTCATCGGTATCTTCAGGACCTGTAGTATGAACATTTCGTCTACCTTGATGATCAAAAGCATCTAATAATAGAATTATAACTTTCGAGAAATAAGGAAATAAGACAATTGAACGTGGCATCCTTTACAATTGATTCAAATAAACTAAGAAATTCAATAAGTGGGCGTGGCAGCGGGCGAGTCTTATTGAAAATATTTTTGAAATTTCTTTCTTGCCCATAAAAACAAACTCTGTGATTTTCGTCCAAATCGTTAGCGATGTTTCCAAGAAGCCAAGGAATGATACAAAGTGGGCGTGGCAATTGGCGAACTGTACTTAACCAATTTCTTAACTTTGTGTCCTTTATCGCAATAAACTGTTCATTAACATTGTTGAATCGTTTCCGAAAAAAAACTATGAAATAAGAGAAGTGGGTGTGGAAGTAGTCGCTCAGAAGAACAAACTCTGAAATTTTCATCTAAATCGTTAGTCATTTCCGAGAAACCACTAAATGATAAATGTAGTCGTAGCAGTGAGCGGACTTTACTTAAACAAATTTTTTATTTTTTTTTGTTAGCTCGTACAAATTAAATCTAAAAATTTATTTAAAATCGTTTTAGTGGGCGTGGAGGTGGGGCGTGGGCGTGAAGGTGGGGGATATATCTTAAATTTTTGTATATGAATTGTTTTGTTGTTCATTAAAACAAACTGAAATTTTCATCCGAACCATAAGAGTCGTTCCCGAGAAGCCACTAAGTGATATCAGTGTCTCTATTTTTTTAAATTTTATTGCTCCTTCAAAGGAGCAAACTGTGGAAATATCCTATGTTTCCGAGAAACCAAATATATATCAAGTTAAGCATGTTTAAGCGCCTTTCACATGAGCTGCGAACTGCGAATGCGTATACACCTTTTTAAGAAATTTCAAGGGAAAATATCAACTTATTTTTATTTTAACTTTTCAAAGAAGTTAATAAATGATCTTATTTACAAAATTTACAAAAAAATTGTTTAAATATCAAAAAATTACATTTTAATATTTTCTAAGCGACCAACAACAGACTTCTGCGAACTGGCAAATATAAAATCGTAATCCACAACAACATGACGCATTCCACAAACCGGGGAATAAATAATTCGCTCGAATTTAAACTTAAATTTTATAGGTCAAAAAAAATTTCATAAAAACTCATTATGCTACAGACCTTTATATATTTACATATTAATGACATTTGTCAGTTGATGTCTGGTCAGCGGTCATATAAAAGAAACTTCAAAATGTGCAACCATCACCAATTCGCATTCGCAATTCGCAGCTCATATGAAATTGAAAGGTGCTTTGGTAAAAAACTCTCTCTCTCTCGTTCTCTTAAAATATTTTTAGCGCATATGAATATTGAGTGAAATAGGGCAAGTTTTATGCATTTGGAAAAAAAATCGAACTCGAGATTTTAATCAACACCAAAAAAGTGTGTCCGGCAATTCCGTCTGTCTGGCTGTGTGTTTGTCTGTAGAATGATCTACAGCCTAAACGGCTGAAGCGATTTTCTTCAAACCTGATACTTAAGTGTTTAAGTTGATTGTATCAAATAGATTTTGGAATGGTTATCTTAGCCCCAAAAATAGCGATACTTGCCATACAATTTGTTCTACAATCTTCATTATCTCGAAAACGACTCTACCGATTTTGATAGAAAAAAAGTATGTGAACTACTTTAGATATAGTCTACTTTTTGGTCAAACATTTGTTTTTAAATATTTTGTTATTAACGGTACCTGCCATACAACAATATTTTTGATTTTCGACTTTTTCATAAACGCTTCGACCGATTTCGATTACAATGTTTATATAGGAGCCCCTATAAGTATTATAAATAATACTGCCGAACAAAATTTTCAAGAAAATATTTTTTTTTTGTTTTTAAAATTCAATATTTCGAAAACATGTGAATGATTGTTTTTATTTTGTTTTTAAGTTTATTTACTATCTGCAGTCAGTTAGTAAATATTCTGCAGATAGAGCAAAAATCAGTTTTTCAACAGTCAGATACATAGCTTAATCCTAGGAATTAATCTCTATCTTTGGAATATGGTTACCTACTCATTTTAGAACGGAATAAGGAGTTATTCTGAGGAAACAAATTAATAGCTTTTTTCGATTTCAAAAAACATTTTGAAAAATTATTGCTTTGAAAAGTTTGATACTCAAATAAAAGTGACGTTCAAATTACATTATTCTGTAGATTGTGTTTTTTCTTGATTGAAAAATGTAATGTTTTTATCTGGTTGCTTAACTAAGTTAACCAAGTTTATTCCTCTGGCTATTAACTGCCTCTTTATCTGGAGATTATCATACCAATTTTTTATTTAAAAGGAAAATAAATAAATGTTGTATATAAAAAAATAATTAAAAACTGACTTTAAGATTATATTTAGATTCTTAATAGAAATATTTTGCATACGATGTTATCGAACATAAAAGCAAGTACGTGCGATCCAGTTGTGCATTTTATTTCCCGATAATACCTTTTTCAATTTCGACTTAACTACGTCTGCGCCCTCAACTAATTTAGGTTGACCGATCGCACCGCCAGTGGCTTATCTTGCAGTGTATTGGGCGCGATATAAGAAAAGGAAGTGAAATATTCTCATATTCGCTGGATTCTTTCATATTAGTTCATAGATATGAGTATTAAAATTAAGTGCAGTTTCTGGATATCAGTTTGTTTGGGAATTTTCGTTGAAGCTCCGCCATAACTTGTGTGGCTACATGTGCACTGGCTCCATCTTGTTGAAACCAAATCCTGCTAAAAGGGATACGTCTTCGGCGAAGTTATGGGTAAAACATCTTTACATAACGGTCCCTATTGACAGTTTGTGGTACACCGTTTTCTTCAAAGAAGTATGGCCCGACAATATACCTTGATGAAACTGCGCACCACACAGTGACTCGTTCTGGGTGCAGTTCCGTCTCATTGAGCACTTCTGGAATAGATTCACTCCATATACGGCAATTTTGCTTTTTTAACATTTCCGTTTAAGTCAAAATGGGCTTCATCAGATATGAACAAACAATTTATCAATGTGTTGTCTTCTTCGGCCTTTGCAATCATTTTTCAGCAAAATTCCAAGTGAACAGGCAAATCCTGAGGGTTTAACTTGCTTGTAATTTGGATTTTGTACGGAAACAAGTTTAAGTCATCATGAAGTATCCGTTGTAATGACCGTCTGCTAACTCCAATTTGGTCCGATAAGTTTCGAGTCGAAACACTTGGATTTGCCTGTGTTGCCGATGCAACAGCCACGATTGTATCCTGAACCCGAACATTGGGATCTCGATGATACGGTCTTCGTTCGATGCTTCCAGATTCGGCAAACATGTTCACTAGACTCATAATGGTCCATCTACTCTCGAGGAGTACCGCCAGCTCCAGCCTAAATACCCTTGCCGGAACTGACGGACTGCAAAGAATGGTATCAGTATCCCAAGCATTCATTTTGATAAATCTAAATAGTAGCCTATAAAATAAAAAACAATAAGTTTAATTTTTGTATCCCGATTCGTGCGCCACCCTGTATGATACTAGGCTAAAAAGAGGATTTTGCTAATTTTAAATCAGTTTATTATCGTACTATTTTCTTAACATTTTACTAAAGTTAAAATCACAAAATGGCTACTTTATTTTTTTAGTATCGTACTAAATCCATATGCCACTTTGACATGTACAAATGTCAAAAAGTTATGTTCGCTTACTTTCTTGCACTATTTTAGGCGTGTTTAGTTGTAGTTTATTAAGAAAATAGATTTAGTATGGTGCTAGTTAAAAAGTGTTTAAAACTAGAAAAATATTAGTAAAGTGCTTTAGTATTAGCAAACTGTTAAGTAGCATCATGCTAAGCCCTTAGCAACAGGCTATTTAAAATTACATTTTAATTGCCAAAATTGACAATAACAAATTTGTCCATAAATACAAATCTGACAATGGGAACATTTTCATGAAAAATTCTTCGTTGTATTTAACTAACAATTATTGTGTGACTTGTCAAAAAATGCGTGAAGCGGTAATCTGTCCAGAATTGTACCCTGTCAATTTCAAATGTTTATGAAATAGTGGTCAGGTGAAGTAAGTTATAATATAAAAAGGAACGGTTTTATTTATTTTTTTGTTGTCGCTTAAATTTCTAGTTTTTTCTTTTATATAAAATTTGTACAACGTACAATATTCGCTTGCTTATTGATGGATTGACGTAAACAAAATAGTTGATTATTTTTATTTACAATCTTCCTTCAGATTTTGTTCAGTCACATGTAAGAGAAAACACTTTCATTGTCTGGAATTTGGTTATTTGTCTGTTTCCCTATCAGGCTGAAATAAACTAACCGATTTATAAATCAAACTTATACAAACCAGAAAGTTGTAGCTTCATAAATTTCATACAAAATATCTGCAAGAATAATCCCTTAATTTTGTGTATAAGTATACAATGTACGATGTCTAGACGACTGTTTTAATCAATTTATCAAAACAATAATTCATTCGGCAAGTTTTTTCATATATGCACCTACATCCTTGCCATAATCCTGAAATTTATACGCATGGCCGAACGAAACATTTATAATTATATCCTATAAAACTTTTCTACTGACCTAACACGTCGTACATAGAGATGATGAATTTCAACCAGCTTTGCCGAGATAAAAAGTTTTCCTACTTCTTTTTTTTTTTTAATTAAAATGAAAAATGTAAGCACAGCTCAAAGGATAACAAATTTCTGCTAACGCGTAATATGATGCCTTGCAGAACTTAAGCTGCATCCCAGTTGAAAATGAGGAGACATCTATTTGTGCCATAAACAGCATCTCATCACCATCATCGTCATTATCCTGTTGCGTACGGCCGTGATAAATAAACGAACAAAAAAAGGATAAATATGAGCCGCGAGACATAAACAACGCCTGCCCACACAATGTTCCTCATTCTACACGTGATATATTGTAGTATTATTTTTTACTCAAGCGTGCCACAAATGAATAACAGAAGTCGATAGAATATAATCCACTTTGCTGTCAGGATTCAAATAAAAAAAAAATTTAATGTCATGCATTATCCTTGCAGAGAGCAATATCAAATGAAAAATGAATGCCTTTAATCAGTAGGCAGATTTTTCCCCTACGCAAAATGCAAAATGAAAAAGGACAACACATGTCCTTCTGATGGAAATAACTTATAAAAAATGCAATTGAAAAAATAGAAATAAAAATCGTTGTATTTTCCTTATCCTCGCTAAACAATTCACATCATTTAGTATATATCCTTGAAGAAGTCCCTAGTGCATGTACCAACCGCCGCGCCATCTTGATTATGTCTTTCTCATATTTATGGGTTCATTCTAAGAATATGTTTTATCATCGTCTTACTCATAAAACCGAACTATAAAAATGAGAAAGAAAAAATATTGCTGACAAAACGACCAAGGAGCAAAATTATGTTGCGTTCTGCTACTAATCCGGAGAAGCAATGTTTTTTTTGTAATTTTGTAAGAATTATTCTGAAAAGAGAAACATTAAAAAGCTGTTTTACTTTAGACATGGTTGAAAAGTGAAAAGTGACGATGAGAAAATGAGCGCAATGTTTTTATGGTGTAAAATTAAATAAAGGACATCTAAGGCAATGATTTAGTCCTAATGATAATGCCGTGGCAATGTTTCAATAATATTCTTGTCAAGGAGTAAAATAAATGGAGGGATATAAAATTTTTGATTTTTCAGTAATATACCTTTGTTGGTTCTAAAGAAAAAAAAAGGTGAACGACAAAAGAGGGTAGTAAAAAATCTATTTTAGGGAGAATTTCTGTTTTATAGTTGGTATTTTGTCTTGCTTTTAAACAGTTTTGGAGCTCTGAACGTTTTCAACTTTGTTTTAATTCGTTATCGTCCGACAGGTCAGGAGTTATAGTGTGTTTTTTTTTTTGGATTAATAGTTCCTTCAACTTTAAGGGAAGTTGAATACACTTAAAGGATTTACTTGAAGGAAATGCTTAGAAACATTTTTTTTTCTTGCGACGACAACAATTAATTGAATTATGCTGTTTCTTCTATACAAGCTTAAAATCGAGGTAAAGAGACAGGAAACTGCAGAGTTTGGCCTACTGTATGTGGGTCTATATTATCGGAAGGATAAGTTGTGAATCCTGAAACAAATATAAGAAGCTGAGGATACTGTCGTCAGCGAAACAACTTATACTGAATTAGGATTTTCAGGCAAAACATTTATAACAAAAAAGTATTCAGGAACAAAACGGAACCCCGGGTTTCACCAAGATTTATTGTGTTAATTTCGAATTTGAAATCGTCCAATAAATACTCAGAGAAATTAAGTACAGTATATTTATAATTTTTCTTGAGAACAAATTTAATGCATATACGAGATCACTCTATCCAAGCAAAATTGTTAGTACATACAGCGAAGATATGACATTTAAATGTCACATTGATTGCATTGACTTGTATTAATACGTCCATCTTTAAGGCGCCAGTTACAGCTTTCCTTGAAATTCATCATTGAAAACAAATCAGTGAATTTTTTTGGCAAGTCGGTTACAGCTAACATTGAAACTTGGTTGTCATTTAAAAGATCTTTCATAGCCAAATGTAATTTTGAGGTTAGATTTGATCATTGAAAGAAAAACTGACGTGTGAGAACAAGAAAAAAAAGGAAACACAAATCATTGGAACGATTATGTTCCATTCTTGGAACAAAATGTCTGCTTTTCATTGAAAAAGCTTTCCATCATTGAAAAATCAAAATTGATCTTAGTGGTAGAGCAAATAAAATATTTTTTTTGACAAAAAATATTATACATCTTATTACCTTCATTTTGCTACCAAAACGACATCAGCTTTATTTGTTTAAGTGCCTCAGAAATGATAGACAAAGTTTTCAATGACGAGTTTCAATGGAAGCTATAACTGGCGCCTAAAGCTAGCAAATGATGGAGAAAAGTGCGAAGGGTTGCCGTCTGCAACATAATTGAAATTTTCAATATCTACTTTAGACACATTATAAACAGCATTGTATGTGATATATCGTGTTTGTTTAGGCGACTAATTTATTAGAAAATTTAAACTGTTTGGGTTCTGAAAACGAAGTTTGGACGTGAAATAAAACACAACTTGCTCGGTCGGAGATCGATTCCAGAATGAATCGTTCTTTATTCTTCTCTTCGCTTGTACCGAAAACTTACATCTAAGGAAATTAAATATCTATAGGTATAACAATAGTAATGAAGGGAATTATATATGTGTATAACAATAATAGCATAACGAATATTGCACTGGTTGGTTGATCAGTGTTGTCACTCGGCTTACATAATTACTACATTTGTGTGATCATGACTTTATCTAGAATGACAAAAATCGCGAATCGACAAAATCTAGAGAAAAAAAATCTCAAATGACAAAATGTTTTAATGTACAAAATATTTTAAAATCCAGTCTCTCAAAATGGCGCTTTTTAAAACCCCGATCAATCCCACTTAGCCCGTTTCGTATTTTGATCAATGTTAGACAACAAACTTTGCATACACTCAAACTTGACTCCACCACAAATCATATATTGGGCCAAGCAAGGGAGTTGCCGTGCTTTTTTGCCACTTTATGTTAATTTGAAAAGCAGAATTATTTAGATTTATTTTGTCTTTTCTAGATTTTGGATTTCGAGATTTTGGTTTTCTAGATTTCGTGAAATTATTTTTTCATTTTATTTATTTCCATAATGTATATAATGAATAAATGATAAAATAAGCACAACACGCATCAACAGTTTGTCTCCTTTGGTTGAATTATTTGTTCTCAAAATCTATAAAAAAAGATCAATGAATTCTGAAATGTCTTTAAAAAAAAAAAAAAAAAGAATAACAAAAAGTGGAAACTACTTGCATGGGTGAGATGATATCTGTGATTCAATGAGGGTTGAATGACTTATCCACAGATGCATAATACTAAGATTGGTATCTTTCGCTGGTTTACCCTCCCAAAACCATTTGTTTATATTGTTGTATTTGGAATTTGATTTCGTGTCAATGAATAAATTGGAAGTACTATTTTTGGGAGGTGTTCAAAACTTTAGGTGTATACGATATACTATTTTATTGATACTACATTTTTTTATTTACCAACATTGATTTCGATCCGGGATTGCGAATTTTTCTTTGCAAAAACAACGCAAACATTTGTTTTTATTGTAAAATAAAACCATTTAACGTTTCAGCAAATGTAGCTTCACTTTGGTGTATGTGCATGTGCGTGTTTTATGTACGTGTAAATTCCTCTACAGGTCCAGAATTGATATGATTTTGATACCGATAAAAAAAAATCGATCATTTTGCTAAAAGAGAGCGCGAAAACTGGTACGGGAAAATAGGTAATATTGCTGATTTCGAAAAAAAAATCTATCTGAAATTTTCTGCACACACCAGATGAACAATTTTTGGACTAAAATCGGTTTTAGTATTTAGACCAAGCACAAACGAGATGATTTTAGTCTGAGCGAAGGAATGTAGGTATACATGAACCTCTTGTATATGGGTTAGTGTTTGATATTTGATATGACTGACCCAAAACAGTAAACTCTTGTATGTGTTTTAGTTTTAGTCTTCGTTCATCCACACGATACAGCACAATTCGGTTCACTTTCCCAAAAAAACCGGATTTAGTCCGGACGAAATGTCTCATTTGTGCAGCCCCATTTGACATTGATTGATTTAGTTTTGGTTCAATATTTGAACTCAGTTTAACTCCTATGAAGTGTTGTACAATCGAAGTTTAAGCATAACTCACTGATGAATTTTCGATTCTCGTGTTCTGTTTTGTGCTCGTTTTACACTTTGTCAGCAAGACTTCGAAATTTTGTGTGTTATTAGAAAGCAAGATTTTGTTTGGAGTGCGAATTAGACTATGTAGTAATAACACCGCTAAATTATTTATGGTTTATTATATCACCACTGTAAAATATCAAAACGACAATTCAATTTCGAAATTCATAAAGGTAAAATGGAAAATTAGGATTTGACGTAAGAGAAATGTTAAATCTTGCTAGTGTGCGTAAAGTAGATAAAATATATTACTAGGAAAGCGAAATTTGTTTTGACGGAATAAAATCGATTTTTTTTTTTTAGAAAATGTTTGATTTTGTCGATACGAGGCTTTAACACAAAAGTTATTGGTGGGTTAATATTTTATCGTACGATTTCTTCCAATTCAGCATTTCGCAAAGGCATACTGATTTGGGATAAGCTCCTCCCATAAACCATGTAGCCTGAACGGACATTTTTTTTCTTTTACAGAGTACGAGCACAGCTCTTAAAGGTCCAATTTTTTTCAACTAAAAATTTTTAAGAGCTTTACTGTTCAGTGCTTAAAGCTTAAATTCATACATGGTTTTACCTCGCTCTCTCGCTATAAAAAAAAATTTCTTACAGTGTAACATGTTTTAAGTTGTTAGAAAAATTAATTAGCGAAGCTCGAATTATGAAGATCAAAGCAGCGTTGCCACTTTTAAAAAAATATAAAGAAGATTTGCTTCAGTTGTGACAGCTGTCAGTTAGCATTAAAAGCCATTAAATAGCCAGAAGCCATGTGTATAATAAATTAAAGGTAGTTTTCGGAAAAATCAGAATTGCAAATTATTTTGTAGGTATTTTCGTAGGACCGAAAGTATAGCTAGTTGATTTTATATAAGAAAAAGTATATTTATTTTTCGAGAAAAATGAAGTACAGCTTCTGAAATATTAGCAAAGTGACAACTCTGGCGCGGAGTGAAAATTAGTTGTGTGAAGTGAATAGCATATAGTGTGAATGCGAAGTATGAAGTGCAAAATTCCAATTTTATGAATGATGTCATTGTTTTATTCGTAAAAAAAAATAAAATAAATAATAAACATGGGGGTTATTACTATCGGATAACTATACTCTCCAGTTAAGAAACACGAAAATTAACAAAAAAAAAAAACTAGCCATTGAACCCTAAAATGTTACCCAATAAAAATCTACTCCATAATATTTTCGTGTTAGAAAAAAAACAAAAAAAAAATTGTTGCTTCCTGCCACTAAGGATGCCGTATCATGTTCATGTATACTGTATCCACCTACAGGAAATTGGTTATGGTTTCGTGTGTGGAAGTTTAATTTAAAGTACAAAACGACTAAATTCAAAACATGACACATATACACGCAACCCCATATATCTATAATGTAGTGTAATGTTATATGAAATTTATTATTATTATAATACATACACTTGCATTGAACACGCTTTCTGGCGTGAATGTGCACCAAAGTTTGAATATTCTCCACCCTCCACATATATGTTGGTATATATTAACACCTAACGGAAATCTTTGTTAGCCAGAAGTTTTTTACATGCACGAGAGCGCCCTTTTTAAAGGAGAAAATATTGACGTTTAAAAATTTAAGTGAAAGTGGAAGGAAAAGTTTACAAAACTACCAAAGTATATTCGAACTTTATTAAATTGTGTATACATTTCATTATATTCATGTTGCTAATAGATTTCTTGGAGTTGTAATTTTTGTTTGTTTAAAAGTTATAATGGATTTGTGTTTTATATATTTAAAATTAAAATAGAAAAAATATTCTCACAGAGACCGAAGAGTTTGAAGAAGGACTTATCAAAAACGGCAGGTTTGGAAAGACTCAATCATTGCTCACGTTTTCGCTCAATGAAGTCCAACATTATAATTCTTGTCGAGTTCATTCTACCTATTAACACACTTTGAGAGTTTTGAGTGCGCCTTGGCTGCTGTAGTTTTTTCTTCGAAATTCATTCCGGAATCAAATGCAGTTTGACAGCTCATAGCAGCCATTTTGTTTCATTTGCTGTTTATGCTTCCAGTTTTGACACAATAAAGATCAATCATCGTGGTAAGTTATAGAACATTTAGAAGCGGAACTCGAGTTCAATAAACAAATCATTGCAACATGCAAGACTTTTGAATTTGGGACGACGCCAATTGTTGTGTGCGCCTACAGGCTTCTGCGTTGACAGTATGTATTATGACTTTTTTCAAAATGTTGAGCTTTAAAAAAACGTACAGCTGTTTTGATTGTTTTTTTTAAAAACTTCCAATAAATTAAATTAAACAACCAACACCCAAAAGATAACCTAACCGACCGACCCGCAGTGTACACCAACAATATAAAGGTTACATCATTACCGCAGTGCACCAGCGAACAAACAATGCCAGCAGCCGTCAACTACAAGCATGTCATGATTAGAAAATGTTTATTTTTATTAATTAATCTTTAGTCTCTTATAATTCACATTTGCTTTTAATCAAAATTATTATAAGTAAAAGTAAGATTTCCATAGAAAATCGAAGCTTTTCGAATCTGATGAACTGATTTTCATAATAAAAAATTAAATCAGAATAAGTTTCCATCCTGGGGCCTATAACACAATAAATAAAATGCTTGTTGAACAAGTGAAATTCAACAACTTTTTAAAATTTGTGTAACAGGGAAGAACAAGTCTAGAAGAATTATAACAATTGTTTTGGCTTCATTCAACAATCGGGAAATTTCACTATTTCACCGCTTCTGTAACTGGAAACAACAGAAGTTAAAAAAGGGAATAAATTTGTTGAATAGTTGATAGATTTCAACCGACGGTTCCAGACTAGTTCAAAGTCACCAAGTTGCAGTAGTGTTAATTAAGTGATTACATCGGACAGATCTTGGGAATTTATTTAGTGGCCTAGAGTTTTATGATTTTTTTTTTTTTGAAAAAGTGTTCGAGGAAAGAATAATATTTGAAATAGAACCCCAAAAATTTTACGTGCCGTAGAAGTTGTTGACTATTTTACCGAAAGTCCCTACCATTGATTACGTTCCCCGACTAATATAAGTAAGTACTAAGTGTAAGGCAGAAAATATTGATCGCCTTACATTGGTTAGGAACTGGATTTCAATACCATGTTATAGGAGATGTTCATGGTGTTCACAAAAAGACAGTTTGTCGATGTATCAAAGAAGTCACATTTGCAAAAAATACCGATTTTTTTCTTCGAAATTTTAATATTCATCTTGGTAGATTTACTTGTTCAACTAATTCAACAATGAATTTTTTCTTATTGACAATTGTTACAGTTTTTATTGTGTTACAGAAATGATTTTCACTTGTTGAACAAACATAGTTGAACAAGTAATTGTTGACTTGTTGTTCTGTGTTTTAGGCCCTTGGTGGAATTTTAATAATTCTGACCGGTGAAGTTTTTGGTAATAAGAAGTAGTTTCTTTTGTTTTCCTTTTCTCCTTTAAATTAGTGAGATTTGGACCATTCCCTGTTTTTAGACTCCTTACCACAACGATAATTGAGTGACTCCCTTCTCCTAATAGTTGTTATGTGTTGGTAGACCGTATTATAATACCGTATTTTTAAGTCTTAATATAAGATCTTATCACTAAGTTACCCGAGTTTTACTTTGCTTTTTTCGGGAAAACACTAGGATCCCGTATGGCCAAGTCTAGTCGTGTTGTCAAAAAAAGGGCTGAAAAAATGGGCGTCATTAGTAGTTTAAATTTCGGGAAAATGGTGATGGAGCTTCAGCGGCCATTTTGGCCAATAACTTCGTCATTTTTGATTTCTGCAAAAAATAAATCAAGGTAGAACTTGTAGGAAATTTAATTTTCTACAACTTAAGTCTTAACAGTTTTTTTCAAAAAATTTACCGTTCGCGAGATATTAATTAAAAACCGTTTTGAGGCTTGTGGCCCCTTCTGGGATCATTAAAATATTTATTCGTAAAATGTTCTCTTATAGTTTGTTGAGAGGGGGGGGGGGGGGGGGGCTGATATCTGAAACCGATCATCCACCATCTTGGTGGAATTTAAAAATGGCCGAAGATTCTTTTGGTAGGGTGGGTAATGGCCTCACTGCAACAACATCCGCAGTGCCTTGGTGTGACAATAATCCGCCCGTCTTTATCTTCCCTTTCCTTAGGCCTGATTTATGTTTTTTGTTTGTGAACTTAGCATTCTTTCTTTCCTTTTTCCGACCTGTTCCTTCCCAATCTCCTAGCTCGTCCTTTTTCCTACCTATCACTACTACCGCCATCTATCCTCCTCCTCTAGCTCGCAACAAAAATGGCAGAGTTGTATGTAATTTCCTACAAGCCCTACCTTAATTATTGAAATCAAAAATGGCGAAGGTATTGGCCAAAATAAAATTTTCATTATATACAAAATGGCGACAAAAGCTCCAGCAGTATTTTCCCGAAAATCAATATTGAGACTATTAATGATCCCCCCAACAAACTATTTATAAGAGAAAATTGTACGAATTAATATTTTTATGATCCCAGAAGGTGTCACCAAGACCCCAAACAGTTTCTCATTAATATCTCGCGAACGGTAACTTTTTTGAAAAAAAATATTAAGACTTAAGTTTCAGAAAATTAAATTTCCTACAAGTTCTACCTTACATATTTTTTCTCAGAAATCACAAATGGCGAAGTTATTGGCCAAAATAAAATTTACATTAAATACAAAATGGCGGCTGAAGCTCCAACGCGATTTTCCCGAAAGTTGAAATTTAGACTACTAATGGCCCCCCTAACGAACTGTGAAAGGAAATTGTACGAAATAATTTTTCCCATTTCAAATATTTAACCCGACTGGACTATTGGAAAAAAGCAACACAAAATATTACAAATCTTCAGTGTCTTTATAGCTTGTCAAATTGGAAGGTGCCTTTAATTTATCATTTTTTTTCCTAGCAAGGCAATTGAAATAAACGTCAATTATTTCTAAATATCAAAGCAATTAAAATTTAGAATGTTTGAAGAAGGACTTATCAAAAACGGCAGGTTTGGAAAGACTCAATCATTGCTCACGTTTTCGCTCAATGAAGTCCAACATTATAATTCTTGTCGAGTTCATTCTACCTATTAACACACTTTGAGAGTTTTGAGTGCGCCTTGGCTGCTGTAGTTTTTTCTTCGAAATTCATTCCGGAATCAAATGCAGTTTGACAGCTCATAGCAGCCATTTTGTTTCATTTGCTGTTTATGCTTCCAGTTTTGACACAATAAAGATCAATCATCGTGGTAAGTTATAGAACATTTAGAAGCGGAACTCGAGTTCAATAAACAAATCATTGCAACATGCAAGACTTTTGAATTTGGGACGACGCCAATTGTTGTGTGCGCCTACAGGCTTCTGCGTTGACAGTATGTATTATGACTTTTTTCAAAATGTTGAGCTTTAAAAAAACGTACAGCTGTTTTGATTGTTTTTTTTAAAAACTTCCAATAAATTAAATTAAACAACCAACACCCAAAAGATAACCTAACCGACCGACCCGCAGTGTACACCAACAATATAAAGGTTACATCATTACCGCAGTGCACCAGCGAACAAACAATGCCAGCAGCCGTCAACTACAAGCATGTCATGATTAGAAAATGTTTATTTTTATTAATTAATCTTTAGTCTCTTATAATTCACATTTGCTTTTAATCAAAATTATTATAAGTAAAAGTAAGATTTCCATAGAAAATCGAAGCTTTTCGAATCTGATGAACTGATTTTCATAATAAAAAATTAAATCAGAATAAGTTTCCATCCTGGGGCCTATAACACAATAAATAAAATGCTTGTTGAACAAGTGAAATTCAACAACTTTTTAAAATTTGTGTAACAGGGAAGAACAAGTCTAGAAGAATTATAACAATTGTTTTGGCTTCATTCAACAATCGGGAAATTTCACTATTTCACCGCTTCTGTAACTGGAAACAACAGAAGTTAAAAAAGGGAATAAATTTGTTGAATAGTTGATAGATTTCAACCGACGGTTCCAGACTAGTTCAAAGTCACCAAGTTGCAGTAGTGTTAATTAAGTGATTACATCGGACAGATCTTGGGAATTTATTTAGTGGCCTAGAGTTTTATGATTTTTTTTTTTTTGAAAAAGTGTTCGAGGAAAGAATAATATTTGAAATAGAACCCCAAAAATTTTACGTGCCGTAGAAGTTGTTGACTATTTTACCGAAAGTCCCTACCATTGATTACGTTCCCCGACTAATATAAGTAAGTACTAAGTGTAAGGCAGAAAATATTGATCGCCTTACATTGGTTAGGAACTGGATTTCAATACCATGTTATAGGAGATGTTCATGGTGTTCACAAAAAGACAGTTTGTCGATGTATCAAAGAAGTCACATTTGCAAAAAATACCGATTTTTTTCTTCGAAATTTTAATATTCATCTTGGTAGATTTACTTGTTCAACTAATTCAACAATGAATTTTTTCTTATTGACAATTGTTACAGTTTTTATTGTGTTACAGAAATGATTTTCACTTGTTGAACAAACATAGTTGAACAAGTAATTGTTGACTTGTTGTTCTGTGTTTTAGGCCCTTGGTGGAATTTTAATAATTCTGACCGGTGAAGTTTTTGGTAATAAGAAGTAGTTTCTTTTGTTTTCCTTTTCTCCTTTAAATTAGTGAGATTTGGACCATTCCCTGTTTTTAGACTCCTTACCACAACGATAATTGAGTGACTCCCTTCTCCTAATAGTTGTTATGTGTTGGTAGACCGTATTATAATACCGTATTTTTAAGTCTTAATATAAGATCTTATCACTAAGTTACCCGAGTTTTACTTTGCTTTTTTCGGGAAAACACTAGGATCCCGTATGGCCAAGTCTAGTCGTGTTGTCAAAAAAAGGGCTGAAAAAATGGGCGTCATTAGTAGTTTAAATTTCGGGAAAATGGTGATGGAGCTTCAGCGGCCATTTTGGCCAATAACTTCGTCATTTTTGATTTCTGCAAAAAATAAATCAAGGTAGAACTTGTAGGAAATTTAATTTTCTACAACTTAAGTCTTAACAGTTTTTTTCAAAAAATTTACCGTTCGCGAGATATTAATTAAAAACCGTTTTGAGGCTTGTGGCCCCTTCTGGGATCATTAAAATATTTATTCGTAAAATGTTCTCTTATAGTTTGTTGAGAGGGGGGGGGGGAGCTGATATCTGAAACCGATCATCCACCATCTTGGTGGAATTTAAAAATGGCCGAAGATTCTTTTGGTAGGGTGGGTAATGGCCTCACTGCAACAACATCCGCAGTGCCTTGGTGTGACAATAATCCGCCCGTCTTTATCTTCCCTTTCCTTAGGCCTGATTTATGTTTTTTGTTTGTGAACTTAGCATTCTTTCTTTCCTTTTTCCGACCTGTTCCTTCCCAATCTCCTAGCTCGTCCTTTTTCCTACCTATCACTACTACCGCCATCTATCCTCCTCCTCTAGCTCGCAACAAAAATGGCAGAGTTGTATGTAATTTCCTACAAGCCCTACCTTAATTATTGAAATCAAAAATGGCGAAGGTATTGGCCAAAATAAAATTTTCATTATATACAAAATGGCGACAAAAGCTCCAGCAGTATTTTCCCGAAAATCAATATTGAGACTATTAATGATCCCCCCAACAAACTATTTATAAGAGAAAATTGTACGAATTAATATTTTTATGATCCCAGAAGGTGTCACCAAGACCCCAAACAGTTTCTCATTAATATCTCGCGAACGGTAACTTTTTTGAAAAAAAATATTAAGACTTAAGTTTCAGAAAATTAAATTTCCTACAAGTTCTACCTTACATATTTTTTCTCAGAAATCACAAATGGCGAAGTTATTGGCCAAAATAAAATTTACATTAAATACAAAATGGCGGCTGAAGCTCCAACGCGATTTTCCCGAAAGTTGAAATTTAGACTACTAATGGCCCCCCTAACGAACTGTGAAAGGAAATTGTACGAAATAATTTTTCCCATTTCAAATATTTAACCCGACTGGACTATTGGAAAAAAGCAACACAAAATATTACAAATCTTCAGTGTCTTTATAGCTTGTCAAATTGGAAGGTGCCTTTAATTTATCATTTTTTTTCCTAGCAAGGCAATTGAAATAAACGTCAATTATTTCTAAATATCAAAGCAATTAAAATTTAGAATGCAAATGAATATTTTTTATTCTTTTATATAATATACATTGATTAAATAAACCCAAGTACAATTTTAGGGACTGGCTTGTTAAAGTCTTCCCGAAATCAACGAATTTAAATCAATTTACTCCTGCAGGGCATGTAACCAAGTTATAAAAGTTACACACAAAAGCTTGGTCATCAAACCACTGGCCTAATGGGCAGCTAGATTTAACAGCTTGTGTGTTGCGGCATGTGTAATAGACTCTACAGTGAGTACGACTCCGGAATATTGTTCCGTTACGTTTTCCAAGGCAATCTTTTATACTTAAATCAACTTGGCCATCTTTTACCGTTGTTTCTACCGTTGTAGATTGTGTTGAAGGAGTAACTTTTGTTGTTGATGGAGTTGTTGTTGATGGAGTTGTTGCAACTATTAAAGAAGATTGAGTTGCTTCTGAAACAACACTTGCATTACAATCCACTAATTCCTGTTTCTTGCAAACACTTGTCGTCAAATCGAAATACTTTCCAGACGAGCACTGATACGGCGACAAAATGCCATCTCGGAAAATAAAAACTCTAGCGCAATTCGTTGGATCTCTGAACAATGCGTATCCTGTGCGAGAATCGCAAGGATTGAATGGTGAAAGATCTGTATTGTCATTAGATGGAGTATTTGTAGAAGAGTCTTCTTTTGGTATCGGAACGCAATCCACTGTACTCGCCAACGCGCAAGCGCCGAGTTTCAAATCAAAGGATTTACCAGCAGGACACTCAAAATTTATTGGTGTTTTTTTGTTGCAAATAACAATTCTGGCACAATTGGTTGGATCTCTATATAATACGTAGCCTATTTCACTAAGGCAGGGATTGTAGCAAGAGGGACATATTGGTTTGTCCTTACTATCACATTTTACCCTGTCCTTTGGCATGCAAGACATTGTTACTGACTCAAAATAGTCACCAGATGGGCATTTCTTAAGTGACGTGAGTCCTTGGCTGCAAATAAAATAGCCTGCGCAATCATTGGGGTCCTTCCACATGTCTCCATTTTGTCGATTTCCACAATTTGTATCACATTTTACCCTCTCCTTTGGCATGCAAGACAGTGTTACTAAGTCAAAGGAGTGCCCAGATGAGCATTTCCCAGGTAATGTTAGTCCTTTACTGCAAATAAAATAGCTTCCACAATCATTAGGGTCCCTCCACATGTCTCCGTTTTGCCGATTTCCACAAGTAGGAACTGGTGTCGGTTTCGGGGTTGGTGTCGGTATTGGTATGCAGTTCACATTTGCACTGAAGTCACAATTCTTGGTTTTTGAATTGAATTGTAAGCCTTGGCTGCATTTGCTCAATTTGGCAATACCACCTAAGCAAGCATAAAACTGTGAACAATCCTTGGGATCGGCCCACCTATCTCCACTAGGATGATCATCACAAGCACAGTAGGAAGATGTGGGAGCGGGAGTTACTGGTGAGGGAGTGGGTGTATTTGTTGAATCACAATCCACGTTTTCCTTGTAATCACAAATATTTAAATTTGTATTAAACTGTAAGCCAGGGCTGCATGTGTCCAATCTGATAATACCCCATGAACAAACATAGTACTGTGAACAATCTTTAGGGTGCCTCCACATGTGGCCATGTTGCCTATTTCCACAAGGAGCTGGTGTTACTGGTGTTGTTGTCGTGGAGGTTGGTGTAGTTGATGGAGTTTCTGGTTTGGTAGTTGTAGGGGGAGGTGTTGTAGGGCAGTCCACGTTTTGGCTAAGATCGCATGCGTTTCTATTCGCATTGAACTGTAATCCAGATTCACATTTGCGCAATTCGATATTACCGCTATTACAAACATAATAATGTGCACAATCATTGGGGTCCCTCCACATTTCTCCGTGTTGCCGATTGTCGCAATTCGTATTTTTTGTGTCGCAGTTTACCCTCTCCTTTGGCATGCAAGACTTTGTTACTGACTCAAAGTAGTACCCAGATAGGCATTTCCTAGTTATAATAAATCCTTTGAGGCAAACCAAATAGCTTGCACAATCATTGGGGTGCTTCCACATGTCTCCATGTAGCCGATTTCCACAAGTAGGAACTGGTGTCGGTGTTGGTGTTGGTGTCGGTGTTGGTGTCGGTGATGGAGTTGGTGTCGGTGTTGGTGTTGGTGTTGGTGATGGTGTTGGTGTACAGATAACATTTGCACTGAAATCACAATTCTTGGTTTCTGAATTGAACCGTAAACCTTGGCTACATTTGCCCAATATGGCAATACCTCCTACGCAACCATAAAACTGTGAACAATCTTTGGGATCGACCCACCTATCTCCACTGGGATGATTATCACAAGCACAGCCAGAAGATGAAGATGTGGGAGTTACTGGTGAGGGAGTGGGTGTATTGGTTGAACCACAATCAACGTTTTCCTTGTAATCACATACGTTTAAATTTGTATTAAATTGTAAGCCAGAGCTGCATTTGTGCAATGTGATAATACCCCAGGAACAAACATAGTACTGTGAACAATCATTAGGGTCCCTCCACATGTCGCCATGTTTCCTGTTTCCACAAGCAGCTGGTGTTACTGGTTTGTTTGGTGTTGTTGTTGTGGAGGATGTTGTTGTTGTGGAAGATGTTGTAGTTGATGGAGTTACTGTTTGGGGAGTTGTAGTTGAAGGTGTTGAAGGGCAGGCTACGTTTTGGCTGAAGTCACATAAATTTGTATTCGTATTAAACTGTAATCCCGGTGGACAGTTGCGCCATTCGATATTACCGCTGTTACAAACATAATAGAGTGCACAATTGTTGGGGTCTCTCCACATGTCGCCATGTTGCCAGTTTCCACAAGGAGCTGGTGTTACTGGTTTCGGTGTCGATGTCGATGTCGATGTCGGTGTAGATGTAGGTGTAGGTTTAGGTGTTGAACAATCCCCACAATTTGTACAAGGCGGGCACTTTCCAACAACACACTGTCCAATAGTTTCGTCAAATTTTTCAAAATGATCACAATAAGTCTGATAGGATTTCCCTTGAAGACAAACAAAATATCCATGGCAATCTAGAGGATCCTGATATTTCCATCCATTTGCTTTGCCAACACAAATATCCTCCGCATTGCTATTGTCGAATTTTAATACAAAAAGTACCACCGCCAATGAAATTCCACTGAATATTTTACCGAACTCACAATTTTTCTTCGACATCGTGTCGAAGTCTCAAACAATAGGACTAATTGAATTTACAGCAGCGTCCTGCTTTATATACACATAAATTAGCTGTATTTTGATGCTTCATGCTAAGTGCGACGACCACTTGAGCGATAAAATAATTAAAAGCTATTTTAAAATTTCAAGTATTGTTCCGGACCAAAGTAATCAGAATTATTGCACTTTAATTGCAATTTGATGAATTGCTATATCAAGTAGGTACTCTTTGAGCCTGATGAGTAGGTACTCTTCAGATCACGTTATTGATAGGTAGAATAAAAGCTTTTAGTAATACTCTATTGCCACTATCTCAAGGGCTAAGGTTCTGCCCTTGGCCTTGGCCAGATGACGTGTGGTAATAGATTGAATATTTTTTGCCAAAAATCACTATCATTATTATAATGTTACTATTATTTTGCAAAGAAGATATAAATTCTCTCTCCAAAATTTCGACGAAAACAACAACTTTTTTATCTTTCACACATTAATCTCTCTCCAATAATGGTTTTATTTCTTGTAATCAAAACAATGTTCTGTTATCACGCAAATGTAACTCATATCAAGAACATAATGTTGCTTAATAAACTTTGTTTTCAATTACAAAAAACAATTAAACTTTTATCTAGTCATGTCAGCTTTGTATACCCAACTATCTTTTAAGCAACGAATAATTTCTTACTTACCAACCTGACTCTATATATAGAGCCTTTGCATTGTGCGTCGTTATTCATTCACCCAAGAGAAGAGCAATTATCAAGAATGAGAGTTTTAATTGCCTTAATTTTGTGCATTACTTATGTTAATTGCGAAATCTTTCCTGAGTGCAATGGCAAACTCAGCCGAACTTACGTAGCAGCCGCCCATCGGAAAAATGATTGTCGGTCATTTGTGTATTGTAATGGGGAAAATTCTTTCGAAGACATGTGTGCGATAGGCTTTGCCTTTAATTCGATAAAGCTTACTTGTGATCCCAAGCAAAGTTTTGATTGTGCTGATGATATTGAAATGGTTGGTAGATGAATCTTAAATGAAAATGTTTTTGACGTGTTTCTTGTTTTTTTTTTTAGAACAACAATATGTCGAAAAAGAGAATAGCTACAGGTAAATCGAATAAATACTTAGACGATTATTGCTGATGGTGAAATATTTGAGACTTTTTAATTTTCTTCATCAATTCAAATCAAACTTTTTGTTTAGCTATGACCAAACGGCATCCAACCCCACCTGGAAGACCATTAATGACAACACCAAAAAAGGCAACTCTGCGAGGAAATTCCAACAGACCGGAACCAACAAGAAAACCGTTAGTATCCAGCACTTTAAGAACAATAGCGACAACACAAAGTCCGAAAAAGACCCCTTCGCCATTACAAACAGAATTACCTATTCTCATACCGACACCCCCAGGAGCTAAAAAATTCCCTCAATATTCGAAAGAATCAGTTTCAACAACGTTACCAAAGGAAAAAGGTGAGTTTTCGATATAGTGGCCAAAAGAACAAAATAGATTTAAATATTCAATTTTTTTTTTGATATTTTAAGAACCTACATGGTTGCCAACAAAACCGCATCCAAAAACTAAGGTCACTTCATTGCCAACAATGCAGCAGCAAAATCAAACGCCATTATTGACAAGTTCAACAGTAGTTGCAGTCACAAGTGATGACATTTTAGCTAGTATCCAAGAACAATGTATTAAGAAGTCGGTTGGAAGTTTTGCAGATCCAGATGATTGCCGTTATTATTATCGTTGTATGAGAGGAATCTTAAGCAAACAACAATGTCCGAAAGGATTTGGCTGGGATGCCAAAGCTAAAATGTGTTCTTCAAAGGGATGTTCGAAATAAATATTGAAAATAATAAAACTTTGTTTTGCACAAGTTAATATGTTAAGATATTTGCTTAAAAATATTTAATAAAAAAAATTTTTTAAAGCACAGTAGGATGTTTCAATACAAAAGTGGGCACGTTTAGAAATAAAAAGAAATTTATTCCGTTTTACAATTTTTTTTTAAAGTTAATGGTAATACGCCAGAAGTATTGCAGTATTAGGCATGAATTTTGAAAGCTCGAAGGGAAAAAACTACATCGGTGATTAGCACTGTCATTTATTAATTCATCCAAAAGTCAAAGTAGAATTTACATTTGCAAAAACGACTTTTGCGCCATACTAAGTACATAAATTATGTAGAATAGTCGTCGTTTTTTGTAATTTTAGTTTTTTATAAAAATATTTAGTTTGATATTTCTACGAATTCATAAAATTCTATGGACAAATTATATTACAACTAAAACAAACGATAATATTGGTTTTTTTTAAGAATATTTTGGAAAACAAATCAATTTTTGTTTTTTTTTTCTTCAAAATTATTATTGGCAAAGATTACTTATCAAAGGTTCTTCGAATTCATTATCAATGTAACAAAAATTATCAGAGCTTTTCAAACAAGGCCTTAGTCAATTATTTTAATAGGTTCCCCAAGATAACAAAAAAAAAGAGAATATAAAATTCACGACGGGATCGCACGAACATGCTAATGTGCCTCAAGACTAATGTCAATTTAGAAACATTGTTATATAAAATGTGTAAGAAATAGTCAGTATTTACTTTTTGGTAAAAATGAATAATGTATCCCTGTTGAAGATTAGGCGATTGATTAGGAATTATAGTGAAAAACCCCAAACAGAAGATAATTTCCAAAACTAAGTGTGGAAATTTTTTTCTCCAAAAAAATCTGATATAAAGTTTTATTACAAGAAATTTGGGCACAGGTACAAAGTCTTATCCAAATCCCAAACTTGGGTTTCGAGCGGTAAAGAATGAAATTAAATAGTCCTCCCAGTTAGGATCTGTAGCTTAATTCCCAGACAGAGAGAAAGGTAGGTGGGCGGAATCACTTCCTCACCATAAAAAAAAACATTTTATTTATATATTTTACTTGATGCTCCATTGCTTTCACTTCTAGTAGGTACATGCCTATACTCTGTCCAACACAAATATTCAGTACAGGGAAGATAGGACGCTTGCCTCTGACTCGGACTGCAATAGATGCCAATAAGTTTGTACTGTTTTAAAGCTCTTACAGGGTTTCCATAGTAAGAATACTAAATTACCACAAACGTGGCAGTGGTAACTCTGTTTCAATGTATTTATTTTAAAAGCCCAGAACGAGGGTTGAATGCATGGTGAAGGCATACAAGCAGCAGTGTGCGGTGCGAGTTACATGCAGGAGACAATTAGCGTAAATGTTGCTCATTACATTCTAAGTACCTCACCATCATCACTTCGAATGTGTACAATTATGCCGAGCAAATGTATTAAATGTTCTACTGTGCTTAACGGTGCTTGCATGTACGAAATCTCAATTGAACCATCAGTTATCATTATCACGAGCTAGAGCTTTGAAAGGGAGATAACGCTGGAGTTATTATCGGTATGACCATTGAGAAGAAATGATTACTAATTTTAAAATTATAAAAGAATTTAAGAATTTATTTATGGAAAAAAATGTTTTAAGCAATAAAATTAAAATAATAAAATTTGTTCATTTTTTGTGAATAAAAGAAAATAAAATAAAAGGTAGTTTTATAAAGAAACTCATAACTTGCGCTTGGATGTGCAGTAGGTTGGTCACGGTGGAATATATGCTGGTTTTAATAAGATTACAAAAATAATTTGTATGTAACTCAGTGGTTAATTTCAGTGGTAATTTCAGCGACAGGCACCAGTGTTTTTGAAAAAGCTCTCCTATAAACATGCCTTATTTTTCGCTATTTTTGTTGGACAGTATAGGCGATGCAGCTTATCTTTAGTTTGTAGCTTTTCAAAGTCACATAATATTTCACCAGTATCACAAAAAATAGAAAACTTACTTTAAGCAAAGTAACGAATTGAAAATATAAATATTTTATAAAAAAAACGGATTATGCATAGAAAAAAAACAGAAGCAAGAAACTGAAAATTTTAAAGGTAAATGAAGGAATACATTTAGTTTCCACGAGCGTAAAAAAGAATCAGTTTTGTGGAAACACACAGAAAACAAATTTAGTGAGTATGGAAGGGAATTGGACGATAAACTAGGAATCAAGTCTGTTACAAATAAAACGAAATGGAAATGTTACGAGAAGAACCAAGCTATTGTTAAGGCGTCAGTTATACTCGTAGCTTTCATTGAAATTCATCATTGAAAACAAATCAGTGAATTTGTTTGGCTAATCGGTTATAGCTTTCATTGAAACTTGGTTGTCATTGAAAAGATCTTTCATAGCCAAATTAAATTTTGAAGTTAGATTTGATCATCGAAAGGAAAACTGAAGCATGAAAACAGGAAAAATAGGAAACACAAATCATTGGAACGATTTAGAAACAAAATGTCAGCTGTTCATTGAAAACCCTTTTCATCATTGAGAAATCAAAAGTGATTTGACAAGAAAGTGATAGCCTCAGAATTTATAGCCGAAGTTTACAGTGATGAGTTTCAATGAAAGCTATAACTGGTGCCTTAGCACCTTCTTCTTCGCCGGCAAAATAAAAATGAATGTATCTGTGAAAAGGAGAACGTTTTAGAATGAAATATGATTTTTAACCGAATACTCATATTAGAAAATGAGGAAAATGATGAAACTTGGCCTTTTTCGACAGCCCTTTCTTTCATTCTAAAAATCATCTATTTTCTTTCTGAAATTGATTCCTTTTTTCTCTCTTGTAACGGGTGATTTTTTTGCTACTTGGTTTTTGATGTTTATATTTTTGACAGATCACACATGACAAATTCCACGAACATTTGACATTTCGATTCAGTATTGTTTGCCATTTCATCATGAATAGACTTACGCCTGAACAACGTTTGCAAATTATTGAAATTTATTATCAAAATTCGGGCTCTGTGAAAAATGTGTTTGCCACACTGCACGCGAAACCATGCATCAATTGAGAGGCGAATTTGGTGAGCAGTTGATCTCACGTTTAGGCGCAGTCAATTGGCCACCAATATCATGTGATTTGACCCCGTTAGTCTATTTTTTGTGGGGCTATGTTAAGTCTATTGTGTATGGGGACAAGCCAAAGACGATTGCTGCCTTGGAAGCCAACATTGAACGCGTCATTGGTGAGATTCCGGCCGAAATGTGTGAAAAAGTTTGCCAAAATTGGACCTTCAGAATGGACCACCTGAAGCGTAGCCGCGGGCAACATTTAAGTGAAATTATTTTTAAAAAGTAAATGGCAGAAATTGATTTATCGATCCAAATAAAAATTTTATTCACTTTTTACAAGTTTCTGTGTTTTTTTGAATTTTCAAAAACCAAGCTCTTAAAAAATCACCGTTTATAACCAGGCACTATAGCATAAGAACTTTATTACTTCCATTACATTGTTGAATTCTCGTATTTTTTTGCGGATCGGGTAGAGAAAAGGCTCGTTCTCCTTCACTAATCGAATACTCAACAACGCAGAGGATCCCATTTGATTAACGAATACATAAAGTCGTGCAATAATTAGACCAATCAACGAAAATGATTCTGTCACTAAATTATAAGCATTGTGAATTCAGCAGCATTGTTGAGCGAGTAAAAAAAAAGGTAAAGGATATAAAAATAATAATCGAAAGCAATACATTTTTCTAATGAAATCATTACATACTGTTCCACAGTTGAGGTAGTAGATAAATTAATTCATGTATTTTTTTTTCAATTTTTCATTGAATACGAAATTCCTTACTGGGGAAGTTTGATTAAAATCTCAATTTGTTTACACAAAACCAATACTTACCCTATAGAGAAAATTAAATTAAAAAATAAACACGAATATTTATTATCATTATCAATGTCATATACTTAACCTAGACTAAATGAAAATGGAAACACTTCACACTATTTTTTTTTCTTTTTATAAGTTTAAGGTAAACGAGGAAGATGTAATTAATTTTATGGAAGTTGAAGTTTGATGTTTATTGAGAAATTGTAAAGGAATCAATTTATTTGCTTATTAAAAACTAAAATTAAACATATAGTTCATTCAGTCAATTCAAATAAAAATACAGTCGTATTTAATAGGATTCGTGATAAAACAGTCACTGAATAAGCATAATGTTAAAGCTTTATTCGTCGTGGCGTAACATCATATTCATAAAACATTTTCCAACCCATTTTAGTTACAATGTTAGAAAACAGAAATCTAATATTTTATATATGTATCATGTTGCTTCATTTGTCAAAAAAAAAACAATAGCCAAGCAACGTGCTACAAAAAATGTTCGACTCCGAAGAGAAAAAGTAAAAGTACCTACATAAATACGATATTTAATTGACTAGTGTGTTTTATTTGATTATCTAATGCAGGTACGAAGAAAATTCTTTTATATTTATATTTAAATAGATTTAGCTAAGAATCCTATAAATCTTCAAGATTTACCATACATATTTTAATCTCCTTAAAAGAAGATTATAGATAAATCTTCAGAGAACCTATAGATGTACAAATTGAACCAACCTATTTTCATATCGAAATGAACACATTCATCGGGAAAGTGAATTTTTCGGTTGAAGCTGAAGTTGTAGATCACTTCTACATCATAAGAGAAAATGAATACACCTACTTTTAGACCAGTTAAAACACTATTTGAGGATTATACTACGTTTTCACCTACTGCTTAAACCAGATTTAAGTGGATTAACCATAAATCCTCTTTGAAATCTTCTAAATCTTTAAGATTTCCCATACAAATTTTAATATCCTTAAATGAAGATTAGAAATTAATCTCATTGAAATCTTCTTCGAAGTAGAATATTCTCAAAAGAAACAAACCTTATTTCATAGAACGCGTCTATTCTAACGTCATATTTTCTCCATTGACATTCAACAAAAAAAAACTGTTCAAATTCTGTTTTTGTTTATAAATAAGTTAAAAAATAAAAAATGCAATAAATTTACAAAGACCAAAGCGGTCGGTGCCTCGAATTTTTAATGGAAAATGTTTTAGCTATCCTACAGTAATACTTTGAAATTGTTCTTTCCCAAATATAAAAACGAAAACCGTGCAAAGGCGATTACAGTATTTATGTAAATATAAATATCTATTTGCTGCAAGATGTTGGGATAAGAATATTTTAAAGTTATTACTCATTTTGATTTATTGAAATTAAATTTGTTCACTGCACCGAAATTATTATTCTTCTTCCCAATTATTTTGTTTTTGTGTTGTTGTATTGACTTTTGAATGAAAATTCATAGTGAAAACGTCAACGTTTTTTCACTGGTGAAAACAGTTAATTTTTAATCTTCCCAATTTAAACCGGATTATCTTTAGGTGAAAACGTAGCATTAGAATATTCAATTCGAAGGGATCGATTGAGGGATGTGTTGGAAAAGTTTTGTTTTTTTCTTGTATATGAGAAGTCGTGACTAATGGTTATATCAATATTTCGAAAACGGGTGGGCGATTTTATCTGAAATTTTTGTTTTTAAATTTATATTATTAAATCTTTAAAATGTTTATACCATTTGTTTTAGAAAAAATTTAAGAATTTTAATATATAAAAAATTAAGTGGCAAACTACTTTAAAATACTTTTAGCCGGTTCAATTAAGAATCTATTGCATATAATGTGATCGAACATTGGAGCAAGTACCTGCGATCCAGTCGTGCATTTTATTTTTAATTGAAATTGTAAGAGCGGTTCTCGCTTTATAAAAGATTTACCATTTTTGCTCCAAAAATTTTTATGGCAGTAATCGTTAGATTTTGAGCTAAAAAAAAAGATTAGAAAAAAAATGTTATTTTTGGTTGGTACCTCTAGTGAGTGAGTGATATTCAATTTTCTGGAAAACGATTCAGATGATTTTTTTTTATGGAGAAGCTCGTAAAATGCATAAATAGTATTGTAAGTCATTGGTATTTTTTTTCATATATATTTTCTCAACCGATTTTTACGAAACTTTGTATTTAGTAGTTTTTTTTTTTGATATTTTCTCGAATACTCTAAAAACCCAACCGTTAAGAAAAAAAATTAGTTCTCGTAGTATATACATTATTGTTAATGAAAGAAAATAGTTTAACTTAGTGTAATTATACCATTAATTGAAAGCCAGAAACTACAGTACTAGAAAGAGATAAAAAAGTGTGAGTGTCTCACTTTTTTTTAGCATTTAATTAATTCGAAAAAAATATTTCAGACACGCCAGCAGCCCCTATCTGGCCTCCTACATAAAAGGAAAGATTATACAAAATTAAAAACGGACAAATAAAATTTAACTTACTAAATCCTCAAAAATCGATTCAAGAATTTTGATAAAATATGTGTGTATTTTTAAATTTGTACAGTGCAGTACAAAAAAAAAATATTTTCATTTGTGATTTTATAACCCATATACCCAGCGCTGGATTTACCAGAAGGCTGAGCAGGCTGGAGCCTATGGCGGCAAATTTGGTCTAAGATATATAGGTACTATAAGGCAAGTTATGCATTCGTCGAAAAAAAGTTTTGAGATAACAATCAAACATGACATAATGATAGCGAAGACGAGAAAAGATGGGCTATAAATCTCTGTCTGTCTGTATGAATGTATAGACACCTACAGTCCAAACGGATGGGTCGAATTGCTTCAAACTTGGTTTATAAAGTTTTTAGGTATTGTACGGAGGAGAAATTGAAATTTTAGCTCAAAAAATACCGGTACCTGCCATATAACCGTTACGTTAAAGCTTATTTTTTTCGAAAACGGCTGTTACGATTTTGATTTACAAAAACCAGTGCAGCTTTTTAGGTAAGACCGAGCATAAAGTTGAAAAAAAAAATTTAAATGTCTAAAAACGGTAAAGTACCCCTAGAAGGCAGCAACCCCTGCCGAAACGTTGGGAAAGCTAATGTAACTTGATTGTTTCATTGCGAAAATTACAGCGACCAAAAAAGACGAAGAAAAACTACATTTCCACTTTGCAGTACTAAATCCACAAATTGGTCAAAAAACAACTTTATTAAAAACAGTTCTTGCCATAGGACGGTTTTTTGCATTAGCCTATCTCATATATAGGTTAACCGATTCTTTCAAAATTTCACACATATATAGGTATAGGTAGCCCAATTTATACTGCATACCTATATTTTCATTTAACATTTTTTTTGCATTTTTAAAAGCATTAAGAAAAATTTAATTTATATTTCAAAAACTGCTCATTAAATTTTTTTTTAATTACATTTATATGTATTTGTTGAATACATATGAATTGGTTTTTGATTTTTTTTTGAAAAATGTTTTCAAAAAGTTTAAAAAAAAATTTTTTTTGTTCTTAAAAACCGCTCCACAGATTTTTAAAATTCTTTTCTCATAAATTCAAATTTATCCTAGAAATAAAATGGAGTACTTTTTTTTAGTTCAAATTAGTTTAAGTATTTATTTCAGAATTTTGAATTAGTGTATATTATTAAATATTTAAGATTGTCATACGAATTTTTCTGTTTAATAAAAGCGGCAAAAATTGAATAACCTACGGCGGCAAATTTGCAAATCCGCCACTGCATTATACCACTATTCAAATTTTCGAATTTCTCATTATCAGATACTCTATATAGTTGCCCTAACTAAACAAATGCATAAAGCCAATTTATGACATAATAAATTCCTCTCAAAGGTCCTTACAAAATTACCGACAAAATAACACAAATTATTGGTAACACAAGTCCAATGTCTGCTACCTCACACGATTAATTTTTTTTTAAAAACCTCTTGACCAAAACATCCATTGACCAAATGCAAGACTCAGGATGTCCTGTGTAGTTTTCATAATCAAAAATATCTAATATAAACGATAATAATTGTGAATTGGATAATGGTTGCGGTTCTCTCTGTAGCTGCTGTATCTCCACCAAAGCCATAGCTAAGTGTCCCACAGAAATACTGGTAATGGTATAAAACAGACAAGAGCTTATGCAATTAATAGCATTTACAATTTATCAAAATGGATTAAGTTGTACATTTTGAAGCGACAACGCTGCATGTTTCGCTATATTGCTATAGCTGGCCGATTTACGCGCATACAAATGGTGGACACCAAACAAAAAGGACTCTTATTTCGACAAATAATGCATAACACCGATTGAGTGTGGTAATTTATAACCACTATTCGGTTTTATTTTGTGCAACATGACACAGATAGAACCATAAAGGTGATAGATTACAGAAGGTCTATTACATGGTATTTTTACGCTTCAATACGTATCGTACACGTTACGTACATTACATATATAAGTAAACACAAATAAATTAATTCAATGTTGGGGGCTCAATATATTTTAGGAAATAGCATACATTTACTGGACAGTTATTTTGTCAACTCGAATCACTACTTGTCAACATATTATTCCCAGTCACATGCTTTTTCTACTAAAAATGTTTTTTGTCAACTGACTACTCTGCAGTATTCATATGTCTAGGAATTTAAAATGTTAGACAAACTACCTTCATATAATTTACTAAGAAAAGGATTTAGCTGATTCAATTTCTAGCTTTTATAATGACTTTCGAACCAATTGCTTTTGATAGTTTTGAAGAAGGAAAATAGTTAGTGGAGTAGATTTGTTGATTGATTGCTTTGGCTTTGAAGCTTAACTACCTATATTTTGGTTAATTGGTTTCCAGGATTTGTGGTTGTTGTATTTCCTTAATACGTTATTTGTTGCAAAAGGAACAAATGAGGAAAAGCAATTTCGTTGATTTAAAAGAATCTCCGCCCAAATCGAATAAATTTCTTTGAAAACACTATTTTCTATTTGTGTAGTTCAGGTTGAAGAATTGTCAAAAGAGAATGTCCATTTAAAGCAGTAGTGACTTTCTAGACCATAATCCACTATGGAAACATTTTGACAATTAATGGCAGCCATATTTTATCACGTATTCCGTATTCAAATTTGAATAAAATAAAATGCACGACTGGATTGCACGTACTTGCTCCTATGTACGATTACATTATATGCAAAAGATTCTTAATAGAAACGGCTAAATGTATTTTTAAAGTCGATTTCACTTAACTTTTTATAACTATATAAAAATTCTAAAATTTTGTCTAAAAAAAAATTGGTATGAACATTTTAAATATTTAATAATATAAAGTTAAAAATAAAATTTTAGTAAAAATCGTTCACCCATTTTCGAAATATTGAATTTTCAAACCAAAAATATTTTTTTTCCAAAAATCCAAAAAAACTATTTTTCGGAAATTTTGAAATGCAGTATTATTTAGAATTCGATAAACATCCTGCATACAAATTTTTTCATCGAAATCCGTTGAGCCGTTTTTGAGAGAGTCGACGATCCATAAAATGGTTGTATGGCAGGTACCATTAATAACAAAATATTTAATTAAAAAAAATGTTGGCAAAAATGTAGACCATACCCAAACTAGTACACAAACCATTTTTTATCAAAATCGTTGGAGCCTTTTTCGAGATAATTAAGATGGTAGACAAATTTTTATGGCAAGTACCGTTATTTTTGGGGCTAAAACAACGATTCAAAAATCTATTCTGGACAATCACCTAAGACGCCTAAGCACCAAGTTTGAAGAAAATCGCTTCAGCCGTTTAGGCTGTAGAGAGTTATACAGACAGACAGACGGAATTGCGGGACCCACATTTTTGGTGTGCTCTATCATTGTAATGTCAACTTTGACTAAAATCTCGAGTTCGATTTTTTTTCCAAATACAAAACTTGCCATATAGTGCGTATATATATCGCAAGTAAAAATAAGTTGATTGATAAAGCCAATGTACCTATATAAATATGCACAAAAAAAACCTTAGCCTGTGACTAATTTCCGACAATTCAATTTAAACAAAACAATACATCATACGCTGTGATTGACTACACTCGTACACTCATGAACAATCTCAATATTGAGATGCGCATAATAAATTAATTAATGAAAAACAGTTTTGGGAAATTAATTCCGAAAAAGGATAAAACTAAATTGCCCATTAGCTTGTTAAACGTATGAAACTAATTATACAAGAATACAAAACATATGTATTTCCCCATATACTCGTATGTAGAAGCAATTTATAATAAATTAGGCCATATCCATCAGTATCAATTTATTTGGTTAATTAAAAAGGCTTCAACTTTTCCGAAGTTATTTTTAGATTGATTAATTGTTCTAAAGAGACATTATCTTCAGGCATATTCTCCTGGTGCAACTATGGATCTTTTGTATAAGAATTGTATGTAGTATGAATAAAGGTGTTCCATCTGTACTCCCTTACTCATCATATTCAGCAAATCACTCTAAGTTGGAATTTTTTATTAAAGAACTGTCTTACTTGGTTCATTTTCATAAATCTCTAACGAAGCGTTAGATTATCTCTAACCGACTACCGACTACGACATCCAATCCACCACCGTCATCACCGAGCCAGCAACACCATACAACCAGCACACTAGACTGACACATCATCACCAATCACACATTACATAGCCACCCACCACCCACCGAGTCAACAACATCAGCATATCACATTACGATACGACACGCAGGTCAGCACTGCGAGTATGGGAATTTCATTCATGGTTCTTACAATTCACACTGCGTCACACCAGAAAATATAACAAGAAGATGTGAGAAATGACGATATCGAATAGTCTCGATTGGATTCCCATGGTTCGTTAGTGGTGGCCAATTTTTTGATCAATTCCGATACTTTATTTGATATAATCGTGTACCGTTTAACATGGAAATATTTTGGATAATAAAAATTGTTATTTTTCCCTCAGTTTGGATAGATGGCCTGGTTTTCAAGTTAAAGTCTCTTCACTTGCCCAGGCATCTTATCCTAATCATCCATAGTTTCCTCACTAACCGTAAATTGTACGTGCGAGTGGGGAATTCTAAGTCAAGCCTCATGAGCATTTCCGCTGGTGTTGCTCAGGGATCTCGCCTTGGACCCGACCTTTTCAATTTATATACTTCTGACCAACCACTAAACATATCCAGGACAAATACCCTCTTATTTGCTGATGACTCCATCACTTATAGCGCATCCTCCAGCCCAGACTTAGCCTTCTGAAGAGTAAAGGAACATATCATTAAGATCTGTGAGTATTACGACCAATGGGGTATAAAAATTATCCCTACCAAAACAGAGTTAATCTGTTTTAGGACGCCTTCGCACAATGGCCTAGCCAAAAGATGCACAAATCTTTCGCTGTCCCTTCCAATAAACACTGTTATCAAGCCCAAGAAAACGGTTAAGTACCTTGGAGTTCACTTCTTCAAAAGGTTCAAATTTAACCAACACTCCAAATTTACATTTTGTAAGGCTAACCATGCCTTTTCTCTATTACGACATCTTATGAAAGTACGAGGCGGACTCCAAACAAAGACGAAACTTCTGCTTTATAAGAAACTCACTCGTCCCATTTTAATTTATAGCTTTCCTATATGTTACACTATAAGCCCATCGTACATGAAAAAACTGCAAATTTTCGAGCGAAAAGTTCTTCGTCATTGCACACCCCTTTTCCGCAAACCAAACTTTGTTAAGTTTTACAGTAACTCTAAGCTATACGAATCCTCAGGAATTGTCCCCATTGAAAAATACATGTACAACCTCAGCGTAAAGATGCTGCAAAAAATACCATCCCATCCCAGCCCTCTTATTAATTTAATTACAGGTGATCCAGACACAGAAGACCGGTATCTCCACGTGCTATCCATGATGGATCCAGCATTTGGAATATGGTCAGATGACAGCCTCGGAAACTTCTACGTAGCTGCAGGAACGCAGTACGACAGAGGTTGAAGCCACCAAAGGACCAAGCCAGCTAAGGAGCAACAGGAGTTAAGGCCATCCAAACCCCATCTCAAACACACCAACCAACGACCCACAGCACTGCTCATGCCGACGAAAAAAACTCAGAGCCCCTTCTGTGCTCGCAGATATATAATATTAGACTTAAGAATTAATTTATTTGTGAATATATATCACTCTGTAAAAATTTGAGCTGAATAAAATTGTATATATATTGTTGTTTTCCCTCGGATTAGACTTGGGCTAGAATTAGATTCCTATACTCTACCGTCTTCCCTACTTACTCCTTCTGAGTGTGTTCGTAGGCTATTTCAATTATATGAAATACACTGTTATATAATTTAAGATTATGTCGAAGTTATAAGCTCAATCGGACAGATTCTGCCTCCCGAGTTTTACTTGATTTCTGCGGTATACCGTGGACACGATAAGTTTACCTCAGCCTCAAAAAACGATACATCACAAATCAGATCCCAATAACAATATAAGAAATTAAAGGAGTGTTTGTAAAATTTCTGCAATTCCCAAATTGTTTGAAAGTGTGGTAAAAATTAAAATTGATTTTCTTTTAAATGAATACTTATCAGTAATGCATACAGCATTTTCTTCTCTGTGGTAGATTTACTACTATTAACAATCTGACTATTTTACTTTCTACGTCACTAATGCCATGAAACAAAAGTTTCAAGCGAACTCAGTATAAACAGACTTTAGTAAAACTTTTGATTCTGTAAACAAACAAACACTTCTAAAAAAAATTTGAGATTTTTGGGTTTCATCCTGCATTGGGTATCCTCATATCTATTTTGTAGAACACCACAAGGTAAGATTGGAGATACAAATATTCAAGGTATTTTAGTATACCTCAGGTGTCCCACAAGATAGCCACCTGACTCCGCTTCTTTTTATAATTTTCATTAAATATTTCGAATGCTTTTATTATATGCGGACGATCTGAAATTACTTGCAAAAGTTTCAAGTTTAGATGATTGTTAACTTATTAAATTTGACATTGATTCCCTATCTAACTGGTGTGAGATAATGAGATTAAGGACTTAGGAGTGCATACCTTCTTTTAAAAGACATTTTGAATTCTAAGGATAACTCGCTGGTTGGTTTCATAAAACGAAATGGAAATAATCGGTTTCAGCCTTAGTTATTAGGCTAGATTCCAATAACTTGGAATTGAGTTGTTACAATAAAGAAGAAAATTGCATAGTGTAATGTTTATTAGAGAATAACTATGCTACCATATTAAATGTCCATCACTTCTTGCTTTATTACCAAATGATGCTCCCGCTGGGTCTGTAAGGGCTAGTATCTTGTTTAAGACTCATATGACAAATTATGCTATTAATCAAACTTTATCAATGTCCATTTTTTATTTCAATGAAGTATCCTCAAATATTATAATATTACTTATTGCTAATATTATAAATGAGAGTTTGGATGGATAGGTGGATGTTTGTTACTCAATCACGATAAAACGGCTGCGCGGATCTTGATGAAATTTGGAGCAGACATAGATTATAGTCTGGAATAGCACATAAGATACTTTTTATCTCGGTTAAATGTATGGTTCCCGTGGAATATACTTATTATTATTTTGGATATATCATTATATCTGCTAATTCTACAAATAGCCAACATAACTTTTATTCACAAGCTTCCAAAAAGCACATACACACAACATCCAGCTGCCGTTCCACTACCCCAATCTGGTATTCCACACAAAGGCTCATCAGTAATGTAGAGTGCAGACCAGCAAGCTATTTTTTTTTTTTTGAGTTCAGGCACGCATATCAATATAACCGCAACAGGTCACAGCTAGTAATACATATTACTCACTTTCTAATCTTGCTCTTGGAGTGCTGATATCTTAGCTGTAATATTGCTTGTAATAAATAAATAAATATAAAAAGAGTGAATCTCACCTTAAATATAAATGTGAATATAAGTTAAAAATAAATATGCAAAATAAGCCAATTATGGAACGCCACTCTCCTGAAGAACGCGTAATTCTTCTTACCAACTATTTTACTAATTTCCTGTCTGTTGTTTTCGCACAGCGTGAAATTTTGTATCGTTTTTCGACTGCACCAACTGGTATTCATTACCAATGAGCACTGCCAAATAATCTTTAATGAATTTTTTTGCTGCAAGTTGTGAAAATGCGTTTCGAGCATTGTTGTTCACAACTAGACGAATATGTCGCCCTCACAGCTCGTGATTCGTGAAGCAATAAAGCTTTTGGTAATTTGAACTGGACAAACAGAGCTCTTGGCGAACTAAAGGGCATGGGATCTAGTGACTTATATGCGTTTTTTTCCACAGAAATGGAAGGAACCTATAATTTCCGACGAAAAGGCAGTATCTGAGAAAACATGTTAAAGAAAATGTTCACATATTCAATATTTCAGGCGTAACTGCACATGAATAAAAATAAATAAACAAGATATCCCAAAACATAAACAATATTAAAAATAAAGGGTTATCCATTTTGCGGTTTCAAAAGTATAGGGCTTTAATTCGACATCTGTCAAACTAAGTTTTTAAACCAATTTTTTTAATTTAAAAAAATAGATCGTTTAACTATCGCACAACCCATACAAATAGTTAAAACCTGTTACAAAAATGGTGATACTGCCACATGCACATATCATTAAGAGGAGATTATGGTTTACTAACCGTCCAACTACGCCAGCAATTGGTAAAATTGTGAAGAAATTTGAAGAGACTGGATTGGTTACAGATATTGTAAGTCCTGTGCATCATCGTTTCGCTCGTACCACTGAAAATATCGCGGCTGTAAGTGAAAGTGTTGCTGAAGACCCGAATGTGTCGATTCCTCGTCGTTCTCAGGAATTAGGACTGTCTTACGGCACATTATGTCGTATTTTGCATTTGGATCTACACCTGCATCCATATAAAGTCCAGCTCACACAACAACTGAAGCCAGCTGACCATTCACAACGTCGTAGATACATCGAATGGGTGCTTGAACAACACGCGGTTTACGGCGATTTTTCGAACAAAATTTTCTTTAGCGACGAAGCTTATTTCTCACTCGGTGGGTATGTTAATAAGCAAAATTGCCGTATTTAGGTTTCTGAGAATCCTCAAGTAATTGAAGAGAGGCCATTACATTAACAACAAGTCGGTTATCATATGGTCATATGATAACCGACTTTTTTTTGCCTGCTATTGAAGAATATTGGTGGTGGCCGTGGCGCGATAGTTGTGTGTTCGCCTGTCAACCTCATGGTCACAGGTTCGATCCCTGCCGCAGTCTATGTCTTCTTATTTTCCATTAAAACCAATTCTAAAAATAATTGTCATACAATGAGTTGCTGGTTTACTAATTACGTGCTGTTTAGGCATAACACTAACAACATGTGATTGAGTAAAACTAGTATACCGATAAAATATGACAAAATGATAAAAAAATTAATGCGAATTATAAGGGACATCGATAAATAAGACACTGAAATTTCTCCGCATTAGTTCAGCCGCCATCCCTGGAGATAAAATCTGACACAACAACCACCTACAGTTTTCGAATATCACGCCACACATCTTTCCTATCATTCTTTCTCTTCCTTAACCTCACCCTCACGCCCGCGCTGTGTTGAAACATTTAAAGTGTATTCATAATCCCTTGAGCGCGTGTAGATTATAAAAAAAAAAAAAAATATAACTTGGAGAATATGTGGTTTCAACAAGACGGTGCCACATGCCACACAACTCGAGCAAATATGGCTTTATTGCAAGAGACATTCCCTGGCCGCGTAATTTGTCGTCGTGGCGATATTTTTTGTTGGGCTACGCAAAAGACCGTGTTTATGCAGATAAGCCTTTAACTCTTGAGCACTTGAAAACCAACATACTACAAGTTATGGCTGAGATACCACCCAATATGTGTCCAAAAGTGGTCGAAAATTACCTCAAAAGAATCGATGCTTGCAACAATTCGCGTGGTGGTCATTTAAATGATGTAGTGTTTCACACATAATGTCAACGTTCAAACTTTATAATAAAAAAGAAATATCATGAACAAAAATACGAGTATTTTATATGTGTTTTATTTATGTTTGTTTTTGAAACCGCAAAATGGATAACCCATTATAAACGGCTTGGTTTTTGATAATTCAAAAAAACACAGAAACTTGTAAAAAGTGAATGAAATTTTTATTTGGATCGATAAATCAGTTTCTGCCATTTACTTTTTAAAAATAATTTCACTAAAATGTTGCCCGCGGCTACGCTTCAGGTGGTCCATTCTTAAGGTCCAATTTTGGCAAATTTTTTCAAACATTTCGGCCGGAATCTCACCAATGACGCGTTCAATGTTGGCTTCCAAGGCTGCAATCGTGTTTGGCTTGTCCCCATAGACAATACACTTAACATAGCCCCACAAGAAATAGTCTAACGGGGTCAAATCACATGATCTTGGTGGCTTGCATTTTCGGCAAAAAAAATCTGTTATCATCGAACGGTACCTTTCTCCATTGACCGTAACCCTGCGGCCTTCATCGTCCTTGAAGAAGTACGGCCCAATGATGCCGCCTGCCCATAAACCGCACCAAACAGTGCATTTTTCGGGATGTATTGGTATCTGCTGAATTGCCTCTGGCTGCTCTTCACTCCAAATACGGCAATTCTGCTTATTCACGTATCCATTTAGCCAAAAATGAGCGGGAAAAAAACGGACGTAGCTTGCGAAACACATTTTTCACAGAGCACGAATTTTGATAATAAATTTCAATAATTTGCAAACGTTGTTCAGGCGTAAGTCTATTCATGATGAAATGGCAAACAATACTGAATCGAAATGTCAAATGTTCGTGGAATTTGTCATATGTGATCTGTCAAAAATATAAACGTCAAAAACCAAGTAGCAAAAAAATCACCCGTTATATGTCAATTACCAATTCTAATTATATCAAAATTATAACGTCATACATTTCAGTTAAATTCCAATAACTTTGTCCACAATGAAGCATTCAAAAAAATTTTCTTTCCCGCAAGACTCACGACTCAATCAGCCTTAATTATCCTCTTTGAAATATAATACTAAGTGGTTAATAGACATTAACCATCACCATTAACTCTATTAAGTGCGTGTAACTAGTTCATAAGCCGTTGTATAATTTCCGCTTGGTGCCCATAATTGGCTTAATATTTTACAACTAGAATTCGTATATCTTAACATCCCAGAGTTAACTATTTAATAGGCTGCCACCGCTGGCGCTGATGTACCAACATACATACTTATGAATGTATCTTGGTAGCACATATTGATTGGCGTTAATGAAATAAAATACAAAGTTCCCTCATTATCAAAAAACAAATACATCGTAAGCGAAAGCATTAAAACATGTTATTTTGCAACTAAGTACAAGGACATTATTTGCACTTATTTTATCACAAGTAGCTCAACTGTTTAGGGTTAAAGTTGAAGATGATGGCGGCACATCCGATGTAAAAATGTCCCCAAACCTAAATGTCAATTCAAATATATGTTTGTCTATTACTTTCCAAGGGCAGACCATACTCAAGGGTGTCGAGAAGGTTTGAATTCTAAGAAGAGGATGTATGTATTTGTATGGGAAATATTTGTGTCATATAATAAGAAAATCAAACAAAATTTTAGATAGATTTTAAGTCTACGATTTTTTTTATTATTTTGTATCAAAATCACTCTAGCTCTTTCCAAGATAATTAGGCTTTTTATAATGGTTGTAAGTAATAATAATAATAATATTTTTAATTTTGGAATTTACAGATTGCGAGCAAAATGTTTGCTCATTCAAACACAATACCGCTTATAAATATTTTTGAAAAAAATTAGTTTTTGAAGAGTTTTCTGAAAAAAAGTTGTATCTATTAAAAGTCTTGTGGTGTAGTTCGAATTTGATGTGACGAAAATAAGAGCAAGCACGTGCGATCCAGTCACGCTAACATTCTAGATTTGCTGGCTCTTGAAACTTAAGAGAGTGACAAGCCCCCGCCTCGCTACGCCACTAAATATATTTTACAGGGTGGTTCGCATAATACGTGAAAAAAGCTTTAGCATGTAGGTTGAATCGTGGACAAGAAAATATAGTATATTTAAGACTAACAAAACTAAAATGATTAAAATCTTCAATGCCATGCTATGCCTTTTTGTCAATGTAAAAATATTTTCTTTTAACTTTTTTTTTAATAAAATTGGTTAAGTGAACAGTTTTTGAAAAAACTTATTTTTCAAGCTCGAAATATTGAAAAAAAAATATCAAACTTATATTTTTTTTCAAAATTTTACGTAATTAGCTACTAGTTTTGTTTTAAAATAATGCTCTTATTAAATTTTAGATAAAAAAAGAAAACCGCTCAAATTAAAAACAACGAAAACAACTTTTTTCTAAGAAAAACTGATTCAATCACTTACATCAAATTTGAGCTATCAACCAAAACTGCGTTTCATGATATTTAAAGTACATACATATTTTAATAGAAATGCAAATTTGTTAATGTCCCTAAAAAAGGCGAATCTTCTTCACCCTCTAACTACCGTCCAATTGCACTTACGTCCCTTCTTTCCAAGGTCATGGAAACGCTGATTAATTATCAGCTTAAGAAATATCTTGAAGAACGAAAGCTCCTTAATGACCGGCAGTATGGCTTTCGGAGAAATAGGTCCACTGGTGATCTGACGGTATATCTTACCGAACAGTGGCACAAATCTTTACATCGTTTTGGAGAAAGTAAGATTATTGCGCTTGATATTTCAAAAGCATTTGATAGAGTTTGGCATCAGGCTCTCTTATTGAAAATGCGTGCATTTGGTATCGATGTATCTCTTCTTCGTTGGATTAGAAATAACCTTTCGGACCGCTCAATACAAGTCGTATTGGACGGTTTCAAGTCTGATATTCATAAAATAAATGCTGGTGTGCCCCAGGGCTCCGCTTTGTCTCCGACTCTCTTTCTCATTTTCATTAATGATCTTTCGTCTGAAACTTCTAATCCATTATACTGTTTTGCTGACGACAGCACCCTCAGCTTTTCATATTCGTTTTTAGATTCACCCCATGTCCTTCGGATGTGGAACTTGAACGGCAGCGTATGATAAGCTCATTAAATTCTGATCTAGACAGCATTGTCCGATGGGGGCTAAAAAACAGCGTAGAATTTAATGCTTCAAAACCCAGTGCTGTCTTCTGTCGTTAAAGCGGGACCCTCCCCCAATGCCGTTGTCCATGAGCGGCGCTTGTATAGAGGAAACCGAACATCTTTCAGTTCTGGGTGAGTGCATCACCGTTCACCTTTTATGGAATGACGACATATTCGACGTCGCCAAAAAACGCTGCAAGGTGTTTCTGAGACGATGCAAGAAATATTTCTCCATTTCTGAACTGGCTGTAATCTATAAAGCCTATATTCGTCCAAAGCTTGTGTACAACTGTCACATCTGGGCAGGTGCTCCCATAACTCACTTCAGTCTTCTGGACATAATCCAAAAAAGAGCTTTCAAAATGATAGGTGATGAAACAATAACGGAAACAATTGCACCTCTCGAACACCGTCGGAATGTTTCATGCCTTTCATTATTCTATCGGTATTTTTATAGACGGTGTTCTAGTGAAATAGCCAGTTGCATTCCTCCCCTTAAACTATTCAACCGTAACACTCGCGCTTCTAGGAATGCTCATCAGATTACCCTTGAACCCAGCTTCAGACGTACTGTCAAGTATAGAGATTCCTTCTTTAGCCATACGAGTACTATACGAATGTGGAATGCTTTACCCCATCGAATTTTTCCCTCCCATTGCGATATTCAAACATTTAAAACCAATGTGCACCGGTATCCCCTGTCTAATCCTATCCCATTTTCCTAATCGCTCGCACTGTCTTTAAGCATTATAAGGGTAGTCATAACCCCTTGAGTGCTCGCATACGAGTATTTAAAAAATAAATTGTAAGTCAATATTTAAACGAAGTTAAAAAAAAGTATTCAAAATTGAAAAGGAATGGTACTTACAAATTCGGGCAAATCAAATACATAGTACTGAACTAAGTACAACATTAACCCGTTTTCGGTCAGGGTATTACCCTACTCTATCCTTTTTTCAATTTCAAGGTCGACATGAAGGGCAATATTATCTATGTAGATGTCTCAAGTGAAATATTTATACAAGGTGGCCCAAAATTACTATTTGATTATTTGAAGATGATAGCAGTCAAATGATCATATGGGAAGAAGTTAATCGATAGACTCTCGAGCCGAGTATTCCCTTTGAGAGTTTACACCAGCTATGTATAGCTATGTATCACTTATATTACATACACACAGATATACAAAGACATCCCCGGTGACAATATTATCGTCGGAAACAGTAAGGTTGTAGACTTTCTGAAGGTCTCATGTGTCTAACATGTTGCTCCAGTCAATTGTTTTAGTGTTTAACAAATTGCGCCAAAATCACTGTCAAAATTTACCCGTAAAAAGTAGTCACGAATGCGTCACCTTGTAAAGGTATAAGCTAAAAAATACCACACTTGCCTATAAATATTCAAGAGATCCAAATGTAGATACAGAAGCTTTAAACATCTGTCCCCTTTAATTTTAAATTTGTGTAATGCCAAAGAAATACTATATTTTGTGAAGACTATATCTATTCCCCCGATGGGTATTGTAAATACATATTTTATTTATTTTGTCTGGTGTGACACCCAAGAGAGATACCTGAATTTTAAAAAATAAAAATAAATTAAATACGTATATATTTGCCGTCTGCAGGGTTATCTTCAATTTTTATTTTAAGATCCATTTTTACATAATGTTCATGTACGACATAAGAAATAAGCAGTACTTATGTTTCCTGTATTAGCACTTTAGGCTTAAAGTTACAGTCGAAGTACGTTACACTTAAATAGCTAATTTCTACCTACTGTAAAAATTCACCTCAGTGTCCCATAATTGGCCACTTAAATTCCACTTTACTCCAACTGTGAAAGCCTTGGGTATACATAATCGAATTTTAGAGATTGTGAAAAGTTACAATGCATATAAATTCGGAAATGTTATTCATAAAAATTATGTAAAGTTGAATAGAAGCATTTTAAGCTATTTATTTGACAAAAGGTTTACAATGCGTGAGAAAATTATTTATGAATATGAGTTTAATCAACGTTGAATAAAGCCTTAATAAATACTTATTCACGGCTAAAACATTGAATGTGTTTTAGTAATTTCTATTGAATATGGAGCTTTATTCGTTTATTTATGTGTAAGGGAACATCGATATAACTTAATTTTTGTTGTGAATCTTAATTTGTCCTTATTTTAAAAATAAAAACATTTCAAGGCACCAGCAAAAGTAAATATTTTGAATAAAAATTGTAGACACTTATTAAAATGTTGCATCGAGCATTTGATAATTTTAAAATTTAATTTTTTTTGATTATTTGTGGCAACTCTGGTTATGTGATATGTTGAATTTTTATAAAGTAGAGAATTTAGAAGGACAAAATTATAGAGGAGACTATAAAACCTTCTCGGAATAAATAGATACTTTGTTTGATGTATATATATATTTTTCTTAAGATTTTGTGGCCGTTAATAATATGGTACATGGCAACTCAAAGCTTCTAGGTAAGCTACTTATCGGAAGTAATACCGACATCTTACTCTATGTTAGTGAACAAAAAAAGGAACGTGCTTAATTTGTTCTTTTTGTATTTTGTTTCTGTGAGATAATTTGTATACACATAAATATTGTTGTTTGCTCCGTAAAACTTCAATGATACATTTTTAAGGTAATTTTGTTATGACTACGTGAGAATGTGTAACTCTATCGCTATGATAACACATAAATATGATGTACAGTCTGTTCTACAAAAGCGTCTCTTTAAATTATTTTCGTTTGTTGTTTCTATGAAATAAGACATTATTTTAAATTGCCTTAGATTTTAAAAACCCTTTTCTCTCTGATTTTCACAATGAAAACAGCTTAGAATAATTTCCATATGTTTTTCTAAGGACGATTCCCACTTTGTTTCTGTTATTTTCTGAAGTTTTGTTGTGCTTCGAAAAGTTCCGGATTTTTTTTTTATTTTTCCCGGTGATGTTACAGAAATGAATCCTTAGTCAGAAAAAAAAGGCATTATACAAATCTCAGGCAATAGTCTGGGTGGCCCTGTTAAAATACATACATATATAGCGGACACTCTCCTGAATAGACTGTGTTAAGCACTTAAAAGTACAGAAAATTTACATGTGTAATCCAGGTTATGTTTTTTGCTTGGATTATAATGTCTAAAAAGATATGGGAATTCATTGTAAAATAGATAGACATTTTGTCAAAGGATAATCGGTTTTTTTCTTTTTTATCAGTTTAATTATTTATTTTGGGATCAGTAGATAACAAAAGATATCTAAAAATGGATCAGAAGTCTATTCTATATCCGTTTGTACTCAAGTTAAAAAAAAATATTGCTGTGTATTGGGGGAATGGTTTGACGTAAGGTATCAAAACGGAAAACCCCCGATATAAGTGGAAACTCACTCATGGAAGTCAGCTTACACACCTTATATTAATAGAAGGACTTAAAAACATCAATTAAGATTTAACAATAAGCTTATGCAAATTCTTTAAAAATTGTGCAGGTATAAAACTTGACTTTGAGGATTTGCTGGGTCACTTTAGAGCTGTAGAAATTCATGAGGAATTTTTTTACAGAAAAAAAAAACATGTAAGGCACGCGACTTTGTTGTCAAGTAACGAATCGTTAGATTAATACCGCCCGCCGCATTACTCACGTCAATTACAAAATCAATTAATACAGGCAACATCATACGACTCCTACGCTACCCATACCCATTATACTAGCCTACCACCAATTCACGTTTCATTGTCCATTGTACATGTGTCTCATTTAAAGTAAATATTTTTGACGGAAATCAGATTCTTAACGTTTTGTCCCTGACTCACTTCTTCTAAGTCGATACCGTAGTCTGAGTCTATTCATGTACTTAGTTTTTATAGTACCTTTCTATTTATGTAAATTTATTTTATGAAGGTACTTAAAAATCGCAAGCGAAAATAAAATTGTGAAAATGCAGTCATAGTTTTCACGTTCCGATTTATCGCACTTAGCATCTTAGTGTACCACACAAATTCGATTCGGAAATTTTATCATTTCTCATACAAATTTTGACAGTTAATTTCCCACTGAGACGTGTCGTCGTTGTAAACTTTCTGACGTTTACGCTGGCTTTCATACTATAAATTAACAGCCTTATTTATAATTATATTATAGCGATTGTATAGAGCTATGCACTCCCACTTCTTATAATGCTTCTAAACTCGAAAATCTTTTTTATAAAAATTATGCAACGTTGCATAGAGCTATTATAAGCTAAACGCGTCTAAAGGTTGAATATAGAGCATACATAAGGAAATTAAGGCTTCGAAATGCCATTTTGAGTTTGGAGAGTTAAAACAAAATGCATTTAAATTGTGTATCCTTATTCAAAGATTTAAATAATTTGAATGCAATATTCCAATACCAAGAAGAATAAAACTGTACAAAGAACGATTCAATCAAGTATAACCTAGAAATGGAGACTTCAAAAAAAAAATATGCTTAAAATTATTGAAATTGTCCGCTGGACCTCAGCAGCGAGAATAAAGGAGGCCACATCCACATTCAATCACAATCCCAACTGATTGTTGTGTTTTTTGACAAACAACTGACAGCTGATATGATCAAGACTGCCAAATGGAACACATTTCCCATTTTTGGTACTTTTTTTTGACATACATAAGTCCTGCATACCTATAATATATGGGGAAATTTTGTATAAAAAAGAATTTATGCAAAGCAGCATAGAGGATACATAAACCATTATAAAACTATTCATCTGTTTATATCATTCTATTAAATATGACTTTAAGTTCATAGTTACTTTTCACAATTTAAACACGTTCAGCGATTTTCAAACAATCAATATTCTAAAATGGCAAACCTTAACCACTTCAAAATGACAGATTGTTTTGATGTACACATCTGATTGAAACCGGGAACTCGATTTGGTCGACATATTAATGACTTTTTGTTGTAAATAGTGTTTTTTTTTACTTGCGATAGGGCAGGTTTTGCATTTGGAAAAAAATCGATCTCCAGATTTTAATCAAACTTGACATAACGATGATGAAGAACATCAAGATAGGTCCTGCAATTCCATCTGTCTGTCTGCTTTTCTGTATATCGATCTAAAGTTTAAACGGCTGAGGCGATTTTCTTCAAACTTGATAGTGTTTTAGGTAACTTTCTCAAAAAAGATTCTTGAATCGTTTTTTTTCAACCCCAAAAATACCTGCCATACAATTTTTTCTGCCATCTTAGTTATCTCGAAAACAGCTCTAACAATTTTTATTATAAAAAAATCGTCAAACTAAATTTTAATTAAAATTATATTAACAGTTTTTTCTATGTTCGACTATCCCATGAACGGCTCAACGGATTTCGATCTAAAGTTTTACATAGTTGGCCCTACGAATTCTAAATAACAACCAACATTTTTGAAAAATATATTTCGGATTGTTTGAAATAAAAAATCAATTTTTTTTTTTTGTGAAAATTCAATGTTTTGAAAAAAGATTTGTAAAAAAAATTAAAGAAATTTTGTATACCGATAAAAAATTAAGCAAAAAAAAAGTTTAAAAAATATATTTACACGGTTGTCTTTTGTACAGGGTGGCGCACGAATCGTGCTACAGAAATAAATCGTAATAACTTTTTTTCAGTGTGAGTAATCGGTTTATTTTTTTTTTATTTTATAGGATGTAGTTTGGCGGTACTCCCCCGAGTAGATGGACCATTATGAGACTGGTGAACATGTTTGCCGAATCTGGAAGCATCGAACGAAGACCGTATCATCGAGATCCCAATGTTCGGGTTCAGGACACAATCGTGGCTGTTCATCGGCAGTACAGGCAAATCCAAGTATTTCGAAACTTATCGGGCCAAATTGGAGTTAGCAGACGGTCATTACAATGGATACTTCATGATGACTTAAACTTGTTTCCGTACAAAGTCCAAACTACAAGCAAGTTAAACCCTCAGGATTTGCCTGTTTGCCTGGAATTTTGCCGAAAAATGAATGCAATGGCCGAAGAAGACAACACATTGATAAATTGTTTGTTCATGTCTGATGAGGACGATTTTGACTAAAACTACAATGTTAACAAGCAAAATTGCCGTACATGGAGTGAATCTAATCCAGAAATGCTGCATGAGACGGAACTGCACCCAGAACGAGTCACTGTGTGGTGCGCAGTTTCATCAAGGTGTATTGTCAGGCCATACTTCTTTGAAGAAAACGGTGTACCACAAACTGTTAATAGTGACCGCTATTTAAAGATGTAGAAGGAGATTTGTTTACCCAGAATTTCGCCGAAGACGTATCCCTTTCAGCAGCATTTGGTTTCAACAAGATGGAGCAAGTACACACGTAGCCACACAAGTTATGGTGGAGATCCAACGAAAATTCCCAAACAAATTGATATCCAGAAACCACTTTCCGCTGGCCCCTAAGGTCACCTGACCTGACTGCACCAGACTCTTTTTATGGGGTTATGTCAAGTAGGAAGTGTACAAAACCAAACCCAGGAACTTGACTGAATTGAAGCAGTCCATTAAGACAATAATTGAGGCGATCCCAATTTCAACCCTTCAGGCCGCAATGAACAATTTTCTGATCAGGTGCCGCATATGCGTGGATGAGCGTGGAGGTCATTTGCGGTCTATCATCTTTAAAAACCATTTGTTATTTAAAATAAAATTTAATTTTTAATCCAATAAAAAAAATTAATGAAATACATCGATTTAAAGTTATTTAAATTTCTTATTGTAGCACGATTCGTGCGCCACCCTGTATACAATTTTATCGAGCATAAAAGCAAGTACGTACCAGCCGTGCATTTTTTTTTTTGCTGTTTGTCCGTACTTTTTGCATCCAAATTCACAGAAAAATCTCAGTGCGAGAAAAACTATCTTAAAAATACGGAAACACATTTAACACATCTTTTTTTTAACTTGGAATCTAATAATTTTTCTTCAATTTTATACGTACTTGCGAAGAAATTGCAACTTTTTAGTTCCATTGAACTACTTTAAAGGCCGATATATTCCGAAACTTAGGGATAGGTCATCGTCGAAATAATAAAAGCGTATAAGAACAAGAGGGAACATACAAAAGAAGATTTTAATTTGCAGGCTTTTCACATTTACAAAGTAAGAAGCTTGCTCGAATTCCCATTACCACACCAACTGCGTTGAAATAAAAAAAAAGTCTATTGATTCTTTCATTTAAAGCACAGCTTGCTAGACTTTTTGAAGTGAAGAAATCAATCAAAATACTAGAGTTTGGAAAAAATTTATTTCATCCTTGATGATTTTTCCACTAGAGAAACCAGAAGATTGTTTTTGAGTTGGATTTCACTTTGACGTACCTGCGAAATCGAAACAAAATCCTGACGAAAAGTACGCTGCCTTTCTTTTGTCTGTCCTTATTTTTAATTTATCAAACAAGAAAATTCTTAGATAGCATACTACCACCAAGCCCCAAGGAGACAGACTTTGTTACCTCCACATGAGTTCAATTCCTCCCTGACGGAGGGTGTTCAATTTACTGCATTGAATGTTTCTAATGATAATGAGTTTCTTCTAATTACTGCCAGTTTAGCTAACTAGCTGTCGGGTTTCAATTACTGCCCTCCTAAAAAAAAATAGTTTGTATGTTTGTATAACAGTTTTGCTTGAACGACGATTTGTGATTCTGTCAAAATTGCAGGATTTTATTAGAATCCCTTTTCTGTTTCTCGGGTTTTTTTCTTTGGTTTGTATTTGTACCTTAACTAAAGTATATACAAATATATTTTGCAATTATAATCATGATACTTCATATTTTTGGTTCATGAACTTTTGGCTCGTAATTTTCGTATACCCTAAACCTTATCCTGGTGTTCCAGACGTCTGCGATTGAGATAGTAGTGTAAGTACCTGTGTACATACGTACATGAGTTGCTGTTTGCTTTTAATAGATCCTTGCTTTTTTCTGGAGGGTTGTTCTGATTTTTTTTTTATGATTTTGAGTTTTTTTTTCTATGTTGTTGTTCTGTGAGATTTTATGGGCTTCAAAGTGAATTTGAAGGTATGATCCACTTAATGATGGTAAATATAATGTTTATAGCATCCAAGTTCTTTGTTTGCACAGGGCTGTGGTTTTGTGTTGCTGATATGGGGTTTTCCGAAGATGGGGAAACTCTTGAAGATGAAATTTTGTTCAAGAAGTCAACAGATCAGCTTCAAGTCGAAGTTTTTTTCTTAGTTAATTCAAATATTTAATGAAAAAAAAAGAAGTAAGAGTGATTTTTTCTTAATTTAAAAAGACATTTTTAAATTTGGATTGCAGTTTTTTTTTATTCTGAGAAAAATATAGTATCTAAATTTTATTGTCCGTGTGAGGGGATATTATGGAATTGAGATATGTTTGGTCATTTTACTGGCTGTACGTTTGTTATTGTTCTTGTGATATTTTTTGCTTGCGATAGTTACTTTCTGGGTTCTATTGAATAAGCCCTGTCGATTAACACCACATATAAAGGAACCTTTACGAGCATTGCAACTGACAACGTACTGTTTCGCCACCAAACTTTTATTTACTTTCACCTATTATTTTTGGAATTTTAAATTTGCTGCACAATAATATACTTTAATGGCCCTACTGTTATTTATTATGCAAAACACAAATAGTTAAATATATTGCTGATTAGTTTTATGGCAAAATCTGTCATTGGTATACATAAGGTGTTTGGTTAATGCTACATTAACACTTAATAGAATAAACCTGGCTTTTTGCACACAATAATTTGGTGTTTTTTTTATGGTTATTTGCTATTGTTTGCCGAACTTAATTAAAAAAAATTAAATTCAATTAAAACCAAATAATTGAAATTCAATTGGGAAAATGAAAAGGACATTATTGTTTTCGCTATGGAGTGATTATCATTTGGAAATAATTTCAAAATACCATGAGCTTTAATGAGGTGATTTTTTTAATACGCCCACAGAACAAATAAACTTGTATGTATAATTGTGTATCGAGTGTACAGTACATAGCTATGCATTTTTACTTGCTATATATGTAGGTACAGGGTGGCGCACGAATCGTGCTACAATAAGAAATTTAAATTACTTTTATTTTAATCGATGTATTTCATTAATTTTTTGTTATTGGATTAAAAATTAAATTTTATTTTAAATAACTAATGGTTTTTAAAGTTGATAGACCGCAAATGACGTCCACGCTCATCCACGCATATGCGGCACCTGATCAGAAAATTGTTCATTGCGGCCTGAAGGGTTGAAATTAGGATCGCCTCAATTATTGTCCTAATGGACTGCTTCAATTCAGTCAAATTCCTGGGTTTCGTTTTATACACTTCCTGCTTGACATAACCCCATACAAAAAAGTCTGGTGCAGTCAGGTCAGGTGATCTTGGGGGCCAGCGGAAAGTACAGTTTCTGGATATCAATTTGTTTGGGAATTTTCGTTGGAGCTCCGCCATAACTTGTGTGGCTATGTGTGCACTTCCTCCATCTTGTTGAAACCAAATGCTGCTGAAAGGGATACGTCTTCGGCGAAGTTCTGGGTGAAAAAACTCCTTCAACATCTTTAAATAACGGCCGCCATTGACAGTTTGTGTTAAACCGTTTTCTTCAAAGTAGTATGGCCCGACAATACACCTTGATGAAACTGCGCACAACACAGTGACTCGTTATGGGTGCAGTTCCGTCTCATGGAGCATTTCTGGATTAGATTCAGTCTATATACGGCAATTTTGCGTGTTAACATTGCCGTTTAAGTCAAAATAGGTCTTATCAGACTTGAACAAACAATTTATCAATGTGTTGTCTTCTTCGGCCATTGCAATCATTTTTCGGCAAAATTCCAGGCGAACAGTCAAATCCTGAAGGATTAACATGATTGTAATTTGGACTTTGTACGGAAACAAGTTTAAGTCATAATGAAGTATCCGGTGGAATGACCGTCTGCTAACTCCAATTTGGCCCGATAAGTTTCGAGTCGAAACACTTGGATTTGTCTGTATTGCCGATGCAACAGCCACGATTGTATCCTGAACCCGAACATTGGGATCTCGACGATACGGTCTTCGTTCGATGCTTCCAGATTCGGAAAACATGTTCACTGGCCTCATAATGGTCCATCTACTCGGGGGAGTACCGCCAAACTCCAGCCTAAATTCCCTTTGGACGGAAATGACGGACTGCAAAGAATGGTATTGCTGCACTATCCAAATCCTTTCTTCAGTATCCCAAGCATTCATTTTGATAAATCTAAATAGTATCCTATAAAAAAAAAAAATAAACCGATTACTCACACTGAAAAAAAGTTATTACGATTTATTTCTGTAGCACGATTCGTGTGCCACTCTGTACTATAGGGCAAGTTTTGCATTTGGACAAAAAATAGAACTCGAGATTTTAATCAAAGTTGACATCCCGATGATAGAGGACACCAACAAAGTGGGTCCCGCAATTCCGTCTGTCTGTTTGTCTGTCTGTCTGCCTGTAGAACGATGTACAGCCTAAACGGCTAAGCCGATGTTGTTCAAACTTGGTGCTTAGGCGTTTCAGGTGATGTGATTGTCCACAATAGATTTTTGAATCGTTATTTTAGCCCCAAAAATAACGGTACTTGCCATACAAATTTTTCTACCATCCTAATTATGTCGAAAACGGATCTAACGATTTAGATAAAAAGTAATGTGTGTACTAATTTGGATATTATCTACTACTATTTTTTAAATATTTTGTTATTAACGGTACCGCCATACAAGCATTTTATTGATTTTCGACATTTTCATAACCGGATAAACGGATTTCGATCAAAATTTTAATAGAGGAGCTCGTTTGAATTCTAAATAACACTGCATTTTAAAATTTTCGAAAAATATTTTTTTTTGGGATTTTTGAAAAGAAAAAAAAATTATTTTTGAAAATTCAATATTTCGAAAACGGGTGGACGATTTTTTCAGAAATTTTGTTTTTGAATTTATATCATTAAATATTTAAAATGTTCATTCCAATTTTTTTTTTTGGAAAAATATATATAAAAAATTAAGTGAAAAACGACTTTAAAAATACAGTTTGCCGTTTCTATTAAGAATCTTTTGCATCGAACATAGGAGAAAGTACGAGCGATCCAGTCGTGCATTTTATTTTGTTGGTCTTAATGTTTAACACAATATAAAATATAATGAGATTCAGGTATTTAAATCTGATAATCCAGATTTAGTCGAAAATTATTATTAATTAGCAGACACATGCTTGCTTTATTTGGCAACCTTTTATAGTAAACATAAAAGTAATAATCCGTGTTGATATTCCTGTTTTAAACCAGTATACCGAGACTGTATATGTTAAATTTAAGTAAGGTTTGCCATTTTACAATATTGTTAAAGAATCATTGAACACTGGCGTAATGTGAAAAAATTTTAAAACTTAAAAGAAATAAAATGCTCGAACTTGCTCTTTATGTTCGATCAGATTATATGTACAAGATTCTTAGAAGAAACAACTAAATTTATTTTTAAATTCGTTTTTACTGAATTTTTTATGTATGTCAATTTCAAGTAGTAGCAAACATTTTTAGGAAAACAAAATTGAAACGCCACAGTAATTATTAAAACACGCATATAATTTTAATTTCAAAAAATATACTGAATCGTTTTTGAAATTCGATTTTTCAAAAAAAAAAAATATTAATTTTTTTTAATAGAAAAAAAAACACTTTTTTAAAAATTTTAATATACAGTATTATTTATACTTTTAGGGAGCATTTGCGTGAAAAGAATAATTTTACTCGATTCTGTGGGAAGTACCGATAATAAAAACTTAAAATAAAATATTTTTGTAAAAAGTAGACTCCACTAATTTAGGAACACACAAATTTGTTTTTATCAAAATTCTGCGAACGGTGTGTTAATATTTGTATCGGAGTCACTGTTGTTTTTTGTTAAGAAAAACAGTCTTTTTTTTTAACTACCAAAACCCAAGTTTCGAAAAAATCGATTGAGTCGTTTTCGAAATATTGATTTAAAAAAAATGTTTTTTTGAAAATGTAGGTTTACATTAGTGTTCAAAATTTCTATATACAAATTTTCAAAAGCTAGGATTTTGTATGCAGAATCTCCTAGAAAATTAAATTCAAACAGATGCAAAATGCAAATGCTCCCTAAAAGTATAAAAAATACTGCATATTCAAATTTTGAAAAACGTTTTTCGATTAAAAAACAAAATGTTGTTTTGAAAAATAGGCACTGAATTTTTTTGAAATTAAGATTATATAGTCCAGTCATTTTAGGTTTTATCTGCAGAAAAATCCAGATATTTTAGCGCGAGCTGCGTACTATACTTTAAGAAAAAAATCAGTTATTGTAGATTTTATTATATTCCTAAACCTCTATAAGACCCCTAATTATATTTTTCTCGAAACTTCCAAATATCAGATAAAAGTTTTTAAGACACTTACAAACGTTAATAAAAAGCAATAGAGTTTACGCCATGGTGTACGGTATACAATACCGTATATGAGTGCATTCTAGTCGCTTTCTCAGCGCTCTACTCCTAAAACGGTTGATGTTACAGAAAAATGCGAAGACATTTTTTTAAAATAATTTTACTAGGAACAATTTTTATATTGGTCACTATTGACCTCCGAGCAATTTTTTTCGTGACCTTTTGACCTTCATAATTTTTTTAGCCCGCACGATATTGATGTCGATTGTTCACATCTTCATTACAACACCGTACAGTAATAAAGGTGTATACTAAAATTCCGCTCACTAGGAATTTTTCAGCAGGATGGGGTTTAAAATGCCCAAAATGACTGGACTATGCGTATATTAATACCTGATCAATATGAATATTAAATTATATTATTTAAAAACTGCTTCAACGATTTTTGATTTTTCTTATATGTATCATATCATATTTGTCCAATAATTCAAATAATATCTTTTTTGCTTTAAACTATAACAACTTAATAATCTAAAAATTATTTATAATGTATATTATTCATTTATGTCCTCCTTAATATCTAATTATGTTTCATTTTAAGCATGATTTGTGTACTAAACTACATTCACTCATCTCTGAATAACTCGTATGGAGGCACTCTTCATACATTTTACATAAGCCTTAAACATTCCTAAGGATAACTAGACTACATACCTTCTTACAGCCTCAATGTTTAGCTACATGTTGTTAGCTACAAGAGTAAGTTCGTCTGATCTAGTCGTACATTTTATTTTAATCAAAATCGTTTGAGTGGGTTCCGATATAATAAAGAATTATTTTTGGTATAATAACTTTTTTGGCTAAGACAAAAATTTAAAAAAGATTCGAGCCCAACTAAGATGATTAAGTACCAAGTTTGAAGAAAATCCCTTACCCCGTTTAATATGCAGCTAATTAATTTTTTTTAAATATCAGGGCATTTTTTCATCCAATAATTGCCCTATAGACCAAGGAAAAACTGTACTAAAAAAGGACACAAAATAATTTTAATATTTATTTTGTAGTTAAGATTCAATCAAATCCTAAATAAAAACAGAAGCTCCTATAACAAAGCTTCATAACAAAATAAAAACACTAAAACTATTATAATAAACCTATAATAGCCAAAATCTAAAAGAAAAGTCCATATATCCTCATAAAAAAATAAAAAATCAAAACAAAACACTTAAAATTACAACAAAGAACGAAAACATCCAAGAGAGCTCTGTTCGTCAATTATTATATTTTTTATCTCCATAACGCTGATTCGAATCATAACTCAACCAACGCACATCATTATATTATATTCCGAAAGCAATACAAAGTCATAATAATAATAAACGACAAAATTAAATTACTTCGATCGTTATACGAAGCATAATGATACATATTACATATTAGTAAGTAGATATATGCACAGAATATACATTTAAAAAAATTCTAATAAAACGACAAAAGGACATTCTGTCCGCTTTAACTACTTTCAATTCAAGCAAACAAAAATCGTTTAACGACATACATGTGGTTTTTATAGACGTTTCAATGCTCGGTTGAATGCATCGAAGACGATTATTGACACACCATTATAATTCACCCACTTTGGGTGGTAGCTACTATGGCGCATCCAACCTATCCAAACCCAAACCCAAAAAAAGCTTTCTCAAAAAAAAATCACTATAAAAATATTCTATGGATTTGTATATTTTAAATACAAAGAATTCACAATAACAATATAAAAAAAAAGGTTTTAACTTTTGAACCTTCAATTTTAATGTCCTGAAAGTGTAATAACAATTTCCCATCAACTACAACGTTTATTGGAATATTATACTTTTGCTTGCGTGTTGTGTCGGTTCTGGTTGAAAATTTGCTTGTTGAGCTACATAAGATGCCAGCAGCAGCCAACAACTGAGCTCTCCAGCATCAGACGAAGAGAAGAAGCCGACAGTTTTTGAATTATCCCTTTCCACAGGATTAAGCACAATTGAGAGATAAAATTGCGGACCAAGGTCGAGGGCCGTATATTTGTGTTGTTTATTGAATATAATTCTTCTATTAAAGCTGTCTGGTACTCATGGTTGATACTGCCTAACCAACCTCAATTTAACTTCATGTGAGGATTGTGAGTATACTTCAACTCAAAATCTCGACAATATAAAGATACACTTATCCAGAGCATCTTGATCCTTTTCCATCAATTTTAAGAATAAAATATCCTTTCAAATGGCCATTCATTCTCAAAATTTAAGAGGATTTAGGAATTCTTAAGATAATAATACGTTTAAGAGAGAGCCACCTCCATAACATAATAAAAGTTCTAGACTTGTTTAAACTTTTGAATCAAATGGTTATTGTTTGCTGCCTGAGGATTGTGTTTTGGTCTCTGTGTTTTTTGTTTAATTTCATATTTTTTTTTTCTTTTGTTTTTTTTTTTTGTTTTTTTAAACTACCTACTCAAAACTTTCATCACATTACGAAGAGTAGAAAAAGTCTTGAATACTTTAATTGTGGTTAAAGTAAGAAAATTTATGAATATGCATGTATCTCAACTCAAATTTAATGCTATTCTATTTAAATAGATATGAATAATTTAGAACAACAAAAATGTCTATGAATGTCTGATTTTGGCCCGCATGGCAACCACAAAAATTAATTTTAGAAAATCTAGATATCTTAGAATTTGGAATTGAATCAATTCATTTATGGTGAAGGTTAAGGGTGGATCTTTTATGACTGAGACAAGTCATTAAAATTAATGAGATAAATCTAAGCAAATTCAAAATGCAGGATGATGTAATAATTTTGCGGAAGATTAAATTTAGTCATGTGTTACTAATATGTATTTATGGGCCCTTATGCAGATGCTGATGAAATAATATTGAGTTACATATACATACTTATATAAGGAAACAGGAAGCAGAAATTAATTTTGAGAGAAATAGTCATGCAAGGATGTAGAGATACATTTTTACTTGCGATTATAGGTACTATAAGGCAAGTTATGTATTCGTAAAAAAAAAATTTTTTTCTAACAATCAAACATGACAATTATTACAATAGAGAACACCAAAAAAATGGGTCCCCCAATTCCGTCTGGCTGTCTGTCTATCTGCCCTCGAGCCTACAGCCCAAACGCTTTGATAGATTTGCTTGCAACTTAGTACATATTGTTTTTTCACGCGTTTTTTTCATTTTTTTTAAGACGGCAAATAACAGGAGCTCCCATACAATTTTTTTTTCGACCAAAAAAAATCTTATTTTTCTCAAAAACGGCTCCAACGATTTTTATAAAAAAAATCAGTTCATTAATGAAGGGAAAGGGTACCTTTTAATATTTTTTTTTTTGGAAAAAAAATTGTTATTTTTGGTACCTCTAGTAGAACCATTTTTTTGGTTTTCGATTTTCTCGTAAACGTTTAATTTGATTTTTTTTGAAATTTATTACGCAGAGCTCCTAGAAAGTTTAAACATTTGTATACCAAAATTTTTGAAAAAAAATTTTTTTTGGATATTAATTTTTGTTTGAAAATTCAAAATTTCGAAAACTAGATTTTTTCGAAACATCGTATTTAGTAGTGCTTTTGACATTATCTTGAATAGTTAAAAAAAACTATTTTTCTAAAATAAAAAACAACGGTACCTCCCATACAAATGTTAAAAAACCGTTAAGAAAAAAATAAATTTCTCGAAAACGGCTCCAAGAATTTTTATAAAAAAAATGTGTGTGTTCTTAAATTAGTACAGTTCACTTTTAAGTATACAAATATTTCTTTTTACGTACTTATTAATGGTACTTCCCATAGAACCACATTTCATATTTTCGACTTTGTCAATAATGGATGACCCGATTACAATAAATTGTTTTAGACAAATGCTCCCTAAGATTGTTAAGAAAACTGCATACCCAAATTTTCAAAAAAAAAGTTTTTCGATTTTTAAAAAATAAATGATTTTTTTTTAAATCGATTTTTCAAAAAGCAGCCACAGAATTTTTTTTTAATTTGTATTTTATATGTACATTAATAATATCTTCTAAATGGTGTTTTAATTTTTTTTTCTAAAAATGTTTTCAAAATTTTATACATAAAAAATTAATTTATTAAAAAACCGCTCCAACGATTTTTGAATTTTTTTTTGATATATTCTTATTTATCAAAGAATTCAAATTGCATCTTTGTTTCCCCTCAAACTATAACGACTAAGCAAGATAAAAACATTTAAGTATGTGAATTATCCATTTATTTCTATTTTACTATTATTCCCTTTTTACAAATTTTTGCTTACATCACTGATTACTAAATACAATGTAGGCCCTCATACATTTATTTATATATATATATATATGTCTAAAAATCACATGAATCTTATGTATGCAAAGTGCACCTAAATTATAAAGCTACATACCCACTTACATTCTTCATTTTCATTACTATATGTACATGTTTACATACTTAGGTTCCATCAATATGTCCATATACGGGGCGTTCAATATATTCTCGGTATCGATATGAAGGAAAATGCGAATTCAATTTAAATTGTTTTTATTTTTCAATATAATCTCCCCTAACATTAATGCATTTGTTACATCTTGAGATAAGCTTTTTTAAACCCTCAAAAAAATAAATTTCCTCTTTCTCTGCAAAATACCCATTTATTGCCGACTTGAGTTCTTCATTATCCGAAAATCTTTTTCCACGAAGACACTTTTTCAAATCCGGAAACAGGAAATAATCACTAGGGGCAAGGTCTAGACTATAGGGTGTGTGTTGGATTTCTTCGAAACCACAATCTCGCGCAGCAGCCTTGGAAACTCGCGCCATGTGAACAGGAGCGTTGTCATGAAGAAGCAACACACCCGCTGGGAGTTTACCCCGTCTTTTCTTTTTAATTTCCTCCCGAAAATTCTGCAAAGTGAAAGCGTAGGATGTTGCGTTTTTTTTTTGCACTCAATGAGCAAGATTCCCTTTGAGTCCCAAAAAACTGTTGCCATGAGCTTCCCGGCAGACGTAGTGACTTTGAACTTCTTCGGGGGGTCTGTTCCTTTTTTTATGCCGCTGCATGTACTCTTGTTTGCTTTCAGGGTCATAGTATAGTGGTGAACCCATGTTTCGTCCCCAGTAACAATTCGATCCATAACACCGTCCGCGTTCTCACACCACATCTCCAAAAGCTCTCTACAGCATGCGATTCTCACTTTTTTCTGAGGAGCTGTGAGCATTCGTGGCACCCACCTTGCACTGACCTGTGAAATGTTAAGATGGTCATGAAGAATGGTGTGAATGGTTCCAGTTGAAAGCTTGGTGATCTGCCATCATTTCACCTTTATTCGGGCATCCTCAAGAACAAGTTTCTCGACTTCTTTGATGCTTTCTCCCGTACAAGCAGTAGCCGGGGTGTCGGTGCGGTGGTCGTCTTCAATGCTCTCTCTGCCTCTCTTGGACTAACTTGACCACTTTTGCACAGTTGATAATGAAGGTGCGGAACCCTGGTAAACAGCCACCATCTCTTCATGAATAGTTTTTTTTTTACTTTTTCCTTGCTTAGTGAGAAATATAAATACAGCGCGATGCTCAACTCAATTTTCACCATCATTGTCTCAGTTGTCATTATGATTCTGTTTAACTAGAGATAAAACGCGAATTAATAATCACATTTATATGAAATTTTACATGAATGCACTAAAATAATAGTATTACTTGATAAATAAGTCAATTTAAATGTATAACCACAGCTTCACCCCGACACCGATAATATATTGAACGCCCCTCGTATGTAGATATATTTTACTCTCCTAACTTACATAATTAAAATCCATAACTTAGATTTAAATATACATTTGTAGGTAAGTACCTATGTAACTATTCATTTAATCATTAATTCGACAATTCATTATAAGTTGTTAGCTACAAGAGCAAGTTCGTACGATCCAGTCGTGCATTTAATTTTTTGTGGAAATCCATATTTTTTTTAGTTTAAATGGATTTTCAATATAGATAGTTCGTGGCGGCCATGTTGTTTTATCTATGGTTTAAGAGTTCTTACTTTCTAATATTTGTTTCAAGGTTTAGTGAAAACTCAACCAACAACCATACATCAACTCCGCTTAGGTTAGGTTAGGTTAGGAGGGGCGTACACAGCTCGCAGGCTGTTTCATTCACTGGGTCCTATTGGTCAAACTAATTTTTAATGAAGATTGATTCATTTACAAACCAGCCCGTACTCTCTCTATATATTTTTTCATATTTACCATTGGTTCCTGCATTAGTTCGTTCAGTTTGTCAACAAACCTGTTTCCGAAGTGTCGGAGGCGATTTGTTTATAGATTTGGACAGTCGCAGGGTAGGTGTTTCTATTTCTTCTAGATTTTGACAGCTCCTACGGAAATCAGGTGACAATACACCTAATCTATTGGCCATTGTACCTATGGCACAATGACCTTTTAGAACTTCTTTTTACTCAGTAACAAATTTTTTTTTGGACGGATTTTGATGAAATCCTGTTTTTTTTATTTTTAGTTTTTTGAAAACAATTTCTTTTTGGAAATTGGGTATGCAGTTTTTTAGAGTTTATTAATATATACATGTGATTATAGAATTTAAAATTATATTTTTTGATTAGTTTTAAAAATTTTGATTTTGAAAAAATTTAAAAATTAATTTTAATTAGAAACAAAAAGATATTAAAAATTTTGATATGCGGAAAAAATTTAATAACATAAACGTTACGTGCTCACAATCGAGAACAAACGCATTCGTTTGACAACTCCAAAGGTAGGTTTGATGGTGTTCCAGAAAAATTCGACTGATTTCTTGGCACCATTTTGTAACCGTGGATGAAACCTGAATTCTTCACAACACACCAGGAACCAATGAACATTGAAAACAATGGACTCCTGCTGGTGAATCGAAGCCCAAAAAGCCCAATGTAGGCTTTTAAGCGATAAGGTCATGGGATGCGGGCTCTGTTATCCGGTAAAACGATCACGGTCACAGCTCATATTATGCTGGCTCGATTCCAAGACAGTTTGAAGCAGATCCGGCCACATTTGGCGAAGACAAAAATTCCTATTCAGAAAAACCACAAACCGGCGCACAACTTCCGCAGTCGAAATTGCAAAATTGCATGAGTTAGCTTACGATCTGTTTCCTCATTAAGCATGTTTCCCATATTTAACTGCGACTATTCATTGTTTCTGGACATGAAGAAATTGCTCGGATGTAAGAGATTTGGGTCAAATGAAGAGTTCAACGCTGAAACAAACTTTATTTGGAGGGAAGAAAACAAATAGGAGAAATGTTGAGTGAAGTGTATTGAGCTAAAAGGAGACTGTGTTGAAAATTAAAATGTTTTTATGCCGAAAAGAAGGTTTCCTAATTTTATTTTTCAGGGACTTATTGATCCACCCTACAAGAACCAACATTCGTAATTCTTAAACAACATATGCGGTAATTAATTTAAAGTATTAATAATAAATATTTTGTTATTATTCTGAGTTAAAGGTAAACTAAATCATTTAAGTTTATTCATAAAGATTATTACCTTAATTGAAGTTCTCTCAAAACTAATTAAACAGAAACATTCATCAAGGATCCAATTTATTACTTTGAAACGATTTCTTAACTAACGATTATCTCAAGCTGATTTACATTCAAACTAAATTCTACGTCTTCCATATTTCTCTCTATCTATGTATGTTTATTATTTTTTTCCTCAACGCGTGCAAATAATAATTAAGCAGAATATCTGAATTCTTTTTCAGAAAAAAAAGAAGAAAACTGCAGATAATTAATACCTCGTTATCAAGTTTATTAAAATAAATATAAAAACAAATCTGACCCAATTAGAAACAAGAGCTCTCAATCAATACAATTTACTTATGCACCTAGCAACACCTATACGAATAAACTTTTAAGCCTCCAGCAACTGAATTACTATAAAATGTTCACTTAATCACTTACCCTTACCACTATGTCACGGACTTATCAAATGCAAAATGCCATCAAATTCATGGAGAACTTAAACTTTCATCCTCTGCATTTCATTCACAGAACCAACAAATAAAATCCAAAATGAATCTCAGAGATACCACAAATTAATTTAATATACAATATTATTTTCTCATCTCGGATTAAAGAACAAACGAAATGGTTGGTCAGGATGAAAAAAAAATAAGAAACAGTTTTCAATAAGTTTTTAGTTTTATGGCTTCGATGTCACATCCCTGTGAGTATTTGAGGCTTTCTAACGAAGTTGAAGTCAATTTTTGGAAAAAAAAAAGTTAAAATTGCAATCCTTATCTGATTTCGATTTGATGATGAAGTTTGTTGATTTTGCCGCAGTCAATGCTGTTGGCAGAAACACTTTTTCTAAGGATCAAGTTTTCAATATAATAAAAATTATTATAAATTTATTTTTGCCTTTTATCTACTTGTCCTATTGGTTTTGAGTGAAAAAAAAATCAAAGATTTATTATCCGAACTGTCATAAAGACTATGATGGAGAAGTTCGAAAGTGTATAGTTTTGATAATGCCGTCTCTCTGTATTTGGATCCAAAATCTAAGCCAGTGAACACAGTAGTAACAAGCACTTAGGAAGAGGAAACCGTATAAAGGACATCCATACAAATAAGCCAGGAGGGTTCCATCTGCGGTGGCAGAACAAAATTACAGGAAAAATCATTCTAACTTATAGGACGTTATAGGCCTCGTCTACAATAAATTTAGAAGAAATGGATTACAGAACAAATAAAATTAGTATCTTCCTTCAAACCTTATTAATTTAAACGAGCTAAACTTGTATAATATAATATTAACATATTGTTTCTGGGAAGCGCCTCTAACAATTTGTATGAGATTTTCAAAGTTTGTTGCAATGAGCGAGAAAAAAATGTACCCACTGCCACGCCTATTTTTTATTTGACGATTCCTCGAAAATGGCTCTATTTCTTGAAGACGACTGAAATGATCTAGATAACATTTTCAAAAATTGTTCCTTTGTGCAAGAAAAAAATGTTTTTTAAATATTTTAATAAAATACGCTCATCAACACGCCCAGTTTTATCATTTCTTGGGTTCTTCGAAACGAAACGACTTTAAAGACTTATACAAAAATATCAGAGTTTGTTTTTATTGGCAAGAACAAAAATTCCACGCGCTGACACCCCCACTTTGTATAACTTCTTGGTTTCTTGTAAACGGCTCTAACGATTTTACAGAAATGTTTATAGTTTTTTCCTATGTTTGAGAAAATATGTTAAAATTAGATTACATAAAATCCGCTAACTGCCACGACTTATTTTAGTATTTCCTAGTATCTTCGAAAATAGCACCATATTTTTTAATGTAAATATTATTTTACATTTTAAGTTAATTTAATTAGGTTTTATTCAGGGCCGGAGAAAGGAATTAGATATGTTGATTTCTCAGTTATTCAGATATTCAAGGTTTTCATCAAACGTTTTTGAAATAGTTACATCGAGAAAACTCAAATTAGTCCTTCAAAAAAACATGCTTTCTGTTTTATCCAACAATTATATACTTCTAAATAATATTGCATACTAAGGCAATATTATTTTTTGGATCTAAAAAAATGCAATTTCGTTTGATAATTCAATATTTCGAAATTTTATTTTGATATTATGTTTTTAAAATTTTATTGTTAAATACTTAAAAGTAGCATACCTACCAAATTTTGTATTAGAACAATTTTAAAGAAATTTTATAGATTTAAGCAGAAAAATTTAGTAATAAAAAACTGTTCCAAATATTTCTTAAGTTTTATTTGCATATTACTTCCAGAAGTCAGCTGTTTCTACTGGGTGCCATTTGATTACATTCAAATTCATTGAACATAAGAGCAAGCACGACTGCATCGAACGCATTTTTATTTTAAAAAACAATCGGTAGTTTTTAGACAGTACTTTTTTCATATAAATATGGTTTTTATTAATAAAAATCATAATTCGTCACGTTATCATTTCATTGAAACGGCTGGGCTGATTTTAATATAGCACACTCTTAAAGAAATTTTCAATAACAAAATAAAGATTTTTTTTTTATTTAGTATTTGGAAGTTAGTATTGAATATTTTGGCTAGTTCAATTTTCACAGGTCTTTTTTTTTAAGAGCGTTTACAAAATTTTAAAATGTCCGGAATAAAATATAATTTAACTTTTCGAAATAATTTTAAAAATTCAGGGCTAGCTTTAACGGCGAATAATAACGCTGAAAACTCTTTGAATATGATATATTCTGGCAACACTGTTGTTACCATTTCCGAAGCTCTGAATTACAAAAACCTAACTTGTCACATTGATAGCGGCTGTCAATATAATATTACCTACCGAATTCCCGCTTTTTAACTTTTGGATTCCCGCCTGAAGATGAAAGAAGTCCTCGCTCCCAAATTATCATCTTTCCTTTATTTTCCATTAATTAATATTAATAAAGTATTTAGATTATGGTAAATTAAAATATAACAGAATATTTGTATACTTTAAAAAATTTAGAAGACTATCACATCTATCGAAAGACCCTATTTGTATAGAAAATAAAAGGCTTGATTTATTTATATATTATTTTTAAATTAAAAATCGTCTAATCCAGTTGTGGATTGGTTTCTATTTATTTTGTAAGGAGTGAGTTTTCCAAGTTCTTACAGACTAAATGATTAAAATTGTTTAAACAGTGGAACGTTCAAATATTCTTAGAGAAATATCAATAACATATCGTTTACTCCTTCTAAAAAAAGCCTTAGTTTGTTGTTTGAATATATTAAGAGACTTTAAAGGATTTTCTGTGAGTTCTCTTTCATACAAGGTTTTCTAACACGTTTCATTAATGTAATACAATTAGATATCAAGGTTAGAAATACATAGACCGATTGCTTGTGTTGATTATTTTGGAGACAAATAAATGTAATGAATCAACAAAGGGTAAATTCTAATGTTCAAACAATAAATACAGTTTAATTTAGAATCCAAATTAATTAAGTTTTTCTGATATCACTGTTGAGAGAGGTATTTTTTTTTACACATTTTGCTTGTGCAGATTAAGTTAGAAAATAAGTTACTGGTGCTGTGAAGATGATGCTGGTTATTACTTAGCAAAGAAAATAACAGTGACAAGCACGACTGGGTCGAATTTACATTTACAAAATTTCATTAAAATTTATGTAAAAAGAAATATTTGTATGTTAATTTGAAGTATTTGTTGATACAAATTTTAAAACAAAATTTCCAATTTTTTTTTTTTTCAAAAATTGTGTATCCTCATCATAGTGGACCAAGGACAAGGCAGCGTTGGCAACGTAAGTTACACTGAGGACGTTAAAGTTACCTATATAATTACTCGTAACTTATTGAAATTAGTTACGTCTCATTTTTCACTTAACTTGTACAACTAATAAATCTAGATTTTCTTTGACGACCCGAATGAATTGACGACCATTTTGAAAAGGTTCGCTCAATTTCGGCGGAGGATGTGGGAATTTTAAAAAAAGTGAACTGTACTAATTTTTTTTATAAACATTCTTAGAGCCGTTTTCGAGAAATAAATTTTTGTCTTAACGGTTTTTGTTAACATTTGTATGGGAGGTACCGTTGTTTTTTATTTTAGAAAAACATTTTTTAACTGTTCAAGATAATTTTTTAAATTTCCATTTTTTTAATTTTTGGCTTTGAATAGTGTTTAAGCTTTTTAGGAGCTTCTGCGCAAAAAAATTCAAAAAAATTTAATTAACCGTTTCCCATAAAATCGAAAAACAAAAAAATGGTACTACTAGAGGTACCAACAAATAAATTACCAAAATGTTCGTTTTCTCTATATTAATACACTTATTTTTTTAATAAAAATCGTTGGAGCCGTTTTTGAGAAAAATTCGATTTTTGTTTTTGTTACAAAAAAAATATATGGGAGCTACTGTTATTTGTCGTCTTAAAAAAAATTAAAAAACGTGTGGGCATATTACCGAAAAAACAATATCCACCAAGTTTGAAGCAAGTCTATCCAACCGTTTAGGCTGCAGAATCGGGGACAGACAGACAGACTGACAGACAGACGGAATTAGGGGATCCACTTTTTTGGTGTTCTCTATGATGGTTATGTCATGTTTGATTGTTAGAATTTTTTTTTTGCACGAATCCATAACTTGCCTTATATATAGTACCTATAATCACAAGTAAAAATTTAAATTTTGGAAATTTATTTTAGTAAATCCTGCTTACCAGATAGATAGATACTCCTTTAAAAATATGTTGCATTGTCATAGTTTCCGAAGCAAGATTCATCTCAGTGGACAAATTATCTTCTCCATTAACAAATTATTGATCCTTTGCTGTCGATTCAGAAATCACTTATTGCTTTTAGATGTGATTATTTACTGATTTTTGAACTGCTGGATATACTATATTATTGTATTTTGATTAATCAAATTGCATGAATCGACGATTGTTTTTTTTGATAAAACAATAGACACAGATAGTCATCTCATGCGATGAGATTAGAAAAATTCCGATGACTCTAGATATACAAACCTATGTTATAAAATAAATACCAATGTGATACCCATAATGAATTTTCAATCTTTCTATATTTCTGATGACCATTAAAAAGATAAATCGAATTTAATTCCATCAAGTATCCTCAAGGTACGAGCACACACATCAGCACAAGAAAAGAATAACAACCACAAAGGATATTTTAATCAAAGAATTTCCGTTTATCATCCATCACCAATGCGATATCAACTTACTAGAATTATATTTTGAACAAAATAAGAAAAAAATACAAAAAAAGTCTATTTCATCACACCATTAGAAAAGGGTCTCATACTCTTGTACCTACATCAAAATCATTTTTCTAATGGTGCTTGATGACATTTGCAAATCCTTGGAAAAAAACATAAATAAAATATACCTAGATAGATGTTGATGTGTTTTTGGTTTGAAATTTGAGTTTTTTTTTTTAATTTAATAAATAAAATAAATTCTTCTTTCCTATACATACAATGGGTAGACAAGGTACAGCTAAGGATATTCAAGGATTTCCAAGAATAGCCTTAAATCTGAATACCAAAACAAAAATCTAAATGTAAATAACCATCATTTAATTTAATATATGTTTTTTTTTTTGCCTTGATGAAAGTTTTCTGGGTCAAACCTTCTTTAGGTTTCATGTTTAGTAGTTAGTTAGAATTTTTTTTGTATCTTTTACGGTTTAAACAAAAATAAATTTGAACTTTTGAATTCTCAGTGCCAGCAGCAGCGATGTTGTTAAACAAGCTAAATAAATCCTTATACTGAGTAACATAAGAAGAAAAGCCAAGATTTTCTTCAAGTTATATGTATGTACTACTTATATCAAAAAGTCAGCTCATAGCAGATACATAAGATATGAAGTGAGAAGATAATATTTTTTGAATAAGTTCTGACTTCTGAAAAACTTTTACTTTAGACATAGTTTTAAAAATACTATATGTTTTGTATGCTTATGTAGACAAAGGGTATTTTAAGGAAATATTTCAAGATAACCATGAAAAGTTTTACGTGTTTTCTGTTAAATTTAAATTTAAAAATAAATTGGAAATTTAGTAGTGGAAAACTCAAAAACGGAATAAGAATTGAGGCCTCTTAGTTCTGGAAAAAGATAGAAGACATTTCAAAATGTCTTCCAATTTATCAAGGGAAGTTTGATGTGCGCAATTAAGCGGATATTGGTTAGCCATTCCCGGAACACAATATAATATGATAATGCGTTTTTTTTAGTTAAAAAAACTACATATTCGATAACTCAATATATTTCCATTATGGATTGGTTGATTTAAGAAAATATTTCGAAAGAGATTTCAAATATGGGTGCCCTAAAGCAAAAAGGAGTTTTGGATAAACGCGTGAGTGATCCTGGATATATATTTTAGTGTCAACTCAAATTTCATAGGGAGTCACTGAAGTTTTCTAAACCAAAGTTGGTGTACCCCAAGAAAGTGTCTTGAGGCCTATGCTATTTATTATAGTTTTGAAATAAGTGTCTACTTTTTTCGATCGGAATGTGAATCAGTTATTATTTGCTAAATAAGAAAATGTTGAACTGGTTTTCAGCAGCATCGTTATGATACTAAATGGTTTATAGCTCCTTATGACGCCTACAATACTACCTATTTCAGTATTATCCAGTAGATTAGTCCTATCGTTGTAGCAGAAGAGAGAGAAAAACATCTACATAGAAATTAAAGAATTGATTCATCCTCCTACTCATTCATGCAGTTTCTGCAGAAATCATAACAAAAGATACCATGTCGAGTTTGGTGCCTGTGCCTAGTTATAACACCTATTACGCAGCCAATGTGCAATTTTTTTAATAAACATGAAACATTTCGCAAATATACCGATAACTTGAGAACTCTCTAGAAAATAAAGTAATGTCATACGAAAAATCATGAAAAAACATCTGGCAGATCTCATTACTAATGTGAGCATTCGAATAAAATAATCGATTCTAATCGATTCTTTCATTATCTGGAGACATCTCAATACTTAATTTGAAATCATTCGAATGATTTCCATTCATCATTCGAATTATGTATCATTTCTCATACATGAGACTTTTCAATTTCTCTACTTCATCTGAAATCATTCATAAAAAAAAGAGTAAGTTCCTTTAATGAGTTGGCTGTAGCCATGAACCATGGTGGATTTCAGCATTTCGTATGCATTTGTTTAGACTTTTTTTTTTCGCTTTGTTATTGCAGTTATGTTTGCAGCCATGAAATTTTAATTTGCCAAACATAGAAAAGAATTTCGAGTTGTTTTTCGTAGATTCGTATTTGTGTTTTTTTCCTGTTCTTTTTTATGAAACATGTGTATAAAATTAGAGTAAACTATCCTAATTTTATTAATCTTTCATAATTCGAATGATCATTCGATTATTTTGATCAACTGAATTCTAATATCTCGATTATTGAAATCATTACTAATCACACTTGAAGCATTTCCGCTAGGTCAAAATGCCGAATACCACAGGCGATTCACGAAGTTTGATAGTAATGAGTGCTTGACAAAATTTTGAAAACTTCCGAAATCAAAACAAAGTAGCGAAAAACACGATTTTTTCTTTAAAGAAATCACCTCAAATATTTTAAAAGCATCATATCCCTTAATTTCAGGTTTTTAAGTCCATTTTGTTTTGAAAAACATATATTCTACGTACAGACAGATAAATCGAAATAATAATATTGTATCTTTCTTTTTTGAAATAGAAACCGGTATGTATATTTATTTTTTGTAAGCTTCTTTTATGTCGTAACAATTAAAAATGTTTTTCATAACGTTAGTCTAAGAGTTAGAGAGAAAGTTAGGCACATAATTATAAGCCGCAACAAAATGCCATTCCGTTCCACAACCTACCATTATTTTGACAGGAATTATGATAAATCCTTGTTTGATAAAAGTTTTTTTTTCCTCGAAATTAACAATAACAAAAAACAAATAGGGTATCAGTGCAATTTATTCTTCTTTTTCTTCAGGAAACTTGCATTCTTTTAAGAAAATTTAAATTTATTGCCCTAAGAACATGAATAAATTTTTAACTTAAACATTTATGGCCAGAGTTTTTGTTGTAAAATTTTATATTCATTCTCCACGAACTTTGTGAGGCCTCCAGATTAAATTTCGGCAGTTGGAATTCGAAACCCAATTCTCTGGTGTAACAGTCAAAGTCTTCATTCATTAGATAAAAAAGAAGATATCAATACAAATGATTAGATAAGTTACTTGTCAATTCGGAAAGTTCTTACTTTGCCTTAAACAGATCAAAACAATTGGTGGAGTACTTACTTTTCAAAAATGTTTGTTTCAACCATAATATTTAACTAATTTTCAACTTAAGATGCCATATTTACCCCAAAAGCAAGCTCAGAGTTGATTTGAATTACTTCTTTGTGCCTATGTCTCGTAATTATTATTTCCCGGAAGTTTGTTACGTTCTTTCGTCGTTCGTTAGTCGTATCCATGGTAGTTATCCAATAGAACCACCATTTCATTGTCTTTTTAAAAATTTTTTTTAAGTATATAAAAGTATATAATGAAAATCAGTCGCGTAGCTATCTAGGGGCAAAAGAGGAACATAAAGTATAAAAATAAATTATGAAGTCTTGAAAAAATATCTATTTTTAAAACACCAAAAGTGTTATGAAAAACATTTAGAAAAATGAATTGATTAATTGGTTTACTTATTATGCTAATTAATATACTACTTCAATCAATTTTGAATTTAAATTTAATCCCTCTAAGGATTAAAATATCACACAAAATATGTTCTTAAATGATTCGATTAATATATCACATGAATACTTTACTTTGTTTCAGCAATTTACAACCCTCAGGCCAATTCAATCAAACAAGTGTCCGAACAAATAGATTAATATTCCCAACAGGGCTACTATGTTATCCAAGCGCCCATTTATTCTCGAGCCTTCTCAAACCCTATAGTTTCATGTGCTGATGTATTATTTCACTGTGGATGCCCACATGCACGAATGGACTTAATTATGTTAACATAAATTCACTTACACAGGCATAAATGCCCCATTGTGAGGGTGAAATATCACCAAGATATAGCCTCATCCTTTCTGAAAGGATTTTCCACTTCAATAGAAGCATTTAAGTCTTTATATATAAATATATATTTGATAATCTATAAGGAAAAACAAAATATAAATGTCGTACCCTGATCTCTGACTGTATCCAATGTCAACAAAATGTCAGCAAACTAGCGCACAAGACGTTGACAAATTGGGCTTGGTATTATTAGAATTTGTAGAAAGTGTCGGTGAACCCTTGCATGGCATGTATAACTTGACCATCCCATCAGTATGCTTTACTTATGGATCATGTTTGTTTAACTTCTCTTTGGGTTGAAGAAATGAAAGGAAATTTGTTGAAATACATACATTTATTAAGCTGCATTCTTTCAACTCAGACAGTGCATGCAACCTTAGGGGTTAGCTTACGAGTTTGCATACTTCATTTTGGCATACCCTATAATGGTTGCATTATTATAAAAATTTATGAATCAAATTTGCAAATGGCGCCTTACATCAATCATATTTGACATTTATGAACTAGGTAGTTTTAGTATACAAACAGACAAGCAATGGAGTGCTATATATATAAACGGTGATTTTTTAAGAGCTTGGTTTTTGAAAATTCAAAAAAACACAGAAACTTGTAAAAAGTGAATGAAATTTTTATTTGGATCGATAAATTAATTTCTGCCATTTACATTTTAAAAATAATTTCACTTAAATGTTGCCCGCGGCTACGATTCAGGTCGTCCATTTTGAAGGTCCAATTTTGGAAAACTTTTTCACACATTTCGGCCGGAATCTAACTAATGACGCGTTCAATGTTGGCTTCCAAGGCAGCAATTGTGTTTGGCTTGTCCCCATAGACAATTGATTTAACATAGCCCCACAAAAAATAGTCTAACGGGGTCAAATCACATGATCTTGGTGGCCAATTGACTGCGCCAAAACGTGAGATCAACTGCTCACCAAATTCGCATCTCAATTGATGCATGGTTTCGCGTGCAGTGTGGCATGTGGCACCGTCCTGTTGGAACCACATGTCGACCGAGTTCAATTCTTGCATTTTCGGCAAAAAAAAATCTGTTATCATCGAACGGTACCTTTCTCATTGTCACAGTGCATTTTTCGGGATGCATTGGTAGCTGCTGAATTGCCTCTGGCTGCTCTTCACTCCAAATACGGCAATTCTGCTTATTCACGTATCCATTTAGCAAAAAATGAGCCTCGTCGCTGAAACGGACGTAGCTTGCGAAACACATTTTTCACAGAGCACGAATTTTGATAATAAATTTCAATAATTTGCAAACGTTGTTCAGGCGTAAGTCTATTCATGATGAAATGGCAAACAATACTGAATCGAAATGTCAAATGTTCGTGGAATTTGTCATGTGTGATCTGTCAAAAATATAAACGTCAAAAACCAAGTAGCAAAAAAATCACCCATTATATAAAATTAGGTCATTAATTTTTCGCCAACGTGTGTATGCCATAGGCCAAGTTCTGTATTTAGCAAAAAAAAATCCAAATCAGCCTAAGCCGCTGAAGCAATTTTCTTGAAACTTGGCACATTAGCGTCTGAGGTGATTGTTTCGAATCTCTTTTTCTTAGACCCAAGAACTTACAATTTTGTAAGGCAAAAATTATCTCGAAAACGGCTCTAACGATTTTGATAAAAAAAAATGGAGTGCATTATTGTAGGTATAGTCCCATTTTGGTAAAAAAAAAAGGTTGCATAAGACCTTATTGTTTTTTGTTCAACGGATTTATAAATAACACTGGCTACCAAAATTAAAAAACAAAATTGTTTGGTTTTTGAAAAATAAAACATATTTCTAAATCGAGTGGACGATTTTTTTTTTAATTCTGTTTTATACTGTTAGTTACTCAAAATTGTCATACCAATATTTTTGTAGAAGAAAATGATGAAATTTTGTATATACGAAATAAAGGGAAAAACAACTTTATAAATACATACATAAATTTATTTTTCTACTAAAAAATTGTAATTCTGCCCTATCGAAGTAACCGTCGGAGCGGAATTTTCTCCGATTTACTACGAATCGGAGACTATTTGCTTCGAGGTAATTCTCCGATCGGCTGGTCGGAAATTCTGTCCGACGAAATTCAACGCATGCCATTTGTATGTATTTATGACAAATACAAACAAAATATTCTCCGAAGTCCTCCGACAAGTTCTCGTTGCGGAAAGTGTTTTCTTTTTAAAGAAATTGTTTATTAAAATGTTAGTAATGAAGAAATAAGCTTTATGTAGGTTAACTTGTGGGCTTTTTGTTTTTAGGCAGAATGAATAAACAAGTTCACAGCAATATGAGCGGATGATAAATCTGCCCAGGGAATATCCCGATATTGAATTATCTAAAATTACACAAGAAGGACACCAGAAGTTGTGGCTGTGTTTTCGTTTTGAATACATCATATATTTTTTAAAGGTTTGGAGTGACACCATCAGACCGATAATTTATTTTGTATTTGTGTTGAATCTGCTCCAAAACAACAAACGCATTTTTATTTAGGCAAAAGTTTTTCTTCAATCTTGAAGGGAGTTATAGAATTAAAGCTGCCTCAGGTAGTCAGTGTATATTGTTTTCGTTCTTGCAATGTTCTTTTATTTTCTAAATAAATAATATTGAATTTTAAAAGTTTTTTTTCTTCAAATTATTCTTTTGTTGACAGTTCAAGCGGAAACAAAACATGTGTTTGGAAATAGGGAGGGAACTTTATTCGATAGTTTTGATTTTAAGATCGGTGCATCTAATTACATTTCTTAAAAACTCTAGCGCATTATAATTGAAAAAAATACTTTCTATAAACAATAAATTACACTCTGTTTCGCCAATTTTTCATGGTTTAAAACGTTTATAGGCTATATTTAATTTAAAAAAATATCGAAAATATATCGCATTTTCGATATATCAGTTAAGTTGATCATCTCTACCTGAAGTTTATATCCAACGCAATGCATCATCGTATTTCTTTAAAATTTCTTCCGATGACAGCTACTTGAATTTCCGACGAAGATGCGTTGCGGAGAAAACTCCACTCCGACGGTTACCTCGATAGGGCAGATTATGTTAATTTAGTTAAATCGCTCCGAAAATGAAGAAGTAATAAAATATGTTTGTATGAAAAATAATTTCAAACAAATTTTAAACAATCACACCAAAACCGAAGTCTTTAACAAATGTTTTGATTTAATCGTATTTTTTGTTATGGGTCGCTTTTAGATACCATTTTTGAAAATATTTCAAATAAAATAAAATGCACGACTGGATCGCACGTACTTGCTGCTATGTACGATTACATTATATGCAAATATATTTAATAGAAACGGCTAAATGTATTTTTAAAGTCGTGTTTCACTTAATTTTTTATATATAAAAATTCTTAAAGTTTTTCTAAAACAAAATTGGCATGAAAATTTTAAGTATTTAATAATCTTAATTCAAAAACAAAGTTTCAAACAAAAATTGTCCACCCGTTTTCGAAATATTGAATTTTCAACAAAAAAAAATATTTTTTTTTTCAAAATCCAATAAAACGTATTTCGAAAATTTTAAATTTATTTAGTATTATTTAGAATTTGAAGGAGCTCCTGTATAAAAATTTTGATCGAAATCCGTTGACCCGTTTATGAGAAAGTCAAAAATCAATAAAATGGTTGTATGGCAGGTACCGTTAATAACAAAATATTTTTTAAACAAAATTACCAAAATGTAGACCATTTGTAAAGTAGTACACACACCAATTTTTATCAAAATCTTTAGAGCCGTTTTCGAGATAATTAAGATGGTAGGAAAATTTGTATGGCGAATACCGTTGGTTTTAGGGCTAAAACAACGATTCAAAAATCTATTTTGGGCAATCACCTAAAACGCTTAAATACCAAGTTCGAAGAAAATTCACAATCCACAAAGTCCGAATACATTCCACCACAAACGTCAGGTCTTCATTTTACTGGTTTGAGATTTACTACAATTCGACGAAATTCCTATAATGTGAAGAAGATGTTAAAATTTGATAGCATTCATAATTTTTAGCTAGAAGGTCATATTCCATATATATGCAACAGCGTTAAAATGATATTTTAAAACAATTTTCATTGATTTTTTCCAATGTGACATGGTATTCAATCTTCTGCCTTTTAAAACAATGCATTTGCCGATATTTTTTTTCAAATAAAATTCCAGCATTCTAGTTATAAGAGAATAGCTCATTGAATAAGACTTTTGCTTTACAATCTACTTTGAGTTGGGGGAAAATAAAATATATGAAAATTACAAAAAAAAAATAAATAATCGGTTGTTTTTTCGTCAATTTTATGAAATCCTCTATTTTACAATCTTATTCATTATATTTTTTTATTAATTAAAAATCCAGATATTAGATATAATATTCCATCAGACACAATTTACCCTACTCTACTTCCGTTCTTTGCTACAAATTGATGTTCAGCAATTTTACATAGTTCTGTTTCGTGTTTGAGTATGAGAAACAATTTAACACAGTTGGGGTAGCTTCTGGGCTATGACCAACGAAAGGTATATGACATACAACTCGAACATAACACAGCACAAAGATTATAAAAGACGAGGGTAACGAAATAAATGAATTTGATAAGTTGTTAATTTTATAGACGATTTGTTAGTGCACTTTAATTACCTGACAGTGCATTGAGCCAGGTGTTGGTATAGATTATAGGTGTAGGTAAATTTAACTACGTTTGACCTGCTTTGAAAGTTTTACAAATGCGACTGAAGTATGAACCGAAAGGCAAAAAAAAAAATAAATAAAATGCACGACTTGATCGCACGAACTTGCTCCTATGTTAGATCACATCGTATGCAAAAGGTTTTCTAAATCTAAATCTAAATATATTTTCAAAGTCGTTTTTTACTTAATTTTTTATAAAGGTGCTAAATTTTTTTCTAAAAAAAAAACTTGGTATGACAATATTAAGTATTTAATAATATAAACTTAAAACAAAATTTCAAAAAAAAAACATTCACCCGTTTTCAAAATACAGAATTTAAAAAAAAATTTGTTTTCAAAAATCCAAAAAAACTTTTTTCGAAAATTTTGGTATGCAGTATTATTTAGAAATTTAAGGACTTCCAACATAAAATTTTTGATCGAAATCCGTCCAGCCGTTTATGAGAAAGTTCAAAATCAAAATAAAATGCACGACCGAATCGCACGAACTTGCTCTTATGTTCGGTCACAACGTATGCAAAAGATTCTTAATAGAAACGGCTAAGTATATTTTAAAAATAGTTTTTTACTTAATTTTCTCTACCTATACAAAATTGTAACATTTTTTGAACAAAAAAAAAGTTGGGATGACAATTTTATATGTTTCTAATGTAAACTTAAGATTTCAGGAAAAATCTTCCACCCATTTTCGAAATAAACGGTGATTTTTTAAGAGCTTGGTTTTTGAAAAAGAGCTTGGTTTTGAAAAACACAGAAACTTGTAAAAAGTGAATGAAATTTTTATTTGGATCGATAAATCAATTTCTGCCATTTACTTTTTAAAAATAATTTCACTTAAATGTTGCCCGCGGCTACGCTTCAGGTGGTCCATTCTGAAGGTCCAATTTTGGCAAACTTTTTCACACATTTCGGCCGGAATCTCACCAATGACGCGTTCAATGTTGGCTTCCAAGGCAGCAATCGTGTTTGGCTTGTCCCCATAGACAATAGACTTAACATAGCCCCACAAAAAATAGTCTAACGGGGTCAAATCACATGATCTTGGTGGCCAATTGACTGCGCCAAAACGTGAGATCAACTGCTCACCAAATTCGCCTCTCAATTGATGCATGGTTTCGCGTGCAGTGTGGCATGTGGCACCGTCCTGTTGGAACCACATGTCGACCGAGTTCAATTCTTGCATTTCCGGCAAAAAAAAATCTGTTATCATCGAATGGTACCTTTCGCCATTGACCGTAACCCTGCGGCCTTCATCGTCCTTGAAGAAGTACGGCCCAATGATGCCGCCTGCCCATAAACCGCACCAAACAGTTCATTTTTCGGGATGCATTGGTAGCTGCTGAATTGCCTCTGGCTCCTCTTCAATCCAAATACGGCAATTCTGCTTATTCACGTATCCATTTAGCCAAAAATGAGCGGAAAAAAAAACGGACGTAGCTTGCGAAACACATTTTTCACAGAGCACGAATTTTGATAATAGATTTCAATAATTTGCAAACGTTGTTCAGGCGTAAGTCTATTCATGATGAAATGGCAAACAATACTGAATCGAAATGTCAAATGTTCGTGGAATTTGTCATGTGTGATCTGTCAAAAATATAAACGTCAAAAACCAAGTAGCAAAAAATCACCCGTTATTTAATTTTCAAAAAAAAAAGACAAATATTTTTTTTTCAAAAATCCAAAAAAACATATTTTTCGAAAATGTTTAAGTCCAATATTATTCAGAACTCGCAGAACCTGCTGCATAAAATTTCTGTTATGAGAAAGTCGAAAATCAAAAAATGTTTGTATGGCAGGTACCGTTAATAACAAAATATGTACAAACAATTTTGTTCAAAATGTAGGCTCCACCAAAAGGAGTGCACACACTAATTTTTATCAAAATCGTAAGAGCCATTTTCGACATAATCAAGATGGTAGATAATATTGTATGGCAAACACCGTTATTTTTGGGTCTAAAACAACGATTCAAAAATCTATTTTAGACAATCACCTAAGACGCCTAACTACCAATTTTGAACAGAATCGGTTCAGCCGTTTAGGCTGTAGGTCGTTCTACAGACAGACTGACATTTCTTGGTGTTCTCCATCATCGTAAACGCAAGTTTGATTAAAATCTCGAGTTCGATTTTTTTCCAAATGCAAAACTTGCCCTATAGTACCTATATCGGAAGTAAAAACTATGCACAGGCTGTGTTGGTGAAGAAAGAAGAAGAAATTAAGTTGCACCAACGTTATAGTTCGAAAGTTGTTGTTTTATTTTTTTGTGAGTGTGGCGGATGTTCAAATGCTTTCGGGCGGGTAAAATGTATTCTATTTTGTAAGTGCTAAGTACTTAATTATCCTGATTGCAATGGAGCTGAAGAGTGAAAATGAAAGAGATTGAACGAGAATGCAAACACAAAATCAATTTACCAGGAAACGAAATGGAGAGAGTAAGTGCAGAATGTGTAGGTTGCAGCGGCATAAGGTGTAAAAAGTTTGTAAATTAATTAGGATGTAGTCAGGACTATGGTTATAATTTAAAACTGAATTGATTTATTTTTTTTTATTTTACTTTAGATAAGAAGTTTAAGAGAAGTCATTGCAGATTTAAGGGAGAATAAATACAAGGTGGGACAAAAGTAATGGCATATTACGAAATGGTTGTCATTTTCTTAGAAATGAAAAAAATGGACTATGTCTGTGCCTATCAGTTAGGTATCTAATATGGATTTATCGGCTGTTTGTCAACTAATTGTCAAAATAGAAAAAAGGCAAGGCACAAAGACGCCATTTACAAAAATTGTGGCATATTCACATTGCAGCTTAACCTTTACCTCTTTTATTAATTACAAAATGAATTTATTTCGAAAAATAAAATCTATAACTAAAACATACGCAATGACATAATGTTTTTTCTTTAACATAGGAAATTTCTTATAATTTCTAAAATGGCCGCCGCCATGCCATAGCGAATGCCTTATACCTTAACCCCAATGTCGCATTCCAATGTTCGGGATTTTGGCATGTGGATTTAAGAAACAATGGAATCTTGTGAGGCAATATATAATGTTAAATCAGGCGATGTGCCGCTTCAGATCGTCAATGTCGTAAGTGTGAGCCCGAATATACAGTGGATCACAGCTTATTTGATACAGTCTTCCTTTTGAAATAAAAAGCGTTGTAACTTCACATTTAGGCAGGACATCAACAAAATTTGAATGAAGGTTTTAAAATCCTTGTTCAACGAATATAAACCGTTGAACAGAGTTATTAATAATATACCACATCGACCCGAAAGAGAAAAATAGCAATTTCTCAAGAAAAAAAACGTCTCACAGCTCATTTGATACAGTTACTTCAGTGCATCTTAACACCTGATTTTTTCGGTTTGACTAAATTTAAGTTTCTTGGAAGTCTATTAGCCAATTATAAATGAAATGGTTACTCGTACTAGTATCGAATAGCGTGAACGTCATAAGGCATTATGAGAACAGGAAATCATTTCGGAAAATTGCTGAATTTGTGAAGCTTAGTCCGTTTAGACTGCATCACATTATTGAGCGGTTTGTGCATGAAAATCGGGTTCAAAATAAAGGAAGAAATGCACCAAACAAAATCATCAACGCGCCTGACAAACGATATATTGGGCGAAAAATAAAAGTTGGTCCAAAGTTATCGACTCCAAAACTGCCTATTGAAGTTCAGCAAGAACTAGGCAAGTCTTACAGTGCTAAAATTACCCGCCATATGCTTCGCGTGCATGTCTTTAATCGGCGCGTTACTCGTAAAAACCGTTCATCAGCCAAAAAAAAAATCAACGAAATTCACTTGCCTTTGCTAGGGAGCATATTTCTAGAGGTGCTGAATTTTGAAACACGTTAATTTTGGCACACGAGTCGAAGTTTAACATATTTGGTTCCGATGCTATGTCATACGTCTAGCGGAAACCGAATACAGAATTTAAGAAAGAGAATTTGAAAGCTACTGTAAAGCATGGCGGAGGAAGTGTGATGGTATGGGCCTATATGTCTGCTGCTGGCGTGGAGATTTTAGAATTCATTAAGGGGTCATTGATAAAAATTGTTACCTCAACATTTAAAAAAAAAATATTTTATTCCAAACTGCCGGGTATACGCCAACTATTCTGTTTTTATTAAGACAACGACCCAAGGACCCGAAGCACAAGTCAGGAATTGTGCAGACTTGGCTCATATGGAACTGCCCCCATTTGATGACACCGACGACACGGTCACCTGATATGAATGTAATTGAAAATCTGTGGTCTGTATTAGACAACAAAGTTTGTCAGCATAACATATCCAGCAAAGAGCAGTTGAAGTGGGTGTTACTGGTAGAATGGCAGAAAATTACCCCTTAGATAACACAAAATCTTGTTAATTCAATGTCAAATAGGCTAAAAGCTCTTGAAATGGCAAAAGGATATCACACCAAACATTATAGAACATATTTTTACCAATTATTCATAGCATTTATTGACTGTATCAAATTAGCTGTGGTGTATAATTTTGCAATATTTTAAGAATTTTGAATTTGCATATTATAAACAAAAATGGTTAATTAACTGAAGTTATTTTGATAACTAAGTTATTATTTTCATAACTGCATTCAAATTTTGTGTACTCGTATAATCTTCCTCGTTTTTGAATCTTTGCAATTAACATAAAAAACGAGCACTGTATCAAATAGGCTGTGAGCCAATGTATCTGATTTCCATTCAGTCGTGCGTTGGTAATTGTCTTGTATCTTTTATACGTTTCACCCTTCAAAGCCCATTTAATTACATTGTTGTTTATGAAATTTCATTGATGTAAGTTATTTAAAAAAATGATGTCTGTCAAACAATTTCGAAAATTGAAACATTCTCAAGGGTTGGCAAGATTTAACGCCATAACGGAATAACTACTCGTAGGTTTATAAAAAAAACATGGCAACCATAATCATCTCAATAAAAAAGCATAAGAGCAGCGTTTCTCAGACAAAAACAACAATCCCCTAAAACCTAATTCGACTAAAAAATAAATATTTTACTGTTACTCCGTGAAAAATCGAGTTAAGGACCAGTCTGTTATAAGAAGGGAAAAAATCATATTAAGGCCCAGCTTGACTTCTTTCTTTTTGAAGTGCAAAGTAAACCATAAATCATAAAGTATTTATATTTCTTAGATATGTATGTTAGTCTGTTCAAGAGTTAGCTATCAACGCATAGAAGAAAATTCAATTGCCTGTCACAAACAGCTTACAATACACTCAAACTAAAGTTATATATATATATATTCAAAATTTGTTACATAAAAGAAGAACTATGAAAATATGAAAATTCATAAAATATGTATTATGGATTTTTTTTTATTATCAGTTTATGGTTTTGATCAATAATGGTTTTACTTTCGAATGTATATAAGTCTCTTTGTTTATTAAAATTAATTTTTATAAGCAGTTTGTTCTTTTTAAATAAGTAGGTTTTATAGAATGTTATCAAGTGCTTGAGAGGAATAATCTAACTGACTTACTTATGTAATGTAACGCTACAGACAGGTGTCAAATCAATGGGGTTTCTCTATTCTATTAACATTTAAGCTTCTAAAAGTTTCTGTAAGGTTCTGTAGGTAAAAAATTACTTGATGAACCCCCTTATCGAAGCCGAAATGTTACTTGAATAGTTAATTAGTTGAATATCGTTGTCTAGCTATCAAGTTTCAATCTTTTAAATCCTGTATTTCAAATTCTAGGATATTTGGTCCTATATGCCAAGAGGGCGAATGCAGGAGAAGATCTAATCGATAATTGCGCGAGCTGTACCAAGATGTGGATGTAGTCCAAAGAGTCAAAGCGCCACAACGCTCCACCCGAGAAAATCTTCGAATCCTAGCTCCCAGGTTCGAGACGACGAGGAATACCGAACCTCCGCTACAGGGACCAGGCAGTTACAGACGCAAGAGCGTTTGGTCTCGACGACTGGAGGGTGCGTACAAGGGACCGTAACCGATGAAAGACCGCAATATGTCAGGCAGCCACCCTCCATGGATGGGGAGCCGGATAAGTAAGTAAGTAAGTAAGTATTTCAAATTCTTTGTACAATAAAAGCTGCAATCTAAAATAAGATAAGTAGAGAAAAATTTTGCCATTTTTAGGTAAACATTTAAATAATCTTTGGTTGGCAAAAATTATAAATAATATTCACAATCAGTTTTGGGGAATAAAGCATTTTTTTTCTTTTCCGTGTAAAATTCCCACTCTTATTGCTTATATATTTTATGGTTTGATGCCGTCCAAAGTGCTTTCATAAGGATATAATTTGTTTTCACACATTTTTGTCTTTGACGCCACAAAAAAAAAACACACACTCTAAGAGAAAATTTTCCACCAGATGGAAGAAAATGGAAGTGCATTTTATTTCTTACAATCATTAAGGTTCTTATTTTCAGATTCAGAAGAAAAAAATTCCCTCAAATCGCAAGAACATCACACTTTCCTTTGATACTCTTTTCCATTTAAAATGCATAAGCCTTCCAAAGAAATTGATATTGAAACAGCTTTTCAAATGTCCACCAAAAGGATACAAATTATGCTGGAATTATTTAAAAGTCCTTATTTCAGTCAAACATGCAGTAGGAATTTGTCAGTTGGCACATAGTGTCCTTTAAATATATGTATGCATTTCGAATTGCAGCGAGATAGTTTCATTAAATTATATTCATCCTTTTTGAAATTTATAGCCTCGACTTCAAAGGGTATAAAATAATTTAAATAGAATAATAATAAATTATGGCTTAATTCAATGGTCCATTAAAATTACACCGAAATTGGATATTCTAGAAAAGCGACCTTTCTCCCAAAAAAAAAAACAGACACGAAAATGCTCTATAGGGAAAATTGCTACACTTAAGCGCAATAAATAAAATTACAGCAATTAAACCAAATTTCCGTCCATACAAGTTATTTTCACTGAGATTTTCCCCTTTTTGAAATCTTGGATTAAGGCCAAAAATGTTGAAAGTGACATACAATTGTCGGGCGTTGCATTTTAAATTGACCAAAAAGTCATTTAATTGGCCAAAAAGAAAATTCTTTCGTGACTCGTTAAGTCGCTGTAGCATTTAACGAGTACACGAAAAATGTAAAAAAAAAAAAAAAAAAAAAAAAGGGAAACTACACTCGTAATGTGAAAAATCTAGCTGTAAAAAAGGACACTCTTTACGATTTTTCTCGTCGGGTAAATCTCTGAAACGTGATCAAAATGCTTCAACAATAATTCTACAAATTACCATTAGGACTTCTAAAACCACACAGTTAGTCATTAAAATATTGTCATTTCGTGGTCGTGGTGATAACGCGGATAGAGTCCATCCGTCGCAGTATACACGGTCGTTATGGTAACCTGCTTTTATTCTCTGCAAACTCTACATGCATCTATATTCAAGGCATAAGGAATGCATTTGGGCGCTTTTATTTAGTTAGTTCCATAGTAATAATTAGTAGGTTTGCTCTTTATTACGGGATTATTGAAGAATTCGTGTTAATTTTTTTCTAGTAAGAAAGAGTATATTTAAACTTTTATTTGAAAACATAAAACTCAAAGAGACAAAATCCATTAAAGGTAAGTAGGGCATTCCCAATATTTGTTTACTTAGTACTCGTATATACGTTAAAGGCAATCAAACTTAAGATTTTGATCAAATTTAACATTTCCGCGATCCCGTGTCTGTCTGTATGTCGATCTATAGCCTACGCCACTTAACATTATTTTCTTCAAACTTGGTACTTAAGATTCTAGTTTAAATTATTTTTTAAATATGAATTTTATTCTCAATTCAAATTTGATAAAAAAAAATTGTGAACAGTATGTATAATCTACATTTTGATCCAAAAGAAAATTGCATACAATTTTAATAACGATACCTGCCATAGAACCGTTTTTCTTTTATATTCGACTTTTTCGTTAACGGCTCAACTTATTTTAATCAAAGTTTTTCTACAGAAAGTAATTAGCATACTAAAACGTTTGGAAACATTTTTGTTTGGATTTAAAAAAAAAAAATATTTTTTTTTGAATACTCAATTTTTCGAAAATAGGTGGACGATTTTTTGAATAATTTTTTTGGGGGTTTTTTATATGAAATACTTAAGGCTGCCATACAAAAATGTTTCTAAAAAAAATTTAAGAAATTTTGAATGTATTAAATTGCAAGACTGCTCGTCCGATCGAGCATTGCTCTTGCAGATAACAACTTTATTATTATTAGGTAAATAAATGAATCAAAAACATAATTAAATTGTTAGGAATTCTTAGCTGTTATAATTTGAGGAAAAAAAAGATTCCATTTGCATTTTTGGACCAAAACAAAAATAAAAAAATCGTTGGAACAATTCTAAAAAAACAAATTGTAAAAAATTGTAAAATTTTGAAAAAAAATTTTAATCGCAAACAAAATTTAATCAAGTGATTTTTAATATGACTACAAAACTTTAACTTAAACAAATTTCCCTAACGCGTTTTTAAAAAATCGAATTTTCCAAAAAAAAATAAATGTATTTTTTTAAAACAAAAAATCTTTTTTGCAAAAACGAGAAAGTCAAAAATATGAAACTTGGTTCTATGTGAAGAACAGTTATTAAACCCAAAATAAAATATTTTTCTTAATGGACTTCAGATTTTCAGATTAAAGAACGGACCCATTTTACCATCAACATTCTCATGGATCCGTTTTCGAGAAAAAGACATTCTTGGCGGTTTTTTTAACATTTGTATGGTAAGTACCGTTGTTTAAATTTTTAGAACTTAACTGTTTTCCAGAAAATCGAGAACCAAAAAAAATAGTTCTACTAGATGTACCAAAAATAAACTAATTTTTTTTTTGACAAAGTACATTTAGCTTTTATTAATTAAATTATTTTTATAATAAAAATCGTTGAAGTCGTTCTTGAGAAAAATAAGATATATCTCTTTGGCTTATAAAAATGGATTGCAGGTACCGTTATGGCTTTAAGAAAATCCATCTTTAGTTTAGCGGATAAACAGAAAGAATTGTGGGACCAGCTCTCAGCGCAATGTCAAGCTTAATCAGAATCACGACTTTAATTGGGTTTACGAATCCAAGACTTGGCAAGTAAAATTGCATACATTTAATATAAATAGCATAAGCATCCATATATTATTTCTTATCTATTATTAGATTATATTTCAATATATATTTAATTATAAAATTTTGTTTAGTTGTTAGTACAACAAAACCTAAACATTTCAACTGAGCCTAAAAATATTTGAAGTTAATTTCTTCTCTAAAAAAATGTATTTGAATATATAAAAGTTAAACGTTACTTCGATTTCTTTTGTCTCTAAACTCTTCGATGTGGTGGTTTAGTATATTATGGGTCCCTTATGGTTAAAATCTTACGGGCACTTTTAAGATAAACTTTAAAAGGAAATTTATTAGGTCACCTTTTTGAAACATGTATTTTTTTAAAGCAATCTGCTTTTAAAGCATTTCTTCTTTATTCCCAAGATTATAAATTTGAAGAGACATAGGAGACACATTATTCTCATTTTCTTTAAACCAAAAGAAAAAAAAAATAAGGGAAAAGGTTACTTTTTTCTTGATCATATTCTTACACCGAACACATAGGGGTGTTTTTTTTTCTTATTTTCCGCATATGTCGTGTAAAGATACTATCGGCAATCTTATATAATATTGCCTTAAAAATAAATAGCTGGTATTGACCTTTATAATTCCAATGATTTAATTAGGACACTTTCTTAAATTGATGGGCCAATTCAATTAACCTTAACCTTTTTCTTATTTAGGTTTAAATTAGCCTTAATGAGATTAATTTCTCCTCATTTAATAAAATACTTCCTTTAAAATCAAATTTAAAGCAGTCATTTAATAAGGATTTACGTATATAGCTATTATCAATGAAAAAATATAAATATTACGTATACGCCACAGTGACCTGATTTTAGCTGGAAATTTAATCACGTTATTTTTAAATGGTTCACCATTGAATTCTATTCAGGTTTACACACTCATGTGAATTCTAGGAATATAATGAAATCCATATACCCACAACAATACAGAATGTATGAAAAACCAGCTTGTTTAGTGAAATTAAATGTGGCGCCATTAAATGGGTTACCGAGAAGCCAGTGTGGAAATTTTATTTTGGATTGCCTTTTCTATAGAAATCAGAGCACTTCTATCCAGTTAACTAGAGCATTGTTAAATAATTAACAGTACTAGCAACAGTTTTCATGGGCTTTAAATTAGCAGAAGCACTACAACAGTAGACGGGAAAGATGTAAAAAAAAAAAACAAAAAAAATATTTGATAATGAATTTTATTTAAACAATTTAATATTATACATGAGTATCGGGAAGGCATCAAGAGCACCAAGTGCTGAACCATATACTGGTGTGTCTTAGGGTTCTGTGTTGGGTCCAATATTATTTTTTTTAATATAAATAAGCTCAGTGTTCAATCAATCATCAATGGTTTCTGAGTGAAAACACATAGATAATGATTTATAATTTAGAAGAAACAACTGCATTTCTTACTTGCGATTTTAGGTTCTAGGTATAGGCAAGTTATGCATTCGTAAAACAAAAAAAAATCTTACAATCAAACATGACATTACGATCATAGAGAACACCAAAAAAGTGGGTCTCTTAATTCCGTCTGTCTGTCCTCGAGTCTGCAACCTAAGCGGTGGGATGGATCTGCGACAAACTTGATACATACTCTTTTTTCGGTAGTTTGCCTACATTTTTTTTAAGACGACAAATAACAGTAGCACCCATACATTTTTTTTTTGCCAAAAAAAAAATCTATTTTTCTCAAAAATCGCTTCAACGATTTTTATAAAAAAAAAATCAGTTCTTTTTTTTAAGGTTTGTGTACCTCTAGTAGAAATATTTTTTTTTGGTTTTCGATTTTCTAGGTACAGGTTAATTTGATTTTTTTTGAAATTTTTTACGCAGAAGCTCCTACACAGTTTAAACACTATTGTAAACAAATTTTTTTCCAAAAACAAAAATGTTTTAGATTAGATTTTTTCAAAACTTCGTATTTGGTGGTTTCTTGATATCATGTTGAATAGTTAAAAAAGAGCAATATTTCTAATACCAAAAACAGCGGTTAGACAACCGTTATGAAAAAATTTACTTCTCAAAAACGTCTACAAGAATTTTTTATAAAAATATGTATGTGGTCTTATATTATAGTACAGTCAAATTTTAAATGTAAACATATTTTATTTTGCGTATTTAGTAACGGTACTTCCCATAGAAACACTTAGAATATTTTCGACTTTCTCACTATTGAACAGACCGATTCAAATTATTTTTGTGTAAAAGTGTTAATAAGACTGCGTATTCAAATTTTCAAAAAAAAAGTTTTTCGATTTTTAAAAAGTAAATGAATTTTTTTTGGAAAAATCGATTTTTCAAAAACCAGTCAGTGAATTTTTTTGACATTTAAATTGTATATGTATATTAATAATATCTTCAAAATGGTATTTAAAATTTTTTTTCTAAAAATGTTTTTAATAATTTATACCTAACAAATTAATTAAAAAAAAAACCGCTCCAACGATTTTTTAATTTTTTTTTTATATATTCTTATTTATTCAGGAATTTAAATGGCATCTTTTTTTTTTTTTAGATAGATTTTTATTTCGTTTTAACTTTTACAATGGTTTGTTACCGCACATTTTACATTATAGAGATTCGATACCATATTCATATCTTTCAACTAAAACATGAAACACGATAAAACCTCCATTAGAAAAAAAATTTTTTTGTAAGATATACATAATGTATATTACTAAAGATAACTTAATACTAATGACTAGAAGAAATGCATAAAACATGCCTTCAATATTAAATAAATTAGATACATTCAATAAATATATACAAAAAAAAATATAATATAATAAGTTTAAATAAATTAACAGTACAAATTTAAATTAACATACAAAAACATGAATAAATAAAGAAATAAATAAATTAATAGTAGATAAATAAAAAAATTAACAAAACGGAAGAAATAAATAAGTAAATTAATTAAATAATAAATAAATAAATATATAAATAAATAAATAAATAAATACATAAATAAATAAATAAATAAATAAAAATAAATAAATTAATTAACTAAATAATTAAACAATAATATCAATAAATAAATAAATAAAGAAATAAATAAATTAATAAATAAATAAATACAAAACATGAATACAGAATTTAATAAATAAATAATCACAAGGTTAGATAGTATATGAACAAATGTAATTATAAGTAAATAAAAAAAAAAAAAAAAATTCATCATGAATCAATATAAAATAATTTTTATGATCATATTAAGATCGATTAGCTAGTTGGCTTACGAGAATATTCTCAGCAAAATCAAGGCGATTTAAAAATGAAATATTTAATTTTTGAATTCTTTCCGAAATCAATTCAACATTCGCTCTCGCGTGGAGATCAGAAGTCGAGTGATGCCAAGGAAGATCTAGCATCATTTTAAGGCATCTTTGTTTCCCCTCAAATATAATCTATAACCACTTAGCAATATAAAAACATTTAATTATGTGTATTATGTAGGCCATAATACATTTATATATTCATATGTGTCTTTAAAAATCACATGAATCTTATGTAAGCATATTGCACCTAAATTATAAAGTTATAGTTTTTTTTTTTGTAAATTCATTTTTATTTAATATTAACTTATAACTATATCAAAGCTAGACAAAATGTTTAAAACTAGCCTAATTATCAATAACGTACAACTAATTTACTGGCCCTTTACGGGCGCTCTAAACTAAACAATAACTCTTAGAACTAATGTCTTTCGACCTAAAAACTATTTTAATTAAATCTAATTATTTTATTTAGAAAAATTATTGCCAAAAAACTCGATATCTTTAATAGCTAAATCATTTTCGTTATAATATGTACACATACCTAGATTCCATTTATGTATCTTATTGCCCTCCTAACTAACATAATTAAAATCCATAATCTATATTCAAGTATACATTAGCAGGTAGGTACCTATGTAACTATTCATTTAATCATCCATTCGACAGCTCATTATATTAAAAACTAAGGTATTTTGTAGATGGGCTTTAAGCCTGCAGAGGATAACTAGACTACCTACCTACTAACTAGCGTCAATCTTTAGTTACAATAAAGTTGTTAGCTACAAGAGCAAGTTCATATGATTCAATCGTGCATTTTATTTAATTGTGATATAATATTTCGTTCAATAACATTTACGAACCTTAGTTTGGCAACTCTTTCGAATTCGTAAGTGTTTCAAATATTTAGCAGTATAGCTTTATTGATCAAAATTTAAAATGGATCTTTCACCTTTCTCTCCGACACATAAAAATTTAAATAAATCGATTTAAGAAATAAAATGGGATGGACTATAAAAATGTAATTCTAGCTGGCAACTTAAGAATCATAAACGTTTTTACAGATTTGATGTGTATTCGACCTTACCTTATTTAAAAAAAAAAACATCCTTTTTGACTAAATAGTGTGAATAAGGGTAGCTATTGATCTGCTATTGACTTATCCGATTTCCAAATCTACCAAAATGTCAACTTTAATGGTAAGGGCTGGGTATCAATATCTTTTTATTAAAAGTACTTCAAATCTATCCTTCTTTACAAAATATATGTGTTTGTTATTTAGGAATCGGATTCACAAGGGACGTGGGAGTTTCAAAAGGCTTTTAAAGTGTCTTGTTTAACAATAAACTTGCCAAAAAAAAAAATTTAACAAAAACGAACAAACCCTTTGAAATTTATTTTTAGATTTTTAACCTTTTCATACCTTTTGTTAGTTTTTATTTTTATGTCTTGTATAACGTAAACAAATTATTAAAAAAATGACTTGTTAGACAGACTCATTTTTACTTTCTTCTTTGATTAAGAGAAGTACAATAATTTATCATCACAAGCACTTTATCATTATCTGTCACTTATCAATTCCATTAAAGTTCAAAAGAAAAACAAAAATATATATACAAAATTTCAAGGCGTTTGCTGTCCATTTGAATTAATGTCACTTTCAATCAATTTATCGTTAATGCATTTTCGAAACAACAACTTTTCTATTTATGCTTTAAAAATTATTGGAATGATATTTATTTATATATATTAAGATGTGACTTCATCCCTAAGGCAACGCAATGACATATTTCTTTGAAAATAAAAAAAAATGTATTTTTTACACTTGACAAGCTAAAGGGATTTTAAAATTACATACAAACATTCATGTATTTTAAAATGATAAATATTTTGTTCAGTATATACAATACGTTCAAAGCTATTTAGCCTTTAACGTATTGTTGATATGGCCCGTCTTTGTTGGTTTTATGTGATTGAATGTTAAGGTTCGTTTTCATATTCTTGACGAACGAAAAAATAAAGGGTTCTTTTATATGTATGGGATTAAGTAATTAAATTTCCTTTTGATTTTTAACTAATTATAACTTTCCTTTGAATTAATTTAGAAAATAGGGGAACTTCCCATATATGATATCCCTTAGTTCAAATTAAAAACAAATTTCAAATAAATTTCCGTAGAATTTTTTGTTACCAAAATTTTGTTTCCTGCCATTTCTGTGGTTTTTCTGATGATGAAGTTGTTTACATGAGTTGGTAGCTTCGCAGTACTAAATTAACTGCTATGTATGTGTGCTTTTCATTATTGTATTTCTCAGTCGTTTTTATACACATATAATTAGGCTTTGAAGCTGAACTTAATAAAATATACATTACATAAAATGCTCTCATATATTTGTCATCGTATCCTTCATCCACACCGCGAATGGTAGCAACAAAAAGCGTGATTGTCAACCGACATAAATATTTGTGTGTTTATATTTTTTTTTAATGTGGAAAACAGCTTTAGAGATCTAAAATTATTAATTTACGAAAAGACTTCAAAATACCAAAAATTATTTAAGTAAAATTCTATATAAAAAAAATGCAAAACAACTGAAAAAAAAAAAATTCATTAAAAAATAATTAAACTTTAAATAAAAAAATATAAAATAGCTTATCTGAAGCTTTGATTTGATACTTTTTTGTACGTGCAAGGGAGTGACACAACATTACCCTCATCAGGCTCTTTCGTGGGCGCTACTTCCTTAAAACACCACTACATCCTCTTCCTTAAGCAGAACACACTATTATACACACTCAAACTCAAGTCCTATGTACAAACATACATATATAAGATAAATGAGATTTTCAATTAAATTTGAATTGCTCGATAAAAGCTCCTAAGTCATTTTAGTTTGCCTTGAAGGAAATTTGTAATGAAATAGACACAATGTCACATATAAGTTAGCTACTAATTTAATTTCAGGCAAAATAAAAAATACCATTCTCAGTTTTAGATTGCCTTACTTTCCGGATACGGAAACCGCAAGACGTATTTCCGTTTAAACTACAATACTACACAAAATTACTTAACTCGTATTGTGTGTTAATAAAGGAACAGGAGCAGAAATGTGCTTCTGTTTTAAGGAAATACAGAATGCTACGCCACGGGGTGTAAACACATAAACAGCAATTAAATTGGATATCCTTAATGGAAAGTTCGTGGTGAAAATTGCATTTTTTTATTTGTCCATATTAGTGCTGACACTTTAAGCTATTTCGAGGGAATTTAAAATACTAAACCCTGTCGGGCAACTATTAAAATTGTAAACCTAGTACTTCCGAGAGAATTGTGGATTTTAAATAAACTGAGGTAAGCTCTATCCTTGGTATATATACGGACCCTATGAACATAACTATTATTCGTTGACAAAAAAAAAATACATTATGAGCTAAAGACAACAAAATGTGTGGCAACATTTTTTTCACATACATTTTCTTTGATAAAATTGAATTTAAAATATTTCATTTTCGAATATAACTTCTAGCTAACGCCCTTTTTATTTCAAAATCAATAATAAAATCTTCCTTGTATTATATTACAGATGAGTTTCCTTTAAAGTGGGAACCCTTGCCATTATCACCCCTTAAGAAGTCATTTTTAAAAGAAAAATCCTTCAGCTGAATGAGTGTTTGTGAGAGAATAATTGGTAAGGGGTTGTGTTGCATTTGAATTGAGAAAAAAAAAAAAAAAAAAAAAACAAATTAAAAAAATTCAATAGCAATGCGGAAAATGTTGTTCGTGCTGTGAATTAATTTACAAACTTGCTCCTAACTGGGTTGACATCCGCTTTATGCCACAACTATAATAAAAATGAACTACAAAAATGACCTAACCCACATGTGTAATGATACGACACATAACATTTGTATAGCTTGTGCCAAAAAATTTAATTGAATAAAAACCTATTAGAAAACTACTGGGAAGAATTAATTTAAAAGCGACAGTTTAATTTTTCAATATTTACATACATACATACAATATATGTGATATGATATGTATGTTGAACGTTACGGGGATGTTCATGACTTGAGCGCTTTTATTGTGAGAAATGGAAACCATTAATTTCTAAGAAGTAGAAAACAGTTCAAGTTAAAAGCATAACTAATTAGAACAATTTCCAAACCAAAATCACTGTGGCGTATACGTTACATTTATTGTATTTTTTTCGTAGAAATTATCCGAACAAATGGATTCTGCTAAAAACTTGATGTGTATTTTCTGTTAAAAGTAAATTGGATGTGTTGTAACATTCTGGAAATAGGATTTAAAGTTATATTTTAATTTAAGCACGTAGCAAAAAATTGTATTGTATAAACATGTTAAAAGAATTGTTAAATTGGACGCAGTAATAAATTCAAAAATGTTTTGAAAAATGAACGGAGTTTATTATTTTTTTTTAAAGAAAAATCGAACTTGAGATTTTAATAAAACTTGACATTCGATGACAAAGAAAATCAGTCAGTCTGAAGGTCGCTCTACAGCCTAGCAGGCTGAAGTGATTTCCTTCAAACTTTTTACTTAAGTGTCTTAGGTAACTGGTTCGATTAATTTTTTTAAATATTTTTGCTAGCTCCAAAAATAAGGGCACCTGCTATACAAATTGTTGGGGCAAAAATGGTAAATATCATCATCTCGAAAAAGTTTCTAACGATTTTGATGGAAAAAATTCAATGCACAATTATAGGCATCAAATTGTTTGTTTATGATTTTCGACTGTCGCAGGAACGGCTCAACGGATTTCGATCAACATTTTTAAACAAGAAGTCCCTCAAATTTTAATTCATACCAAAATTGTGGCAAAATATTTTTTGGGACTTTTTTGAAAAAAATCAATTTTTTTTTGGAAACGGATGGAAGATTTTCTCTTTAATTGTTTTTAAGTATATTATTAAATACTTAATATTGTCGTCCAAGTATTTTTTTAGAAAAAAAATTGTACATAAAATACGAGTATTAATTAAAAAACGACTTTAATAATAATCGCATTAGAGTTTCAAGTAAACATCAACAAAGTATGGAAAAGCAAATTTATAGAAAATTCACAAAATGAACAGTATTTCCAAATTATGCTACGTATGAAGTGATACGATATTTGACATTTATTTTATAAATTCTTAATTTAAATTTGCCATAACTAGTTTAAATAATTCTGCGCAAATAACACGAGTTGACTGATATAGTGAATTTTTGTATGCATTTTTTTATTGAAATTCGACAAAAACTACCAATACCACGTGTTATTTCTTCGAAAAATCTTTTTGAACGTTGTATTTCTCATCTCATGGAAAAGCCCTTGCTGATACTAGCTTGTTAAATAGTTCATTGATTTTAATATAAGCCAAGTTCTTGAGTTATATTTTTCTAAGTTTTACTTCTTTACGAACATTGAAGGCACACGTTATACTGTGGAACTTTCAGTGACAATAAAGATATCAAAGTTCACTTCCCTTTGATTTATTTGCCGACGTTCTAGATGAGACAATAAATTATGTAGTTTTTATGTTGCAGAAATTATGCTTGCTATACCGCTTTAGCACGAAACTGATTTTTTTGCAACGGTTGTATGCGAGTCTTGTGTATTTCTTTCGAATTTAAATATTTGGATATTGAGATAACAAAAAAATAATAAGTGCTATAAACTGGTTTGGGAAAAAAAATAATTATAAACATTGACTTTGTTTTTATTATTTATTACCATTACCATTAAAATATCAAGCATAAAATATTTATAAAGCACTTCAGTTCAACAACCTTATATGAAAATTGACTTAATGTAATTTATGCATGTGTAAATTATCGTATCATCATCATACAGTCAAGTAATTAAAATAAAATCAATCCTGAATATTTTACCCTTGGTGAGAAAAATTTTTTTGATTTATTCAACAATTGATTTAAATGATGAGAACATAATTTAAATGTTTATCAAGTAACGATTTAAAATCAGTTAGCATTATATCAATGAAATTTAAATATTATATTTGATTTTAAAAAAATTAATAGGTCGACCTTCCAATATCCATAAATTATTGACTTTTAAAAAATCTTCCGCAAGGGATTGTTTACAAAGAGAAATTCGAAATATAATTCATAAGATAATTTAATTTAAAGTTCATTGAATTGAAAAATGAACAGGGGAAAATTAAAATAAACGAAGTGGTATTAATTTTCAACAGAAAGATAGAAATATTTAAATACAAATTACTTTCAATATGTTAAAGCAGCAATGTATTAAGTCTGGCAACGATGGATTAATAATTCAACGGAATAAAGTAAATCACAATTTATTTACTTATTTTATCTTATTCAAACCATAATCAAAAAATAATAAATGCCTTCAAAAATTTAACATATTGATTAAAAAATGACCTTACTTTCCTATTAATGAACGAAAATTACACAATTTTTTCAATGAGTTATTTTTTTATAAAATAAGATAAAATAAAATCAAATAAAATAAATTAAAATAAAATAAAATAAAATAAACTAAAATAAAATAAAATAAAATAAAATAAAATAAAATAAAATAAAATAAAATAAAATAAAATAAAATAAAATAAAATAAAATAAAATAAAATAAAATAAAATAAAATAAAATAAAATAAAATAAAATAAAATAAAATAAAATAAAATAAAATAAAATAAAATACAATAAAATAAAATAAAATAAAATAAAATAAAATAAAATAAAATAAAATAAAATAAAATAAAATAAAATACAATAAAATAAAATAAAATAAAATGCAGAAAAAGAGATAAAGTTGTTATTCCTTATATGTACGGAGATTGAATGCTTGATCAAAATGTTGTGAAAAACTTTTTTATAAATGGTCAAGGGGAGTACACAACTAAACATTTACTGTCTGCATTCACTTCAAACCTATTTTGAATTTGGTAAAAATCTTCATTTATGCATTCTGTATAATATTCAATTATAAAATGAACGACTGGATCATACGAAGTTGCTCTTGTATCTAACAAGTGTAGCTAACCATGGTTACATATGTAGGTACCCACCAACAAAAGTATATTTAAATGGATTTGAATTATAAAATTAGGAGGGTAATGTGTACCTACCTAGGTATGTAGATATGTACATACATATGTATAAATGAAAGTGAATGCTGTATAGGTGGGTAAAAATCGTTTTTTAACTTTTATAAACTGCCAAAACCATCACTTTAACCGATTTCTTGAAAAAAACCAAGTACGTCATTAGATGCCACGGATCAATGAAAATTTTATAAAAAAGAATCTTGAAAATTGTAGACGGATTTTGATGAAATCCGGTTTTTTATTTTTTTTTTTTTATTTTGGTATGCAGTTTTTTAGAGTTTATTAATATACATGTAATTATAAAATTTAAAATATTTTTTTTTGATTAGTTTAAAAAATATTGATATTTGAAAAAAAAAGTTATTCAAAATTTTGATATGCAGAATTAGTTTGGCTACTTAGGTCTTCTCAGATATAAAATTTGAAAGAAATCCAAAGTACCGTTACCGAGAAAGCCAAAATTAAAAAACCGTTGTATGAAAGGTACCATTATTAGAATTTTCCCGTAAACTTGGTTCAGATTAAATGATACCTATTGCTTCAAAAATTTTTATCAAAATCGTTGGAGCTGTTTTCGAGAAAAATAAGATTTTCCTAAACGGTTATATGGCATGTACCGTTATTTTTAGGCCTAAAAATAAAATTTCAATTTCCCCTCTGAGGAATGCCAAAATAATCACACATAATCGCTTACACGGTTTAGGCTGCAGATCGTTATACATGACAGACGGACTGACATACAGACAGCCAGACATTTTATATCGATCACTTTTTTAGGCTTCTCTATGATCGTAATGTCATGTTTGATCGTTAGATTTTTTTTTACGAATGCATAACTTGCCTTATAGTACATACCTATAATCGCAAGTAAAATAAAATGCACGACTGGATCGCACGTACTTGATCCTATGTTCGATAACATTATATGCAAAAGATTCTTAATAGAAACGGCTAAATGTATTTTTAAAATCGTTTTTCACTTAATTTTTTATATATAAAAATTCTCAAATATTTTCCAAAAAAAAAAATTTTATGGAAATTTTAAATAATTAATAATATAAATTCAAAGACAAAATTACGGAAAAAAATCGTGCCCCGTTTTCAAAATTTTGAATTTTCAAAAAAAAAAAATATTTTCGAAAAAACTATTTTTGAAAATTTTGAAATGCAGTATTGTTTAGTATTCGAAGTAACTCCTGTGTAAAAATTTTGATCGAAATCCGTTGAGCCATTTATGAGAAATTCGAAAATCAATAAAATGGTTGTATGGCGGGTACCGTTAATAAGAAAATATTTGCAAAAAAATTGTTGCCCAAAATGTAGACCATATCCAAAGTAGTACACACACCAATTTTTATTAAAATCGCTAGAGCGTTTTCGAGATAATTAAGATGGTAGAAAAATTTGTATGGCAAGTACCGGTATTTTTGGGGCTAAAACGAGGATTCAAAAATCTATTTTGGACAATCACATAAAACGGCTAAGCACCAAGTTTGAACAAGTTCAGCGGTTTAGGCTGAAGATCGTTCTACAGACAGACAGACAGACGGAATTACGGGACCCACTTTTTTGGTGTTCATAGTGTCATGTTTGATTGTTAGAAAAAAAAAATTTACGAATACATAACTTGCCTTAGTACCTATAATCGCAAGTAAAAACAGCAGAAGACCTAACATAGAGCCTTGCAGAACACCTTTAAAATGATTGAGAATTTTAGACAGCGATACATTGTGATCTATCTGTAAGATAGGAAAAAAATAAAAATTATGCCAATCGCTTCTTTTTCTTTATCATCGTAGTGTTAAATTTCACTAAACATTTTTTTCTGCATTCCAATATATAGGGCGTATAGAGCAAGTCCTTTTATACACATTATTTAATGACATAGGTTGGATGCTTCCAAAAATCTGTGCAAGTCAATTTGTGTGTTCTCTTTTTTATAGCCCAGATTCATACATTATTATGCAGGCTTACTCAGAAGGTACTCAAAAAATGTAACTGAAAGCTGCTATATCCAACAGAATTATTATCTTTCAACAGAAGGCTACATCATGATATATAAATAATATTTACAAACAGATTTTTTAAAATAACATATTTTATTCTGAATTACCTATAAATATTGCATGCAGTTCGTTGCAGTTTTCTGGTAGGAATTTTCATTCAAAAAAAAAAACGTAAATACACAACTGTGTCGCATATATTTGTTGTCGAATTGTTTTCTAAAAATTAAATTGGCAAAATAATAATCAAACAAAATGAGCATTCGTCTCTACTTAAATCAGAAGTATAATAAATATACAGAATCATATTATTCAAAGGAAGAGTAAGTTCAATATAAAGTCAAACAGTAAGAGTAAACTCCAAAAGTGATAAAAATGTAATATAAAAGCAGACTCCGAATACATAATATAAAGAAAAATTAATACATTCCTTATTATCTATTTACAAGCATCCAGTGATTTTGGACTTTAAAAATATTTGACATAACTTTTTTTGTGGATTTTTAAACTCTTTTTAACGCAATTGATTTAAACGATTTTTTTCACAAATACCTAACTTGCCCTGCTACGAAGTTCCAGTATCATAACCAACCAGCCAGCTTAACCAATAAAAAACAGATGAGGACATTGTGATCATTTTTATATCCACTTCCGCTGAAGGTCAAAACACAACAAATTATGAATACTTTCAGTATAAACACAGATGGATGCTTGAAGGTTTTCTGTTTTTTTTTTTTTTTTTTTTTTTTTTTAATTGATATTGAGCTGGATATTTATGTTTTCATGGCAGGAGTTATGGCTTATCGATTGTATTGTATTTTTGTATGACATTGTTGAAATAATAAATTTCTTATTATGAAGGTACTTAAACGTAATAAAATAATCATTAGATACAATAAATTGCATTTTTTATTTTAGACATTTGTGTGTGATTTACTACCAGATGCTGTCCTCACATTTACCACAAAATGTCACAGTTTGTGCATGCGGTAATCAATGTTTAACGATGGTATGGTTAACCGCGGATATGACATTGTGCAAGCCAAAATAAATTGAAGCATGGTTAATGGGGTTTTGTTGTTTGAAAGGTTTTGTCTCATAATCAATTTTGTGCTTTAAAATTACCATTAATTTTACTTCAGAGGGAAAATGGACATCCTGCTTTAAGTGACAATAGTATTCTTACATCACAGGGACTTAGTTCTTGAGGAGATTAACAAACTACATATACATTTTTGAACAAAAATTTTCTAAACAGGTATGTTTTAAGTCACTTACGAAAAATACCACCAAGTGATAAAAATAACTTATCTATACTTATCAGTATTCTATACTGGGACACGTTGCTTCCAACCATCACACCTCAACCAGATGATCGGTATTCCTTACCGGCGGGAAGCAATAGCCTTCCACGCACACAGGACTAAGTATCTGTATAAGCATTTTTCTTTCGAAAGAGTCCAAAGCACAGCTGTCCTTTTCTGCTTATTGTCCAATAGTCGTTTCGGTTAAGCAGGACCAACAGTATAAGTGTTTTGTTAAGAGTGCATTTCGTATTTCCAGACCGCGGTTTTGGAACCACGTATTTCACCCAATCGAAGTAGCAGCAGAGTGTATGCTAGGGTACTTCTTCTTTAAATCAACAAAATAAAAAATACAAATTTTATGAGTCAAATAATGAAGTCTCTGATTTGAATACTATTTTTGTATATAACAAAATTACAAAAACCCTATAAATCATTTTATTATTCGGATTGTTTCAAATTTTATCGCGTCGCAGAATTGACGAGGTTAATGCAAAATAAACTTATTTTACGTTAAAACACCAAAAATAAACTTCTTAGATACATACTCGTAGACACACAAAAATATATAACAATATAATTCGGTTAAGGTACTTTTGTTGTTCTCCTTTCAAAATATAACAACATTACATCCTTTTGGGGGTGTTTCTTTAAAAGTGGAAGGAGTATACGAAGGATATAATTTGTGTTGTACTTTCAAACAAGCTTCAAAACCCTGAGCCAGCAGAAAGAAGAAAAATGAATGAATGAATTTAAAGCTTAGTTTGCATTATCTTCTACTCTATTTTATTCAACACAATAGATAGAACAATAGATAGAATTTGCATAAAATATACTTTGTGGAAGTTTGTGTTTTGTCTTTGTTAAGTCCTGCGAGTGTTTCGTCAAGGAGTTGTTAAGCATTTAGCTTTGTACAAGTATGCGAAGTCATATCCTATAAGAGCAAACACCGACCGTCTGTTCTCTGTTATTAGACAGACAATGATAAGGGACAGATATGCTCTAAGAGGATATAGCATTCCCTTCGTGGGTTTTTAATATGCACATTTCGGTCAATTTAATGTCTTCGAAATAAAATTATGTGGCTTTTGGTTTCTTAAGAAGAAACAAGAAACACTTTAAATGAGTAATAAGGTGTCAGTCATCTTATTAAAGGGTTGATCATATATAATTGCATTTGATGTAACTCTAAAATATGCTTTTCACCTTGAAGAAGATAAAGTAATGAATATTTAAGAGAAAATAGAGATTCACCAGCCAAGCAGTCATGACTTCAAAACGTTTGAAGACGGTTCGATTTTGGGAAATAATAGATTATGCAGGTGTTTTCCGTTGAAAGATGAACAAGGGAATAATATACTATTTTACTTGCGATACATAGATAATATATGCCAAGTTATGGATTCGTAAGAAAATTCAACTCGATAATTTGGTCTAACTTGACATTACGATAATAAAGACCACGAACAAAGTGAGTCCCGCAGTTCGGCCTGTTTGTCTGTCTGTCAGTAGGTCGGTCTACAGCCTAAACCCACTTAAGCGATTTTCAAATTTAGTAGTTGATTTTTTTAGATGATTTTAGATTCTCTTTTAAAATTTGTTTTAGCTCCAAAAGTAACTGTACCTGTCAAAAAATTATTGGGTGGAGGTGGAGTTGGCGCAATAGTTGTGTGTTCGCCTGTCAACCTCATGGTCACAGGTTCGATCCCTGTAGTCTATGTCGTCTTATTTTTCCATTAAAAACCACTTCCAAAAAATAAATGTCATACAATGAGTTGTTGGCTTACTCATTACATGATGTTTAGGCATAGCAATAACAACATGTGATTGAGTAAAACTAGTATACCGATAAATATGACAACGAATAAAAACAAATAAGGCGAATTATAAGGGACAGGGATAAATAAGACACGGAAATTTCTCCGCATTAGTTCAGCCGCCATCTCTGGAGATCAAATCTGAGACAATAACCACCCCTATTATCAGAACATCGCGCCACACATCTTTCCTATCCTTCTTTCTCTTCCTTAGCCTCACGCCCGCGCTATTTTTAACATTTAAAGGGTAGTATAATCCCTTGAGCGCGTGATATTATAAAAAACAATTATTTCTAGGAAAAAAGCTAAAAAAACAGGGTTAATTATTAAAAGCAAAAAAATGGTTATTGCGAGTAACTCTGGTAGGAGGTCGTAGTAAATTAAATTTTTCAAAAACGTTTTTTTGAAATTAAAAAAAAACGATTTTTTTTAACCAAATGTGTTGAACACGACTCAAACGATTTTTTCAAAACTTTAAATTTATTAGTTTTTGACATTCTCCTGAATAATGAGAAAAAAATTTCCTTAAACCAAAAACAACGGTAATTAGCATAGAAATGTTTGAAAAAAAAAACGGAAAAAAAACTTTTCTCAAAAACGGCTCCAAGAATTTTGATACAAAAATGTGTGAGTTCTTAAATTTGTGCATTCCAATTTAAATTAAAATAAAATGCACAACTAGATTGCACGTACTTGCTTTCACGTTCGATTACATCCTGAATACAAGATTCTTAGATTAAAAAGCTAAATATATTTTTATTGTTTTTTAATAAATACTTTATATACAAAATTTCAAAATTTCATAAATTGTTTTTTAAATAAAATTGTGTGTAAATTTTAAATATTTAATAATATAAACTGATCAACAATATATATATAAAAAAATCGTCCACATGTTTTCGAAATATTGAAATTCCAAAAATATGATTTTTGTCAAAAATCAAAAAAAAATTATTTTTCGAAAATTTCGGTATGCAGTATTAGAACACAAAGTACCTCTTGTAGAAAAATGTTTATGGAAATGCGTTGAGCTGTTATTGAGAAAGTCGAAAATCAAAAAAACCTTTTATGGCAGATACCGTTAATAACATTTCTTGTAAGAAAATTTGTTCAAGCAAACTGTAGATACTTCAGCGGTTTAGGCTCCAGATCGACCCACATACAGACAGACAAACGTAATTGCCGGACCAATTTTATGTTATTTCCCATAGAACCACTTTTCATATATTCGACTTTCTGGTTATTGCATAAACTGATTAAAACAATTTTTTGTATGTAGCTGCTCCTTAAAATTAAGTACATATGTATATGGACATTTTTAAAAAATATGTTTTGTTTTTTCAGGTTCGTCCATGTGCATTATTTTTTTTCACTTTCTCATGAATGGATTAACGTATTTCGATTGAAATATTTTTACAGAAGGTCCTTCAAATCCAAATATAACTACAATCCAAAATGTTTGTAAATTATTTTTTTTTAATTTAAAAAAAAATCACTTTATTGAAAATTCAATATCTCCAAAACGAATGACGATTTTATTTAATTCGTTTTTAAATTTAAATTGGTTAGTATTTAAGATATTCCTGACAACATTTTTTTATGAAAAAAAATTTTAGAATACTTTTATATAACAAATTAATTAAGACACAACTTTAAAAATATATTACTTGTTTTTTTTTTGTATTCGAAAACTGTTCAATTGATATGGAACTGTAGTGGAACAATATTACAGAGCATTATTTTATTAGAGATATTTATTCCTTTTCGACAGGTATCGTTATTTTTGCAGCTATAAAAAAGTTATATTTATGCTCTAGAAAATCACCCAATCCCCTTAACTATTAAGTTTGAAGAAAACCGTTTCATCGGCTTAGCCAATAGATCTAGATAGACGGGCGAAATTTTCGTGATTTCTAACATCGGATGTAAAGCCAAATTTGAGTAAAAATCTCGACTAAGATTTTTTTTAAATTCTAAACTTGCACTTGTATTTATTATGTAATATTTGCAAAATAGTACATGTATGTAAGTACATATTTTTAACTTGTAATAATATACCTACTTACTTATACCGACTTTTACAAAATGAGAAGTAGTTTTGGATTCCCAAAAAAAAACACAAAATTGCGATTTTTTTCATGCCAGATATTAGGATTAAGTCGATATATAGACCTCGAATTATATAACTTCAAATTTATATTTCTCCTTCTTTAATGATTTTTAATTTGTTTCCATACATTAAGTCAATAAATCGAATTTATTTATTTTTTTATTTGAAACCATTTTGAAATTTTTAAAAGACATTAAAAAATGTATAAAATTCTAATTAACTTGAGCTACAAGATCAATTTCATGTAAATCCAGTCGTGTATTTTATTTTTACTTAAAAGCATGCTCTTATCACACAAGCAAAAATGCAACATTCAAATTTTTGCTTCAGAATCATAAAGTAATATCCATTTATACATTTTATATGTTATTGAATTTTTTGCACTTTATAAATTCTTTTTTAAAATCAAATATAAAACAAATACACGTGATCCACTCTGTTTATTGATCCATTCGATGGCAATATTGAAGTGCCATAAATTCTTTGAAATGAAAAAGGCAATTTATTCAGTTTCACTCAGCTCGCATATGCGTCTGGAAATTTGCCCATTTAGTCTGCTATATGACACATAATCGAGTGTTTCACATGTCCTCTCCTTTAAAACATCAGACAGAACTCCCATTTTGAATTCAAATGTATGTGTACAACACAGAATCAAATCCCGGCAGACAAAAGGATAAAAACAAAAAAAAATTCGCCAAAGGAATCTCAAATATTCTCCCATTAGTGAAGCCGCACCCGAAGGAGTTATAAAAAAAACATTGTCACCAAGGATAATAAACTACCCATCCAGTACATAAACCAAATGAAAAGTATTGCAGAGAACGAGAGACTATATTACACAGAGATCATTTTCGGCCATTCATCTGCGAGTAGAGATGGAATAGCAACCCAACAACGACACGACACCCGATGGAAATAGAAGATATCCTTTTTTATTTTGTGATAACTGCAAATGGTAAATATATACACTCACCCAAGCTAAAGGTCCTTCAAAATGCTGAAAAAAAAAAACAAAAACAAAAAGAAAAAGGAATGGAATGTAAATTTTCAATGTAATTTATCAAATTGAAGTCACAAGAATGAAAAACATTCATGAATTATCTTCACTTCAGGAGCGAAGAGGAATGCACATCTGCGTGTGAAGACTATGGCGTATGAGTATCCTTTAGTTGTGAGTTGAAAAATGTAGGTGTTCTTCCTTTGTTTGGGTTTATTACGATAGATAAGTATTTGAATCGTCAAAATACCACCTTGTGGGTGTAGAATTTATAAACAGATGATGTGATTTTTTTCGTTTTATGGCCTGATATTAATAATAAAAATCTTGTTCACATAATGCTTTTTTGTGGGAGAACTAATGAGCCAAATTGAGAGGTACTCTCATAAACTTCTGTTCCTCTAATTTAGGTAAAGAATTTAAGAATGTTTTGAGAGGTAGGTGCATAGATTTTTTTTTTGCCGAAGTCGAAACGGTGGTGGCGGTTTTTAAATTTCAAGAAAATCCCTTTATCCAGCGGTTTAAGCCAAAAAAGTGAAACGCTGTTTCGAATTTTTTTTAAAAAATGATAACGAAAACATTGTAATTGGAGTACCTATTTAAACTTGCTCATGGAAAGAATTAAAAATGAGATTACAGCTCACTGTGAATTACTTAAACTTTCTTTCCCATTTTGTTGTATTTGCTTGATTTGTGAAATGTAGAATCATGCTCTTGGGCCCTTCAAGGGTTCTAGGGTATGTCGCTTCGGATTGGATTATTTTTATGAATGGTTCCCACGACCACATATAGGTAACTCATCAAAAAATGTTGTTATCAAAGATTTCAAAAAAAAAATCGTCCCTAAAGGAATTCCCGTTAGCAATACCCACTAAGCAAATATATAAATTTTGAAGAAACTGTTTAAGCAAATGAAAACATTTTGATACATTTACATTGTATATAGGTATGTTCTCTCATCCAGAGATTTATGTACACAAAAACATTTCAGAAAATTCTTCCAATATTTAATCTTTATACAAATTCTGTGGTGACAGCGGCGCGGCGGTGGGATTGTTTATTGAAATTATTCAAATAGCTATCTCGAGAGTTGAATAACAAGGATGTGTAACAATTAAGGGAATTCTTCTACTTTCCGTGAAACCAAAAAGGTTAAAATATAATACAGTTTTAGCATACGATTTGTTTAACAGTGGTTTGTCGTCCCTTCGTCTGGGAGCAGTTTCAGCAAATGTGACTGGTAAATGAGACTCCATGGGCTGTTATTAAGCGGAATTAATATGCCAAAAATGTTTAATTATTGTTACCAAAATACTGATGTTTACCTGACCACAAACTAACTTGCTGCTGAGGTTCAAAGCTTTAAACTGGATATAGATATTGAAGATGTATGTATGGATTAGATACTAAACAAAAATTAGTTGTTGTTTGATTTATTTTTTTATAAAAACCTTCATTTATAAAATGTTTAAATACCAATTTTTTTTTTCAAGCACAAAAAGCATCAAATTGAAAAATTAAAAGAAAATCTGTCGCGGTTTTACGAGATTTAGAGCCATAAGTACAAGTCTCAATTTGCAATTTTGAGCTTTTAACTATAGAATTTGAAGTATTAAAAATTACGAAGTCCCACTTCTGTTATGTGTTGTTATTTTTTAGAAAGAAAAGTATAAAACCCAGTGTTGCTGTAATTGATTTGTATACAGAACATGCAGAAATTTTAATCAAAATCGTCATAGTCCTTTTAGAAGTAAAACTTCTTTTGCGGCATTTTTATTTATAAATATTTATAAATACATGCCTATTTAAAAACACATCTTTTTATACAGAAAAAGGATGCTCCTTTGCAAAAAAAAAAAACAAAAGATTATCTGATACAACATTTAGACACATATTTCCATTAAAAAGGTTTTTTTTTTCTTAATTAAATTTAACGAGGAACAACCACCAGAACCATTTTTATTTACAAAAAAAACAGCAAAGAAACATTTTTTTTACAATTTTTTTTAAAACAATAAAAAGTGTTCACTCTTTTTTATAATTTACTTACAAAAAACTACTTAAATTTACCTGAAATAAAAACGAATAAAAAATAAACAAAAGTATCATCTTGAAAAACGTAGACCAGCATTGTCATGTACGAGGAATCCTAGTTACGCTGACAAATCTAAAACAACATTGCCATGCATTTGGAAGAATTCTTTATTCAGAATGGTTGCGATAAGAAAACCATGTTTGAGTGTGATGCGAGTGTATTGTTCTTCTTAAATTAGATACCAATAATAATTTCTGATTTCCAATGCCGCATTGGACGTCGCTTTGGCATATTATAAGCAAGTACACACACCAACGTAATATAATCTAAAGCAACGTTGAAGTTAAAGAAAAGAAACTTTTAGGCGCGTTTTGACAATCGAGCGTTTCATTGTTCTACATCCCTGCATTATTATTCCACAGTCAAATTTTCTACATCCCAGATAATTGACTAAAAATTACGTTAACATATATTTATTTCTAACTTGAGCGTTGCTGTCGCTTATGTTACGCTGGTTTGTGTACTTACTAATATATGCTGAATTGCCGAATCGTAACATTAGTACCCACCGCTTAATTAGGCATTTTTATTTTTTAGTCCAGAGCACAGTCTGAGTTGTCAAAAAATTGGTTTGCGTTACTTCTTTACTCAGAGCATTCAGAGCTCCGAATGTGGGTTTCCTTTTTCGTTCTGAACATGTTCAGAGCACTCTCGATATATTTGGACATAATCGTCTGACCATTGTGAGTAAATTGCTGAGCACACGAATTTCATATTTCATATGTGTTCATATGTGCCATGAACGAAAATGTGAAGAAAAAAATAATCAGTTACAATTAAAATGGCGGAAGAAGGTCGTCGCCTGTTGATTTATATTACAATAAATGGTCGCCTGTTGATTATACAATATCTGGTGTGTATCTGTGTATAAGGGTTGTTTTGTGTTATATTGCTGTTCATTGTAAAAATGAAAATTTATTCTGGTTTGTGTGGTTCAAGTGTTTTTAAAACACAAACTAGAGTGTACAGAGCTCGCTCTTTTCGAAACAAGTTTAGGACATAGTATATGCCCTCGAACTGAACTATGTTGAGAACTACCACCTATTATAAATACTAAACCTAAATATCTATGTTTGAATTTTCGCGCTGAGACAAAAATATGCAAAAGCGGCGCCCAACGCGCCATTGGAAATCAGCCATTAGTTTTACTAATCTATAAAAGGGAAATTTCAGGGAAATTTTTGATAAAATTGAGTTCTTTGTACAACCCTTCGTTCTAGTAACCGAAATGTATGTTGAAGGGTTAGTGCGTAACAACTTTTGCAATTGAAAAGTTTTTTATAAAGAATTTACTTAATTTATTTGTTAAAAGAAATTAAAAGCTTTAATAATTTCTTTCCTTAGAACTAAAAATAAAATGCCTGGATCGCACGAACTTGCTCTTATGTTCGATCACATCGTATGCAAAAGCTTTCAATTAAAAATATAAATATATTTTTAAAGATGTTTAAACTTTATTTTGTTTATGTACAAAATTTCTTTAATTTTGTCCTAAAATAAATTGGTATGACAATATTAAATATTTAATAATATAAACTTAAAAACAAACTATTAAATCGGCTTAATCAAAGCAAAAATAAATCAAAATTCTGAAATAAATACCTAAACAAATTTGAGCTCAAGAAAAGGTACGTCATTTTATTTCTTGGATAAATTTGAATTTATGAGAAAAAAAATTTAAAAATCTGTGGAGGGTTTTTGAGAAAAAGTTTTTTTTTTAACTTTTTGAAAACATTTATGCAAGTATGGACTCGGATTCAAAGAAATGTCATCTTCGTTGTTTTTTGACCGATTTTCATGAAATTAAAATATGTTGTAACGGACATAGAATTATGAGAGCAAAAAAATAGGTTCAAATTAGGGTGGGTCAAAAATATGGATTTTTTAAAGAAAATAATGAAATGTGTTCCAAAATAAATGCAATTTGTTTTAGAAAATGTTGTTTAAATTAGAAATTGTTTTTAATCGCACTTAGAATAATTAATTTAATTTGTATCAGTTACAAAAATTTCATAAGAAAATCATACGACTTCTTGTAAATTTTATCCACTGTTACAATTCAAAACTATTTATTTTAGTTGGATAGTTAAAACGGTTCTGAGTTTCGAATTAAGTGCTGTAAGTAGTAGGACACACTAAATAAAAAGAAGTTTTGCTTCTTGCGTAAGTACACACAACCTGACAACTGCCACACTAGATGTACCAAACCAATGTCTCCTCTAGAGGATTATTCGTGAAAATTCTATTTACCAAATACCTATCTCTTCTCCCTAAAGCCCTAAATCTTAATATCTTAAGAAGCAGCCAAGCAATACAATCACTTTTCTGACCAATTCATGGGTCTATAAAACCACTTACAAACTCCAGACTCAATTTCATTCAACAAAATGCTTCGCCTTGGCAAAAACTAATCAAAAAAAAACAAAGTTTTAACAAAATTACCATAACAATTGTGACCATCTTGTAGTAAGGATATACTCGTAATACAATTAACTACTTTGACTATGTACGAGTATATAATTGTCAATTGACAATTAAGGGAAACTGGAATATAGTATAGTAGCAGGGATTGACAAGGGCAAAAGTTTTATTAAAAGAAATATTAACCTCAAGACTCTTCTTCAATTATTATAGAAACCACAAACTTTTCATAAGCTTGTGCCTTCCTTAACAATAGATATTATAGTGCCTCAGGTCAATAAAGGATTGATGTGTGAAAAAAGAGCCATTGTTTTGTAGCAGTTACAATAAGTTTTGACACACACTTATGTGTACATTTGAGTGCAAACAAAACTTTCTTCTTATTTACTTAAATACTTCTTGTATAATATGTACATAGGATGGCCGGGGGAGCGGAAAGGGGCAAAATGTACTTGTCAATACAATTTGCCTCCATAAAAGTTATTTACTTTGTTTCGGTTGAGACTTTATACTCTTTGCTGAACTCTTGATAGCAAAAAAGAAAAGAACACTTATGTGTACGAGTATTTACATATGTATGTATTTTCCAAAATTCAGAATAAGCCAGAATCAATTTTGGTCTATAATACACTTTTAACCAAATTGAGGATATTTTCTATGTGTAATTTTCATGTTGTAGCATATGGTTTTCTTTTTAGATAGTTACAAGTTCAGAATGTTTGTCGATGTGGAGTGGATTGTGGATATTGAGGTAACACTAAATTTCTAAGTAAAACTAAACTTTTTTTTCAACTTTTCACTTTGTATATCTTTGTATTGCCCAAAAGTTTGTACTTCTTTTGGAGTTTTTTTTTCTTGTATTTCCAACTAAGTTTGTTTACTTATTCCTTAAACTTTGAACAGTCTCAAAGTGGTTATTTCTATCTGTTTTATTGATTTGCAATGAATTTTATGCTATTCGGATTAATAAATGATATTTGATTATCCTACAACTGTTAAACGAAGTTATTCACAGAAGATACTAGTGTACACACTCGTTTCGCTCACCAAAGAACCAGAACTTTTCAGGCGAGGCTATTAAACATATATGTACATACATATAACGTGTAATAAGGATAGTACTAGCAGATCGCATAAGAAAGTATACCCGTATGATATTACAAGTAATTTAGTGCTCATAACAAAGGTAGTTTGTGTAGGCTTAATTGACAATAAAATATCTAATAAATATTTGTTTGCGTGGGTTAATTAGTCATCTGTGGAACAAAACCCCATTCGAACAATAACAATCTGAGCAATCTAATTGTTACAATTATTCGAAATGATATGTACATGTAATAAATTAAGGATTTGAGAAAAGTTTTCGTAAATTTATTATACTGGATAAATTTAAGCAAGGTGAAGCTATTATTGTCTTGTTTATTTTCTTAATTAAACTCAATCCACATTTTAAAAAAAACACGATTTAGGATCGGTTTATCTTTAACTCGAACTGATGAGGTGCCATTAATAAAGCAAAATATCTGCTATTTGACATTTTTAAACTTTTTTCTCCGCTAACCCACCGAAGAACGGGTGTATTTTTATGTATCGTTAATTTTAACTCGCGGATTAACTTCTATTCTATTAAGTATATAAAAGCTGTGGATTAAAGGTGGAATAAGAATTTTTTTCCGTGCGATATAGGTAGGTACTATAGGGAAAGTTTTGCATTTGGAAAATTCGAACTCGTGATTTTAATCAAACTTTACATTACGATGATGGAGAAAACCAAAAATGTGGGTTCCGCAATTCCGGATGTCTGCGTCTGTCCGAATGTCGACCTTTAGCCTTAACCGTTGAAAAGATTTACTTTAAGCGGTTTAGGTGATTGCCTCAAACAGATTTTTATATATTTTTTCTTAGCCCCAAATATAACGGTGCTTGCCATTCAATTTTAGCAGCAAAAATGGTAAATATTAAACCGAAACCGAAAACGGCTCTAACGATTTTGATTTAAAAAAAATTGTATGTTCAGCACTGTTGCTATAAGTCTACATTTTTTGTTTTAATGGGCCCTGGGATTTCGAACTATCTGGAATAGCAGTTCACTTCGTTTCTGTGTAAGATAACTGCTCCCTTAATTTGTTTATGCATAATTTGGGTTAAAAGAACTTGTGGTTATCGTCGATCGGTATAGCGGTCTCCGTTGATGGTAATGGCAATGGTCATCGTTATTTGAGAAGAATATGCCGCCGCCATAATGCTTACTAAACAGTGACTTTCCAAGGATGTATTACCACTTATAGTGAAACTGGCAAAATTCATCAATTTTTTTCTTGAGATTTGCGACTGTTCTTAACTGTACGACTACCCGGACAACGAACACAAAAACAAACAAAAAATAAATATAAATATAATATAATTATAATATAAGAGATAAAACAACATGGCCGCCATGAACTGTCAGATTCTTACCGTCTATATTGATAAATCCCTATATATATGTATATATAAAATTACAGCACGACTGACTCAGCTGTTTTTGACATGTGCAACTGAAATACTCTCAGAACCTCATCCAACCAATAGCAAAAACATTTTTTTTATCCTTAAATTCTAGCAATGACAGACACCATTATCTTTAACTATTTTAAAATGATTATAACAGTTTTATTTGTGCTTTTAAGCTTCTTTTCAAAAGTTTTCAATATTACCATATTTAAAAACCTTAAAGCTCTGTCTACACGAAAAAGCTCAATAACGTTTCAAATATTTTCTAGTTTTTATTTTTGTTTTCTACTTTTTTTTTGGTTGGATACGTCATAAATATTATTGCTCTAAGCATTTTCGATTGTTTTTCTGCAAAGTTTAATTTAGTGTTCTTGATTTTTTTATTTTTCTGACAATTAAGAAATATTTTTTGAATTTATTTGATTCCTTCGAATAGAAAAAATACAATTTATTTGGTAGGGATGTATTAAGAGAAACATGTATTTATGGCACATTTAGTAAGAGTTTTTCAACAATGTCATTTGCATGACGCGACGCGACGTAGAGATGTGCATAAAGGGTGATCAAATTATAACAAAATTATACTTGTGTAAATACATGGTGGGCAACAAAAATGAAAAAAATGGTATCCCTCCATTTCTTGTTGTCAATGCCATCGTTGCCATTTGCAAAAAAATGGCGCTTTTATATTATGGCCAGCGTTGCAACTTTTTGAAAACAGTTTTGAAGTAGATTTGGAAAAAAATGCAGTATATACTACTTAAGTAAATTTATGTTTTTACAAAATATTATATTAAAGCTTAAAGAAAATAGTTATTATAATTTCCCAATTTTTGAATTTGTTTTAATTTGATCTTAATATTTCTTGATCATCAGCGTGCTCAAATCCACTAATAAAAATTTCTTAGTAAAAAAAATTATTTAAATCCTTTCAAACGTTTACTGGACCAGCGTTTTGGGTAACGCACTGATTTGCTCCTCTTCAAGCCTGTTATTTGTGAATCACTTCACTATTAAATAAATACAATGAATTTATATGTTTAAAACTTCGCCCACTAAAAAAAATATTCTATCTTAAACGTGCAGATTTGATTTAAAAAAAAACATCCATCGTGTCACGTTTTTATCATTTTCAAAAAAAAAAAAAGAAAACTCAAATAAATAAAAACAAAATTTGCTTTAGTTTTGACAGCTATCAATCCCCATTCAAGTGTGAAAAAATGAGACTAATAGCAAGTTCATTCAAATTTCATAGATCTCCTCTAAAAACCGAGATTTGATCTTTTCAATGAAACATGTTTCCATACATTTCTCATAAAAAAAACTTCATTATCTAATGACGAGGGAGACGAAGACGAAGCAATCAAAATCTACACGAAATTTATAAAATCTAAATTATTAACTTCTTCTTCCATTCTTTTTTTTTTAGCACGGACTGGCGCAAATTCACAAGTTCACAACAAATTAATAACAAAATATTTTCCATTTGACGTTTGACAGAAAAGAATTTTGACATGTATATGTGCACTCAGATCAAATCTGCCAACACATCAGAGATCAAATCAAATCTTTCGTGTTGAGATTTAATCTAGATTTGCTCTTTTTGTTGCAATGAAACTCTCAAAATTCAAAAAAAATCAAATCTTTTGACATAAAGACCAATTTTTTTCTTGAATGAAACTCGCTATATATATTGTGGGGATTACGTATTGCATTTTTTTTGTGTAAGACAAACAGTGAAGTCCTTCCTTCAGTGTATGTGAGTTTAAGTAAAATCACTTTGGACAAAGTTTACTCAAAGTTTAATTAAAATTAATAATGAAATGGGACCAAAAAAAAACGGAAATGTGACGTTTCTGTAGGTATATCATCCTGAAGAGTTTTACGTCAGTTCATTTATAAATTACAGCCGTTATCCATGTCACCCTTTTCGCCAGTCATTACGCATGCACCTGTCAAAAATGTTTTGTTTCCTATGTATGAGTATGATTCCTATTAAAAAAATAAAGGATACAAGCTTCTCTTCGAGTTTCCATATGATTCTCGCAAAGTCCTTGATATTTGCTCTTTTTTTATCTTGCTCATAAAAATAAATAAAAAATCTCTCTTGAAGCAAAATAAATACAGAAACAGTGCAAAAATCACATTTATTTCAATCAGATGTCTGTAAAAAGAGTGTTCTTCGCCTTTTATCCTGAAAATTTAAATTAAAAAGAAAAAAAATATTTTATCCCATTTTCCGTGTAGGTTTTCTATTGTTAAACAACAATAAAACATATCGTTGTTTTGTGAGTGATTTTTTTATATTCCTTAACCATGTACCAATCTTAAATTTATATATTTGAAGTTTTGAATCATGTGAATTGAAATATTTTTTTTTAGAGACTGTGTACCTATTATATGAAGACAAAGAATGCACATTTTAATCGCGCATAATTATATTCGTTCTATTCAAGAAAAAAAAATCAAAACTTTCACAAAAAAGATGATCGAAAAGTGTCCTTTTTTCGAAACAAAGTCATATCTATGTATGAATAAGGATCTTTGAAATCCTAGTGATGCATAGAAGTGCAACGAAGCAGCACTTTCATGAAATCTCACAAGCACAAGAGCCTATGTGATTTTTTTTTGTTTGTGTTCTTGTATTATTTTGCACACTAGGTATACCTATATGGTTGTATGTAAGTGTGTGCAAATTTTTGTATTCAAGTTTTCAAGCCACCCACTTTAAGTGAACGCTAGCCGTGCTCGTCACAAAAAAAATGTAAAAAGGATATACCTATAGCTCAGCCAAACAGCATACATCAACCCCTAGCCCTAACAATCTGTATTCCCCCTCAAGGGAAAATTATGCACAAAAACGCGAAGAGAGACACACAAAACACAAATTTATACACAGAGAGTGCAAAAAGGAAAATAAGAGCAAATACGTAGCATCAGTTAAAAGCAACATTAAAAAAAAACATGATTTGTGTACATATATAGCTATATGAATAAGTATATAAAAGCAGGTCCAAAAGGCGCATCCTTTTGTTGACAGACAAAATCTCGGTACATCTCAGAGAAAGGATAACAACTTTAACAGCATCATTTCGCGTTGTTAGTGGGCAGCAGGAGCAGCAGCAGAAAGATACTGTTTGTTTGTGTTTAAATAATAAAAAAAAAAAACTGTTGGTCAGGTCAATTTATATATATATATAAATATATACATAGATTAAGTGTAATTTTTTGTTCAAAAATTATAAAAACTTTTTTGTCCTTTTTTTTTGGAGATTTCCTACCTACTAATCGGTTCAAAATATGAAATTGTGATAATTTTAAATCCGTCTTCAAATATATCTGTTTGCGAAAACACCAGACAGTTTGTAGGTGTGTACTGTGTATAGTGCTTTTTCGTTTTTTTTTTTTTGGTCTGTGTCTGCCCTGGTGTTTGCATCCCATTAAGGATATAACAAGGATACACAATAAACGCAAGGTAAGTGCATTCTATTAAGCTGGAGTTATTTTTATACCACGTCTATACTGAGGTTTGTGGGCAATGCAAAAAAAAATGCATTAAATATTCTCCTCGGGAATTTTCTAAATATGGGGTTCTTTAAACCCCCCTCACACCATACACCACACAAACACACATACACAAATAGAAGTGGTTTTAAACCCCATGGGTATAATAATGCTACTTATCCTTTGAACGGAAGTCATAAGGACGTTTTTTGGGAGCTTGAAGCATAAAGATATGACGACGACGACCGACGTTGATGAAAAAAGAAAAAAGGGAAAGCGTTAAAGGGATATTACTTTGCAAAAAAAAAAAAATCGTTAAGGACACAAAGCATAAAAATAACGTCAAAAAAGAAAAACAACCGTAAACCGATGACTAACTTCACATTTCGGCGGTTTGCTTTATGCTTCGGTTGGGTGCCTTTTTTGAGCTGTGTGCTCAAGGCCTTTGACCTAAAGCGCACACACAGCACACAACACAGCGCACATCATCTCACATCACAATCACAACGACACAAAACAGAATCGTCGGTCGAGAACATGAGAAAGAGTAGGGTTGTGCTTGTGCACTGTACACTATGCAACAAGGTAGACAAAAGGGATGGAAGGAATTTTTGTCGGAGATTGTCAAAGGATTCGTTTTATTTTAGTATGAAAACGTGCTGAACGTTGAACTTCGGATGCAAGGTGCATTTTGTTTTTTGCTTTATTTCTGTTATTTTCTATTTTTTTTTTCTTTTTTGTCGATAGGAAGTAAGTTTCTGTTGACTGCCATTTTGAATGCAGAAAGGAATTTTCCTAAGAGATGTAGGTATTTTTAATAGAGAGATAGAAAAAGTACCTATATAAGATAGGTAGGTATATATAGGCACCTAATGAAAGGAATAATAGAATTTCACTTTTACAGTGCGTTGAACTTGTTTTTTTTTTGCAAGGTGTGAAAAATAGGAGATAAAAGTCTTTTTGTGGTGAAATATTAGTTCAATACATTTTAGAAAAAGGATTAGGTAGGTAAGTACTTACTTGTTATTTCCAACATACTTACTATGTGCCTTTTGACATTAGAATACCTAGGTAGGTAGATACTTATAAAATATGTAATTCTAACCCTACATAGATACCTACCTAATAATAAAATATGAAAAATTGCGGAAGTTTTATCACGTTCGAAAAAAAAACAGATAAAGCACAAGGTTCAGCTGTGAAGATTGTAGCCTTTTAGGTACATAGATTTTAAGTGTCGCAGGCGTACGCATTTAAATTTATAGGAGCGGGAATCATTTGTCATTAATCACCGTACACTTTATAACATCTTCGCCTTCGGCGGCGGTGTGGTTCTTGTTTATTAAAATAGGCATTATTGATATTTAAGGAAGATAAAAGGATACCTCTAATATTCTGCAGGCGTTAATATAATGAACGAGTTTCGCGTAGGTTGATTTTGTAATGGTTTTACCCAAGAAAGATTTATTGGAGACAGTTTGACTCTATATCATGCTATGAGCTCTTTCACATAATAAGGTGACAATGTTATAAGATTATGAAGGTATTAGGTGTACGTGAGTGATGGTACTTTTTTTATTGCGACAAAATAAGAAAAACTTTCGAATTAGTACAGAAAACCTACGAACTCAGGATTATATTCAATCGTTTTAATGATGATTTGCAGTGGTAGATAGGTATTTGCATAGTAGGACAGCTATTTTATATAATATTTATCGCAACTTGAACTTTTTTCTACATAAGATCCCAATCCAACAAGTTTGAATTCGAATTTGACATTTAATGGATGTGAGTGTGTACGTGCTTCTGGTTTTAATTCGGACTTTAAGACCAGAATATCTAAAGAAAAATCTCTTCTTTTCAGGAGAAGATCTTTCATTTGATACCAATCGAACACTTTCAGAAGCCTTCCGGACTATCAATGGAAAATGATATTAGTTTATCTTGGGACAAAAAACAAGTTCATAGACTAATCATAATGAATGATGAAATTGACATAATAAAATTGTTTGCCGATTCTGTATGTACAAAAATTAAATTGGAAACCAAGGCAAGAGAGCAAAAAAATAACTTTACAATACTGGTTCTTGGAAACTAAAAAAACGTTTTCCAATAGATACCTTATGGTGTTTTCGCTTGGTAATATTATTATTGATTTAGATCTGTCAAAAAACTGATTTTGACAATTTAAGCCTTCGATTGGAAAAACAAATTGATTTATTTTTTGATTTTAAATCAATTTTGCAGATCTGGATTTTCTGCAGATCTACCCCTATTTTACTAACACCAATATGGATCATAATTGACAGCCATCAGTCTGACACAACAGCTGATACCGCTAGCTGCTTCACAAACACAAATATACACAAATGCTTATAGCAAATAAAAATCAATCTGAAAACGTATTCGATTCGTTACGAAAAAAATCAATTTATAGATCAAAATATAAATTTACCAAACGATAACCCCATTTCAACAATGGCAATTGTTATAATAGGCGTATTTTTGTGTCCATTTGTGTTAGCTTAAAAATAATTTCCATGTAAAAAACAATGAAAATTCCGCTAAGTTGGCGTAGCAGAACTTGCATATCCCCCAATTTGGGTAAAAGAAAAGTTTGCATTTTCGATAGCTAACACTCTTCGTTGATGGTGTCACTGGCGGAAGATCCACACAAAAATTTGAATTCTACATCGGACTAATCCGCCCAAACCACATGCGGTAAGGAATTAAATTTAAACACATATTAATGTCGAATTCCAAACAACCATTTCAAATCGATCTCAGATCGATTTTTTTGTTTGTTGTAAGGAACTTGCAAAAAATAGTGTGTGTAAGGTCTAGGAAATCTTCGTAAAAATGCAAGATCTGTTTTGACAGATTTTGTTTAGAAATAATTCGATTGTGTTCAGAAAAAAATCGAATGTTTGGTTGTTTGGAATTCGACATAAGTTTAAATTATTAGAAGAAATAAATTGCTTTTTCTTGCTATGTCCACAACATACGCATTTGAGAGCCGAAAAACGCAGGTTTTTGACAACTCTTGGGTTTGTAAAGCAAATCTGGGTCAACCCTTAGTTAAAGTTGGAGGAACGAACCTTTTACTTACTTACTTATCTGGCTCCCGATCCATGGAGAGTCGCTGCCTGACATATTGCGGTCTTCCATCGATTGCGGTCCCTCGCACGCTTCCTCTAGTCGTCGAGATCAAGCGCTCTTGCGTCTGTAACCGCCTGGTCCCTGTAGCAGATGTTCGGTCTTCCTGGTCGTCTTGAACCTGCGAACTGGGATTCGAAGATTTTCTTGGCTGGAGCGTTGTTATCCATTCGCTCGATGTGGCCGAGCCAGTGTAGTACAATTCTCGATTGAATCTTCTCCTCCATTCGCCCTCTTCGCATATAAGACAAAATATCCTCCGAAGAATTTTTCTCTCGAAAGTGCCCAGTATCAATTTCGCTTTTTTACTTATCGTCTAGCACTCGGCGCCGTAGAGTAGAACTGGTAAAAATAGTGTTTTGTATAGCTTGCACCTTGTCTTTCGAGACAGGAGTTTTGAACCCATTTGTTTGGCCAAACCGAAGTAGCAGTGGTTCGCTAGGGTAATTCTTCATCGGAATTCCACTAAGGTGTCGTTCGTGGAACTGATGTTTGTTCCGAGGTAGGTGAACTCCTTGACTACCTCGAAATTACAGCTACCAACAGTGACGTGCTGTCCTAGGCGATGGACAGATGAGGCTTTGTTTGTTGATAGCATATACTTGGTTTTGTCCTCATTCACTTCAAGACCAACGCATTTCGACTGTTCATCAATAGCTGTGAATGCTTCAAGTACAGCTCGCTTGGAGCGGCCGATGATATCGATGTCGTCCACATAACCAAGCAATTGGGAAGACCTGTTGAAGATAGTGCCATCCAGGTTAACACCACTCTTTCGTACTATATGCTCCATGACTATGTTGAAGAAGTCACATGATAGCGCATCTGCTTGTCAGAACCCTGTACACGTCTGGAAAAGCTCATATGAGCTGTTACCCATTTGCACGTTGCACCGCGTATTTTGTAACGTCATGCGGAATAGCTGGATCAGTTTTTTCGGGATCCCGAGTTCCGACATCGCCAATAGAAGCTCTTGGCGACTTATGCCATCATATGCGGCTTTGAAGTCGACGAAAAGATGTTTTTTTTTTTTTTTTTTTTTTTTTTTATAACTTTGCACGCGCTCAAGGGATTATGAATACCCTTAATATGTTTTTTTCTTAACATAGCGCGGCATGCGGTGGAAGAAGAGAAAGAAGGATAGGAAAGATGTGTGGCGCGATGTTTTGAGACAAGTGCTGGTTGATGTCTCAGATTTATCTCCAGGGATGGCGGCTGAACTAATGCGGAGAGAATTACCTTGTCTTATTTATTTATGTCCCTTATAATTCGCATTATTTTATTTATTTCGTTGTCACATTTTATGGGTATGCTAGTTTACTCAATCACATGTTGTTAGTGTTATGCCTAAACAGTATGTAATGAGCAAAGCAGCAACTTATTGTATGACAATTTTTAGAATTGGTTTTTAATGGAATATAAGAAGACATAGACAACGGCAGGAATCGAACCTGCAACTACGAGGTTGACAGGCGAGCACACAACTATCGCGCCACGGCCACCCCCAGTGCTTCTCGACTTGAAATTTGTTGCGTCTTTTCAAGGATTTGCCTCAATGTGAAGATTTGGTATATCGTTGATCTGTCTAGTCTGAAGCCACACTGGTACGTGCCGATGATAGTGTTGCAGAAAGGTTTTAGACGCTCTCATAGTACGTTGGATAGGATATTGTAGGCAACATTAACGAACCTTTTATGTCGGAAAAACTCGCCATGAAATGTCAAAATGTAAATCCGGTTTACAATAAAATAAAACTAATTCATTTGGATTACATAGTTTACGAATTTACGAATTGTTCTTTAAGGATGATCCAACTTAGAAAACCATACAATCAGGCCGATCACGCATTCCATCGTAATCGGAAATTTGTTACGAATTCCGTAAAAATCAATCACAGAATACATCGTAGTGGAAATTCTCATACAAATTGCCATTACGAACGGATTCAACAATACCTTTTCTAGGGATTCGTAGAACTTTCCGATTACGATGGAACTCGTGAAGGCTGAATATCGCATTTGATTATCATTCTTAATTTTAATATTGGCAACCCGGAAGTCTTCTGGAATCTTCTGAATGTGTTTACTTGGGTAAAAATGACAGTTCTGATTCTAAAAACAAGAGAATTTTATTTTCGGATTCGAAATCAGAATCGATACCAGAAGCACTCGTACATTCATATACGTCAAACTCGACGGTTGTCATTTTTGTATTCTAATTTGTGCAACAAACATTTTAATTTTAATTATAGTTTCGCATATACAATCAGAACATACTTCAAAATTGTCAAATCAAAAAAGTGTTCAGTTGTGACCATCGGATAGAGATTCCGGACTGCCAAATAAAAACGCCAAGTGTATTCATATTCAGCCAAGCCAATTTATGAAAGTTGTTGTGTAAGAGTACAGTTTATTTCGGAAGTGCATTCGATTTCCGGAATTTGGTCGTTTTTTTTGCAGCTTCTAGACATGCAAAGCCAATTTTAATAGCTAAAAACTGTGATAAAGCTGGCTAACTGCTATAATAGAATTTTTCTAGCATAAATGTGGTTTTTCGAACAATAATGATACATAAGACATATTTTTTCTTATCCTTTTGATACGAGATTTGCTGGCATTCTACTGGCAAATATACATTCTGTAAATATATAATGTAGGTATCTAGATAAATGCAAATTACAAAAAAAAAAGGAATAGATTTCCACTTTAATTACTATCTTGTTGATTTCGTACTGACAAAGCACCTCCTTAAGTTGTCTAAGGTCTAAAATTACGAACAGCAACTTCTTCTATCTCGAAAAGGAATAAAAACTTCGTAATATTATGTATCCAGAGATATATGAATGTGCAGTACACCCTTAAGAGGATTTTTTTTACATTTTCTTTTTTACTTATGAAGAATGACAGGTAATGTAAAATACTATGCCCACCAAGCACTTGAATATCATACGTCTTTGTGAACTTGCCACCGTTTCGAGTTCCTGCGGCACATTTCTAAAATATCCTTTTACTTCTAAACAATAGAAAAGCATACTTACAACCCCTACGCCTGCAATTTAATTTTTTGTTTCTTGATTGGAAACTCATTCAAATTTCTTTCACACCGTTTTTGAATTGTTCTGGTTATTTTTTTATTATAATTTTCTTTTTTTTTATAGCAATGCATTTCTGGATCGATAAGCGTTCCCAGACCTATGGTTTTGGTCGTGCTCGAGTAGCTGCATCCTTATCCGGGGCAGGTGGAAATGGCTTAGGATTTCCTCATCCACCTCGTCGAATGGGTGGTAAGACGTCCTTAATGCCAACAATACATCGTTTACCGACATCGTCGTCGCAACAACAACAGCATTCGCACAGTCACGGCCACCAGCCACATCAGCAGCAACAACAACAACAACAATCGACTACAATAGACTGCCATAGATCGCATAGTATATCTAACAACAATAACAATAATAACAATGCGCATAACAGTTATCACAGCCATAATAGTAATAACAATCAGCACTCGAATAACGGTAACAACAATAGTGCCAGCATTAATAGTGTTGCCAGCAACAATAATAATTTTAGTAATAACAGTGGCGCTAGCAGCGGGACCATAGTGCACTACTCTTCGAATAGACAAAGTCGAGGTTGTCGCAGTAGTAGCATCAATAGCGCCACACTGAACAATAACAATCACCATGACCCTACCCCGACTTTGACGACAACTACCACCCGCAGTTATCATCATCATCCGCAGTTTGGCAACATGAGCATTCGTCACTATCAGACGCAGCACTCTTCGTCAGCGACTGGCACACGAGTGCACCACCATCAGCATCACCACCACAATACAACGCATAGATCACACTCGTCAGCGCCATCTGCTTCGTCGGTGACGTCAGTAGCACTGCCACCTATTTATGTGTAAGTATTAAGTTTAAAGTATTTAAATTGATTCAAATTTTCAATTTAGAGTAAAATCTGTATCTTGTTTTCCAGAAGCCCATCGCATGCTCAAAGTCTAGAACAAGGTCCCATGGGTATGGGACCTATTCCGTCAGTTCGTCTTCATCATTCCAATACTACCGGCACCGTGACAAGCAGCACCACAGCTAGCAATCCAATTCTAGACTCAGCTGACGCACAAGTGCTGCCATCTCACTTAAAATTCGGCATGTGGGCTACATTAATTTTGGCGTCAGTTTTTGTTGCCGGCGTCAAGTTATATGCAGACCATCAAGGAACGGGCCTTGAAGTTCTCATCTTTGCTGCATTTTCTGCAACTTTCTTTTTGGCCGCATGCACTGTATCCCTTTGCCGTTTGCCAAGTAGTCTAGCTGCATCACCATCTCTAAGCATTGACGATTCGAGTCGTGGACTATTGACTCAGCAGAACAACCAATTAAATCTGCATTATCAACCGGCTCAGCAGCCACCACCGACGTCACAGGATAATTTGCAATTAACACCAACTGGAGCTCCACCACCATACCATATTGCCATTTTACTGCCAGAGAATGGAAAAGAGATGCAATTCAAAGACGAATCACCGCCTCCTTCGTATGATAAAATTGTTATTTAATAGGACCAAGCCATTCAGCTGTAGAAGAGCAAAACATGATTCATTGCATGGATTCTTCAGAAATTGGCAAGCAAATAGAACAGGTAGCCAGGGTTTGCCAAATTAATCTACATTTTCTACAACGTTAATATACCTTTAATTTAACACAATTTGTTACGTCTTCTACATATCCACGGGCTAGTAAATATCTATACAGAGCAAGCATAGAATTTCAGTGAGGAAGATTTAAGATTTTTGAAAAATATAATGCATAACGGTGTAAATATCTGTGATCGACAGACAGGATTGACAGACCAATTTTTTCACTTCGGTATAATAGCAATTTTTTAATTGAAATATTTATATCAACATCTGAACAGGTATATGATGTAATTTCAAAATTCGTAAATCTTTTACCTCCTAAACCTTAAACGCGGTTTTTGTAAAAAGTTTACAAGAACTCCTTAAACATTCAAAGCAAACATTGCCTTTTTTGACATTTCATCTACATGCCCAGACGCCCGAACTTTTAAAATGATGTGTTTGATTAAGTCCTCTCTGTATTGCAACTTCGTTTCGACAGCTTTTATTCGATTTTTACCGACAAAACTGATTTTTTCTTCGAAAAATGCGCGTATGGATAAACGTGAAAAGACTATCAAACTTCATCTGCCAAAATTTATTTCATTGACTACAAAAATTATATAGCAGACGTAACAAAATCAATTATTTTGTTTTTCTTTGAATTGGCACTTCGACCAACCCTGTAATTAGCCAAAGATAAAGTGATTTCATCAAATATATTTTGATCTCTAATAGTTTGTTTACACGTTGAGTCTCGCAAACGAAACGGATCGTCCTTCAAAAACGATACTAATGTGGTTTTCCATTGTTACAAACATTCAATTCTTTTTGCTACAAATCTGTCAAACACGCATTTTGAAAATTAAATCCATCCAATGGGCAAACAAATTATTTTTAATCTAAATCAAATTCATAGATCCGAGTTTTTCGGTGAATCTTCACGTCTTTTCTAACACTAATAAACACTAGTACGATTGAAAGCATTTGTTTGACAACCACCAGTTTTACAGAAAGGAATCTACTCCAATACCATAACAAATAAAAAAATCTATTCAAATTGCGTTCCATTCGCCACTAAAAATATCCAATTCTGAATTTACCAATGGAAACCCCATAAGATCCAACACGTGTAGATAAGCTGTAAGTTTAAGTTTTAGTTAGTAGCAAGTAAGTAGGAAATATTCGATAGGTATACAACACACATCGTTAGAAATACTTTTTCGGAGACTTAAAAACAACGAAGAATATGGAATCGACATTTTTTATGAAAAAAAAATCGATCATGGGAAAGTTGCCGTCAAGTTAATAGGTTCGTTAGTTGAACTTTACCCAGGGTCGACCTAGGATTTTTTACAACCCCAAAGGTTGTCAAAAAAAAACTGGGTTTTTCGGTTCTCAAAAACACCCGAGGGCCATTAATTTTATGTTGCAGAAAAGCAGGTTATGTCATTAAATAATTAAAACTTAAAATATGTTAAATTTAGCATCTTTGGCCCTATGTACAATCCACAACTTCAAAGGTTTCCATTTTGTATGTCTGCATCTGAAAATTAATTTGAGTATTCGTTTATTTCCATTTTAAAAATAACAAATGAAATCAGATCTCATGTGACTTTGACGTTTATTCATTTATCTCAACTTGCCCCAGCTAAAAACCTAGATCTACTTCAGGACGAGTTGAGGGCGACCCTAGGTTTCAAAAAACACAGAATTTGTTTATTAGGGTGACTTTAGGTTTTTCAAAAAACGCTTTAGGGCGACCCTAGGGTGACTTCAGGGCTCAACGAGCAAACTTAATTATAATATTTAACACTTAAAATGATATTAACAAAAATGTATAAGCTTGAGATGGGTTTGAAAATATAAATTCCAAGATGCGCAGTAAACAAAGAATGATAATATTTTGAAACCAGTCTTGTGTGAACGAAGTTTATTATTCGAATATGATGATTTATGTATGGTACTTCAAACTTGAATATCCAAAATGAAATTAAAAAGGTAAAAACCCACAGAAGTTTTAAAAGCCCAGATAGGTCAATTTTTAAAATTATTTTTTTTTTTTTTTCAAAAATCAAAAACTTAATTATGCAGTATGATTTAGAATTTTAAGGACCTCTTGAATGCAATCCGATGAACCATTAATGAAAAAGGTGAAAGTAAGAAAAAAACTGTTATATGGCAGGTACCGTTAAAATAATTTATGTAAAATTTTGTTTGGGCCAAAATGTAGACTGTCAAGATTTTGCTGCCATTTTCTTCACTTAGTGATGGGCACATTAGGAAGAAATGAGAATTCAAGCGAGAAGTTCAGCATTTGTGTACTAGAATGATATTTAGTATTGAAAACTAAAGACAAACAGGGATACAAAAAGAAACACAAAAAGGCAAATAATCGAAAAGTGGAAAATTTTAATATTTGTTCACTGGAATTCTGGTGTATTTTCTCATTTTTTTTTTCTTATTTTTTTTTATGCCCTGTTCTGTGAGATTCGTGTTGATTTTTTTCTTTAATTTTTTTAGTTTGGTTATGGTATGTGTCGTTCAATTATGCCCATCACTACTTTCTCTCTTTGTGTCCGGAGGGTCACCTTTGACTATTTACACGCAAATTTGGTCAATTTGCGTTTGCCTACTTTGTTGCAAGACTGGGGGCGTTCAATCATTTATTAGATGATGTATGACTGCTTCCACAAACGCAAACCAAGTTGTCGGCAACTGGGAGTTTGTTGGCGAGAAGGGCAATAAGTAAGGGGAATGAAAAAATCTCTCCGGCCAACGATTTGAAGATATTTTTTTGACATTTTGCTTTGGATTCCAATAGGCCCAACATAATCTTCCCAGTTTCCTCATCAGTTTCTTTTGGTGCTAGTTTCTTCGTGTGAAAGCTACAAGGCAATTAAAGGAAAACGTCAAAAAAAATCTCCAGCAACTGGTTTCCCTGTGTGAAAGGGGACTATTGTCGATTTCGTTTCAATAATTAGGATTCGCTACTAAAACCAATACTTTTTTGCTTTGAAACGAACGATTACGGACTGAATATCTTTTTAGGACTGTGTGTGTTGCTTGGCAGCTCTAAAAAAACAAATCTTCAATTCGGTAAAACATCATTATTTCGTTTTAATTTCCCGATTCCGACGCGGGGGAGTTCCTAAACCCACTTGCACTTTTTTAATATTTGTTTTCAAGAAGTTTTTAACAATTTCTTTTAGTTTTTAATATATTAATTTAATTTTTCTGTACACTGGCACAAAATAAAAATTAATTTACAACACAACAATTGAGAAACTTTAAAACAAATATTGTAGTGTGTGTAAGAATCTGTGCACAAATCCGTTTTGAATCCGTCTCCAAAAAGAGATTCAATACGGATCTGTTTTTCCAGAAAAAAAACTGGTTTTAATTTGAAACGAATTTGATTTTCAGAAAAAAATTGTCGGCGGATCGACGGCAGATCGATGTTTTTGTTGAAACGACATCGACATACTATCCGCGTATATTTGTGAACGACTCAGATACCTAGGTTAGCTGAAAGCTGTCAAAAAAACAAGAACAGAACTCATACCAAATGAAGTTTGCAGTTAGATGCTGTATACATTTTTGTTCTCCGATAACTCAAGATAGCTATATACGAAGAAAACGCAAACAATATTTACATATTATTTTTGTTTTTGTTTTTGTGGACTGTGTGGATTAAAGCCAATTGAAATATTTTGTGACCAATAGTCCAAAATGCGTTTCGCCGGGCACGATGAGCACAACTATCGTGCCCGGGCGAAACGCATTTTGGACTATAGGTCACAAAATATTTCAACTCAAGATAGCTTTCATGAAAACATCTTTTTCATCAGATGTGCTTCTGCACGCGTTACAACAACAGACCCACTTTTGTATGTGGTTTTCAATTGGTACAAGAATCAAATCCGTTTTAGATACAAATCTATCAAAACATGGACAATTAAATCCTTCCATTGGGTAACAAAAATTAATATTTTTTGATTCTGAAACAAATTCGCTGATTCGTATTTTTTGGCAAATCTACCCCTCTTTCACTAACACTACTAAACAATTGGAAGCGTTAATTTGACAGCTACCAGTTTCACTGACGATAATATAAGCCAACACCTTAACAACAAAAAAATTAAATCCAAATAACATTCCATTCGCCACGAAAAAAATCAAATTCCGCATCAAATTCTTCATTTACCAATGGAAAACCACATTAGTCTTCTCTATCATCGTAATGTCAAGTTTGATTAAAATCTGCCCGTTTGGTAACTAAAAATTTTTCCCAAGTTTCTCAAACTTCAGTTTTTTACGTATTGGTTTTAACAGCAATATGTTAAAATTGGTTCCATACGAATTTTCACGTTACAAAACAAATCTGCTTGTATCGGAGTAAATCTGTTTTCAACTTCAACTTTATTTTATTTTTCGAGCATATGAAAAAACTATTTTTTTTCTCACGTTCCTTATGCTCGAAGGAGCCAAACATTCCATGTATATTTTCTATTCGCGATAATCTAATAATTCACATGGAATGTTTGGCTCTTTCGAACATAAGAAAGAGTTTTAAAGGTGAGAAGGGCAAGAAGTAAGGGGAATTCACCTACAAACTTCTGAGACCTAACCTTACCGTTAAATAAAATCTTAAGTGGAAAACATCGCCGGGAAAATTGTACCATTTATTTTACCCGAAACGCTGACATTTTATATACATATATACATAGATACCTTATTTTTCTTGATTTAAGAAAATTCGTTATATTCTACATCCACTCGATTTCACCTACAAAATTATATAAATAGATAAAAACCAAACTCTAAAAAGAAACACATTGAAATTTCATATGAAATGTATTCAAAACTTTATTTGAGTTCCACTTTGACTCTATGATAAGCATTACTCAGCACCCCGCGCAAGTTCCATGTGTTTTTGAAGGTTTCCGGCTGTGTATTGTAGGACGAATCAACTGCCTTCGACCAGATCTCTATATTCTTACTTCCAGCTGATACTGGTAACTTGGCTGACCAAAGCGACCAACCATAATGACGACCATCAGGTAGATCCTCTTGTTCCAGCTCGGCTACATGCCAACTTTCTCCTCCATCTGCGGTCAAATCAACACGAACAATCCGGCGTCCACCGCCTGACCAAGCATAGCCTTTAACTGCAATACAGCCATCCTTGATTTGTACCTTATCGCCCTGCGATGGAGAACAAATAGCCGAAGTAACTGGCATTGCTTGAATGGCAGGGGATTTTGTGAAATCTACTGTGTCCCAATCGGTGCTGGGACTGAATCCCTTATAGTCATTTTGCTGCCAGTGCGATGAGGATTCACTGTCAGACACTATAATTCGATTCAGCCATTTTACATTCCTTGCTCCTACTGTGCCTGGAACAATCACTCGCAGAGGGAAACCATGATCTAGATTGATAGGTTCTCCGTTCATCTCATATGCCAGAATGACATCCCCGCGCTCGTCCATAGCTTTTGAAAGTGGAATAGAAGCACCATATGGATGGGAAGTAGGATCCAAGTCACAGCCTTCGAAAATCACATGACGCTTCTCGTCTGACTCAACTCCCATAGCTAATAGAATGTCCCTCAATCTTGCACCCGACCATTTAGCATTGCCCACAGCTCCACCACCCCACGAGAGGCCCTTAACGGGCTTCACCTCCGCCATCTCTGAACGCCGATTACCACCACACATAACAGCGGCGGTCACAGTACACTTAGGAAGCTTCTTGATCTCGTCCAGGGTGAATGACTTCATGGTACTCGATTCCTCAATTTCAATATCCAGTTCATAGGTTTCTGCATCAATCACCGGCACCGGAAGATGATTTCTCACATAGAAGAACTCGTTCGGTGTGAGGAAGTTTTCTGCCAATAGACTCAATGGTGGTTCAGCGTTGAATGGCCTCTCTGAAGCTGGTTTCAATAGTGGATGACGCTTTGGTTCGTTCGCCCATGGCGATCCCATATCGTCAGTACTCACCACATCGGTTTTATCCAGATTTCCAATACGAAATGACTCGAGAAGCGTGAGAATCTCTTTGTTGTTGTGCTGCTGGTAGATGGCCCAAAAGGGATCTATAGCACTTCCAGCCCCAAGCATGATTTTGTCACTTCCCGGATGCTTCGGTACAAAATCCGTAATATCATACACTCCAATTCCATAAGTTACCCATATCCTGTTCTCGGTGGTGTCGTGTTTTTGTATCTGCTCCTGTTTGTAGGTGGGTAGGTCTGCTCTTGGTTCTGTGTGCCATTTTTGATAGTTGTCGTTGTCGTTGTCGTTGGAAGACTTTCCCTCAGCTGCCACCTCCGATAATATCACATAGGCAGCCGCAATCCCACCCAACCCCACCAAGGTCAACACTGATTTTAAATCTCTTCTTGACTCACTGCCTTCTTGATGACCCCCTTTCGATGAATAGCCATAGAAGCAATAAATTGACTTTATTCTCACCTCCTGCTGCAGTAGGTAGCAGGTCTTGTAATGCTTTCCAAATTTAAATGCGCTTCGTAGCACCTTATGCATCGTCAATCTCAAGTATTTACTGTTGTTGTTACTCTTCCTCACAGCATGACGATAAGTAGGTAGTTAGTTGATTTCTAATAATTTATTTTTTGTTTGTGGTGGAGCCACACTTTTTTTTATAACTAAAAGAAGATAAGAAAACGTAACCTGTCACCTTTAAATACTTTGTATTGATGTTTTTCTTCAAGGGCAAATTTCGTGGGAAGCTGTCAGTGATGATGCGGTCCACTTTTGTGTTTATTTTTCGATTGCCTGTGCCTCATCAATTTTGAGGAAGTAGGAATGTTTCGATTATTCGCCATAAGTAGTTAATAACTTTTATTGAGATTTACATATCTTTCTTAATTAATAGCTTATTTAACTAATAATTTTGCCGACTTTGAAATAGTCCGGCTAAAAAATTATTTTTTATTTTGTTAGTTTGCTTGACTGAGTTGAGTGGAGTAATGATTTGAAAGTGAGATAGAGAGTTTATAGAAAGTTGAATTTTGAATGTGTCCACTCAAAGACCGTGTGGATGTGATTGCGAGAAAAAAGAGACAAAGAGCTTAGATATGAAGTAATGCCTTTGCCTGCTCTGTCAAGTTATAAAAATGAAATTTAATTTGCCATTGGTTGACGTTAATATTGTAGTTGCACTGCTCTTGCTCAGGAGCAGTGTTAAATATACTTTAGACTGAGTGTGCGTCTACAAAATTAAATAATTAAAAACTACCTTAAATCTGCTAAGCCAGAGGAAGACAAATTGTACACAGTCAGTACATCATCTTTTCTGTACAAAACAAAACGAGGTTACACACGTACGACGACACGATATATTTCAATTAGATATAAGGAATTCTGCACACGACACGTCTCGACCGGTAGCGCTTTCCGTTGGTTTTACTCAAGTATTACCTCATTCTGAATTCGAATAGAACACTGCTGACTGCTAATTGTTTCTACTCAATTCTTATGTCTTAGATTAGAAGTCATACAAAATCTTTCAATTTCGCTTTAATCCACAGTCAACAAAAACAAAAATAATATTTATATATTGCTTGCGTTTTCTTCTATATAATTGCTGGCCACACCAAGCGGGCATATCACACATTTCTAGGTGCATGAATTTAACCAAATACCCTTAGAAAAATATAATTGCAGTGTGTAATGTTGTAAATTTTATTAGAGTAGGTAATCTTAGACCAGAAAACATTGCGTCTTAGAAGAGTTTAGAAGTATACAAGAGCATCTAACAGATGAACCCATAATTATCGTGCCCGGGCGAAACGAATTTTGGACGAGAGCTTTACGACTCTATCTCCAATTTTAGCATCATTTATCATAAATGTAAGAACAAGCTTACTTTGGTGTACCCTGAGCTATGTTAACAAAGATTACTCTGCACCTGGTAGAAACTTCGTTTAAGACTTTATTGTTTTTAGAAGAAATACTAACCGTTAAGACTGCATTTAAAAAAAGTTGATATCTTGTGTCAGTGTTAAGATATCAAGTTTCTAGCATGTTAGACATTTTCCTGTCCATGTTGATTTCTTGACTGTTGAACATAACCTTTTACTATTTTTTTTCTTGAGAACGTATCAATTATAAAAATAAAAATCAATGACAAGATCGTGGAAACCCCCATAGATTTTATGTTACTGGGGAATAATTGGCAGTAGAAATTTATGATTTCCTAAACCTAAATCTTGCCCAAAATATGCTAAGCAAACTGTTCCCAAATGCAAGCATAAAAATTTCTGCAGTCCATTAAAAGTGTGTCCCTAACTTAGTACATTCTTTTTTTTTTTCTTGCGAAAAAGCACATACATTTGTGCAAATCTTAAGCCAAGATCTGTAAAGAAAACTCATGCTTTATATATCAAAATCATAGTACTATTATCTTGAGGATAAGAGTGGCGCGACATTTCCAGGTTTTGCGTTCAACTCTTGTTCGCAATAAAGAAATATATAGTGGCAATACTAGGACTTCTTCTGGCTATGTGTTCGACTTAAAAATCCATCTGATGATAGGTTTTTGCATACAAAGGCATGCGTTTTGCTTTGGAATTTCGCCCAAAGTAAAAATTAAACATCTAAATTGATATGTCCTCTCATTTTTTAACTTTGTAATCAAGTAATAAAGGTAACAAACTGTTTATCTTTTACAAATACAATACCAATATTTATTCTGCCAGGCTGTTTTTATTTTAAATCCCAAAACCCAATTTTGTTATTGATTGAAAATAAATCTAATAATTCTAAAGTTGACTTCAGAATCGAAAAATCGTTAACACAATACAAAAAACAAACTTATTAACTTGACGGCAGGAAAATTGAAGGATTTTTAGGTTTTATTCAGAATTAATTAGATAAGTAAAAAAAAAACATACAATAATTGTAAATTTAATGTGTAAAAAGTTTTTCACGTTTCTCTATCCTTTTTCTATACAAAACCAACATAAAATATTTATAAATATTTGGTACTTAGTCTATCTTGTTATTATTTATATTTATCTCGCATACTTTAAATTAATATCTTAACGCTCATGTAAATATTTTTTTCATCAAAATACCTAATTGTAGTTTTTGGTTTAGTACGAATAAATTTTAAATCTCTTTTCGTTTTTATTTATTCGCTAACATAAAACTTTCATCTGTACATCTATCTATTAAGAAATTGTGGAACAAATAAATAATTATATTGAATAAAATGGGATACGTCATTGTATTATTTCGAATTGAATCTATATTAATACGATTACTGATAAGTTGAAGCATAATGCAGCTGAATTCAAATTTTACTCCTTTTCGAGTTGAGTTTTTTTTACTACAATTCCTCCTCCTTCCAGGGAATTTCGTTTCCTGCGGAATATATTATTCCCTGCCTGGAAATTTTGTCTGTTATCATGAATCTCCCACGAAATAAATTTCCATCGGACAAAAAACGGCATGAACTGACAGCAAAAATCCAATAAATTCCCAGGGAAACGAAATTTTTAAGCATCATTCATGTTCCCTTCATTCGAATAAGAGAACATTTTACAGGGAAATTTTTATTCACGATAACCCCCACGTTAAATAAGTACAACAATTCGCGTCGATAAACGTATCCGCTAATAAGCTAAGTCCCCTTTCACACAGGGAAACCAGTTGCTGAAGATTTTTTTGCCATTTTCCTTTAATTGCCTGTTAGTTTTCACACGAAGAAACTGACACCAAGAAATTTAAGAAGAAACTGGGAAGATTAATGTTGGGCTCATTGGATGCAAAGCAAAACTTCAGAAAAATCTCTTCAAATCGTTGGCCGGGCAGATTTTTTCATTCCCCTTACTACTTGCCCTTCTCGCCGTCAAAATTCCAGCTGCCGGCAACTCAGTTTCCTTGTGTGAAAGTAGTCCAAGCAGATTTTATAACATAATACAAAATATTTTTCTAATTCGAACAAAGGGAGCGTAAATGATTCTCAAAAGTTTCCAACGCAATTTATTGGTATAGGGAATAAACATTTCCAGAAAGTTATACTGCCATTTTATACTATATTTTTCGAAGAAAATTTATTTCCTGCGAGATCAAAATCGCAGGACAAATTTCGAGGGAATAAAATCTTCCGTGGGACGAATTCCCTCTCTCTTTAGGGGCCAGTTATAGCTTTCATTGAAATTCATCATTGAAAAGTTTGTCTATCAATTCTGAGGCCCAAAGAAAACTGATGTCGTTTAGGTACCAAAGTGAAAGTAAAAACATATATATTTTTTGTCAAAAAAATATTTTAAACGCTCTATCATTTTCTTGTAAATTACCTTTTGATTTTTCAATGATTCCAGCTGTTTATTGAAAACGCTTTCCATCATTGAAAAATCAAGTGTATTTACAAGAAAGTGGTAGAGTAAGTAAAATATTTTTTTTGACAAAAAGTATTATAATATCTTACTACCTTCATTTTGGTACCAAACCGACATCAGTTTTATTTGTTTAAGTGCTTCAGAATTAATAGTCCAAGTTTTCAATAAGCAACATAAAAAAAAAAACAAAAAAAAAACTGTTGTAAAAAGTTTCATGTTGGCATTTTCTGAAAAGTTTTAATCAAGTTCTTGTGGAATGTCCGTCAAGCCGTGGGCATAATTATTAAGATTGTTCGGTGACGAAAAAGTTAGAACTGAATAGAACAGATTCGTGAGAAACTTCAGAACAGGATAGAACAGCTTAGAACAGTCAGTCATCTGACAGAGATTATAAAAAAAAATATTGTTGTTTACCTACAATTCAAATTCGTTTATTTTTGCAGAAATATTCTTAAAAATAATCTGAAATGGAGTTGAATTTATTTAAAAAAATATTTTTCATGAAATTGAGATGCTTCCGACACGAAATTTGATTTATTAACGAAATCTAACAACGTAATGTTTTTTTTAACAACAACAATTGGTTTTGACAGTTCTCACCAATCTGTTCCAACCTGTTCTACCTAAAAAGCAAGTGCAGTAAATCCTGTTCTAAAGTGTTCAAAACAGACTCATTGAACACCTAACCCGAACAGTTTAGAACAGAAAATTTCTCAGCAAAACAGCAAAATCCTGTACTTTTCTGTTCTAAAGTGGTCTAATCTGTTCCAACAGCCTCATTGAACACACATACTGTTAACTTTTTTTAATATATTGAAGCTTTATCTTAGGAAAGGCTTCTCCATCCCATCAGCCCTATTCTGCTATTCACGTGAACCGTTGAATTTTGCTCTACCTCTAACTTTTCATTCTCCTATCGATAGAGTGAATTACACTATCACTTGGATAGCAGAATATATATATATGTGTTCCGGTCACTGCAGCCTTCGCAGCAACACTTTAACTCCTCCTGGAGCATAGGGCAGCAACAGATTCCCTCCATCTATCGCGGTTCACGGCATGGTGCCTTAGCTGAGCACACGAATGGAAGTTAAAGGACTGAGCTTCATTAAGTACAGTTGACCTCCATGTTGTTTTTGGTCTACCAACTCTCCTTACACCCTGAGGATTCCACTCGAAGGACTGCTTTGCTATGTTCTCGTTTGGTTTCCTCAGAATATGGCCAATCCATTGCCATTTTCGTTGTCTAATGTCAAGATCTACCCTTCTCTGGTGAGTCCAATCCCACAGCTCAACATTTCTTATGATTTGTGGCCATCGAATCTTGAGAATGTATCGAAGACAGCGATTGATAAAAGCCTGTAGCCGGCTCGAGATGTCGGCGGAGCATTTCCAGGTTTCACAGGCGTATAAGAGGACGGATTTCACGTTGGACTCGAAGAGTTTTAGTTTTGTGCGTAGCGTTATTATGCTGGAGTTCCACACGGGAGAAAGCATTCCAAAAGCACTACGAGCTTTGTTTATCCTGCTGACAACATCAGATTCCGTTCCACCATCAATTGATAAAATACTGCCTAGGTAGTTGAACTGCAAAACCTTCTCAATAGTTTCCTCTCAGAATAATCTCCTGTTGAGAGTTGCGACCGGTCTGCAGCATTTTTGTCTTTTTGGCGTTAATATTTAAGCCAGCCATCTCGCCGTTCGCTTGCAGCAATTGGCACATTTGGTCCAAGCCCCCTACACTGTTTGACATGAAACATATATCGTCAGCGTTGTGCAGCACGCAACACCTTGCATTATTGTAAGACTCAACAATAATACAGACTTTACCATTGTACACCAGGGCCCGTATCGCGTAAGACAAAAGCGATTGCTGCATTAACTCACAGTCGTTTTGATGAATCTTCTCTGTAGTTCCTTATAATAATGATTATGGTAGAGACAGCTAACGTCGCTATTTCACTTCGAATAACAGCAGAATAGTGATTAGTGGAAATTCATAGAAAATTCCCCCGGTGAATAGCAGAATAGCGCTGAATTTTGTAAATCTAATCTTAAATAATCCATAACTACCATTCAGCTTTGTCTGGAGATGTGAGCAGGTGACCAGAATGTTAATTACTAAATGGAAAAATCAAAATATAATTTCTTAATCAATTTATTTTCGTTTCTACTTTTGCTTAATTATTTTACTATAATTCTAAGACAATTAACATTTAAAATATTCGAATTCTATAAATTCTTCAAAAGGCACATCTTACCATTTGGACGGATGGTTTGGTTAAGTAGTTCTAAGTCTAGACACAATTTGTAAAAAAAAAACACAAAGGCACTTGTGTGTGTGTGATTGTTGGACGGATAAACGTGTAACAAAAATATAAATAAATGAATGAACCTTAAATCTACTAAATCTCTGTCGATTAATGTAGAGACTCAATCCCCAGACCCTAGATATAGCCGTGAAGGCTACGAGACTGACTTTGATGATGTCGTGGTGGTTGATAGCCCGGTTCCTGCATTTCCATTTGCATAACCAGATTCTTACTATCCCCACGCAATTCGTAGGCATCCTTCGCCTCGCGATAAAGAATCATGGCAGCGAGCCCCAAGATCATAAAGGCCACAACAGCCAACGCATAGGACCATGATAGAACGTTGAATTTTGGGTACATCAGCCAGTCGCGGCGATAAGCGCAGCAGCCGAAGATAACCACAGCCACAAACATACAGATGCCTTAAATGACAATAAATATGTTGTTCTAAGGATCGAATTTGATAACTTACTTGATATGGAACATAAGATAAAAGATATCCTGGTCAGAATCCATTCGTACTGGAGGACTCCCTTAAGTGGCAGACGAGTAATGATCATTGATAGAACACCAAGGCAAGCGTAGGCAAGGAGAAACCCAATTGTAACAAGCACCTGAACAGAGATAAGCCACCCAGGCAGAAGGTACTCTCTAATCTCGTGGTATTCCTGTATAAAATCTTATTCTCATTAAAAGAAACATTCAAAATTAATTGAAGTGAACTCACATGGCTGTAAGCCCCATAACAGCCAGTAAACTTCTTTGGGAACTGATAGTTTGGATAGACGAAATTCTTAAAACAGTATTGCCAAATACCCATGTTCAAGAAGGAGCTGCGAGACTCCTCGTAGGATTCAATCCAATACGGCGAACAGAAAGCCATCAACAGGGCAATAGCACCTATAAACGTAAGTATTGCTCCGAAAACCAGGCCGTCTAGTGTGCAAGGAAAGAAAATTTATATTAACAAGCGACTTTCCGACGTTGACCACGCCTCGTAAATCAGGTCAATTAGACAATTTACAATCGTGCTAGTTATTACTCACTGGAAGCTTTTGGATAATCGTTCTTTTCCGATCCTTCTACGGATTGTTCGTTATGCATTTTTGTTTTGTTATTATTTTACAGATGTTAATAAATACAATTTGAATACAATCAAAGTGTTTTCGATAAAAATAACAACAAGTTTCGTTTGAAAATCAACAAATTAATTTCGTTTCAGAGGTAAATGGGAAAACGACAAGTAGTAGAAAATACCCACCCAAAAATAATAAAGCTTCAAACAGAATCGTTGGGATATTTCGATTTTTCTCTATGTTGAGTTCATTCAGTGAGCTAATTTAATGTAAGAAATGTGCCTTCTCACATGCAAGCAAGTTGGGAATTTATTTTCAAGGGTGTTTTCGATTGGTAAATTAAGATTTTAGGCCGTGTGTGAATTGCGTTAAAATGTTGGTTAAATTTTGTAACTTGGTTTAAATTTGACACTAGCGTGGTGAATTAAATAGGATAAAATGTAGGCAGCTGTGGAACAGGCTAAATTTGCGTTAAAATTTAATAATAAATGTAAGTTTTAATTTATTCAATTGAAAAATTAAATTACATTATTATTTTTGTTTGTGTACGGTCTCAAGAGGAAAAAACAAATATTATAAACCGTTGATATTTTAACAAATATAAAATAATTAATTAAAATACTCATTGTATTTCATTTTGCAAATTGAATACAAATAGATTGATTTGTCAGCTTGTCAAATTCTTCAGCTGTGAAAACTAGTGTTTACATACTAAATCAACAAACTAACCATAATGGGAATTGTTTTGAAAAGATTTGGAATTGTTGTTTTAAAATATTATATTAACGATGTAAAACCGAAACATATTAGTAAAACTGAGAACTCGTTACTTTTTTCTTGCCAAATTATTAACTTTATATCTTCTAAGTCGGATTTTCCGAAAGAAATTAATTAACTTAAACAAAAAAAAAATGTTTTTAGGGAAATTTCTTAAATCTTGAAGGAATTTTAGCCAAAATAGTGTTTTAATAAATCCCTTTTAACGCAATTCACACAGCAAAAGCTAAATTTGATCCCACCACAAACTAAACTTGAAAATTTAACCAAGGTAGAAAATTTAACCAATATTTTAACGCAATTCACACACGGCCTTAATCTAAAATTTATTTTTATTCGTGGTGAATGGAATATTGATTTTTTTTGACATAAGTAATTTCGTGTCTGTGAAACTAGTAACAGTCAATTTAATACTGCTTCAATTTTTGTATATGGATTAATTTTCTTTAATATTTTGTTTGACTTTTCAGAATCGAAACAAATTACAAGCCAAGCTGGCAGCTAAAAATTGTATTTGTATTGGGACCAACGAGGGGTAAATCTGCCGAAAAATCTAGATTTGTAAAAATGATTTAGATTGAAAATAAATCAATTTATTATGCCCAACAAAACGGGAAAATCGGTGTTTTGACAGATCTTGATGTAAAATAAATTAATTTATGAACGCACACTACACGAAATAATTAAGAAATTGAAAAAAACTTTTAAAATTGTTTATCGGGCAATTTTTCTCACTCCCCTTATTATTGCAAGAACTACAAGTTGCAGTCAATACAGTTTTCTTGTGGGAAGTTGGGAAGTTTTTGATTCGGAATCAGATTTGGCTTTTATTTCATGACTGACAGCATCTACAGGTCATTTTTGTAAATTCATTTTTATTTCATATTTACTTATAACTATCTTAAAGCTAGACAAAAATGTTTAAAACTAGCCTACTTATCAATAACTTACAACTAATTTACTGGCTTTACGGGCGCTCTAAACCAAACAATAACTCTTAGAACTAATGTCTTTCGACTTAAAAACTATTTTAATTAAATCTAATTATTTTATTTTATTTTTCCAAGGAAACTTTCACAAAAAAACTTGGTATCTTATCATTTTTTTTTTCTTATAAACTAAACCTAAATATAGATTAAAAATAATTAAAACTAAATAAAACTAACTTATACTGCCTAAAAATAACTTAAACTACTTAAAATACCTAATAATACTTAAGACTACTTAAAAACTAGAACAGCCACAGCAGCATTTTTTTCGTTTTTTAATTTTTTTTTCGTTTATTTTTTATATGCATGCAGACACAGCAGCATTCAACCCACCCATTAATGTACATACGCACATACATATACGTACGCACATACATGTACAGACACGCAGATACATGCACGTATGCCCCGCATACATACATATTTTTAATTTTTTTTTTGGTGCCACCCCGACTGTTCCCTATACCTAATTGCCTAAATCTATGTAAGTCGGCCAAGATATACCATCTTAATCGACTTTAAATATCACGATGCTGTTCAGAGAGCCACCAGAACTGGTTCTCCTGTTTCGCCCTATCCCTCCGGTCCCGATCGGACACAGTCCTACTGAACCGAAGGCGCACTTCTCCACCTTGAGCGATGACGTCTCGACCATACAGGAGTCGCCTATCCACAGTTTTCCGGCTGACGTGGTAGATGAGCGGAACCGACCCTCCATCCTGTATCAGCCCTCGACTGTTTTTTTTTTTTTTTTTTTTTTTTTTTTAAATTCATTTTTATTTCATATTAACTTATAACTATCTTAAAGCTAGATAAAAATGTTTAAAACTAGCCTAATTATCAATAACTTACAACTAATTTACTGGCCTTTACGGGCGCTCTAAATTAAACAATAACTCTTACAACTAATGTCTTTCGACCTAAAAACTATTTTAATTAAATCTAAATTTTTTTTTTTATTTATTTTATATTTCAAGAAACTTTTATACAGAAAACTTGGTATCTGATCATTTTTTTTTTTTTTTTTTTTTTTTTTTTTTTTTTTACCTATAAACTAAACTTAAATATATATTAAAAATAATTAAAACTAAATAAAACTAACTTATACTAACTAAAAATAACTTAAACTACTTAAAATACCTAATAATACTTATAACTACTTAAAAACTAGAACCTCTAGCCCTCTAGCCCTCGACTGTCTAAATAGAGGAATGCCTCGGGAGGGATGTAACCACTTAACCGCGCACTCTCAAAATATTCGTTATTGGGGTAATAAGCCCGAAAAATTAAGCTGTTAGTTGAGGACATCGCTCTTGCAACGTGACCCTGAATCAGCTTGAACAAAAAATTATCTATTCTGTTTATGTTGGCTCCGTTGTAGAGAACCTGGTTGGAATAATATCTTGTGTACTCCGACTCTGGTGTTCTGTGTAATCCAAGGCAACGTCTAAGACATTGCCTCTCAAACACCCGAATCTTTTCCATTTGAGATGGGGCAACGTTGAACCACACCGGGCATCCGTAGGCAATCATCGGCCTGATGAGGACCATGTAGCAAATCACCTTCACCCTGCTGTCAAGACGGCTGCTATAAAACAGTCGTTTTGTCAAGGCAAAGGCTCCCCTAGCCCTGGCCAAAGCAGCACCTATATGTCTGTCGAAATACAGGTACTGATCCAACCAGATGCCAAGGTACTTTACTACACTTTTACTCGCCAGTGGATGTCCATGTGGCCCTACGATCACCAGCTTGCGCCAGTTCTTTCTCGTATCCCTTCAGGCGTTAGACAACGGAGTCCTAAACAAAATAGTTTCTGATTTCTGGAAATTGATTTTCAAATTCCAGTCATCACAATATCGCTGAATCTTGTCGAAGTCACTCTGCAAGAGACTTTTGATGACCTCAACTGTATCTACAGAACATATACGATAAAAGATTACCCCTTTTACACGCCAGTATCGAAACACCTTACCAGGAAAGCAATCCGATTCTGTATTTGTATGGACATTTACATACCATGTATGGCGCTGTGGGGGTGTCAAAAATCAATCGTCAAACACTTAAAAAAAAATTGTTGAAGTGAAAATCGGCGATTATTTAAAAATGTTTCTGTCCTACAGTTCATTGGATACAATACTAAGTAACGGTGGAAAACCCAGATAAGCCTCAGAAACCAGATAATTTTATCTGCGCAGAAATGAACTGTCAAAGTTTATATGGGGAAAATATTCTGCAAATCATATAAAATTATCTCACGAATTTTATGTAGAAAGAGAATAAATAAACGTCATAAATTTATTTCAAAGAACATCTGATTATTTCAAACATTTACGCAAGTATTTTTAAGGGTGGTGTTCATGCAAACGTCTGGCTGAAATATATCTTTTGGTAAAGCGGAAAATTATACCGCATCGGTTAACCATTCCGAATCTTTTTACATGCCATGTCGGCACACTATACCGGAACAATATTTCTCGAAATACTGTGACGGTACATTTCCTTTTTACACGACCTTAAAACTTATCGACACTAATATGTATCGTCACAGCGTTTCGCGGCGTGTAATAGGGGTAGATGGCAGAACTATGAGTATCCAATGGAGACCAAGAAAGTCCATTTCCAGCAGTGACAGTGACTTTTTGACCAAGACATGAGCGCTGTTAGCGTGGTCATATATGGACGCTTCATGCAAGTGCTTATTTTTTGCCTGGCTTTTGTTATCTATAGAGATGCGTGAATGTTGATGGCAAAAATGCAAGTAGCGTTGAAAAGGTAATGAAAGACATATGACATATGACATATATGAAACTACACAGTAAATATAAATTGTTTGCGGATTGGTGCATTGCGGTTGTTATGTTGGACATATGTAAATGCCCAGTAGAGTCGGCATGTGATGATACAAAAAAAAACTTTCAGGCGGTGTTTTTCTTTTTTTTTTAATAATTGTAACAATCATTTCGTAACATAGGCCCTGTTAACAATCGAACGTAGATTTTATTGTTTAAATTGTTTTTTTTTTGTATAATCCAACCAGCGTATTCACTAAGAACGCATCTAAAACAGTTACGAAGCGAATGAGCTTTTATAAAAGTGCTACTCAAAGTGGCGTGTAAATTCATTACATACTTAAAATATTTCCCGATATCTATTTTAACTACAATATATTTTTAGAGCTTCCAGGAAATGGAATATTAGGGATTTTTTACATCCACAAAGCAAGAAGTGGCAAATTTTCAGAAAACTGCAAAAGACCAAAGAAGATGACAACACAAAAAATGAAGATGACAACAAGAAATGCGTAGCGCAATAATTAAAAATTTTTTTTACTAAAAACTAAGTATTATTTATAAATTAAATAACAAATTAAAATTTAAAAATCTATCATTTTATATTTTTTTTACTTTTTATATACCCACACAACTGGAGACGAAAACACCCTAATGCTTGAAGCTATTTCATGCCGTCATGCGACTATAAGCTTAGTAGTTCTTTTGAACGAAAAGAAAATGTTGGTGAGAAAAAAAAATACAACACATTTTTTTCCTTCGACAGTTCACATAGTTTGATAAAAAGAACTTCAATGTCAAAATTATTGTTCCCATAAGAAATGCATGCAGTTCTTATGGTCGATGAACTTTTACTAAGCTATAGTAGGAATTTTTTAAAAGGAATTCGAAGAAGTGTCATAGAAAACTAATAAAAATGCACAAAAACATTATAAATCCGAAGCAACATAGGCTATATTCTTATTTCTGTCCGACGTACTATTTTTTTATTATTTTACATAGTATCTAATTTTTGGGCTCGGTAAAAAATCCACTTTAATAAAAATTTATATAATTAAATGAAAATTCTTATTATTGGTTGTACATAAAATAAGTATATTTATTTAGAAATAATGGTGCATCCGATTATTATAATCCTTTAAATTGTCTATTTGACATTTTTTGGATCACGGCATGATTGGATAGTCTTATCGTAGACCAATCCAGGTGAGCAAGTCAGTACAATACCTTTGCCATTTGAGCAGAAGTAATATGCTGCTGGATCACTTGGACTTGGATAAAAGTGGGAACCCTGCTTTGGACATGGGATATTTGCTCTAGTTGGGGGCATCTTAGCATATGGCAATACATTACGCGATTTGGCTGAGATCTATTTTAAAAGCGAATTTTTCTTAGATGATATTTTATTTTTAATTGACAAATACAAAAACTTACGGTGCAGTTTACATTTTCCTTGAAATCACAGCCTTTCTTTTTGTCGTTATAGAATAACCCTTTCGAACATTTTTGAAGGACAGCTTCGCCACTATAGCAAATATAATAACTATATGCAACAAAAAGGATGAAAATTGTTGTGAGTCTAAATACACGTTAATTAAAATCAAAAATTACTTACTCCTCGCAGCTTCGGTGACTTGGTAAAAAGTGAATATTTTCAGGATCATTTATACCTGTGCACATATTTGACACACAGTCTACATTAGAGGAATAATCACAGCGATCAGTTTCGGCATTGAATTGCAAATTGTCGGCACATTTTTGTAAAACATATTTTTCGGCAAAACATATCTCAAATTTGTCGCAGGTTTTGTAATAACTTACGAACTTTAAGGTATTGTTACATTTTGGAAAGCATTCAGTTTTGGAAGGAATATCACAGCGTTGTGTCTTCGAACTGAAAAGGAGGCCATCCCCGCAGCTTCCGGGGTATGCCTTTCCACCCATGCAAGTAAAGTATTTCGAGCAATCTTCGACATTATCTAAAAACACTCCATCAATAACGTTTTCACAAATATTAATGTCAGCGGAAACGAAGCACGTGACAAGTACGATCACGGCCAAAATGCCACAGATGAAATCTAAGAAAAAAATAAGAGTTAATTTATGTTATTCTTATTTATACTTTGGAGAGAATGGACAAAGTTTCAAATTCTGACAATTTTTCTTTACCTTTCATGATGTAGACAGGAGGATTGTTGCGGATGCCTTCAGCTATTGACACTGTGATCCTGTATGTCTTGCACTGAAATCGTATCTCTTAACTGTGATTCTTTTATATGAAATAAAACAGTGAAAGTGCGTGTTCTTTTATTGAAGTCAACTACAATCTGATATTGTAGTTACTCAAATTTTATCTTGAGTTTATCAAGATGTTGTATTCGGAATTTGATGTTTTTCATGTTCATTCAGATCCTTATCGGTAGCTAGCGATCTAACAATAATTAGTGTTTCATATTGATGACTGCTTTGTAGTGGTGTTTTATCAAATTTTATCAAAATATCTGAAGCTTTTAAGAATATTGATGATGATGAACTTGAGAAATTCAAGAGCATTGTTCAAGTTAAAAGACAAACAAAATCAGATAAGAGGTATATACATTAATGTGTATTTGCCTTTTGTCTACAATGTTTATTTTAGATGGCGCTTATTGCAGTCCAGGATGAAACCTCAAGTAAAGTCGCTTCCAATAAATACTGTTCCCTGATATTTGTGTTTTGGTTTCAACATTTCCACTCTTGTATAAATCTATTTTATAATCGGATATGTTTTTTGCTCGAAAGATCATGCTAGTTCTTAAGTTATGTTGTTTATCACAGGCCACCTCCACATGCCATAAACGATGGCAGAAATGTGAAAATGCAATGATACAATCCAATGGAGTTCAAAAAATCCATGTCTATGAAGTGACATAGAAAATATTTTTGAACAAGATATGAATGCTGTTTAAAGCTTGGTCATAAAACGTTTCATGTATATGTTTATTTTTTTGTAATGGCTCTTGATTTATGTAAAATTGTCCTGAGTTTAAACAAAAATAAATGTCTTGCACACATGAAAAAATGAACGACATGACATGAAACTGCCTAGTGAGTAAAAATGTGCACTGTTTCTGAATTGGATTTGAGTTGTGAGTTTGGTCATATCTGAGTGGCCAGTGGGGTCGGGCTGTTGTAAAGCTTCCAAACTATAACAACACGACCTCAAATTCTTCTTTATTTAAATTGTTAATACACATGCCTTTTAAAACTAACATTTTATAAGACTCATTCGAGTTTTGCGGATCCCACTTATAATCAAGAATATACTTCTATAGATCACCCTATCGGAATATGCTATAATTTGTTTATTCAAAAATGGCGGTAAATGTCAACTCTACTTTGATATATGTGAAGATACAAACGACTCTTCAACAAGTCATGAATCGCTAAACTAAAAAATACTCGGAATAATTGTTTCGATTTGCATTTCCCACCAATAGCAAAAAATTGTAACATCTACCGTGCAATTAATTTTGTGCCACCCTGTATAGTAATCCCTGCTTTTTATTGCTTATCTCGACCTCAAAATAACAAATTAGCATCAGACCAATGATGCTTCCTTGAGGGAGATCAGCAAATACTGCCGTTAAACTTAAATAATCTCTTTCTTTTTATTCTTGCCACAATCATTTATGGATTTCGCACATTCATGTGTGATTCCGCAATTTATCAATCATATTATTTTTGTTTATTTTGTAAGGTAGCATTTTCTTAATTAAAATTCAGGACAACACATATTGCATGGTTTTGTGCAAAGAGTGCAAGATATCACCCAATTTTGCTCATGGTTTGTCTAGAATAATATCTATTCGATAATAATATGATGGAAATGAATTCCAGCGTTTTCAAATTTTGTCTTTAGTCATTACTTTTTGCTAACCTCTCGAGACCAGTAAAAATAAATTTAGTTGTCATCAAAAAAGAGATACACATTTTCTTTGGCACAATCAGATTACATTTTAAGTGGTTGGTTTTTATTTTAACATCTTCCAAAACATATTTCTTATCGTTACTTCCTCTACATAGGTAGCACTTTAGATTTCCCTGATAAGAAAATGTATACAAATAATGATAATAATGAGAATGCTTTCAGGATGTATTTATTTTCATACATAAGATAACATGCCGTATGCAATTATGGTTATTTTTGTTGCTCTTACTGTGCTGTGCTGTGATAACCTTTTTGGTTAAAGGAAACTGAATTGCTTCCAATTAACATATAAGGGGTATTCATGATCCGATGTACCAAGTCTTGTATAATTGTAAAATTTTATTTTTTTACAACAGACTGTGAACACACATATACTAATCTGTATCAACACTGAAGCAAAGTCAAACTCTGCTTCACGTATGTTCTGAAATATCTTAGTTTGTGTTAAATAAATTTTACACTATTGTATTTTTCTGTTACAATAGGCTTCGGTTATTGTAAAAGTATAAGACCTTAACATTAAGTATATTTTGTTGTTGTAGTGCAAAAAAATGCTACACTTTTTCACTTTTACAATGATCAGATACATCGGATCGTAAATACCCCTATAGTGATTTAAAAAATAAAGTGTAACTCTTATTCAAATCAATTTAATTAAGTTTCTGTGGTACAAACGTTTTTAATCCCCTAACTTGAAACATGTGGCATTTTCAATTGGTAGTCCCGAACTTGTAAGCCCGCATGCAAGTGTTCTATTATGGCATTCAGAGGCCCAATTCCGCAAGCGTGAGTTTCCTCTGTATATAAAAAAAATCGTATGCACATGCATATTTGCGATTTCGAAGAGGGTGAGTTTCAATTTGTTTTGTTCACAGACGTGTAAACACATAGGCCCAATTCCACAAGCGTGAGTTTACTCTGTATATACAAAAAATCGTATACACATGCATATTTGCGATTTCGCAGAGGGTGAGTTTCAATTTGTTTTGTTCACAAACGTGAAAACACATAGGCCCAATTCCACAAGCGTGAGTTTACTCTGTATATACAAAAAATCGTATACACATGCATATTTGCAATTTCGCAGAGGGGGAGTTTCAATTTGTTTTATTCACAGATAACGTGTAAGCACATAGGCAAGTTCAAATCAGAGTACTTCGTAATCGTAAAGATCCTGTCAACGCCAATAAATGAATATGTTGCTACCTATAATAACACTGACCTCGACAATAAACTAACCCCATACTTCATCCTTATAAGAAAGGGAGATTACTTGATGCCTTGGAGGAATATGAAATTTAGAAATCACACAAGTTTGAATACAACAGTACAAAAAGAAGATGAAAGAAAAACACGCATACGTAGTGAAAACGCCGAATTTTCTTCTTTTTTCTTACAAAAAAACAATATGTCACTGACAATGTGTTTTGACTTTCGGGCTAGAGTTCACATGACAATAAAAAAATTAAAACGTCAAACATTGTTTTTTGAGTAAAGATCACTCACCTAAACCTAACAAATACATGTAGTTTGGCTAGCTACAAGCAGTATACTCTTTACCCTTGAGCGCGTGCAAAGTTATTGAAAAAAAAAATTAACTCTGAGCCATAGTTGCAAATCTCAATTCAATTAAATATTCTTACTAACGCACACAAATTTCAGTAACTTGTTCATCTACTCTGGCTTATCTTTTTCGAAGCCAGCTTGTTATGATGTTTATATGGAAATAAGCAATTTTGCCGGTTATGGCATCGATAATATCTCCTATGTAATTTGTTGTCCAATTTCAAATGAAAAAAAGCTGGGAATCGAATTGTATATTTCTTTATACACGTCAAGGATGGCGATATTATGGCGATGGGTATTGGTACATCGACACCGCTACTGCGATCACTTTAGTTTGCGGCTGACTGTGCAGTAACGCAAAGCAATATTAATTATTCATTATTACAGTGGAATTGAAAACATTTGGTTTGACAACCACCAGTTTCACAAACATTCATTTGAAACATTTCATTTTGACATTTCGTTCACATGGCTTTAATTTTATTCGTTACGAATATAAGTCGAAAGTCTGATTTTGAGGTTAGACGCGCCGGAAAAAATTACTGGTTGAAGGGTGGATGGTATATGGAAATCGAATAGAGTTTGACTCTCCGTAACAATCAGATGAAATTCGCGACTAGTACAATATTTTTTTCTCAAATTTATCTTATTTTGGGGATTAATAATAGTCAATTTTTGTATCTAAACAGTAATATAAATTATATTTCTATAAATTTGTGAAGAATTTAGGTTGAAAAATTGTTTTAAATGGAATTTATTCGTCGGCCGCTGTCATTTGAATAGTCATGACTCATGATAGTCCTTTAGACTTATTTCTTTTAAAAGCAAAACGAATTACTTGGAACTAGCTAGATGAAATAGAATGCTTAAACTCTTCTTAAAAATCAAAATACCAATTTTTCTAGAAAATAAGTCTCCTTTCACATATGGAAACCATTTGGTGGAGAATTTTTTGACATTTGCCTTTAATTGCCTTTTAGTTTTCACACAAAGGTACTGGCACGAAGATACTGGAGGATGAAACTGGGAAGATTATGTTGGGCTTATTAGAATGCAAAGTAGAACATCAAAAAATATATTCAAATCGTTGACCGGGGAGATTTTTTTCATTCCCCTAATTCTTGCCCTCCATACCCTCAAAATTGCCAGTTTCCGGCAACTCATTTTCCTTGTGTCAAAGCAGTCTAATACTATTTTCCCAACAAAGCGAAATCTGTGATTTCGTAGATTTCAGTCCAAATCTTCCAATTTCATTATATAGTTTTTGGATTTCATTTTATTTGACAACGTGGCTTGGGTTGATGGATAAGATAAATAAAAATGGTTGTTTAAAAACAGCTTTTAACGGCCTTAAGCCCACAAAATTTGCGTTTCATCCCGGCAATCTCACTTGGACTCATCAGTTGGTTAGTGAGCGCCTTACCATATTAATACATAATTGTATTATAAAAAAACATACAAAATGGTTGTTGTTTGTGTTTTTTTAGAGACGAAATCGTAGATTAGGCGGTGTGAACACCAATTTGAAATCTCGAAATCTTCCTGCTGAAATCCATAGTGAAACTATACTATAGTAGTATATTTTCTCTATGCTGAAATTTCAGATTTCGCTTTATGGGAACATCCCCTTTTAAGCGACGCGAAACACTGTATCAATACATATTGTCGATAGGGCTTACGGTCGTGTGGAAAGGAGATTTTTCGATAAATATTGTTCCGGTATAGTGTGCCGACATGGCATGTAAAAAGGTTAGGAATGGCTTACCGATGCGTTTTGATGTTTTGTTTTTGTAATTTGCCTGTTGCTGATTGTTATGAACTGAGAGAGTGAACGTACGATACCTGAAAACGATAAATGTATCGGGTTTCAACCAGAAGTAACTATTCTGCTGGAAATGATTAAAGAGAATAACGTGAAAATCTCTTCAAAATAGTATCCAATGAGTTGTAGGACAGAAAAATTTTTAAATCATCGTCCGTTTTCACTTCAACAATTTTTGACAGCCCCAGACCGGCATACATGGTGTGTAAATGTCCATACAGAATCGGATTGCTTTGTCGGTAAGGTGTTTCGATACTGGCGTGTAATAGGGGTAATATTCATTGGCGCAAAATTTTAGTCGATTTAGTAGTATATTAAATCATTTTTACAGCCCGATTCTCCCCCTTGTGACGAATCACAAGTCACAAGCCCTTCTGACTATTCCTTGTGAGGATTATTGTGACTCGATAACATTTATCGAATTCTCCCCCAATCGTCACAAGAAAACTCACAACGAAACTTACCACAGCTAAAGTCAATTGTGTAGTGGCATTATTGGAACACCTAAATATTACAAACACCAGATCGTGAATACCCCTAATGTTTGCACTTGAAGAAATAACTCCTTTTCATCCTTTACGTGGCAAGTTTTCTTGTGGAAATCGAAATGAATCTTCAATAAAAGTCGGCAAATATAGGTCGATAGATAAAACTTGTATCTTGAATGACAAACGGATTATTCATATCCCTTAACTATCTTAGAATTCTGCTGCGCTACAACCAAAGAGTGATTTATTAAAAAAATCAATTAATACAGTGTTATTAATTCTTACATTTATAGATGAAACTACTTCCAAAAGATGTATCAAAATCAAATTCAATTCTATGTTTGTTCTTTCTTAACATTTTACTAAAGTTAAAATCACAAAATAGCTACTTTATTTTTTTAGTGCCGTACTAAATACATATGCCCCTTTGACGTTTACAAACGTCAAAAAGTTATGTTTGCTTACTTTTTTGCAATATTTTAGGCGTGTTTAGTTGTAGTTTATTAAGAAAAAAAGATTTAGTATGGTGCTAGTTAAAAAGTGTTTTAAATTAGGAAAATATTTATAAAGAGCTTTAGTATTAGCAAATTGTTAGGTAGTATCATGCTAATACTACGTTTCCACCGAACTCTATACTACGTTTCTACCGACCACTGAACCGAGATTTAAGTAGATCTAGATAAATCTCCTACAAATCGTGAGGATTTACCATACAAATTTTAATCTTCTCAGATGAAGATTTAAAAAAATCTCATTTAAATCTTCAAACGAACTATCCTATTTCCATATCCAAATGAACACATTCATCGGGAAAGTGAATTTTTCTCTTCGGTTGACACTGATGAAGCTGCCTGTCTCACTTCTACATCATAAGAGAAAATGAAAAGATATATACACTTTGAATAGTGCTGTCAAAATTAATCTACTTTTGAAGCGGTGGAAACACCTTTTGAGATTAGTAAAACTACAAGAGATTAAAGTTCGATGGAAACGTAGTATTAGTGGTCGGTGGAAACGTAGTATAAGACCTTAACATCAGGTTGTTTAAAATTTTGCGCCATTGTTATTATCAAATGTCGATTTCGTTTCAACAAAAACATCGTCTTGCCGTCGATCCGCCGTCAATTTTTTTCTGAAAATCAAATTCGTTTCAAATTAAAACCAATATTTTTCTGGAAAAACAAATCCGTATTGAATCTCTTTTTGGAGACGGATTCAAAACGGATTGTGCACAGATTCGTACACACACTACAATATTTGTTTTGACGTTTCTCAATTGTTGTGTTGCGAATTAATTTTTATTTTGTGGCAGTGTACAGAAAAAGGAAATTAATATATTAAAAAAATAAAAAAAATTGTTAAAAACTTCTTGGAAACAAATATTAAAAAAGTGCAAGTGGGTTTAGGAACTCCCCCGCGTCGGAATCGGGAAATTAAAACGAAATAATGATGTTTTAACGAATTGAAGATTTGTTTTTTTTTAGAGCTGCCAAGCAACACACACAGTCCCAAAAAGAGATTCGGTCCGTAATCGTTATTTTCAAAGCCAAAAAGTATTGGTTTTAGTAGCGAATCCTAATTATTGAAACGAAATCGACAAAAATCAATTTTTCGATATTATCAAACAAAATCGATTGCAATGAATGCAGCATAAATAAAATATCTTCGAACACACTCATTTTACTCGTTACTCGTTGATATGCACAAGGAATCGTTCATATTTGCATCTGTCATAATTAAAATTTGTGTTTGCAAATTTCTCTGATTTGTTGCTGCCGGAGTATTTCCAGAGATATCGTCGTAATAAAGAAAAATAATCAAATAAAAAATCCTTTTTTTTTGTCAATCATTGTTAAAATTTTAAAAATTAATATATTATTAGGAGATAATTAACTATTTTGCAGAAAAATGTGAATTTTTCCAAAAGAAAAAAAAAAAACGTAGAAAGAAATTTTCCATTTGGCTGACATATTTTTTTAGTTTTCTTTTTTTGTTTAATATTTTGTGTGTTAATTTGCTAAAATGGCCCCAGTAAAACATCCTAACAATAACACGGGAACTGTTCCTAAACTAACAGCGTCGGGGTCGTCTTCGGTGATTGAAGCATCACCATCCAGAAGTTCAGGCAAATCATCGGCTAAAAATCCAAATTTTCAATCTATAATGCAAAGATCAAATGGAATTGTTGTTCATGGTGGGGATGGTGGTGCAGTAGAGACTTTTGCAAACGCACCACCTGCCACCCATGCAGCAGCTCATGCTACAACAACAACAGTTCCACAATCTGGAGGAATTGGGGCAGTAGGAGGAGCAATGCCGAATGCGTATGCGTTGCGGAAGAATACAGAAATTGTTGCACCCATCCGCAGGGAACTCAAGGATCTAAATGTAAGTTTTCTCCCTTTTTTGTTTTACATGAATGAATGAATTTGAATATTGGTCTATGTATGTTGCTTCCTCGAGATCGAGTGTATTAAGCCCAAGGCGTTGTCATTTCTTGGACAAGCCGTTGAAATTGAAGAAGTGCACTTCGTTGGAAAACTTTTTTTCTCATAATCCTTGTCACTTTTGTCTTACTGAGTATGTAGGTCGATGAGTTAGTTATCTAATGCGCCTTGGGGGGCATTTTGGAAACTACGAGATGAATGGCTGCATCTTTAGGTTTGCAAGCCGATGATAGTTTCATGAAAACTCATAAAATAGAAAAATGGGTTGTCAAAATTGATGTAATTCGTGCAATGTAGAGAAGTGTTAAGCAGATTGTACATTTTCATGTGTAGTGAAGGAAGTGTGAGACAGGATGAGATAAAAATGTCATGACCATGTAGATACGCCATGAAATCAAACCCAAATTGTATATTTATCTAAAGAAGAACAAGCTACAAGCAGACATGGTACATATGGAAGATAAATAAAAAAAAATATTTGAAGGTGTGGGTACTTTCTTACAAAAAAAAAACAACTATTCGCTTTGCCAAATCTTTATTCAATGCCAATCTTAAAGCTAACATGATTGTCTTAGCCTAGCGATTACCCGAGAACAATAATTTTGTACATGAGTAAACGGAATGATCATTCGATCAAGCAAACCGCTCGAAACATGGTACATGCATTGATTATATAAAATAGGAAATATGAGATTTTAGGTTATTATTTTCGCGGATGATATTCATATTACATAAAGTTTAAATTTTTCGGAACTTACCGCGTTAAATGTTAGAAATATTTTCAATTTCTTTTTCCCCACGTTTTGAAGAAGTTTCAAACTTCGTGGTCACGGGATGAGACTGGCGATTGATGGATGTTGTTTTAGTTATTGTTTGTTAGCTCTCGCTCTCAAACAGTACTGGTGCGTAGATGTTGTTGCACTTGGATTGCTTGTGGGTGGTGTACTCGTTCTAGGTTGTTGTTGCGTTGAGTCGATATATTCTTGTACACATGCAAAGCTTACGATATCGGCTACAGGTTTTTTGATTGGCTTTACTTTTATTTACTTATGAGAGGATCCCACGTTGGCGATAATTTAAAGCTAGAATCTCTAGCTAGAAATTTGTATGTTTCTAAATTTCACTTGCTTCTCTGACAATTCTTGGTACATAAAATCTTTCATTTGCGATTGATCTGGTTTGATCAAAACGGATAAAATGATCTTCGTTGTAGGCCAAATGTTCACATATTGCCGATTTTGTGACAGCGCTGTTTTGGATAGCTTTAATATGTTCGTTTAATCGCGTTTTTATACCTCGTTTCGTTTCACCAATAGAAGAAGACCCACAACTGAAATTGAAGGATATAGGTGGGTAGGTAATTATATATGTGTGACGTTTGCAAAAATGTTATAGTTATAGTTTGAGGAAAAAAAACATACCATTAGAATTCTTGGGCAAATACCGTACATTTTGTATTGATTATATGATAGCTAGTACCAATTCTCAAAATTTTGTATCAAATTCTTTGGAGCCGTTTTCGAAAAAAATAAGCTCTTCCTTAACTACCAAAGCACAATGACTCGATTGATTGAGTCACTGCTCAAAATGATAAATGTCATTGCAGTTCAGGCTCAGAGTTCTCACGTCGTGTGATAGTAATTATTTTGTATGTCATTGCCGTGGCACCAAGACACAAATATCACCGTGACACACTTTGACATTCATTGTATTTTGCGACAGCAATGACAGACATGTGTCAATCGTGTGATAGTCATTGTAGCTAGCCATCACACGATTACCTTTGTCACGGCAATGACGGTGGTATGACCTATTTTGTTGTGACGTCAGAGTTTCACGGCAATGACACATTACTAGGACCGTCTAATACTATCTTGCGAATTATATTATTCTAGGGGAATTCGGTTGAATTTAGACACTTTAAAAAAATAATGTATGTGTTTAATTGTAAGCAGAAATGTATTGTTTTTGGTTTTGCATTTCTTCTTACAAGCAAATAATATCGACATCAAGAACGTGTTTGCCAGTTTAATAATAATAATTTTAACTATATGCCTGTAAGGCCTAAGGTCTTTTAAATGCAACCTGAATTGCACGGTACTATTTAGAAGGAATATAAAGATAGGAAAGAATTTTATGTGTTGCCAGTTTCTTTGCTGAAGAATACCAAACGGGGCTTTGAAAGTTAAAACAGGCTACAATGTTGGTTTACAACCTTGTTTAAGCAAAGTATTCTCTAAAGTCTTGTAAATCATTGAGGAGTATGTATGTCCACAAAATATTTTCTCAATTCTCCAGCAAATGTGTCGGGAACAAACGATCGCCAAATGGGAAGAAATGTTCCCTTTTTTGACATTTAGAATGTCTACTTTTTGTCTGAGTATTTTTTGCCACATTCGAAGTTTATTTAGAATAAGGGAAAGGGAATCAAATCCCGAGAGTTTGTTTGTTTGTAATAAGAGAGTAGGGAAAAGAGAAATATTTCCCTGAGAATTGTCAATTAGAATTGGGCCGATAGTAAAATGTGCGCCGGTTATTCCTTTTGGAGATAGCAAAATTTACGCGTCACACATGTCCTATTATGATTCTAAGGTTTTTCCCTATTCAGTTTGGTGCAGGTTTAAAATTGAATACCTGCATAGCTTTGATATCGAATGCATTTATATGGTTAGTTTTGCCAAGTTCATTTAGTCTGCTCACGCACTCTCATTCCAGCTTTGAAATTATCTCGTATAAGTTTAGTGCCATTGGCACGAATTGTCTGTCTGACATGATATCAATATTTTGATTTCAATATGTCCTTGAACATATTTATATTTATATATTATATATATTTATATGCTTATTTCCGCCTGGAAGATGCTAGTTAACTGGAAATATATCTGTTACCCGAAGAACTACAAGGAATGACATTATAATGAAACTTATTGAATTCTCGCAATCGAAGAGCAAGATTGGATTTGAAACAAAATTCAACCTCTTACAAAATTAATAAAGGATGTTTTTTTTGAGGTATACCATTTTTAAAATTAAATAAAATGCGGACAAATTGTAGTAATTACCATACAATTTACCTAATTTGAAATATAATCATTTGCCATTTTTATTTGAATATTATTTCTGGCTTCTATGGCCACCGCGGCTGGCTCAAATGTAGTCCAAATTTGAGGTCCAGTTTTCACTCTTTGTAGCATTTGGAGTCGTATATTGCCGAATTTTGTTTCCCAAGTCAATCGTCTGCGGATTATCCGTGTATCCTAGCTACCACAGAAAAAAGTCTAGCTGTGTTAAATCCTACGATCTTGGAGGCCAACCTTCAGGTCCAAAATGCGAAATTATTCGCTCACTAAATGTTTCGTTCCACAAATCAATTGTTGCGCCGTCTTGTTGAAACCACAGCTACCCCACATCAGAGCGATTTAGTTCAGGAACAAAAAAGTCATTTATCATGCCCCTCCGCTGACAGTGGTGTAACCATCTGGTCGGCAAGTATTCCATCAGCCTTATTTAGCACACCAAACGGTCACTTTTTTTCATGTAACGGCGCGTCTCAATTGAGAATTATTCGCACTTCAAATGCGGCAGTATTGCTTATTGAAGTAGCCATACAACCAAAATAAGCTCCATCGCTGAATAAAATTTTGTTGTGAAAAACTGGATCAAGAGTAAACTCGCTTCGAGCCCATTCACCGAATGTTCACCATGCCCGGTGATCCTGCGACTTCAATTCTTGAAATGGCAAACTAAACTTAAAATAAATCAAATGGCAGTTGAAAAAATAGCTGTCAATAAAAACAGTGCTGCTACCCTAAGCTCTATACCTCTAAAAAAAAAACACCCTTTATTAGTAATTAATTACAATACATTTATATAGCTACAATGCGCTTCCTGTAACAAACAATAAGTTGCGAATTTTTTCGTCCAAAAAAAAAACAGCACTCATTTTAGTTTTCCTTGTATGCGAGAAATCACATTATGTACTTTCAAATTTCTTACTGAAAATCAAAAACCTACATCGTCATCAGTTCTAAAAATAACCAAGCCTAATAATTATTATCTGTAAACATTTTCCCACCTTCGGTGATGTTCCACTCCCACACTGCACAGACTGATAAATTTCTGCGCAATTTAAAAAAAAATATAAATATAATTCCGTTCATGTTTGTTTTGATTTTAAAGAAAACCAGAGTATTTCCAAAATATGTAGGCATTTAAATGCAATTGCATTTTGTCCTAAGAATCACCCATATTCCGTTAGTTACTTCTCTGTTTGTCTGTCCTAGACTCTATCACACCAATAAAACTTGTATTGCCGCGCGCTTTTTCCCGACCACTCTATTCTAAAAGAAACAAACAACAATCGCATAGTCCTCTTGTTGATTTGCGGTCCGTTCTAATGGTGAACGGTTGGTGTGTTGAGACATAGGTATTCTTTGACAAAAAAAAAACACCTAGAAACTCAGAGAGAATATTTTCTAAAAATAGTAAAATATTTAGGAGAAAAAAGTAGAAAACTTTTCTCGATTTCAATTTTAAAAATTCGTCTCGTCGTTACTCAGAATCGAATTTTCTTTCCTCCGAAACGAATCGAGTTCCGTCTTCTGTTCGATATTTTTTTTGTCTTCTTCTTCTGTGAGAAATTTTTTTTTCAATTTAAAATAGTTCTGCATATTTAAAAAAAAAAATATTTTCCACAAATAAATAAATTTCAATAGAAAACTAGAAAATCCAAGTCAAAACTACTAAATACGAAATAAATTTGTTCTCAATTCAATTTCAAAAAAAGGATTACTTTCTATCGGTTACGGAATCATCGCAAACGTCATTACCCAGCGCCAAGAGACAGAATCATCATTACCATCATCGTCATCAGCCACCGGTGACAACATTACCTGCAGGACCACCAAATAACTTGGATAGTACAACGTGCTTTGAAATTGGTGAGTACGAAAAAAAAGTGTCAATTCTTTCGTTTTAGATTGTTTTTTATATAAAAAAAATAGAACAGCAAAGCTATTTTTAGAAAAGTTTATAGATTTGTTTTTCTTTTTTCTTTTTTTACTTTTCTTTTATTTCACTTTGATCTTGCGCTGGCAGCGCAATACAAAAAACAAAAAAAAAATACATTTTTCGAAAGGTGAACGCCGAATGAAATTTCTTAATGATAACATCTGATTAATATTTCTATTAAAAGATATTTGAAAAATAGCGAGTATTTGGAAGCCTGAAAAAAACTCTCCCAATTACATTGGGTGCATCTAAATATTGGCGCGATAGCCTATCTAAGATAGGTTAGTATCCAGTTAAGTTCCTGAACAACCAACATCGGATAGGTTAAATTTGTATGGGTTTGTGCATATGTTTTTGACATTTCTCATGGGATACAATAGTATACCAAAGTTTTGCGGATAGCTTGAGATTTTTTTTTGACAGCAGCTGTTTTGTCATCAGCTGTTTTCTTACATGGGATTACAACAACACCGGCGCGATAGCCTATCTAAGATAGGTTAGTATCCAGTTAAGTTCCTGAACAACCAACATCGGATAGGTTAAATTTGTATGGGTTTGTGCATATGTTTTTGACATTTCTCATGGGATACAATAGTATACCAAAGTTTTGCGGATAGCTTGAGATTTTTTTTTGACAGCAGCTGTTTTGTCATCAGCTGTTTTCTTACATGGGATTACAACAACACCACTCTGATGGCTATGGTTCGATATTTGAATGTACCCATTGTTGTGGGAGAATAATATTTTGAACCTGATTGATTGCTCAACCAAGTCCCAAAAGCTATATACCTCTTATTAGTAATTGATTTTCTACAATCGATGGTAAAAAAAACGTGAGATTCCATTTTCGAGAATTTCACTGGCTCCGAAGATTAATAATAATCTCTGAGAGCACACATTATGCACACAGGTTTCACTGTCTCTTTTTCCATAAATATGTCAAGTTTATTAAAAAAACATGAGTTCACCAAAAAGAATGTTTGAAGCAAATATACACTAAAGATTCACAGATAAAGGTGTAGGTAGAACCATTAATAATATGCTTGAGAATTACGAAAAGTGACAATTTGGATTGTTGCTTTTTTTTTAAATTAATTTAACGACCTTGACTTTTTGAGCACCTTTCGTGAATAATAATCACTATATTATAGATGGAGCCGCGGAAACATTCTAGAAGCGTTCAACAATTACAATTTCATTCGAAAGCGTTTTGTTTGCAGAATTTAATTTTGAAGAACTTTATAAAACTCTAGTTCAAGCGAGCACCTGGTCCGCACCATGAACCGGTATGAAAACCAGTATATTTGACGAAACGATCATAAACAAATGCTTTTTTCATTCACAATGCCATTCATTTTTCATTTTTGAGAATGATTTGTGTGAAATGACAATTTAAGCTGTAGGACGCTCAATATTCAGATAGATACACAGAGATGCACGTTTTGTATTTATGTAATTCACTGATTTGAATGTTTTCACACTTGCATATTTTTGTTGTGATCTCGTAGCCACTTCTTGTTTCTGAACTCTCCAAAATGTAGCTCTGTCTGTTGGCTGAGCAGGTGTAAAAACAAGAAGATTTTGTTAGCCTTTTTTTGCTCTTAACAGGGTGGATATTTAAATTATTAATTTCAGATTTATTATTACTATTATTAAATTCGAGCGAGTTAAGTAAATAATAAAAAAAAAAGACAAAGTTCAACAGAATAATATATGTATTATAAATTTGATTGATTTTTGAATTTATTAAAAAGCAAGTGTAGTGGAAGATACCAACAAACCACGAAAAAGAACCCGTCGTATGATGATGAATACGCGGTATTGAAGCAGGAGACGGAAAATGCACGAATGCAAATGCTGCAACGGAAAACAAGAGCAGCAAGGGAGGAGTACCGTGAAAAGAGAAGAAACGAGAAAAACCCTGCGAAGAAAGAAAAGAGCATCCGCAGCCTCAGCTCAGGTATCTCGAAGAATCTTGCACCGCCACCAACACCCGCCGGTTCTACAAAACAGCCAAGCAACTGGCATCTGATTATATGACTGGCACGCAAGCTCTTCGAAACAGCGGAGGGAACCTAGTCAACGAAGCACATGGAATTGTAGACGTGTTTAAGCGGCACTTCCAGCAACTGCTTAATGGGCATTATGTAGAGGAAGTAACGGGAGAACAAAGAAGCATGAGACCAGTCAATGAAGATCCAGTCCCAGAGCCCAGTACGGAAGAGGTTAAGAAAGCCATCCACGAGCTTAAGAACAACAAATCCGCTGGCTCGGATGGCATACCTGCGGAACTCTTCAAGTTAGGAAGAGATATCCTGGTAGGGCGCATGCACCAGCTCATCAACCAAGTGTGGGAGGAGGAAAGCATGTCCGACGACTGGTCAAATAGCTACATATTCCCAATCTACAAAAAAGGCGATGTCCTGCAAAAACTACAGAAGCATATCCCTGCTTAATGTTGCATACAAGATCCTATCTAACGTACTATGTGAGCGCCTAAAACCTTTCTGCAACACTATCATCGGCACGTACCAGTGTGGCTTCAGGCCAGGCAGATCAACCATAGACCAAATCTTCACATTGAGGCAAATCCTTGAAAAGACCAACGAATTTCAAGTCGAGACACACCATCTTTTCAGCGACTTCGAAGCCGCATATGATAGCATAAGTCGCCAAGAGTTTCTATTGGCGATGTCGGAACTCGGGAGTGGTGTTAACCTGGAAGGCACTATCTTCAACAGGTCTTCCCAACTGCTTGGTTATGCGGACGACATCGATATCATCTGCCGACCAAGCGAGCTGTACTTGAAGTATTCGCAGCTATCGATGAACAGGCGAAATGAGTTGGTCTTGAAGTGAATGAGGACAAAACCAAGTATATGCTATCAACAAACAAAGCCTCATCTGTCCATCGCCTAGGAAAAAACGTCACTATTGGTAGCAGTAAATTCGAGGTAGTCAAGGAGTTCACCTACCGCGGAATAAACATCAATTCCACGAACGACACCTTAGTGGAAATCCGACGAAGAATTACCCTAGCGAACCGCTGCTACTTCGGTTTGGCCAAACAAATCGGTTCAAAACTCCTGTCTCGAAAGACAAAGGGCACGCTATACAAAACACTAATTTTACCAGTTCTACTCTACGGCGCCGAGTGCTGGACGATAAGTAAAAAAGCAGAATTGATACTGGGCACTTTCGAGAGAAAAATTCTTCGGAGGATATTTGGTCCTATATGCGAAGAGAGCGAATGGAGGAGAAGATTCAATCGAGAATTGTACGAGCTGTACCAAGATGTGTTTGTAGTCCAAAGAGCCAAAGCGTGTCCATACGCTCTATATGACCTAGCCATCTTAAAAGTGATATACGTATTTTTTGTACCAGGTAAATGTCGCTGTACAGCTCGTATAGTTCGTGGTTGAACCTTCTCCTCCAAAGCCCGTTAACGTAGATAGAGCCGAAAATCTTGCGAAGAACCTTACGCTCGAAACGACTAAGGATATCTTTATCCGCTTTTGATAGAGTCCATGTCTCCGCACCATAAAGCAGGACTGGGATGATCAGAGTTAAGTTTAGTTGTGAGATGTTCCAGTTGGTTTGTTCGTAAAGATTCGGTCTGACTGGTTACTTCTTCAGCTCATTCGCTGGGATTTACTCATGTCTCACGAGACCGCGCGTCTTCATGATAAAGTGTTCATAGATTTAACTCGATTCTTATCTCGTTCGGACACATGTAAAAAGTCTCGTCTGTATAAACATTTGTATCGAAATCCGGTACGACTGGATCGTACATACTTGCTCTTATGTTCGATCACATCGCATGCAAAAGATTTCTATTAAAAATCTAAATATATTTTTAAAGTCATTTTTAACTCAATTTTGTATATACATATACAAAATTTCATTAATTTTGTTCTAAAATAAATTGGTAAGACAATATTAAATATTTAATAATATTAACTTAAAAACAAAAGATTAAATCTGTTTAATTAAAGAAAAAATAATTCAAAATTCTGAAATAAATACCTATGGCGTTTTTAGTTGGTAATCCGGAATTGTTCTCCGATCCGGGATCCCAACTGAACACTTTTGTGTGATTCTGACGATTCTGAATTTTAATGAGGTGGTATGTGTGAAAATAATTCTTTACGTGAGAATATTCGAATTAAAAAAAAAAAATTTTTTGTTGCACAATTATAATACAACAAATGACAACAGTCAAGTTTGACGTTCAATTATATGAATGTGTGAGTGCTTCTGGTTCTGATTCTGATTTCAAATCCAGAAGCAAAATTCTCTTCTTTTCAGAATTAGAACTGTCATTTTTTCCCAAGTGAACGCTTTCAGAAGAGTCCGGAAGGCTTCCGGATTACCAAATAAAAACGACATTAAACTAATTTGAGCTCAAAAAAAGTACGTCATTTTATTTCTTGGATAAATTTGAATTTACCAAACAAAAATTTTTTTAATCTGTGGAGCGGTTTTTGAGAAAAAAAGTTTTTTTCAAAAACGCCAATTCATTTTTTCATTTCAGAAAATACAAATAAATATGATTTTTGAAAAAAAAAATTTAATGAGCAGTTTTCGAATAATAAATTTTTAAAATTTTTTTCTTAAAAATGATTTTAAAAATATTAATTAAAAATATTGGTACGCGGTTTAATTTGGGGAACCTAAACCTATATTTTTGTGAAATTTCGAAAGAATCGGTTAAGCCATTTAAGAGATAGTCGAAAACAAAACAAAAAACGGTCCTATGGTAAGTACCGTTTTTAGACATTTTTCTATTTTTTTTTTCAACTATATGATCAGTCGTAGCTAAAAACCCACACTGATTTTTTTTTTTAACAAAATCGTTAGAGCCCTTTCCGAGAAAAATAGGTTTGAACATAACGGTTATATGGCAGGTACGCTAAAAAAAATTTCAATTTCCCCTCTGTAGGTGTCTGTCTATTCATACATACAGACAGACTGACAGACAGACATACAGACGGACAGAGTTTTTAGACCATCTTTTTTCGTCTTCGCTATCATCGTAATGTCATGTTTGATTGTTATCTCACAACTTTTTTTTTTTCGACGAATGCATAACTTGCCTTATAGTACATATAATCGGAAGTAAAAATTATTTACAAAAATGTCAAAATCCTTAAAGCCGTTTTCGAGATAATTAAGACTGTAGACAAAATTGACCTAGACATACAGGCAGACAGACAGAATAACTTTTTTCGATTTCTCTATGATCATAAAGTCAAGTTTGATTAAAATCTCGAGTGCTTCCACAGTGCGTTGCGTGGCAGAAAAACGAATACAAATGTTTCGTAATCCTGTTTATATTTTTTTTAATTTTAAAAATTTAAAAGAAGATAGTGGTATTTAATTTTGCGTTTTGTTACAAATATGTTGCATGCGTAATATTGTAAACAATTTGTTGTTTTTATTTTACAGACCATATTCCGGACAACCAACGCTCTTGCTATCCCGTCCGTCCAATACCAAGACGAACAGCCCAATCTCGTGATAACGATACGTTTCATTATCACAATAATTCATCGCATTCGTCTTGTGGTATTCCTAATCATAATAACAACAACAACAATAACAATCAAGCAGCCACAGTTGGAGTTGTTAATCCGACAACACTTGGCATAACTAACGACGAATCATCACACTATAACCACCAAGGCCGTCACTCAACAAATCCATTTGTTCGATATCGTCAAACAGGACCATCACAAGGACAACAAGTTCAAGACCAAATTCAAGAACAAGTACCAACGGTATCTGCAGTAAATAACGATATCGCTGAAATCGACGAATTATTGCTGCAGCGATATAAATACATACAGTATTGCATTAAATTGGCCAACAAACAACAAAATAAAAACAAGGTAAGTTCTCTCTCACAAATATTTGACTTTTATTAACAAGAAACAATGTATCAATATTTTCTTCAAAAAGGACATCATGGTAAATGAAAATAATGATAACGAAATAATTGTCAATTCGACAAGCTTGGAAGATGTTGCAGCTAGTGAGGTACATATAAAAAAAAAACAGGTTGAATGCGTGCCCTTTCGTACTAATCAAAGCTTGCGTCACGTCTTGCAAACAAAATGCCTTACATTTTAAATAGGAGTTTCTAGTGCCTACTAAATGATTATTGTTTCATTTATGTATAAAAATATGCTGACTTTTCATCTATTGTCTTATAAAAGGATTTACTTGATTCCATAATATTAATGTGGATCGAATTTTTAAAATAAATATTCAGTGGATTGGCTTCAAAATATTCTATGATACAGTGGAATGTTTTTACCCAATTCCACATTCTGACTAAAAATCAAAGAACTTATGCTGTGCTCTCTGGAAGCTTAAAATGCATTTGAATTGATCTAATACGAGTTATTACTATACTTATGCTTTTTTGAATCGTCGAGTCTACTAACCAAAAAGTGTGGATTGCATTTGCCATATGCTTATTTGTGTTTCAAATTTATTACTAATTTTTTAATAAATTTTTTATTTTGCTTAAAAATATTTTAGACAAGTGAACGAGCTCAATCGGTGACAAGCATTCACAGCACTGCAGAACCAGCTTCGCCAACCTATGAGGACCTCCAGAATCGCCTTGAAGCTTCCACACGCAACATTCAAAACATGAAGGAGCAACAGGCACAGCTTATTCGTCTGCAAGATCAAGCTAAACAGCATCTCGCCGAGATGGAATCGCTTCGTAGCAACACAACCCCACTACTGCGCGGAGTAGTTGGCCAAAATGGAGCTCCCGACTATGAGAGCATTGATCAAGTTCACACTGATATGTCTTCGCTTGTCGGTCGTATGAAAAATTTGACAACATTCATTTCGGGGCAGAATGAGTTGAGTAATTTGCTTGGTGAAGATGGCCCAGAAATTCTTGCTGAACAACAGACTTTGCAAGAAAAGCTCGAAGGACTCAAGACTCATCGTGACGAAATGAAGAATTTAATTGTAGAATTACACGAGGTTAATCGAGTTGCTGAAAAAAGAGCTACTGAGCAGCATGCACAGGATTCAAAAGCAAATCAACCATCGGTAAGCGGTCATAGGGATGTTCCGTCCAGAGTCGTGCCAGTTGAATACTCGAGGGTTGTCCCAATTGAGTTAGTGGGTGCCCAAAAGAAGAAAAAGCAAAGCACACCACCTCAAGCTAATCATATAAATGGCGTTTCTTCGATGCCATCAAACGGAGTAGCTGCAGTTTCTGACGAAGAAGACGAAGAAAATAATCCCGAGACATCTGCGCTGATTAACCAAAAAATGTCCGATATTCAAGCTATGAAGGCTCAACTTAATCGACTAAAATCTATGATGGAGACCGTCAAACTAATCGAGGAGCGCAGCGAAGGTCCCGATCCAAAGGAAATTGGCGATGAAAGGCGTTCTGTTGATATACCAATTCATCGAGAATCCACACCGAAGAATACCAACACACAGCCGAGAGCCATTAGTGCAGCAGTTCCCTTCGACAAGGATCGCACCCCTGTGCAGGAGGACTTTACCGATGAACCAGAAGATCCAGTGATTACTGAAAAGATCAATATGCTTAATGAAGTCACTAGGGACCTTCGTTCTCAGGCAATGAGTTTGGCAAGCGAAAGAGATCGCATCAGGGCTTTGAAGGAAGAGATAATGAGACGAAAAGCTGAAAACGCAGCCCTAAATCGTCGGCAATTGGCTGTAGAAAATGACGAAGACGATAAGAATTCGAATCGCGAAAGTGTGAGTCCATCGAAAATATCGAACAAGGACACTCGTCGTGATTTATTGGAAGCTCAGTACGAGGAGAAGAAAAAGGAGTTCCAAGAAATTTGTGCTCGCATTCAAAGTGAAGAAGTGAAAACAGCCGCCACGTCTACAAATTTACAATCTCACGAAAACCAGAACGGAATCGAAGAGGAGGAAGAAGAGGAGGAGGAAGAAGAAGATTTGAATGCAACTGACTTGCTAAATCAAAGTCAAGGGCCTACTAAACCAGACATGGGTTTCTACTACCCTCAGTCGCAGGGTTTATCGTGTAACTCATCAGTGCATGGTGCCGCAAAGCAAATTGGAAAAGAGTCTGCTGATTCTGGAGCAGTAGATGTCAATGGGGTTCCTTCCTGTGAAGCTGGAAGTATAAAATCTGGTAGTTCCCGGAGTTTTAGCATGCCGCCTCCCATGCGAGCAATGAGTAATCGTGAAGCTTCATGGCATTTTGGACCACCGAATGCTCCGTCGGCAGCTGGCAGTTCTGGGCCAGCACCACCTCCATTGCCGGCTTCTTGGAATCCCTATTATTTCTACAATGCCCCATACAGTCCACATTTTGCACCACCTGCAGGTGTCGGAGGCAACTCGGATTGCATTTGCCAACCTAATTCAGGTGTAATTGCCAATGGAGCCGCCACGCCAGCAGCAACAGTAATGCAATCGGACCCAGTTTTGCTGCAGCAGTTCATACAGACTCAACAGATGCTCATTAATTCAGTGTGCCAGTGTAATCAGATGCTGTGGCACCAACAGAGGGAAATTGACTCACTTAACAGCACCATCCATATGGTAAGCATATTTTCATTAGAACTTAATCATAATTTTTAAAATTTTCCTTGTAGCTTCAAGAACGTCTCCTCAGTCACACCAACGGAACTGATCTTGGTGCCACTCATCGCTCAGAATCAGTGCCTCCAGCCGGTACAGTCCAAAACAATCTATATCCATCACTGAATCGCGCCCAATCTGAACAGCCACATCCTTTTCCATCGCTTCATCCACACGCCCACCATCTTCCAACTATCATGAGCCAAACAAACAGTAGCTTCCAGCGGCGCAACTTATGCAACATCCAACAACAACAACAGCAACAACTCTCGAATTTTAATTTCTCCGCCGAGCAACAATCCAGCAACAGCATGTACTTGAACAATCTTTGTGCTCCAATGCCTCCGATGCACGTTTTCAACAACGTAAATGGTGGAGGCGTCAACAATAATACTGGAGCACCAATTTTCATGCATCATCACAACAACACTCAGCATTCAGTTCATAATAACAATTCTAATTTACTAAATGCAGCCCAACAACAACAGCCAACACCAGCTGCAGCTACTACCGGCGGCGGTCAAAACTCTAACATCACCAATGGTGTATCAAATCTGGCTGGTTCGGCACTTAACAATCAAGTACCACCCGGAAACCGAGCTAATAACTATTGGGATAATTTTAGAAGGTAAATTTATTTTTCAATTATTTTTTTTTTTGTAGAATGAGAATGAGTCCAAGGAGAGTCTCTTAAAGTCTTCTTCTGTTAAATTAAAAAAAAAAATGTTATTTTATTTTATTCAATTATGTTGGAAAAAACAAACAAAAACAAATAAATAAAATAAAATTTATTTAATTATTTTATTTTATAAATTATTATTCAACATTTGGTTTTCGTTATCTTTTTTTTTTGTTGTAAATTATCCTGGTTCAACAAAATGAATCAAGGTTTTTTTATCTTACACATGTTTGCCATGAAAGGTCATATTTCTGTTGTACTAGGCTCGTTCGTTGAATTCTCCCTAGAGTTGTCAAAAATAGACCGGGTTTTACGTTACTCAAAAAACATCCAAAAGAAAATTAATGTTTATGTTTCACAAAAACAAGTTATGTGGTCTAATAATTAAAACTTTAGATTTGATTAAAATTAATTTCTTAGTACATATGCCCGTTGCACAATTAGCAACTTCAAATTTACTATTTTCTCTTTCTGTGGATTAAATTCAATTTGAGTATTCTTTTAATTTTCATTTTAAAAATAAAAAAAATTCCACTCAAAAAGCGAATACACTGAAATACTTCAGATCTCATGTGACTTTGGTATATGGTATATATTCGTTACCTCGTCTACCCCAGAAAACAATCTAGATCTACTGCAGGGCGAGTTCAGGGCGACTCAGGTTCAAAAAACGCAAAATGCTCAGCAGGGGCACAATTCCGCAAGCGTGATTTTTCTCTGTGTACACAGAAAGTTGTATACACATACATTTTTCCGATTCCGCAAGGGTGCGATGCATATTTTTTCGACAGATAACGTGTACACAGATAGGCAAATTTTTTCACGCATATTTTGAGGGTGAATAATTTTTTTGCACGGAAAAGCATTCACAGTTGCGGAATTGGGTCCCAGGGTTAATTCGTGTTAAAAAATACTTTTTAGGGTGACCCTAGTGTGACTTCAGGGCTCACGAACAATGATACTGACGTTTCCATCAAAGAAAATATTGAGAAGTTCGATTTACTGCACAAAAATTCGCCTAATACCACAGATGTATTAGAAACCTCGGGACTTAAGAATTAAATTTTTAAATTAGATTACAATAAGATTTTATTAAATCTATTATTTATAAATGTTTACAGAATGCTAACAAATCTTTTATCACATGGCAAAACCCGTCTGCCATATTGACAATTTAATGGTAATTAAAAAAGTTACTCAAGTTACTTAGCTATGATAGTAAAAAAATGCTTCTATTAAATTTGTTTTTGGACTCGATATCGTAATGCGGATTTAATGAAATTCTTAACAGCCAATCACTTTCATTCAAAAGATGAATAATTTCGTCCACTGTGAAAATTGATTTTTCTAGATGTAGTTTTCATATTTCTGTGAGCATGGGACAGATCCCGACGAAATACATTATATTTTCGACAGGTTTCAGATTGCACAAACTGCTTTGGATTGGAGGATCTAGGCGGTGAGGTATAAAATTTAATGGCAGTAACTCTTAAAATGGTTGATATTTGATATTTGATCAACATTAATGTTATTTCAAAAATTGGTTATCTTGCTGAGATCTTGCTTGGGAAATAAACTCTATATATTGAAGATTTTGCTTCTTCGACGAATGATTTATGAATACTTTTATTAAGAACCTGACGAATATTATACAACTCTAATTTCATTTGATGAAAGTTAAACGCTTATAGATTGAGCGGTCATCCAGTATTCTCTGCCAATTCTTCCTTCGACTTTTCAAAACAAGACGTTTTTCTTATCCAAAGTTTAGGATGCTACTATGTTAGGTAGACGAGAAACATTACTGTTAAGAACTTAAGAATTTAAGAATTTAATCGAAATGAAGTTTTAGTGTTGCGATGAACATTGGTGGGAGTCCAGTTTCGATTTGTAAAATGTGGACGTTGGCAGATGTAGTTCTCGTTTGAGAAAAAATCTCAGTAATTGTTTCAAAACCTGTGCTACGTACAACATCACCTATCGTGCCTCAAATATCTGGTATTTTGCACGTGGTCCAATATTTTTATTTTTTATGCAGGTGATCGAAGTAGTTTTGATAGAAATTTCCTGCTAAATTAATCTTCATATTGTTTTGTAGTTATCGACTATACAACACCATCAAATTTCCGCTCCGATGCCCCTTGTGTCTACCAAACACCATTATCTGTGGTTTTTTCACGACTTACTTATTTTTATCATCGATTTAATTTCAACTTTCAGTTGACTTCATTGTTTCACTGATGTCAGTGTCCCCTCTTTCTCATATTTGTACCGAAACTGAATTCTGTGAGATTTCCCGATGGTTGTTTTTAGCAGACAAGAAAATTATGTCAGTTGACAACCCTCACTACCAGTCTATGCCGACAAGTTTTCCTGACACGAAATATTTTTCGTCCACAATTCTGTCTGTCAGTGGACCGAGAAATATTGGAACTCAAATCATTGAAATGATTTGTGTGGCAATTAGCTCGCACGAAAATTGAATTTTCATCAGAAAAACAATTAATACATTTTGACAAAAAAAAAAATAATTCTTCTGTGGCGAATATTGATTCCAAAAAAATTCTCCGAGCTATTTGCCATCGTGCTACACCCTACACCACATTTGAATTTAAAAACGCTTGAAAACATCAGGAATTATTCATTATAACTTTTTTCATGATTCATTTTCCTGATTGCTATAAATGTCCCCTTTGTAAACTTTAAAAAATATTATCTACACAAAAAATTACATCTCCTATGGTGATATTTCCAAAGGTACTAAGAAATATCAAAATTAGGCATGGCATTAACCGAATTTAACTTAATCCTATTTTTAATTTATTTTATCGATTATAAAAGCAAACTATGAAAATTTCATTTAAATCGTTAGTGCCGTTTAAAACAAAAACCAAGAAATGATAAAAAAGTGGGCGTGGAGTAGGTGGATTTTTCCAAATCAAAGCTTTTATTTTTTTTCTTGTTTATTAAAATAAAATCTGAAAATTGTTTTAAAATCGTTTGAGAAACTAATAAATTTCATAAGTGGCGTGCCTGCGGGTGGGTCTTATTGAAAATATTTTTATAATTTTTTTTCTTCATGAAAACAAACTGACATTTTCACCCAAATCGTTAGTCTTTTGAAAAAAAAAAAAACAATAAATGATAAAAATGGGTGGGTGGATCTTACTAAAAAAATGTTTTTAATTTTTCTCTTCCCTAAAAGAACAAACTCTACAAATTTCATCCAAATTTTTTGAAAGAAATAGAGCCGTTTCCGAAAAATTGTGCAATACAAAAGTGGGCGTGGTAATGGGTGGAATCATTTAAATGCATTTTTTTATTTTTGTTTTCGCTCATAGGAGCAAGCTTTGAAAATTTCATGGATTAAGTACAAATTTAGATAAAAACTATTGAAACAGACTACTTAGGAATGTGAACAATTAAAATGATTCATCTTGATGCAGTACATCCAAGTCGTTCTAAGTCTATGTTGTCTCTGTCCAAATTGTGTTCTTTGGTTTTGATTTTTGGGCCAGACAAACAATATTTGAAAATTTTTCAGATCAATCATTGTTGGTCTTAGTTGTTGGATCATTCTCTTGCAGGCAATCTTGCAATGTGATTCAAAAGCAGTGGTGAGTCTGTTTGCAGAATGTGTTTTTTGTGTGTGCGTGTGTGTTAAAAGCATTTAATCCCCACAAATCAGCTTCTTAATAAAATATTGCCTTAAGTTTTCCTATCTAAACATTAATATTTATTGTTCTAAATTAATTAATTTGTGTTGCTTTGAATAAAAAAAATCCCAAAACAATTCAAGACTTCTAATTGTCTTTGTATTGATTTCAGCTATTCACGGCAGAACCTGCTTTCGTCGAATTCTTGCAAAAGCAACGAAGAACAAAGCCATAACCAAGTTCAACAACAACATCAACAGCAGCAGCCTACTCCACTGATTCAAGAACAACAACATCAACCCGAACAAGCGAATCTCCCCATTTTCACAAATTCACTAAATGTCGGCTATCGCCCAGACTCCAATACAAATAACCTAAATCCACCGGGGTATGACAATAAATATTTACATACTTTCCGTAATCGTATCAATACAAATTCGACTGGTCTTCTGAATGCACCACCTATAACCACATCTGCCACTCAGACTCCGACGAACTACAGCAACATGATGAATATTTCAATCAGCCAACCAGACGTTCCACAGCCACAAATACAACAGCCTAGTAATATCTCCGCGTGGAATGTAGTTGGAGGCAGCAATGATGTTTTCGAATCAAATGAACTGACCCAAGACTTGCGAAATATGAATCTCAACTTTGGTAACAATGAACCCAACAAGGTTGCCAGCAAGCCATCTTCATTGCGGCGTCCGCCTATGAACCGAAGACTTCGTCCTACACAGTCGGGTCCAGCTGCTTTTGTTGAACAGCAACATGCCCAACAACTAGAAACTGGAGCAGATGTTCTGAGTCCTGGGCTATTCTCAGGTGTAATGCACTCCCTTGACTCTGCCATGGATGATACATCGGATGAAATCAAGAGAAATTTGGTAGTGAATGCACTAAAAAGTGAAAAGTTTACCACAAAATTCTATGAATCATTGAAAGAAGATGTCTTTCGAAGGATTGACACCCTTCTAAGGGCGAAGGATGGTGAGCACCAATTTCTGGCACAAATTTATCGTGATTACAATATCGCATCGACTAGAGATCCATTGCGCAAGTTGTATTTGAACGAAGTTAGAAGCTTAAACAGACCAACAGAAGATCTCAACGAGACAGAGAGCAATAATGGTGAAAACGAAGATGATGATGATGACGACGATGACGAAGAAGGTGCCCAAGCACTAGATAACCATAATATTCTCAATAACAACAACAATGAGGCTCAGAGTGCTTTGGAATTCAATGATTTTAAACTTTTGACTGATAAATTTGTTGCAACTTTAACTGCTGGTCAAGGCAGTTCCGGCGTCCAGCATGTAAAATGTCCATACTATGAACTAATCCATTACATTATAGTTCAAATTGATGAGGAAACTCAACCTAATTCGATAATCAATGATGCTCTTCTAGCGGATGTAGCCAAAATAACGACTAATTCAATATTGAGATATGCTGTGGTCAAGTGCGAAAGAAAAGAAAAGCCAATGGAAATTAAGTTGCACACTTCTTGCAAAAAACTCTATGCCACACTTAAGGATAAATCATTCCCTCGTGATCGAAATGAATTTTTGATGTGGTATCAGCGCTACTTAGAAACAATGATCTTTGTCACTTTGGAGCGAGATGAAGATGAAGATCCCCGATCATCTCGAGAGAACAACAATCACCATCACCACAAAGAGAATGCCAATCAGAATATAGCTCCCGGTTCAATGTCCTGGATGGACATTCAGAATATTTACATGAATGCCCATCAAGTTCGAAAGTCCAACATTCCCCTGCGACCCAGTACATCATCTGGACTGGGAGCATCTGGTGTCGAAATGGAGAATAAAATTGAAAACAACTCATCATTCAGACAACGATCTCAAATGAATCCCAGAACTTCACATATGGCAGGGCAGCATCATTTGGTGCAGATGCCCACACCAATAGCTCCTAATAACATTATGAATGAGGATCTAGCTGAAGCTGATCAGATATGCTCGTCAAGTAGCAACACTATGCAGGGTTTCGTTGAAGCACGTCCCGATGATAGTTTTATTTTTGGCGGCGGAGCATCGATTGTTGTGGATGCTCTGCCACCACCATCTCCCGACAATGCTGAGGGGCAGCTCATCTCGATTCCACTAGAACCCACTAATCCACCACCAAATCAAAATTTCATGAATTTCTTCCTTGACGAAACCGAAAACAATGAAAATCCTGACGATGATGAAAATCGACATCACCTGGGTATTGATCTGGCAGCAGCGGTTGTGGACAGCGATAATGCCGAAGAGGATGCCGATGGTCAGAATCAACGACCAGAGTCGAGTTTGCATGGAGCCTTTGGTACGGATCCTCTAGCACTCACAAGTGGATGCAGTGGAAAACGAAATAGTGTCCCATAGTTAGGCTGGTCGATGAATTCGGTGGCTAGACGCCGAGTAATGTCGTTTGCGTTTATATTTCTAGCTATTTGGCGAGCTTCGAAGAGACTCTTTTGGATGGTGAAATTTTTTAAGCGTTAAAAGGGGAAATAATAATAATGTTCCCTTAAAAGGCTGGACCTTCCTTTAAAGAGAAGAAAAGAATCCTTCCTACTGATTTTTAAAAATGTGCTTACCAAATCAATAATAATGTTGATGAATGTGGTTTGATACCTATATCAAAATTTACGGTATTTACTTTCTTTATTATATAAATAAAGATGCTTATTGTATGATTGTATGTGTATTATGTATGTGAAATTATATGAATATAAAAATAATAAATATATTAAAAATAAAATAAATAACGAAAACACAAATTACCAGGGTTTTTAATGTTGTTTTCGATTGGTATCTTGGAAGAACTCTTCGACCGAACAAGTTAAGCTTAGTTTATCCATGCTGAAGTTTAATGGGAATGTATGTGTGTGCTCCTGGGGGTTGATTCCGTAACTTTGAAAACGATAATCGTTACCGTGATCGTCAGCAATTTGCTTCAAATAACTCAACCAATTACGTGTTGTCTATCGTTTATATTAGCATTCAATTTAATAACGTTTGGTTTCCTTCAGAAATTCTTAAACTGTTCCCACATAATGAGAACTTACGAGCCCACAGCAATTTTTGGGTATGATTGATAAAAAATAATTAGTATAATTAAATTAGATAGTACTTAAGTACAGGGTGCGCCAGAGGAACTTACTTATTTGAAAGGTCAATAAAAACAAAACTACTTCAATTATTGTTTTAATTTTTTTTTATTTGAGAACACAATATCCCAATTTTTTTTTTCATGCAGTCTTGAAAATGACATCGGATAAATGGCAACCCCCATTGCGAATACACTGATGAAGTCGATTTTTGAAATTCGTCTCCACTCTTTGCAGCATATCAATCGGTATGTTGGCAATGGCGTCGCGGGCAACGAAATCGCGTTCAGTTAATTCTTGCACAACACCCAATTTATAGGGATGAAATTGAAGGTCTTCATGGAGAATTCGTCGAACAGTGGTGTCAGAAATTCCCATAGCAGCTGCGTGTTTGCGAGCCGAACGCCGGGGAGAACGCACAACTGACTGCCTCACTCTTTCGATATTTTCCGGAGTTCTGATGGTCCGTTGAAGTCCATTTCTGAGTTTAGCGACACTTCCATACTCGCGAAATGAGTTAACCCACGACAGAATCGAATTACGGCCAGGAACGAGTCTGTGAGGAGGAATTTCAAAGCGAGCGCGGAAGGCACGTTGCGTAGCAACAAGTGAGCGACCGTTGGAAAAGAAGCTCTCGACTGCGAAGGCCCGCTGCTCTCTAGACCAGAGCATGATGTCAACTGACTGGAGGCAGAAACAAACTTGGGAACTTCCCCCTCCAGATGCGCCCCTCTAACCGCCCAAATCACCGCGCGGGAATTTTTTCAAATAAGTAAGCTTCTCTGGCGCACCCTGTAGTTCTATAAAAATGTCTTGCATTCTCAAGTGGGAGCAACAGTGAGTACTATAGCATCAACAATGCAGTTTATTAAAGTCTAGATAATTGTGATAATAACTTTACCACAACTCCAAAATGTAAAGCTGAGCTCCCTGAGTGCAAAATTGTGGTCCAAGACGTTTCCCTAGCGCTTTCTTCCTGCAAGAAGGCCACCACCGCCAGTCTATTTATTGGGCCCTATCGGGAATCTCCCAGGTAATTTCGTTTCTCAAGGAATATTTTATTCCCTCGAATATTTTCCAGCGATCGTGAATCTACCATGGAATAAATTTCCCTCGAACAAGAAAACGTATAAAATTACAGCAAAATTCCCTGGGAAAGGTTATTCCCCATACCAATAAATTCCTAGGGAAACTTTTGAGCATCATTCACGATCCCAATATTCGAAATTTGTATTCACGATAGCCCCCATTAGGCGTTTTTCTTTTTTCGTTCAGAGCAAAGCACTGAACAGAGTTCGAACACATAGATTATGCACTGAACTTGTACCAAACAGAGCGAGCACTGAACACTGATATGTTTTTTAAACACACTTGAACCACACAAATCAGGATATATTTTCATTTTTAACCATAAAAAGTAATACTTACCATTTTTTATACACTGATATATACCAGATACAGAAAATCAACAAGCGATCAACTTCTTTCGCCAACTTATGTATCTAATTATTTTTTCTGCACATTTTCCTTCTTGGCACACATGGCATTTCGTGCGTTCAGCAATTTAATCGCATGCTCAGTTAATTATATTCGAGCACGTCGAGTGCGATCTACACATGTTCAGAACGAAAAAAGAAACACACATTGGGAGCTCTGCATGCTCTGAGTTAAAAAGAAACACAAACACATTTTTGACAACTTAGACTCTGCTCTGAACTAAAAAAGAAAAACGCCTATTATGAAATGGCAAACTAAACTGAGCTTAAATCAAGAGACAGGTGTCAAAAAGACCAACTCCGAAAAAGTGGCAGATTGAAAACCCTACACGTCTAAAAAAAACACCCGTTAAATAGGTACAATATACTTATGGCGTTTTTATTTGGCAATCCGGAATTCTTCTCCGATCCGGGATCCCAACTGAACACTTGTGGGATTCTGAACTTTAATGAGATTGTATGTGTGAAAATAATTGTGTATGTGAGAATATTCAAATTCAAAAAAAACTGTTTTTTGCACAATTGTGATACAAAAAAAGACAACAACCGAGTTTGACGTTCAAGTATTTGAATGTGTGAGTGCTTCTGGTTCTGATTCTGATTTCAAATCGAGAAGCAAAATTCTCTTCTTTTCAATATTAGTACCTTAATTGTTTCCCAAGTGAACGCTTTCAGAAGAGTCCGGAAGGCTTCCAGATTTCCAAATAAAAACGTCATTACTAAAGGGTTGGAAGAGATAAAGGAAGATCACTTTGCAAGATCATTAAATTTCTTGTCGAACCATTTTGACTACAATTTCTAACACCAATGGATAAACTAGACAACGCGTTATCAAATTACAGTTAGGTACACAATAATTCAATTTACAGTCGCTTACAAATTTGTATACAAAGACAAATCACAAATGAAATTAATGCCGGCGGAACAAGTTCAACCAACTTCGTTCAACTTTTCATTCAACTCCATCGCTTATAAGAAAAAAAACTTACAACACCTTACACTGGTGTAGAAAATTACATTCTTCACGTTGAGCAACGAAACCAGGTGTAAAATTGGACAAAAAGTGTTGGGAGCCCATTACACATAGTTGGCAAACGTGGAATGTTTAAGAACTTCGTACTCCTAGTTGATCAAGTCGTTAAATTAGTGGACAACTCCATGCACATAGATGAAAAACTTTCTTAACAATAGAATAACCTCGTAAACTAGTTGATAAACTTGTTCGATTTTGACAAAAAAAAGTACCAAGTTGAACAACTGCGTTTTTTAACTGCTTGCTCAACAAGTTGATGGGCGAGTTAATACCTTCTTTGATCAACGGGTTGAACATGTGAAACAAAAAGGTGTAAAATTGCGAAACTTTATTTTTTTTTCTATAAATCGTGAACGCACCTTTTCTATTCTATTGCAACTCTGGAGTAAAAATGCGAAATCAGTTTGAACACAACCATTTCTGACAGAAAATAACATCTGCGAAAGTGTCAACGACACCAGGCAAATTTTGCACAATTGTATTTTTCTGTTGCAATACGGTTGTAAAATCTTGGTCAGTGGGGACGTTCACTCAATTATTTTCAGCAATCTGGAATAACTTGCTGTTGTTGTAATGCGTGCAAAACCACATCTGATGAACAAACAGCTGCTCTCATGAAAACTATCTTCAGTTATCCCAAGAAATTTGGAATAACTGGCCTCGTTCGGTGGCACAACCTAACCGATCCGGATTGCTTGGTGTTGTTGTAACGCCTAAGGAAAAAACAACTGATGAACTAAATATATGTTATCAAAATCAAATCTCAAGCTACCCAAAAATTATTGGATTCGTTGAGATTCGTTTGGAAATGTGAGGAACAGCTGATTCAAAACTTCAGATGTGTATGCAATACAACTGACATAACAAGAAAGCTACCCGAATCGTTCGAAAATAAATCCGCTACAAAGGTATCTCCTATCTGCCGCACACCGAACGAGGCCACTAGCTATCCGAGAACAAATGTATAGAACCAGCTGACTGCAAAATTCATTGGTATGCGTTTTGCTTTGATTTTTTGACAGCTTTCAGCTAACCTATCTGATTCGTCCACAGATATACTCCGATAGCTTGGTATCCTAGAATAAATAAGTGAACGCCCGCAGTGTAAGTTGTTGTTGTGGTGCAAAAAAAAGTTGCATTTTTACAATTATACTAGCCCAGTTGCACCAGATCGTGAATACCCGTGATCTAGAAAATGTTGCTCAACACATTGAACCACCATTTTCAACGAGTAACACGAGCTCGTACTCTAGCGCTACAATTGTTGAACAATTCGTTGTGAAAGATCTCCAAACCGGATCAAACTCGTTGGTTGAACAGAATTGAGGACATCGTCGTAAATTAGAGCTAAATGGGCTGAACTTGAAATTTGTTCGTTGATCGCCCAGAGCCGGTGGACGACCGGCCTTAAAATCAATGCAAAACGATACCTATTTAGCTATCGTGTAAACATCAAAGTTTTGACGTTAGCGTGTTGGCTATAATCGACTTACGTGAGAAAAAAAAACGTTATCGTCGGGCGGTAATCGTGTTACGGAATGAGACCTCTGGTTTTGATTCTGACTTTAAAATCAGAAGCGGATTAATCTTCTTTCCAGGAGAAAAATTGTAATTTGATACCAATCAAACACTTTCAGAAGCATTCGGAATTCCTCCTGGCGACCAATCGAAAACGACATAAGTTTAAGATAACGAGCTGAAGCTGATGACATGGAATCTGTGATTTTACAATGGCCTTATTCAGATGTCGGTACGATAGCCTAAGATATGTTAGTATCCACTGAAGTTCCTGAACAACCAACATCGAATAGGTTAAATATGTATGGGTATTTGTTTTTGACATTTTTCATGGGATACAAAAGTATCCCAAAGTTTTTCGGATAGCTTAAGATTTTTTTTTTGGGCAGCAGTTGATTTGTCAGCAGCTGTATTCTTACATAGAAATACAACAACAGCAACCTATCAGGATCGCTATAGTTCGGTTATTGAATGAGGCCAGTCTGTCAGCCTTCTACAAAATATTTTACGAAATCAAACTACAACTTTTTTTTAAAATCACTACCATAACACAATTCAACGACCTACGCAATTAACAATATTGTCAAAAACTTTGCAAATTAAATAGGTCACCAACACAATTCGGTTAATTAATATTTGAAATCAACAATTTGTTGATATGATTTATATCGGCTATAGTTGTGTAGTATGTAGACTACAGACATGGCATTGTCAGTAAAAAATATAGAGTTCCCATATCTCTGTAAATCTCATCTGTGCTTGCAAATGATGTTTTGTACAAATTGTAGGTAACACATTGACTACCTCATGATAAAGGTCGATAAATATCTTTACATTTGACTTAAATTTGATTTTTGGTCTAATTGGAAGTTCAACTATAGCAATTTGCACAATGTAGTCAAGTTTGTGGGTTATTGTGGTACAAACCGACTACAAACATCAACTTGCACTGCTGTTAAAATTTATTACACAAAAAAAAAAGAAAACTAAAGGACACGGAATTTTTTGTTTCCGGGTTCAGGTATTACGAGTATGTTATGTTATACGAATATAATAGGCGGTAAGTCATTCGACATTATCATCACCTATAAATCATGTGTAATATTGTTATTTTAGGGTTCGTTTTTCTTCAGATTGCTCTCGCTGTTTCTAATTTTAAGCCAATTTCGACAACAGTTTATAGCCTTCGGTTATCAACTGAATCAACATGTCAAGGTGAAGAAGTTGGAAAGTTCGTCAAAGATCCCTATGCGTGTGATAAGTTCTACTATTGTGGAGCAGATGAGACTGCTGTTGTGGTGTATTGTCCCCACGGGATGATCTTCAATGATCAAAAAGAAATATGCGACTTTCCATCAAATTATCTCTGCATTCCTCGAATTAAAGAAGATGAAGACGGTGTTCAAACAACATCTCCAATGCTACAAACTACTGCTTTCACTGAAAAAGAAATCGAAGAAAATTTTTCAGCAACTTCAACAGAACTGCAATCAACGCCATCAATAGTTTCCACCACAACAACAATGATGACGACCACGACCAAAACTACAAAAACAACCATAAAGTCAGAAGTTGAAACTCATTGCCCCCTGAACGACACTAAGACGTTAATGTTTCTTCGTCACCCGTACGAATGTCATCGATATTACATTTGTTATCATGGAGTTCCAGTTGCCCAGGAGTGTATATCTGAACTACATTGGAATCCGCAAACTAACCGCTGTGATTTTCCCGAAAATTCTGGATGTTTAGCTACCATAGTTGTTCCATCAACTGTTGCGGTTTCGGTAGCGGGAACGATAAATTGTCCCTTTAAAGGACAACAGATATTTCCGCATCCGGTACATTGTAATTTTTTTATTTATTGCATTAATGGCTACGCAACGGTGCAGCAGTGTCCATTTTATCATCACTTTGATGTTCGAACGAGAAGGTGTTTATGGAAAACTGTAGCCACTTGTTCATGTATGATCGGGAAAAAACAACACAATTTTTTTTAATCAAACAATGTAATAGCTGTGGTTCGTTTTTGGATAATAAAGTTAAAATTGGAAATAAAATTTCTTTATCGGTTTATTACTTGGCTTCAGTAATTACTTGTAAGTTAATTACTTCTCGATTAGTCTTCAGCTTCCCTCATGATCAAATTTCGTTAGATATATTAAATGAAGAACTTCCTTTTGTTTGGTCCATTCTTTGTATATAAAATCTATATGCCTGCAAGCCCTAATGTCTTTTAAATGCAACTTTGAGAGTGTGCCACTATGAAAGTATGACAGTGTCGATACACCGATTGAAAGGAACTCTCTAGATCATGATAATTTTAAGTCGCTGGACAAGAAGTTTAGCGGAAAATCGAATGTAATGAGAAAAGAGTTGTCAATTTTGATGCCTCTAGTACACTTTCGCACTATTTCAGCTTCACACTGTTACAATATCACACTTTCCTGCTCCCTCACTTGCGCATCGCCACACTTTCACAGCATTACAGTGTCACATTTCACACTGTTCGTTTTCTAGACTTTTTCACTGTCACACTGTCGATATTCCTTACTTTCTTATTATATATATCTGACACTGTCACACTTTCATACGTTCACACTGTCTATCATTGCACACCTTCACCTGTATTTTCTTTTTGAAATTATCATTTTATTGAGATAATTTCTCAATCTGACGTTCCCGAAGGTGTTAGATGGTCACACTGCCACACATAGTCCCCTTTCACACAAGGAAACTGAGTTGCCGGCAACTGGGAGTGTGTAGGCGAGAAGGGCAAGAAGTAAGGGGAATGAAAAAAATCACCCCGGTCAACGATTTGAAGAGATTTTTTTGACGTTTTGCTTTGCATTCCCAACAAAATCTTCCCAATTTCCTCCTCAGTTTCTCGGTGTCAGTTTCTTCATGTGAAAGCTACAAAGCAATTAAAGGAAAACGTCAAAAAAATCTCCAGCAACTGGTTTCCCTGTGTGAAAGGGGACATATAACCGATGGAACCCGATGCACTGTGACACTGTCACACAGTTGGAATTCACCGAGTCATGGCCTTCTTTTTAACTTAGTTAGGCACAGGCAATTATATCTATCAAACCAATCATCAGAATGCAAACTGTCAGTGTTAATTTTATTGTTGGTTGAACCCTGAAGCTACCATAGGGTTGCCATAAAGCGTTTTTTTTTTAAAATAAAAGTTCTGTTTATAACAGCACTATTTGTGCAGCCTCGCAGGGTCAGAAGGTCATTCCATTTCGGGAACTTAGTTGTTTTTTTACAGTCTTCCGGCAATTATTGATCCAAGAGTGGTGAATATTTCACAATTTGAATGGGATAAAACCGTTATTAATTAAGTAATTTCTCTAGGATCGTTCTTTTGAAATATATAATATATGAATAAATTCAGTTTTTTTAAACCACCCTGAATTCGCCCTAAAGTAGATCTCATTTTTTATCAGTGGGGGTTGAAGTGATAAATAAACTGTCAAAGTGAAATGTTGCTGAAGCATGTGTCTTGAAATTTTTGAAATTTATATTAAAAGAATAATTATTTGGAATTCCAAACAACCAAATATTCGAATTATTTCAAAAAAAAATCGATTTTATCATGTCAAAACAGATCTTGCGTTTCTAGCAAGATTTCTTTGTCTTTAGGCGCACACTATTTTTTGCAAGTTCCTTACAACAAATAAAAATAAATCGATCTGAAATCGATTTGAAATGGTTGTTAAGCTAGAATTAGACTGTCCTTGTAATGTGTCATTGCCGTAACACTCTGACGTCACAACAAAATAGGTCCTACGACCGTCATTGCCGTGTCATCGTGTCATGACTAGCTACAATGCCTATCACACGATTGACACATGTCTGTCATTGCTGTCCCAAAATAGAATGAATGTCAAAGTGTGTCACGGTGATATTTGTGTCATGGCAATGACAAAATAATGACTATCACACGACGTGAGAACACTGAAACAGCTTATCATTGGCGGTGAGCCTAAACTGCAATGACATTTATCATTTTGAACAGTGACGATCACTTGGCGTCAATCAATCGATTCATTGTACCTTGGTTGTTAAGGTAAAGCTTATTTTTTTCGAAAATGGCTCCAAACATTTTGATACAAAATTTTGAGAATTGGTACTAGCTATCATATAATAATCAATACAAAATTTACGGTATTTGCCCAAGAATTCTAATGGCATCTCCTTTTCCCTCAAACTATAACTATAACATATATATGCCTATCCACCTATATCCTTATTATATTTATGCATTCCATCTATGTACATAGGTAGAAATTACCCTCCTAATTTACATAAATAAAATCTATTTAAATATACATTTGTACTATGCCCAACCGTGACAAATAATGACATGGTAGAAATTCCTGCCTTGCCACGGTTGGGACAAAGTCCTTGCAGTGACAGACTACGTGTCACGGTGTCCCATCAAAAATGACTGGACTATCACATGGTCACGGAAATTTGTCATTCCAATGACCTAAAAGTGACGTGTCACGGTGCCTGTCATTGATTTTGTAACGGCAATGACATGTAAAACAATGACGATCACACGACGTGACACTATTAGGACAGACAACTATGTCATAGTGACGTCAGAGTGACACGCCAATGACACATTACAAGGACCGGCTAATACTAGCTTTAGAAATTCGACAAAATTTACATGAGATCAGAAGCATTTGTTTGTTGTGGATTCGCGTTATGTATGTAATTTGTTATTTTTTAAATAGAAATTAAAAGAATAGTTAGGTACTCAAATTTAACTTAATACATAGAAGTAGAAGATAGAAACCTTTGAAGTTGTGGACTGTGTATCGGGGCAAAGCATAATGTACCAAGGAATTAAATTCAAATATTATGTCAAGTTTTAATAATTGGTCGACAAAACTTGCTTTCAACATCATGAATATTATGGGTGTTTTTTGGGAACGGGAAATCCCATTTTTTTTACAACTCTTGGGGATGTAAAGAAAACCTAGATCAACCCTCGGCAAAGTTCAACGAAAAAACATAGTACCTTCTTTTAGATCCATGATTAGTGACTTTTTCGTATGTCAATTGAGTTAAATGAATGTGGAAAAGATGTAATTCTAGCAAGATGGCTAACAGCAATATGTACCTCTATACTTATTACTGACTTGACGATATCTAAGCTTAACCCTGGCCCTCTAGATAAATGTATCATATCATCACACGAATATGCCATATTTTTATCTGAATTTTAAAATTTTTGATCGATGATTCAAACATAATTTACTAAACAAGTGACCCAAAAAAAACGAACAGATAAATATTTCTCCCAAAGTGAATTCGTGGTTTGATAACAAATCTTATCAATATCACGAAAACATCTCTAATATCAAACTTTCAACGGAAATAAATTACATTTAAAAGGTCTACAAGTCCCATCAGATCAAAATTTCAATCAGTTCAGCTCAAAACTTGTCCCAGAAAAGTTTCTCCTAATAAATCACAAAATGAAGCCAGTAGTTCTTCTAAATCTATTTTTACTCACTATAATCAGCATCATCAATAGTGTTTGTAGTGAAATATATCCACAATGCGAAGATCTCGAAGATGGCAGTTTTATACTTGGCACACAGGGATGCAAGTCGTATATTTACTGTGAAGGCGAAGAATCATACGAGGGATTTTGTCCATCGCAATTGCTTTTCAATACAAAAGATGGTAGTTGTGCACCGGAAAGTGAGGTAGATTGTTCAGACGATGCTGAAACTGTTGCTCCAACAGAACCTGAAACTGAAGCTCCTCAAACAACATCGACAAAAATAAGAACAACTACAACTACTACAGTTGCTCCAACAATTCCAGTGTCCCCACCTACAGAGATGGACAATATTCAGCCCGAAGTGGATCCTACTATGCCTCCAGCACCTGTAACTGCTGTCAAGACAACTCCAAGTTCTGTCACGACTCCTTCAAGTGGAAGTGTAGTTTCAACATCAAACCCAGGCCAAATTTGTCCCATAAGTGATGATCCTCATGCGGTTGTTCTTCTGCCCAGTGAAATTTCGTGCAGTGAATATTTTATTTGCTATCATGGAACCCCTGTGCGGATGGTTTGTTCTGGACAGTTATTATTCGATTATGTGACTTCGAAGTGTGAACTGCCCTTTAGAGTTAATTGCAAGGTAAATTTTAAAAAAGTCTCTAAAATTATTTAGTAAACATTCTTCTCTTCAAAAAAGGCCCCAATTCAGACAACACCAAGTCCGAAAACGGAATGTGTTCACAACACTTATGATTACTTCCCGTATCCGAAAAATTGTAATTATTTCTACAAGTGCATGAATGGATTCCTGAGCTTACAGCAGTGTCCGGTAGGATTTGGGTGGAGTGAAGAGATGAAGCTGTGCCTGAAATTAGACCAAGGAAGATGCCCAATAAGAGCCGCAGATCACCAACAGAATCAGTTATGGCTGAATAATGTTTATTGAGTCTAAAAATTGGATAAATAAAAGTAAATTTTCGATTGGATTTTCGGAGTGCTCTACCGCTTTTTGATTCCAATCGAATAAAAAAATGTCGTATATATACAAATATTTTAACAGCCATCTAAAAAATAGCATAACAGAGTAACAGAAGTAGAAAAAGAGTAATTGCCAATCGAAAACGACATAAGTGTATTTCTGTGTTTGTAATAATTAATTGGAGAAACAATTCAAATATTTGTAGAACTCTGAAACTCATAAATATTTGTTGTAATGCTACGAAAAATAACAAAAACTGATTTCCGGTAAAAGATTTATGACGAGTTCCTTACTACTATATCAAATCGATTTCGTTAAATTATTTTTGTTTGAAGTATGTAATGGGTCACCGTTGTAATTTCGGAATTTGAATGGAACGGGATTTGAATTATCATTTTTATATTGTCGTATATTATTCGCGTCTGTGAAACTTGTAGTTGTCAAACTAAATGCTAAGATTGTACAAGTATTATGGCCTTTTCGATTGGTGGTCCGGAAGGCTTCTGAAGTCTTCCGAATACTTCTGAAACTGTTCGATTGGTATGAAATGACAGTTCTTCTCCTCGTTAGAAGAGAAATTTCCTTCTTAATTTGAAGTCAGAATCAAAACCGGAAGCATGCACACACTCAAATAGTAAATGTCAAACGCGAATTCAATGTCAAAAATAATGTTGTGTAGGGATGAGTGACATGTAAAACACGGATGTGAATATCGAAAATACAATATCGATATCAGAATATCGATGTTTCTTACATCGATGTTTTTTAATGTTTTTTTTAGTAACAGTGGGCTAGATTCACCGAACAATGCGTATATGCGAATTTAATTCAGAATTAAAAAAAAAACAATTTTTTTGTACATTATGAGTTTACTGAATTAAGGAAATATTGGGTTTTGTAGATTTTGGACTTAGGGATTTAATAACTGATTCATGTTTTATTTGACAGGCCCAAAAAATGGTAAGGTAGTTCTGTAATGGTTGCTTCCATGTGGCAATATCGTTATTGAATGAAGGAATAGTAATATGGGGTTGTTGCACTGCGACCTTCAGTTCTCTTGTGCCCCCGCCGTTAATAGTTGAGTGCGTTAGGTACATACATATTTTGTACATTGCCAAATTTTATTGATCGGCACATTCTGTGGGACATGTAGATTTTATGTGCGCAAAATAGAGAGGGGTTTATTTCACCCAAATTTCACCGACAGTCGGCTTTTAAAAAGAGAGAAAATACAATAAACCTTGCAGAAAACAAATGGGGCATTACCTAAATAAAAAGAAAACTAAAAACTTTTTTTTTTAACTTCTGAGCAATGTTTATTTTATTTTTTTTGTATTTTATTTTTACCCATTCTATTTAAGTTTTAAGTCCAAAATTGGACTAATTCGTTTGAGAAGGACAGTTGACTAAATTTCTAAAGTTGCATAACATATGTTCATCGTCGAACCATTGATTGTAAGGGCAACTATACTTTACAGCTCTCCGATTGCGACATACGTAGAAGACATTGCAATGAATAATATGTCTAAATACTTTCCCATTTGGTTGATTCTGACAATCAGTAATATTTGAATCAACGTGACCATTAGGAACCATAGTTATGGACGCTGGTTTTTTGGTAGGTTCTCGAGTTACCGATGGTGATTCTAGTGGTAAACAATTCCCATTTGTACCTGGAGAGCATTCTACTAATGAAGCAAAGTTACAAACTTTAGCAACGTCATCAAAATACATTCCATTCTGGCAATAATGGGGCACAGCTACTCCATTCCTGCACACATAATATTTGCTACAATCATTTCTATCACGGTGGAAGGTGCCATGCTCAGAAGCATGGCAGTACGGTCTGTTTGAACAATCGTTTCCTGGGGTAGGTGAGGGAGAGGTAGAGGGTGCAGGAGAGGTAGATGGTGGTGAAGAGGGAGAGGTCGAGATTATTGATGAAGTCGAGGCTTCCGTTGATATTGAAGAAGACTCCGTTGAAGTTGTTGGTACAGTTGTGGAGGGTTGTGCAGAAGACGTTGAAGATGCTGATGAAGACTCAGTTGATAGTGAAGTTGAAGCTTCTGATGATGAAATTTCCGAATGAGAAGAAGTAGTATCAGGTTCAGTTGGCTTTGGTGTGCAATTTTCATTTATATTAGGAGAGCATTGTACTAATGAAGCAAAATTGCACATATTAAGGACTTCATCAAAATGCATTCCATAGCGGCAAGTACGAGGTTCAGCTACACCATTCTTGCATAAATAATATTTTTTGCAGTCGTTTCTATCACGGTGAAAGGTTCCATGCTCAGATGCATGACAGTATGGTTCGTTTGAACAATCAGTTCCTGGTGCTGGTGATGAGGCCCAGGATCCGGATGAAGAAGGCGCTTCCGTTGATATCGAAGAAGACGGATTTGAAGTTGTTGGTTCAGTTGTTGATGGTTTTGCCGAAGAAGTTGATGATTCAGATGAAGTTGAAAGCTCAATTGTAGTTGACGAATGAGACGCAGATAATTCAGTTGTGGTTGGTGGTACAGTTGCACATTTACATGGTGGGCACTTTCCGACTACACATGATTCTGTATTAATATCGAATCGTTGGCCAGCTGGACAATTTATTAGTTGTGCTTCTCCAAATAAACACACAAAATAACTAGTACAATCTGTTAGATCTTCAAATACTGCTCCAATAGTTGTACCCTCACATATATTCCCATCGTCTGCTAAACTAAATGAAAAACTTTGAATAAGAATTATTATTGAAATTAGTTGAAATCCTTTGCTAGCCCGAAGTCCAGATTTTTTCTTTACTTCGCGATTTCTTCGTTTAGAATTCATTTGACAGACTTTGTTAAAAATTAAACCAGAGAGAAATAGCGATGTACCTCATCTATTTATATCAATTCTATGCCAGATAAAATGACAAATGAAAAACACTTGAACTTCCAAGAGATGAGATAAGGCATTTTTTGTCAAGGGCTTGATGGAGTTATTACGCTCGCAATAAGCATCGGTAGTATGTAACGTGGTGTGACAATTTTATCAATATTGACCAATGCAATTAAATATTTATCGTACAATAATAGTCAATTAAAGTTATATACGGTATCAAAACCACTTATTGCAAATAATTGTAAAAAAAAAATAATTTTAATTTCCACATAATGTACATTTTGATTGAATTCTTTAAAACCCTATGTTTGATTTCTGGGTTATCAGAAACAAGCTTTGCTACCATAATTATCAGTTAAGCCAAAAAGTCACAAGCTAGATTGTCTTAACATGAGTAATTAACTTCTTGGTATGTATCTCATTATATTCTTAGAAATGGAACAGTTTCTTATCAAAGATTTTGTACCTATAAAACGGTAAATGCTTCAAACCTTCTTTACCAGCTCCGCTAATTGCTAAGTTCTTTATTCGGATAAAGCTTCACGGCCAAAATGTATATTTTTGCTAGCGCAATTTTGCTAATTTTCGCCTTCAATTTGACTGTCAATTGTGAACTATTACCCGAATGCGATGGTATCGAAAGTAAAACATTTATAGCCGATTTAGATGATTGTGAATCTTATATTTATTGTGACGATGAAGAATCTTTTGTTTCGAAGTGTCCAATGAGTCAAAGATTCAATGCAGAAGATGGAATTTGTGACGATGCGGATAATGTTGAATGTCCTTCCCAGGAAACTTCAACATCGCAATCAACTTGGAGCACTTCTACAGACAAATCTACTACAGAAGAAAAAGCCACAACAACGGAAAAAGTTGGTAGTTCAACAGAACTTTCATCATCGACTTCGGACACATCTAGAACGAGTTCTAGTTCAACCAAATCCCAACACTCAACAACACCATCTACTGCAGCGCCACCATCTTCAACAACTAATGTAATTAGTTCGACAACATCATCGAATGGTCAAATTGTTTGTCCAACTCCGTTAAAACCTGAAGAAATTAGTTATTTGCCGAATTCTCAATCATGTTCCGAGTATTTTATGTGCTTTAATAAAACACCTATTCCTATGACATGTCCCAGAGATTTGGTGTTTAATATATTGACATCTTCTTGTGATTGGGCAAGTTTGTCAAATTGTAAGGTAAGTGGATTAATTTATAAGTGTTCAAACCCGGCTTACTAATGAAATATTTTAACCATTTAGATTGACGGAATTACAACGACAAGTCCAAGAGAACTATGTACTGGGAATAAATCGGGCTATTTCGAATATGTCAGCAATTGTCGGTATTATTACCGCTGTGTGAATGGCTTGCTGACAATTCAAGAGTGCCCTTCAGGATTTGGATGGGATGCTAAGAAGAAGATTTGTTCCTCAATGGTGTGTAGGCGGGGAAATTGAATAATCATTGCGTACTAATAAGGAAGTACAAAAATTAATTGCATATAATTCACAGACTAGAGTTATTCATGGAAATAATGTATGATTTGTTTAATGTGGTTAGAAGTAGCTGTTGAAATGGGGGAAAATAAGACGAATAAAACTTTTGGTTTATAAATATTTTTCGGAAGCTTCAATTAAAAGATTGTGGAAACAGTTGGGATTAGGGACTTAGGGTTTGTTAGTTGTGAGCCCTGAAGTCACCTTATGTTCGCCCTAAAGGTTTTATGAACTCAGCCTTGTGGGCAAATTCTATAGATTTTGAAGAACTGAAGTCGCCCTGCAAAATCACTACAATAAGCGTTTTTCTTTTTTCGCTCCGAGCAGAGTACTGAACAGAGTTCGAACATATAGATTATGAACTGAACTTGTACCAAACAGAGCGAGCACTGAACACTTATATGTTTTTTGAACGCACTTGAACCACACAAATCCGGATACATTTTCATTTTTAACCATAAAAAGTAATACCTACCCTTTTTTGTCCACTGATACACACCAGATACAGAAAATCAACAAGCGAACAACTTATCATTTGGAGCTCTGCATGCTCTGACTTAAAAATAAACACAAACATTTTTTGACAACTCAGACTCTGCTCTGAACTAAAAAAGAAAAACGCCTCATATAGATAAATATTATGACCGTTAAGGAGATATTAGTTTCGTTGGTTGAACGTCACCCGAATTTTGTGAAAAATAATCTGGGTGGTTCACAAGAAATACTTCTGTTGTGGAAGGAAAATTATTTGAACATATTCGCCCCGTACTCAACCCACAACTTCAAAGCATTCCTTAATTTGAGTATTATTTTCCTTTCAATTTCAAAAATACAAAAAGCGAATTCACAACCAAACACATGCTTCAGCACTGAGTTACTTTGACAGTTATTCGTTACCTTTAATTCGCCACAGCTAAAAACCGAGATCTGCATTAGGGCGATTTCAGATTTCAGGACGATTGAAGAGGTATTCACGATCCGATGTATCTGATCTTGTATCATTGTAAAAGTGTTAAAGTGTAGCATTTTTTTGCACTACAACAACAAAATGAACTGAATGTCAATGTCTTATACTTTTACAATACCCGAACCCTATTGTAACAGAAAAATACAATAGTGTAAAATTTATTTAACACAAACTAAGATATTTCAGAACAAACGTGAAGCAGAGTTTGACATTTGCTTCAGTGTTGCTACAGATTAGAAAAGGTGTGTTCACAGTCTGTTGTAAAAAAATAAAATTTTACAATTTTACAAGACTTGTTACACCAGATAGTGAATACCCCTATTGATTCTCAATTTCAAAATACATTTTACGGCGAACTAGGGGTGACTTCTGGGTTTAACAAACAAAAAATCACAATTTTTATACTGTTTTGTTTTGGGGGGTTTTTGGACCCCTTAAAATTCTTAGCGGCGCTTATATTCTTGGAATTCTTTCGAAACTTTGATATTTTGTTATTTGTGTAAGTGTAATAGACATCAGAGTTAAGTCGAAAAGTGCGCACTTTTTATTAACAAATAACAACAATTCTCCTTATGATATCCGGCAGCAATTACCAACTTTAAATCAATAAAACTTTTTTGTTTGATATGAAATCAATTTAGAATGTAATTGAATGTCTTTCAAAAGCAGATAAGAATTTTCACACAAAAAAAAAATATCTTTTGAGTAGGCACTCTATATTCACTTAAAAGATGCACTTGAAGTTTGTTAAGCAATTCAAAGAAAATCAAATACAATTCACAGAGGTTATGATTTGCTCAATCAGAGATCTCCAGTTATCTTTTTTATATGATCAAGATACATTAAGCCTATACTTTTGTGTAGATATATTCCATTGATTGTATTTTCTAAAAGACGATTCGTTTTCCATTCGACCTTAATGAAATCTAATGTACCTACAATTCATTAAATATTTGTTTTTTTTTTCTGGACACAATCGATTTTCTTTTAAACAAAATCGATTTTATGCGGTCAAAACAAATATTGCAATTTTTAGTAAGACTTTACATACACACTAGCTTTTTCGGCTTTACATACCTACAAACTAGCTTTTTCATTTTTTCGCAATAATAGTTGTTAAAAAAAATGGTTTTCCATTGGTACAAGAATTACAATACTTTTTTTTTATACATATTTCTGTCATAACACGGATTTTGGTAATTACGTGAACCCTTCGATTGTATAAGGATATAGTTGTAGTCAACTGCATTAACAGGCCGACTACACTCGCCATACACCCTGTAATTGAACGCAAATTTGACTAAAAATTTATTTTTCACATGTCATTTATGTCAAACCTTTATAGTTGCTCTTGCTTTTTTTTGTTAGATTTTACAAATTTTCTTCACAATCTTTAACAGCATTATACAAAAAACCCGTTGTGGTTTGAGGAAAATATTAAGAGATGAACTAGGCTCGAGTTATCTCATGAACTAGGTTTAACTTTGATCGCATTGCACAATTGAGAGTTAACTAAACTCGAGTTAAGAGTGGAATATCTACACGAAATTTTAGTATATGGCATTTTGTCACTGTCAGCTGCCCATCGTTATTTTATAAATTTATATTTGTTCATCTAAACCGTATTTAAAGACTCAGATAAATACTCGATAAAGATTTTTTAAAACTTCCCATAATGCGATACAGTTTAAACGAAATGCTAACATGGGGCGAACAATTTCTATTAGGGGAGCAAGCTTATTCTGTTTCATATAAAGTTAAACTGGCAGATAACTAACAACTAGGACAATTGTTGACAGCTGGCCAATCAGAGATTCGAATCTTGATTTAATTTCAACTCGACTATCGAATCGTGCTTTCAAAAAAAAAAAACCTTATAGACAGCATTACTTTTACTGGAATAAAATAGAATATCTTGAATGAAACACATCAATCATACATTTTTAAGCAACATCCATTTACTTATTTGAATAAATCTAGTGAATCGAATTATTTTTTGTTATTAATTTTTGCACCCATGGTATGGACAGTTTACAAATACCGGATAGGTACATAAATATGTCGTATTATCAAACCAATAACCCGCAGAGCATTTACCTAATATGGCCACTCCATTGCGGCATACGTAGTATTTATTACAATCCGTTGGATCGGCCGTAGCTGTTCCTTGTTTTAATTTAGAGCAATCTGGTTCTTTTTTGGGACAGCGGGAAGTAGTTGTTGTAACTTTAATAGTCGAAGTTGAGTGTGATGTTGGATTGCGTGTTGTTGAAGAAACCAATAGTGTTGTAGAGGCTGCTGTTGTTTTATAATCCGGATTACACCCGTGGAAGGGACAGTCAACTAGCTCGGGAGAAGCGCAACGATTATGTTCCACATCGTACCAGAGGCCGCTTTTACAGTTACTGGAATAGGTTATGCCTTTTCTACAATAATGGAACTTGCTGCAGTCGGAAATATCTCTTGCAATTGTACCATCCGGCTTATTTGTACAATCAAGTTCGATTGGCCCTGTTGGACATGGTTTACCTGAAGTTGAACTTATGTCTGTAAGACGTGTTGAACTTATTGATTGAATGCTCGAAGACGTAACTGACTCCGTCGTTGTTGTCATTAAAACTGGATCACATTCGTGGAAGGGACAATCGACTAGTTCGGGAGAAGCGCAACGATTATGTTCCACATCGTACCAGAGGCCGCTTTTACAGTTACTAGAATATGCTATGCCTTTTCTACAATAATGAAACTTGCTGCAATCAAAAATATCTCTTGCAATTGTACCATCCGGCTTATTTGTGCAATCAAGTTCGAATGGCCCTGTAGGACATGTGTGACCTGAAATTGAAGTAGGACCTGTCGAACTTGGTGACGTAGCTGACTGCGTCGTTGTTGTTATTAAAACAGGATAACATCCGTGGAAGGGACAGTCGACTAGCTCGGGAGAAGCACAACGATTATGTTCCACATCGTACCAGAGGCCGTTTTTACAGTTACTGGAATAGTATATGCCTTTCCTACAATAATGAAATTTGCTGCAATCGGAAATATCTCTTGCAATTGTACCATCCGGCTTATTTGTGCAATCAAGTTCGAATGGCCCTGTAAGACATGGTTTACCAGAAGTTGAACTTATATGACCTGTCGAACTTGTTGATTGCGTGCTCGAAGAGGTAACCGACTCTGTCGATGTTGTCATTAAAACTGGATCACATCCGTGGAAGGGACAGTCGACTACTTCGGGAGAAGCGCAACGATTATGTTCTACATCGTACCAGAGGCCGCCTTTACAGTTACTGGAATATGTTATGCCTTTTCTACAATAATGAAACTTGCTGCAATCAAAAATGTCTCTTGCAATTGTACCATCCGGCTTATTTCTGCAATCAAGTTCGAATGGCCCTGTAGGACATGGTTTACCTGAAGCTGAAGTCGGACCTACAGTTGTACTAGTAGATGCATCCGATGAACTTGAAGAACTTTCTGCTCCAGTAGTTGTTGATGATGCTTTTGAAGACTCAGTACTAGAGATAGTGGAGTCTGAAGAACTTGAAGAAATATCACCTGCAGTAGTTTTTGAGGGATCTGATTTCACGGTTGTACTAGTAGATTCATCCGGTGAACTTGAAGAAATTTCTGCTCCAGTAGTTTTTGATGATGTTTTTGAGGACCCAGTACTAGAGATGGTGGAGTCTGACGAACTTGAATAAATATCATCTGCAGTAGCTGTTGAGGGATGTGAGTTCACAGCTGTACTAGTAGTTGCTTCCGATGAACTTGAAGCAGTTTCTGCTCCAGTAGTTGTTGATGATGGTTTTGAGGACCCAGTACTAGAGATAGTGGAGTCTGACGAACTTGAAGAAATATCACCTGCAGTAGAATTTGAGGGATCTGAGTTCACAGTTGTACTAGTAGATGCATCCGATGAACTTGGATAACTTTCTGCTCCAGTAGTTGTTGATGTTGCTTTTGAAGACTCAGTACTAGAGATGGTGGAGTCTGAAAAATTTGAAGAAATATCACCTGCAGTAGTTGTTGAGGAATGTGAGTTCACAGCTGTACTAGTAGAAGCATCCGATGAATTTGAAGCAGTTTCTGCTCCAGTAGTTTTTGATGTTGTTTTAGAGGACCCAGTACTAGAGATGGTGGAGAGTGCCGAACTTGAAAAAATATCACCTGCAGTAGCTATTGAGTAATCTGAGTTTACAGCTGTACTAATAGATGCATCCGATGAACTTGAAGAAGTTTCTGCTCCAGTAGTTGTTGATGATGCTTTTGAGGACTCAGTACTAGAAATGGCGGAGTGTGACGAACTTGAAGAATTATCACCTGCAGTAGTTGTTGAGGGATCTGATTTCACAGTTGTTCTAGTAAATTCATCCGATGAACTTGAAGAACTTTCTGCTCCAGTAGATGATGCTTTTGAGGACTCAGTACTAGAGATGGTGGAATGTGACGAACTTGAAGAAATATCACCTGCAGTAATTGTTGAGGGATCTGATTTCACTGTTGTACTAGTAGATGCATCCGATGAACTTGAAGCAGTTTCTGCTCCAGTAGTTGTTGATGATGTTTTTGAGGACCCAGTACTAGAGATACTGGAGTCTGATGAACTTGAAGAAAGATCATTTGCAGTAGATGTTGAGGGATCTGAGTTCACAGTTGTACTAGTAGATGCATCCGACGAACTTGAAGAACTTTCTGCTCCAGTAGTTGTTGATGATACTTTTGAAGGCTCAGTACTAGAGATAGTGGAGTCTGAAGAACTTGAAGAAATATCACCTGCAGTAGTTTTTGAGGGATCTGATTTCAGGGTTGTACTAGTAGATTCATCCGATGAACTTGAAGAACTTTCTGCTCCAGTAGTTTTTGATGATGCTTTTGAGGACCCAGTACTAGAGATGGTGGAGTCTGACGAACTTGAAGAAATATCACCTTCAGTAGCTGTTGAGGGGTGTGAGTTCACAGCTGTACTAGTAGATGCATCCGATGAATTTGAAGAACTTTCTGCTCCAGTAGATGATGCTTTTGAGGACTCAGTACTAGAGATGGTGGAATGTGACGAACTTGAAGAAACATCACCTGCAGTAATTGTTGAGGGATCTGATTTCACTGTTGTACTAGTAGATGCATTCGATGAACTTGAAGCACTTTCTGTTCCAGTAGTTGTTGATAATGCTTCTGAAGACTCAGTACTAGAGATAGTGGAGTCTGAAGAACTTGAAGAAATATCACCTGTAGTAGTTTTTGAGGGATCTGATTTCACGGTTGTACTAGTAGATTCATCCGATGAACTTGAAGAACTTTCTGCTCCAGTAGTTTTTGATGATGTTTTTGAGGACCCAGTACTAGAGATGGTGGAGTCTGACGAACTTGAAGAAATATCACCTGCAGTAGCTGTTGAGGGATGTGAGTTCACAGCTGTACTAGTAGATGCATCCGTTGAACTTGAAGCAGTTTCTGCTCCAGTAGTTTTTGATGTTGTTTTTGAGGACAAAGTACTAGAGATGGTGGAGTGTACCGAACTTGAAAAAATATCACCTGCAGTAGCTGTTGAGTAATCTGAGTCAACAGCTGTACTAATAGATGCATCCGATAAACTTGAAGAAGTTTCTGCTTCAGTAGTTGTTGATGATGCTTTTGAGGACTCAGTACTAGAGATAGAGGAGTCTGACGCACTTGAAGAAATATCACCTGCAGTAGTATTTGAGGGATCTGAGTTCACAGTTGTACTAGTAGATGCATCCGATGAACTTGGATAACTTTCTGCTCCAGTAGTTGTTGATGATGCTTTTGAAGACTCAGTACTAGAGATAGTGGAGTCTGAAGAACTTGAAGAAATATAACCTCCAGTAGTTTTTGAAGGATCTGATTTTACGGTTGTTCTAGTAGATTCATCCGATGAACTTGAAGAACTTTCTGCTCCAGTAGATGATGTTTTTGAGGACTCAGTACTAGAGATGGTGGAATGTGACGAACCTGAAGAAATATCACCTGCAGTAATTGTTGATGGATCTGAGTTCACAGCTGTGCTAGTAGATGCATCCGATGAACTTGAAGCAGTTTCTGTTCCAGTAGTTGTTGATAATGCTTCTGAAGACTCAGTACTAGAGATAGTGGAGTCTGAAGAACTTGAAGAAATATCACCTGTAGTAGTTTTTGAGGGATCTGATTTCACGGTTGTACTAGTAGATTCGTCCGATGAACTTGAAGAACTTTCTGCTCCAGTAGTTGTTGATGATGTTTTTGAGGACCCAGTACTAGAGATAGTGGAGTCTGCTGAACTTGAAGAAAGATCATTTGCAGTAGTTGTTGAGGGATCTGAGTTCACAGTTGTGCTACTAGGCGCATCCGAAGAACTTGAAAAACTTTCTGCTTCAGTAGTTTTTGATGACGGTTTTGAGGACTCAGTACTAGAGATGGTGGAGTGTGACGAACTTGAAGAATTATCACCTGCAGTAGTTGTTGAGGGATCTGAGTTCAAAGTTGTACTAATAGATGCATCCGATGAACTTGAAAAACTTTCTGCTTCAGTAGTTTTTGATGACGGTTTTGAGGACTCAGTACTAGAGATGGTGGAGTGTGACGAACTTGAAGAATTATCACCTGCAGTAGTTGTTGAGGGATCTGAATCCACAGTTGTACTAGTAGATGCATCCGATGAACTTAATGAACTTTCTGCTTCAGTAGTTTTTGATGACGGTTTTGAGGACTCAGTACTAGGGATGGTGGAGTGTGAGGAACTTGAAGAATTATCACCTGCAGTAGTTGTTGAGGGATCTGATTTCACAGTAGTACTAGTTGATGCATCCGATGAACTTGAAGAAGTTTCTGCTCCAGTAGTTGTTAATGATGCTTTTGAAGACTCAGTACTAGAGATAGTAGAGTCTGAAGAACTTGAAGAAATATCACCTGCAGTAGCTTTTGAGGGATCTGATTTCACAGTTGTACTAGTAAATTTATCCGATGAACTTGAAGAACTTTCTGCCCCAGTAGTTTTTGATGATGTTTTTGAGGACCCAGTACTAGAGATGGTGGAGTGTGACGAACTTGAAGAATTATCACCTGCAGTAGTTGTTGAGGGATCTGAGTTCACAGTTGTACTAATAGATGCATCCGATGAACTTGTAGAAGTTTCTGCTCCAGTAGTTGTTGGTGATGCTTTTGAGGACTCCGTACTAGAGATGATGGAGTGTGACGCACTTGACGATATATCACCTGCAGTAGTTGTTGAGGGATCTGATTTCACAGTTGTACTAGTAGATTTATCCGATGCACTTGAAGCAGTTTTTGCTCCAGTAGTTGTTGATGATGCTTTTGCGGACTCAGTGCTAGAGATGGTGGATACGTCTGACGAACTTGAAGAAATATTTACTTCAGCCGTTGTTGTTTTTCCTAATTCTTCGTTGATATCTCTCCGGTTTCGTATTAAATTTTGTGTTGGTTTCTTTTTTTCAACTTCACATTTTTTATTAGATTCATTTAGCTTGTAACCAAGATCACACTTCTTATACGAAACAAAATCGCCATTGCACTCAAAATATCCAAAAGTATCTTCCGGATCTCTGTAGGTGTCGCCATTTCTTTTTCCATAGCATTCATTATTTGTCAAATCTGCATTAAGTAATGACACTAAAATAGCCCCAATTATAATTATTTGGGTACCTGAAAAAAAAATAAATGATCGAAAAGTGTACTAACGTTTAAAAATATATTTGTTTAGCTTGTCTTACCTAATGGAAACTTGTGCATTTGTCTGCTTTTAAATTAAAACTGAACGTTGCAATCGATTTTTCTGGTAATTTATTGACCAAAATATATTTTTTTCTACTGTGATGAAAAATAAATGCTTTCTTATCACACTATTTATTTTATATTTACTAAAGGAGTGAGCAGGTACTTTGCATTATTTAAAAAAAAGAAAAATTATAGTTTCAATAGAAGTAAACAAAACATAACTTCCGATTTTTCTGTGTGTGCTTTTTTCCCTGGAAAGCAAATAATAATTTATATATGTATGTATATCAATTAGTTTTAATTCAAATATTCCATTAAACACTTAACTGAAGCTGAGAGCATCAAAATAGTTATATACTATACAGTCAAATATTAAGTACATATGATATTGGGGAAATAAAATATCAAATGTTAAAGATAATGGCGCAAAATTTTAAACAGCCTGATGTTAAGGGCTTAGCATGATACTACTTAACAGTTTGCGCTTTACTAATGTTTTCCTAATTTTAAACACTTTCTAACTAGCACTATACTAAATTTATTTTCTTTATAAACTACAACTAAACACGCCTAAAATTGTGCAGCGAACATAACTTTTTGACGTTTGTAAATGTCAAAATGGCATATGGATTTAGTACGATACTAAAAAAATAAAGTAGCCATTTTGTGATTTTAAGTTTAGTAGAATGTTAAGAAAATAGTACGATACTAAGCTGGTTTAAAATTAGCAAAATCCTCTATTTAGCTTAATATCTTACTAAAAATGATTTAACATATTATTTCAAATAAAATTTTGCACCAATAACTTTATACCATACTCTTGGACTGAAAAATAAAATTGAAAAATTGTATAATTCTAATTACAAATAAAAGGGTGTCTTGCCTGCGAGGTAATAAATTTGCTTAAAATCCTAAATTTTAAATAAAATGCTATTCTTCTGCCATTTTGAGTCATTGCGGACACAATTAGCTAGAAATTATTGATCAATCAGTACCAGTGCATTTTTATCTAATGTTTTTTTCTATTGACCTACAAAATTTCATTCAGACTTGCTTAGTTGTTGAGGCGCGACCAAACTTCAAAAACATAGAGACATTCATATTTTTAATATTAGTAAGATGTAGGCTGGGAACTTTGGATACCTTCGTTCGAATGAGCATAACAGTACCATACCGTCTACTTTCTGCTACATCTGTACTACACTCAGTTGACATGACAACTGCAAATTGCACCATTGCTTATTGTCAAAATGTGCCCTATTTGAGCACCAAAACGCTTGCATAATAAAAGTTAGCATAATAAAATCTTGAAGCATAATGATTGTAGTTTTTTATAAGATGGACATAAAAAACCATATAATATTTATCATATTGTTTTATGCCCAATGCTTATAAAGATAAAACGAAAATATTTTCACGTGAAATGTTGCCTATATAACTATGATATCTAGATACGATCTTAAGACAAGTCTTTGGCGGTGACAACGTTTTTACTTGCGATATAGATACTATGGTGCAAACTTTGCATTTGGAAAAAAATGGAACTCGAGATTTTCTATCAAAATTCATATTACGATTCCCTGAAATCTCAAAGTTCTGTGTGTAGAAATGGTCAAAAGAATTGTTAACATAAAATGTTATTAACAGTACATGTCATAGAAGGTTTTGTTTTTACTTATGGCCTTCTCATTAATCGCTTCACCAATTTCGATCAAAATTTTTATAAAGCAGTTCTTTTAACGCATGTTAAAATTTTTAAAAAAATTGTTTTTTGCTTTTGAAAAAAAAAAGTCAATTTTTTGAAAGTTTAGTTTTCCGAAAAACGTTAAATTGGCATACAAACAATTTTTTAGAAAATATAATTAAAAATATAACAATCTTGTTCGATAATTACAACAACTTTTTATTTCCAAAAATAAACATACATACACACACAAATATTTTCGGTGAGTTATTTTTTATATTTGAATTTAAAAATTCACAATTTTAATGTTTAGTCAATATTTGCAGGGCAATTCACCAAGTATGGGAAGTTGCAAACAAAATGGACATCATCAAACCACATTCCCTTTTGGCAATGAAGCAGAACTGGTTGTCTATTTCGACAAACATAATAGTCACGGCAATGTACAGGATCAGAAAAGAACGATCCATCGGGAACATTTTCGCAGCTCACCGAAGGAAGAGGGCTGGATTCTTGTGCTGTTGTTGTTGAAGAGGCTGTTGAAGAAACAGTTGATGGTTCTGTAGACTGAGCAGTTGACGAAGACTCAGAAGTCGAAGTGGAATCTGTGGTTGAAGTATCTGTTGTAGAATCTGTTGGAGGGTCTGTTGGTGGTGACGTTGGTGGTGACGTTGGTGGCGAATTTGTTGACTCCGAGGAAGATTCCGTAGGCTGCTGAGTTGTTGTGGGCTCTGAAGTAGATGAAGATTCGGTTGCTGAGGAAGTAGATTCTGTTGATTCCGAAGTCGATGAAGATTCAGATGGTGTGGATGGTGTGGATGGATCAGTTGGAGCGGGTGTTGGTAGATCAGCACAATTGCATGGTGGACACTTGCCAACAACACACGATTCAAGTTGTTTTTCATATTTCATACCCGGTGCACAATACTGCTGCAGCTTATTTCCACTATGGCACAAATAATATCCATGGCAATCTTCGGGATCTTGCAAGGTCTTTCCAATCGAATTGTCTGCACATTCATCTACCGCAGCACTAAGCTCCAATAGTACGGCTAAGGAAATCAGGCAAATTATCGACACACCTGTCGATTAGAATTAATAAATTAAGAATATTATCGTATTACTCATATTTATGTAGAACTAAATACTCACGAATCATATTGTGTGCAGAGTGTTTCTTTTACAGGAAAGGACTATCTTAAAAAACTATAAGCCCCTCCGTTTTATATTGACGATTGTTATCTGAATTAAATTGCTAGCTAAATGATTATCTAAACATTCAAGTGCCACCCATATCTCAATTAGAATGGTTATTTTTTTTTGAAATATTTTTGTTTTTGTAATAATTAGCTTGTTTATATAAAATAACTTGCGAACTTATTTGGCAACTATTGTAATTGAAAGTTAGAGAGTTTTCTCAATGAGGCAATTGAAAACTGGAGTACCAGTTATTGATAAGAATGGGAAAATTATATTGTTTATATCACTCGCAAACTGTGGGATTTTTCTTCGAGTAAATAGACCAGATAGAAGTTTATATTCAAGGTTTATCTTTAATATAATGATTGATTCATGTATTGATCTTTATCGAAATGCAGGTCCAATCACAGAATTCCATTTCGATAAGAACCGATACGCTGTCGATTAAAAGATCTAGGAAATGACAAGTGGATGGCAAGCAAATAAATCTATAAATAAGAACACTATACAAATTCTACAAAAATAGAAACTAAAATTCTACGATTATTCATTTATTATAATTTGTAATTTTGAATATTGACAATTTTGAAGTATAGTTTTAGGAGATTTCTTACTTAAAAAATTATATGGGCATAAGAAATCTAATAGTTGTTATTATTTATTAGCTTTTATTTGCAGGACAGTTAACAATTTCCTTATATTGACAAATTTGGGTGTTGGTATCGAACCACATTCCTGCCGGACATATGAATTTCATTGGAATTTCGTTGCGACACATCCAGAAAATAGAACAGTGTTTAGGGTCTGGACTAAGGCTTTCATTGACAACGTTCTTGCAATTGATTGGTGTTAGTGCCACTTGTGAATGGGATGCTAATGCTTCAGTTATAGAAGTAGTTTCAGGTTCAATCTCAGTTGTGATTTCAGGTGTTTCGGAAATATCTTCTCCGGGTGCTGAACGTGCAATCGAAGTAGTTTCGGATTCAACCTCAGTTGTAGTCTCAGGTGTAGCGGAAATATCTTCCCCGGTTGTTGGAGGCTCAATAGAAGTGGTTTCGGTTTCAACCTCAGTTGTGTTTTCAGGTGTTTCGGAAATATCTTCTCCGGGTGTTGACGGTGCAATCGAAGTAGTTTCGGATTCAACCTCAGTTGTGGTCTCAGGTGTATCGGAAATATCTTTCCCGGTTGTTGAAGGCTCAATAGAAGTGGTTTCGGTTTCAACCTCAGTTGTGTTTTCAGGTGTTTCGGAAATATCTTCTCCGGGTGTTGACGGTGCAATCGAAGTAGTTTCGGATTCAACCTCAGTTGTGGTCTCAGGTGTATCGGAAATATCTTCCTCGGGTGTAGAAGGCTCAATAGAAGTGGTTTCGAGTTCAACCTCAGTTGTGGTTTCAGGTGTTTCGGAAATATCTTCTCTGGGTGTTGACGGTGCAATAGAAGTAGTTTCGGTTTCAACCTCAGTTTTGGTCTCAGGTGTATCGGAAATATCTTCCCCGGGTATTGAAGGCACAATAGAAGTTGTTTCGGGTTCAACAGCAGTTGTGAGTTCAGGTGTTTCAGAAATGTCTTCTCCGGGTTTTGACGATGCAATAGAGGTAGTTTCGGGTGCAACCTCAGTTGTAGTTTCCGGTATGTCGGAAATATATTCTCCGGGTGTTGAATTGGTTTCAGGTTCAACCTTAGTTGTGATTTCAGGTGTTTCCGAAATATCTTCTCCGGGTGTTGACGGTGCAATAGAAGCAGTTTCGGGTTCAACCACAGTTGTGATTTCAGGTGTTTCCGAAATATCTTCCCCGGGTGTTGACGGTGCAATAGAAGTAGTTTCGTGTTCAACCTCAGTTGTATTTTCAGGTGTTTCGGAAATGTCTTCTCCGGGAGTTGACGGTGCAATCGAAGTAGTTTCGGATTCAACCTCAGTTGTGGTCTCAGGTGTATCGGAAATATCTTCCCCGGTTGTTGAAGGCTCAATAGAAGTGGTTTCGGGTTCAACCTCAGTTGTGGTTTCAGGTGTTTCGGAAATATCTTCTACGGGTGCTGACGGTGCAAAAGAAGTAGTTTCGTGTTCAACCTCAGTTGTATTTTCAGGTGTTTCGGAAATATCTTCTCCGGGTGTTGACGGTGCAATCGAAGTAGTTTCGGATTCAACCTCAGTTGTGGTCTCAGGTGTATCGGAAATATCTTCGCCGGTTGTTGAAGGCTCAATAGAAGTGGTTTCGGATTCAACCTCAGTTGTTGTTTCAGGTGTTTCGGAAATATCTTCTACGGGTGTTGACGGTGCAATAGAAGTAGCTTCGTGTTCAACCTCAGTTGTATTTTCAGGTGTTTCGGAAATATTTTCTCCGGCTGTTGACGTTGCAATCGAAGTAGTTTCGGATTCAATCTCAGTTGTGGTCTCAGGTGTATCGGAAATATCTTCGCCGGTTGTTGAAGGCTCAATAGAAGTGGTTTCAGGTTCAACCTCAGTTGTGGTTTCAGGTGTTTCGGAAATATGTTCTCTGGGTGTTGACGGTGAAATCGAAGTAGTTTCAGATTCAACCTCAGTTGTGGTCTCAGGCGTATCGGAAATATCTTCAACGGTTGTTGAAGGCTCAATAGAAGTGGTTTCGGGTTCAACCTCAGTTGTGGTCTCAGGCGTATCGGAAATATCTTCAACGGTTGTTGAAGGCTCAATAGAAGTGGTTTCGGGTTCAACCTCAGTTGTATTTTCAGGTGTTTCGGAAATATCTTCTCCGGGTGTTGACGTTGCAATCGAAGTAGTTTCGGATTCAACCTCAGTTGTGGTCTCAGGTGTATCGGAAATATCTTCGCCGGTTGTTGAAGGCTCAATAGAAGTGGTTTCGGGTTCAACCTCAGTTGTTGTTTCAGGTGTTTCGGAAATATCGTCTCCGGGTGTTGACGGTGCAATAGAAGTAGTTTCGTGTTCAACCTCAGTTGTGGTTTCAGGTGTTTCGGAAATATCTTCTCCGGATGTTGAAGGAACAATATAAGTGGTTTCAGGTTCCAAGTCAGTTAAAATATCTGCTTCGGGTGTTGTAGACACAGTTGGAATGATCTCAGGTAATGACTCAGTTGTATATTCATTTGTTCCCCAAACATTTTGTTCAGATGTGGAATATGTATTTGTAGTCGGTTCATCCACAACATCTGTTGAAGTTTTATTAGTTCCTGCAGTCGAGTACGATTGCGCCGATGTTGTTGATTTATCTCTGCTTGAAGAATTTGTTTCTGTCGAGGATTTCAGACCATTACAAGGTGGACACTTTCCCCATACACATGACTGAGATAGTACGTCATATTTCCAGCCAGGGGCACAATATTGCTGAAATTTTCGACCGCTGAGACAAACAAAATATCCATGACAATCTTCAATTTTTTTCCGTCAGCTAAACCATTACATTCACCTGCCGCTACTGTTTGTTCAATGTGCAGATTTGTGAGCAAAATTGCAAAAATCAATTGACCTGTAGATTAAAATCCATTAAAAATGGGAGAAATTATAGCAATGCAAAAAATATACTCACGGAACATACTTCGTTGCAGTATTTCTCAGCTAAATACTATCTGGATTCATGGTTAGCTGTGTCTATTTTATATATTCCGATCTTATCTTCAATATCGAATACACGTTGTTAGACCGTTAAGTATCCCGATAAATTTGTAAACACTCTTGTCAATATTAATGAAGTACAAAATTTCTAACTATCTAAGGTTTTGAGGATTTTTCAAGGGGCGGAAATTGTTGTATATTTTTTTAAAGAAATTCTAAACCTCGCAACCCTCAAGTTAGTTGTTGATAATATCAAGCAGGAAATCTTATATTAATCAGTATTTTGGAATGTTTTAAGAAATTAATAGACCATGGTTGTTTACACTCATAACTTACAGCTATGCGCCAAGTGAGTAATTGACTCTCAATTACTGACACATAAATTGTATCTAGAGTGACGACGCTGGTAGCTAAATAAAAATAACATATGTAAAACTTACGCAGCTCTTTCTTGATAAAATAAACCACTCAAATTCTTTTTCAAATGACTTGAGTTCTAAAATGTCGGTCGAGTGAATTTCTCCGAATAAGAAGTTATACCACTTTTTTCCAGCTCAGGCGCTGTGTCAATTTACTGAGCGTTATGTTGTATTTACACGATAGTCAAAATAATGATCAGAGATATTGCTCTGCTATCTTATACCAATTGTTTATCAGATAATAAGCTAATTACTTTTTTAGAAATAGTTACACATATTGTGCGAGTTGCGTAATTGAAGCATTAGTAAAAAGGCTACAGAAATAAGAGCGAATAAGAAATTTTCTTCGAGCTTGGTAAGAAAGTTAGACAAAATTTGGACTTAAAGCGACACTGACACGTAAAATTAAAATAACCTGATATTGTTTCTTTACTGTTGCGCGTGTGCTCATTGAGTTAATTCTAAATTCGCTTTATTTTTCAATAGAAGACTATTCTACCTTCTGATCAATAATGCGATAACGATTGACAAAAATTTCGAACATCATCTCACTAAACGTTCGATTGTTTGACAGCTTAAGTGCTCCTCATTCGTTTAATAAATCTTAGCACGATTTGTAATTTTTGGCGTTATCAAACAATTGTCTAATCGGTAAGATACTCTGAAGTATGGTTTTAACCAAACCACTATCTTTCATTTAACCATTAGTTATTATGATTTATCTTATCTTCATTTTTGTATAACTTTATTTGGCGAAGAAAGTTAAAAAAGGCAAACAAAACAGATTTATATATATAAGGCTAAACTGAAAAACATCGCCAGTTGATCAGACCTCTTGTAGACAGCTTAACTTGTTGTTATGAAGGGTGAGCTCCGTCAATAGAAGTTTGACCAAGGGAATATTTTTTTCTAATCTAAGCCTTTTGAATCTTGCAGTTTTGATATTTTTGGTAGCTATCTTTGGTGCATCGTATGGCCAAGTCGAGCCATACGGCTCAAATATCTGTCGACTATTTGCAGATGGTGTACAACTTCGTAATCCTGGAAGTTGTGACTCCTATATCACCTGTAAGAATGGTTTGGCAGAGGTTACGAAATGCAATGGCAAAACTTCATTCTACAATAAGGACAGTAAAAAGTGCGTCAGCAAGGCACCAGATTCATACTGTAAGGATCCATGCACAAAGAAATCACCATTTTGGGAAGCTGATCCCAAATCATGCAATGGATATTTTAAGTGCACTCAAAATGGCGGCGTCCAGGAATACTGTCCAGATGATCTGGATTTCGATTTTAAAGAACAAGCTTGTGTTTATAAATCGGACTCCAAATGCAAAGGCTACAACTACTGCGACATAGTACCAAATAACGATGTGCCGTTTAAGAACGAGAATCACTGTCAAAAGTATTATACCTGTGTCAAAAATAAACTGACAGAAAATATTTGTGACAAAACCTACTATGACATTCAAAAGGGTTGTATAAAAAAATCAGAAGTTGAGTGTGCAGTGCATCGGATTCCGATCGGAATTTGCGGAACTGCCAAAAGACCTGTTCGCGATAAATTCGTTGGGGATGAACGAACATGCTCTGGATATATTTTCTGTCATGATGTTGGAGACAATATTGTTGATGTCGATCCAATTGTTGGTAAATGCCCAGAGGGTAAATTTTTTAACACCATTGAAAGGGCGTGTTTTTCTGCCGAAGATGTGAAATGCGATGAGGATCGCTGTGAGGGGATGAATAGCCCTAAAGTTATCAGTTCAGACAAAGGTTGTCAGCACTATTTGATCTGCGAAAATGGAGTGACTGTTGGAAAAGAAAAATGTCCCGATAATATGTTTTTCGATGCAAGCTCTTCTGAGTGTACAACGAGTGTTAAGTCTTACCAAGCGTGCTCATGAAAAGTTGTGAAATAACTTTGAAATAAAATAATTAACAATTTGATTTTTTTCTTGTTTTTATTGAAAATGCTTTTAGTGTTTTTAGTATCAAAAATGTTAACTTTCAGCTTTACTTGCATTTGCTTAGAGAAAAATAATCCCTAAGAGCATATACTATATTCAATAACCTCAGATGTACAACCTTGTCTTTTCTCGTCAAAGAATTTTTCGTCAGCGCACTTCCTCTCGGCCACTGTCAGTCCATCCTTACAGACAAGATAATGTTGACAATCGGTTTCACTGTTGACAAATAAGTCCCCACGTCCATCGCAACGGTCTTCTTCGCACTCAACCTTCAATGGATCAGTACACGATTGAGTTTTATAATTAAAAAACTGCCCCTCTTTACACTGATGCCACTCAGGGTTTTCGTCAGCTTTCTTTCCTACGTCAGCACAATAGTAATAACCCCTGCAAGTCGCTCTATCGCGAACAAATTTGAGTCTCTCAACCCTTATACCCTTCATGCAAACTTTTGACGGTAATACATTGCAACCTTTCACAATTGACTTAGTCGAACATTTTCCAATTTCTCGATTGAACCATTGTGCTTTTGGGCATTTCTTTGATTTGAGTTTTCCCTTTTGGCAAAACTGATACTTTTCGCAATCATTTTCATCCCTGAAATTGATTCCGTTTGGAACGATTTCACAGTAGTTGTCACCTGAGCACTTGGAATTCTCCGCATAAATGCATTCTTGTAGAGTTTCATTAAAATGCTGACCCGCAGAACAGTTTCCCAGAACTCCAATACCATTGGTGCAGAAATAATATCCATTACATGACTTCGAATCAGCTAACCAATAATTATCAACGTCAGGTGCACATGGATCTTCACATCCAGTTTTAGATGTTACACATTTTTTTGATTCAACACTAAAAATTTGATTTTTTGAACATTTTGTGGAGACTTCAGTTGTATTGATACAAGTTATGTACGAGTAACAGGATCTCGGATCACCAAGCTTTGTTCCATCTGGGAATAAACGGCAAATGTTGTTATAGATTGCTTCAGTATGCGAAACTCCAAGAGCTATAAGGAAGAGACTATAAACACCAAAGTAAGTCGTGAATCCTGAAAGTAAAAACAAACATACGTTATAATTTTATGGAAATTTTGAATTATATTGGAGAGTTTCAGTAAAAAAGATACAATTTTTTAGCAAATTGACAACATATATATTCTCAATCATCGTTACTTTCTTCATTCAACATTAAAAATATATTAAGCCTCGATTAATAATACTAAGAACATGGTTAAGGAAAATTGAGTTACACTACATTTGCAATTACTCAGTTAATCTTTTTTAGGGACGTGTATGAATTGCTGAGCAAGCCAGTATGCATAATTATTTCTAAATGACGTTCAGTATATTGTCAAAAATATCTAACCCCTGCCGTTCCGTACTTGACCGACAGCGAACCAGAGTTGATTTAAACCTGGTTGACTGGATCGCACGTACTTGCTCCAATGTCCGATTACATTATATGCAAAATATTCAATAGAAAAATATTTGTATGTATTTTTAAATCCGTTTTTCACTTAATTTTATTCTTTATTTTTTTCTAAAAAAAAATTGGTATGAACATTTTAAATATTTTATAATACTCGTATAAATTCAAAAACAAAATTTTAGAAAAAATCGTCCTCCCGTTTTTGAAATATTGATTTTTCAAAAAAAAAAATACTTTTCGAAAATTTTGAAATACAGTATTATTTAAAATTTGAAGGAGCTCCTGTATATATTTTGATCAATATCCGTTGAGCCGTTTATAAGAAAGTTGAAAATCAATAAAATGGTTGTATGGCAGGTACCGTTAATAACAAAATATATAAAACAAAATTTAACCAAAATGTAGAATATACCTATAGTAGTGTACAGACTCTTACTTGCGAAATTGGTAGGCCTACTATATAGGGTAAGTTTTGTATTTGGAAAAAAAATCGTAGTCGATATTAAAAACTTGAAAATACGATGATAGAGAACACCAAAAATGTATGTCCCATAATTCCGTCTGTCTGTAGAACGATCTACAGCTTAAACGGCTGAAGCGATTTTCTTCAAACTTAGTTATTAAGCCATTTAGGTGATTCTCTCAAATAGATTATTAAATCGTTTTTTTTTAAGGTCCAAAATTAACGGTACTTGCCAAAAAATGTTTTCTACCCTATAAATTATCTCAAAAACGACTGTGCAATACTTTAGGTATAGGTAGTCTACATTTTGGTCAATATGTTTGTTTTAGATATTTTGTTATTAACGGTACATTCCATACAACCATTTTTTTTATTTTTGACTTGCTCATAAGCGGGTCTACGTATTTTGATCAAAACTTTTATATAGGAGGTCCTTTGAATTATAAATAATACTGCATATCAAAATTTTCGATTTTTTTTTTGATTTTTGAAATAAAAAATGTTTTGCAAATCCAATATTTCGTAACGGGTGGATGATTTATGTATTTTGAAATTATAATAATAATAATTTAATAATTGGCATACCAATTTTTTTAGAAATAAAATGCACGACAGTATTGCACGAATTTGCTCTTATGTTCGATCACATCGAATGCAAAAGATTTCTGTTAAAAATCTAAATATATATTTTAAGCAGTGTTTTATTTAATTTTGTATATATACAAAATATCGTTAATTTTTTTCAAAAAAAAAAACTAATTAAACTTATTTAAGATCAAAAAAAGACGCTATTTTATTTGTTAGATAAATTTGAATTTATGAGAAAAAAAATTTAAAAATTGAGAAAAAAGTTTTTTTTTTTAACTTTTTGAAAACATTTTTCAAAAAAAAATTCAAAAACGCCAATTCATAGGTATTCCATAAATACATATAAATATAATTTAAAAACAAAAAATTTAATGAGCATTTTTCGAAATATAAATTTTTGTAATTTTTTTTAAATGATTTTAAAAATACAAAAAAATACTAATTAAAAATATTGGTACGCGGTATAATTTGGGCAACCCAAACCTATATATGTGTGAAATTTCTAATGAATCAGTTAAGCCACTTATGAGATAGTCGAAAGAAAAAAAAAACGGTCCTATGGAAAGTACCGTTCTTAGACATTTTTCTAATTCCTTTTTCAACCATATGATCGGTCGTAGCTAAAAAGCCGCACTGACTTTTTTTTATCAAAATCGTTAGAGCAGCAGTTTCCGATAAAAATAGGTTTGAACGCAACGGTTATATGGCAGGTACCGTTATTTTTTGAGCTAAAAAAAAATTTCAATTCCCCCTCTGTACAATACCTAAAAAACTCTATATACCAAGTTTGAAGCAATTCGGCCCACCCGTTTGGGCTGTAGGTGTCTATACATACATACAGACAGACTGACAGAGAGACAGACATACAGGCGGACAGAATTTTTAGACCATCTTTTTTGTCTTCGCTATGATCGTAATGTCTTGTTTGATTGTTGTCTCAAAGCTTTTTTTTTCGACGAATGCATAACTTGCCTTATAGTACCAAGTAAAAGCAAGTAAAAATACTTAAAAAAAAAATAGATAAAATATAAAAAAATATAAAAATATGTAACTATGTAATACAAAAATGTTAAAATATAAGAAATGTTGAAGTTATAACCAAATTTCACATTAAGATGATGAAGAAGTACAAAAAACAATTTTTATTCATATCGTCCTTGTCAGTCTGTGCAACTTTACATTCATTGTACATCGATATAGCCCCTAAACGCATTCAAGGACAGAAATCTTTTTTTTTAACTGTAGGCTATTCCGATATATCTCGTTAATTACTGGACAATTTTCTTCCAAGTTCTATACAGATATTTTGATTAATAGAAATAATACTTCATTCTAAAATTTTACAAACAAATTATAATTAAATTAAAAGAAGTATTTAATTTTAATTACTTGTGGCACTCTTTCATTAATGAAAACTATTACAAGTTCTTGCGATCGAAGTGTGCATTTATTTTTTCAAACAGACACCAATCACTCAGAAAACGTTCTGATAAAATTAAAACTTGCCCGATCCCCGATAAGTTATCGAAATTAGAAACAAAAAAAACTTAGAGAAAGCGAAATTAAAATTTCAATATCACTGTCGTTAGAATAATAACTGATATAAAATATGTTTTGTTGATAACTACCTTTCATTGTATTAACGCACTTCTTCCAATTACCAATATAATTTGATTATTTTTTTAAAAATTAAACAATTGATAACTAAAGCTTTGTTAAGACGAACTCAGCCTTTTATACTTTTTGTAGTTGTTGTAGTTGGTAGTGGTATTGGCAAATAATCCTAAACAATTCTATGTCTCAAAATGCGGACTTGCTTATAGTTTAAAGATTAGAAGATAAGGCTTGACGGTTGAGTAAAAGGAATCTGGTAAGAAAAAGCTTAATCGATCGTACTGAACTTCACACCACTTATCGAAAAATTATGCTTTATCAGATCATATTTTATGATATTTTATTTTTTTATTTGGTTGTAAATTAATAATTGAAAAAAAATCCTAAACAGCTTACGTGTGTTGTGATAAAAAAAACTGACAAATAAATTAAATCCTAGAGCAATACATCAATTTTGAAGAATTTTTTATTTAGTTTTTTAAGTTTATATTTTAGAAGTTTGAAATATAAACATTCAAAAGCAATTACTGTCATGTTTAAAAATTTATCTAAAAGTATTGGCAAACAGATTCATATCGGATATCGTCTGGATTTCAAAAATTGAATTTTTCCATAATTAGCTAAATACTATTTTTTTTTATCAAACAGCGATCAATAGTTCTCTCAGGATACTCCGTTTATTGCTCATTGTAATTTGTACTTCATATGTGTATGCTGTTCGAGTTCGATCAAGTCTAAAGTCATCGGCAAAGGACTGGTTCTCCTATTAAGCAATTAAGTTGAACATGTGTGATTTTAATATTACATTTTTCCCGGTAGACAATTTCTTCAAATTTATGAAGGAAATCTTTAGCGATTTATTTGGATCTGCCCTTAAAATAAACGTCACTATTTAAATTCGCCATCGAAATTAATATTTTCAGAAACATTAGTTTCAAATTTAGACAAAATTTTTTTTTTTTTAAATGTATCCCACTTCTGACACCATGTGTTATAAATGAGAAGTTATGCGTTTTGCAAATCAAAGGGCACGGAAGTCCTTTTACAGGAACAAACTCAGGCGATTTTGGACCAGTCGAGAACTTCCAACTCTCAGGACTAAGGTCAGAAGGCTTAGGCAACTAACCAACTTTCAATTTATTAGCTTTAGTGGTTCTCGAGATATAAGACTGCAAAAATCGCAACAACCGTAACTGACTGAATGACTCACTCACATCAAAGTTATGGAGCACTTCCCGACATCCTACAGTCTTGTAATTTCACACAACGGTAGGCCTTGTGGTGTATACAAAGGAAAAAATCGAAAATTCAAGATTTTCCATTAAGGGGGCGTTGTGTCCACCCATTTTCATAGAACCGATATAAATTATTTGGAGCACTTGTGACTGTCGTGGAATAATGAAACTTGGTACAGAGCTAAGGCTCAAAGTTCAGGCAAAGGTCAAATTTTAAAATTTTAGATTTTACATTCAGGGGCGTGGCACCCGCCCATTTGCATAGAATTAATATCAACTATGTTGAGAACTACTGGTTGTCGTAGAATGATGAAATTTGGTAGAGCGATAGGATAGCGATAAACACCCATTTTCACAGAATTAATATTAAATATATTGAGAGCACTTCCGATTTTGGCAGGATTATGTTTGTTAGAGCAGTCAGCTTTCAGGTATATACAAAGAAAAAGTTGAAATTATGAAATTATTCATGCGCTTCCTCCACCCACTTCTTATCAATTATAACGTTTTCAATAGATCACTTCTAATTAATGAAAATTGGTAGAGGGGTAGGACGTTTAGTACATACAAACGGCTTAAATTTAAAACTTACGTTACCTTATGAGACATTCATTGGGCGTTTATTCCACCCACCTTTCCTGATAAAAGAATCTTTGTAAAAAGTAGGAAAATCACACCAAAAACATACATGTTAAAAAAGTAGCCAAGTTCTTCTACATACAAAAACCATTGCATAACAAGCTTATTAATGTTAAATATCAAATATTTTAAATATTTTATTTTGATATTTAACATTAATAAACTTAGAACTTGTCGTACTTTTAGATCTCACTACTTTTCACGGCTGACTTGTTACCCAATGGTTTTTGTATTTAGAGGAACTTGGCTACTTTTTTAACATTTATGTTTTTGGTGTGATTACATTTTTCCCCGTAGACAATTTCTCCAAATTTATGAAGGACCATCCTTAGCGATTTGCTTGGCTCTGCCCTAAAACTTAATAAAATCGCGATCGAAATTAATATTTTCGGAAGCGTTAGTTTCAAATTTAGACACAATTTTATATTGCTTGTTAAATTTATCCCACTTCTGACACCATTTGTAAGAAATGAGAAGTTACTTGAACAACAAATACACCCGATTTGTCTTAAGCAGCGTCCAGTACATCGAACAAATTGGCGATTTACAAAATTAGGAAATCTAGATGGCTGCATTCAGTGTGTAACACGGAAATGATTGCGTTCAACAAATATTTAATTTATAAATTATACATAGCTTAAGAGCAATTCACAGCGTGGTATTTCTTTTTTGTACGTTTTACATTAAGCATCACAACAGAGATACCAAGACTTGTTACTAAAAATAGCACTCTTCCGCGATAAAATATTAAACCAAATAATATACATTGTTATAGTCACATAGTGGCACTGCAAAAATCCAGATAAGGATACGTACGATTTATGAATGCATGTCGTTGGATTAGTAATCGCTCATTTTTCAAACTTTGTTTCCCCCTCCGGAAAAAGGTGACCTTAAAACTTTTAGGTGGTACTTGGAAAAAAAATATTACCGAAACGTCAAAATATGGTTTGATGCCTACGTATCAAGGCATGAACTGTCAAAATCCATTGTAGGATGGCTCCGATTTAAATGGATTAAGAATCCTCTACAAAATTAAAATTTTAGGTCAAGAAATTCGAATTTTTTCGATTTTGTTTTTTGCCCTGAAAAAAGTTGATCTTAGACCTTTTAGATGACATTTGGAAAAAAAAATTATCGAAACGTCAAAATATGGTTTGATGCCTACGTATCAATGCATGAACTGTCAAAATCCATTGTAGGATGGCACCGATTTAAATGGATTAAAAATCCTCTAAAAAATTCAAATTTTAGCTGAGAAAATTCGAAATTTTTCTGACTAAGGATAAAATTAAGACCGTGAGACCAAAAGACGAGGCTGCACATTCAAATTTTAGTTAATCAAGACCGAGGGCAAGACGAGACTGATTTTTTTTCCATTTTGACAAGACCGAGACGAGACTAACAAAAGTCTCACCTGGTCTCGTCTCGTTGTCAGCCTTACTTTTAAGATAAAATATAGCTTCCTTGATTATTTACGAATTCAAAACACTTTGCCTTGGAGCTGCAAATGAATAATATTTTTCAGTAAGTAGGTTATGAAACACTACTACTTTCTTTGAATCACTTAAAAGTGATCTTTCGCATGGTTTGAATGATCGCGCCCTTTTCTATAAATGCGTCTGTTGTTTTCTTCCCTGAAGGAAATAGAAGAATAGAATTGTTGCACCGAACAGGTACAAGAAGTTATATGAAGAAAGAACAGTCAATTAAACGTCAGTTGTTATCAAAATTGCAAATTTAGTTTTGTTGAAAAAAATAATAATTATTATTAAAAAAACTAACAAATAAATATAATAGAAAAAAAAACTGAAAGTTCTCACGATTCTATTCTTTCTACTTAGATCGTATTCAATGCTCAACAGCCAGAACGGAAAACCCTGTTCTTTTCTGTTCTAGAACACCTCACTGAACATGAAATCAGAGCAATTTAGAACACAAAATTCTCACTGAACAGCAAAAAGTTTTACTTTTCTGCCCAGAATAGTCCAGAACAAGTCACTGAACAAGGCTATTATAAAACAGATATCTACTAACATTATGAGAAGAACAAATTTTTTGCAAAAATTCTGAATGATCCTTTTGATAAAAAAATGTCGTAAGATATAATACACTTCTTTAGTATTTTGGAATTCTCTTTCATACTAATCTTTAACAATATTGTTGATTGGTTGAGTGTCATACCTCTACAATATCTATTTTTTTGATCCGCAAATATTTATATACGTTGTATATCTCTAAGCAGTACAAAGCTTATTAAAATTTTGGAAATACCAATCTATCTTTACAAAAGAACATGAAAAGTAGACATAAACAACTAAAAGTCAATTCAAAGTTCAGCTTATCAAACAAAACCAAAACAAATTCGATATTTATTGGTAGGTATAAATCAAGCTATATGAGATTTAAAATAATATAAGCTTTGGCAATTGGCTGAGTTAATCTTATCGTAACCATTTTTTGAAAGCACACAATATTGCCAACTCAAGACCTTGACAGCATTTAAGACCAACTAGACACACTTTGATTGGGTTAGTTGCTTCCAAGAAATACACGGATCAACAGTTTGGAAAATAAGATTAAAACAAAAAAATCGCAAAATGAAAGGTAATAACATTATAAAATAACTGTCAAACTAATAACAATATTTTCTCAATTATAGTTGGTGGCGTCATTCTCATCATCACAACTTTCATAAGCATTACATTTGCTGAATATGATGAATTGTGTGCTCGGTTGATCGATGGAATGAAATTCCGTGAACCGGGCAACTGTCAAGCTTTTGTCACTTGCAAAAATGGAACTGGAACACTAACAACTTGCCCCACAGATCAACTCTATGACAAGGACAGCAAGAAGTGCACTAGTTCCGTAAGCGATTCGTACTGCAAGGACAAATGCAAAAACAAAAATGACCGTTGGGTATCGGATCCGGCCAATTGTAATGGCTATTTCTACTGTCAATCTGGCAAAGGCATCAAAGGGACATGCTCTGATGGTTATCACTTTGATGAAACTGCTCAAATGTGTATTTTCCCGGGGGACTCTGAGTGCATCGATATTTCGGACTATTGTGGAATTCTTCCTAGTGGCACTTCATTTTCGGATCCTAAGAACTGCAACCAATATTTCAAATGTTCGAAGAGTACCCTCAAAAAGACAACCTGCGCAAGAGGTCTTTATTTTGACTTAACAAGTGACAAGTGTAAGAGTATGTATGAAGTGCCCTGCAAGTCACACTCCATTCCAGCAAATATCTGTGGAAAAGACAGCCGACCTATTTATCGAAAGTACGTTGAAGATAAAGTCAGTTGCAGGGGATATTATTATTGCGCTTATAAGGGCAAGAAGTTATCAGACAAAAAGCCCTCTTGGTATCAGTGCGCCGAAGGATTATTCTTTAATACGAAAACACAATCTTGTGCTGATCCAATTGAGACAAAATGTCAGCACAATCGTTGTGAGGGTCGGGGTAACTTAACTGTTATTTCCGAAGTCTGGGGATGTCGGGATTATTATGCTTGTGAGAATAGTTTAATTAAAGAAAGCCGAAAGTGCCCAAAGGATATGTTTTTCGATGAAAAATTGCAAGCTTGTACCTTAAATGAGACCTTTTATTCGGTTTGTGATTTTTGATATTTATGTGCACTAGAAGTTTAAAGAAAAGTCAAAATAATACAACTTAAAAAAAACCTTAAGCAAAATGGCTTAGTTTATATTAAACTGCTGACAGAGTTATAGTGTTGATTTCACACAAGAATATAGAATTTTTATTTTAAGGCAGTTTTTTACGCCGTCTTTCTAGTGAGCTAATAAATATTGGTAAGTAATTCTTATTAAGAAGAGATCTTTTGTATTTGTATTTTTGACATATCGAATCGTTTATTCGGATGTGTTAAAATTGGATCGTATAAATTTATACTATTATATGTTTTCTTGACAGTATTGGCATAAAATAACGAAAGTCAAATACAATGTTTAATGAATGTTTCAACAATTCAGTGTTTTACTGTTCCTTCTTGTAAATTACAGTCACATATTTGTTGAGTTCAGAAAACTGAGATCTCACAAATTTTGAAAAAGAACTGGGATATTATTTGTCTGAATAAGCCTATAAAATTTAGACACTTTTACTCGGTAGTACTGTAAATTATGAATAATGTTTGGCTTCCAAAAAGTATGCAATTATTTTCATATCACCCTCGTTATGAGTTAACTCAATGAATTGAATTTGAGTTTGTTGTACTAGAATAACAAAAATTTGACAGTATGTTTGTCTACCTAGCCTGCCTCCGCTATAATATCAAGCAACTCAGGTAACGATACTCTAGCACCCAAATCAGACGAATGATAACCTTTGACAATCGCTGCTTGTTTTAGCTAAGAAGTCAATTGAGTAGCAAAGCCATATCTCGAGAAACTAAAGTGTCGCTAATTATACCAGTCCTGACTAATGTCGCAGAAGTATGGACCTTGTCAAAAGTTGATGAGAATGCTTTAGATTGTTTTGAGGAAAATTCTCCAGATGATTTATAGTTCCGTAAGATTACGCGGCGAGAGGAGAAGGACAACAACTCTACGGATTGTAAAAGGACAAGTACCTAGTCAAAAGTAAGTCAAGTCCCAACTACTGAAATGGCTGGATCAATTGGAACGGATACATACCAAAGAAGCAACCCAGAAATTGTTCAAATATAACCAGGAGGGACGCGGTGCAGTCGAGGAACAAGAAGAGCGTGACATTTGTAGCGCACTTAAGTGGTGGGTACCTCAACTAACTTGGAATGCAAAATTGAAGTTAAGTAGCTAGGGACCAAGATGGCGGGTTCGGAGCCTGCAAAGGGTCTTGCAATATTGGAAATATACTAATATTGTTATCTTAATAGTTAGCCAGGCGACAATTAAATCGACTTCATCATTTACTGCAAAGTCAGAACTGATGGACCGTTCGTTGGTGCCACGAGCATCAACAAACACATTTATTCTTAAATGGGTCATAGGACACCAGGACATATGGGAAATTATAAAGCTGGTAAAGTGGGCAAAAATGCCCAAGCCGAACTCATAGTACCTACTTATATTACTAAAGCAAGGAAGGAACTAAGGGTACATTAGTGTCCATAGATTTTCGACCTTCCGCTATCTTAAGTACCATTTAAGATAGAAGCTTCGAACTCCGAAGCTATTCAAGCACACTCGCCTCACCAAATTTCAATTTTTTCGCTCAAGTGGTACCTGAGATATAAGGCCTCAAAAATCACAAGAACCGTAACTGACTGGCACTCAAAATTATTGATCATCAAAATTATGGAGCACATCCCGACATCTCGCAGAATCCTGTAACGCTCAACGGTAGATCTTATGACGCAAGCAAAGAAAGAAATCTGACAGTTTAGGTTTCCCATTCAGGAGGTGTGGTATCCACCCACTTTTCTAAAATTCTTATCAATTATATGAAGAGCTTCTGATTGCTGAAGAATAATGAAACTTTATAGAGTGATAGCGGTAGGCCTTAAAGTACATAGAAAGAGAAAAATATAAAGTTTGACGTTTTTCATTTAAAAGGCGTGGTATACAACTACTTTCTAAAAAAAGATTTTATTTATATGAAGCACGTCCACTTTCAATATCTTTAGAAATTTTTCGACGGTAAAATATTAAAGACTTTGCAAAAAGGATTGAGATCAAGCCAAATACCTAAATGTTAAAAAAAAACAGCCAAGTCTTTCTATACAAAAAACTTCTACATATAACAAGTCAGCCGTGAAAACTAGTAAGATCTAAAAAGTACGCCAAGTTCTTACTTTATGAAGTTTCAATACCGAATATTTAAAACAACTACAAATTAAAAGATACATTTTATTATTTAATGAATACTGACCAAATGTTGGTGGCTTACTTGGCAAATTACATCTTAAAAAGTGTAAAATTTAAATTTAAATTAAATTAAATTTTTAAATTTTATTAAATTTCTTTTTTTATTATGACCAATTCGATAGGGTTTAAAAACTTGACAGTTTTTTTTAATTGTTTTTTTTTTTAATTTATTAAATAAATTTGATATAATTAATCTGAATAAAAAAAATCCATAACCTATTATTTAAATTATTTAAAATTTTTAGACCGCTTTTGAAAATATATAAACCAAAGATACTGTGTGTATGTGTTGAATGTTATTGTATATTTAAAATGTCAGAACTAATACAAAAATAATTGGAAAGTAAATTGATAAATAGTTATTGCGACTAACTTTTATTATTAATCAAATATCATTTTTTTAGACATTGAATTTTAATTCTTCTGAGGCCGTTTTTTTTTCTCTTCACTTTTTGATGTGTCCCCTGCAGAATCTCCTGACTGTGGCTTTTTATCTGGTTGTTTCCCATCTGATTCATTTGGTTTTTCATCTGATTCACTTGGTTTCTTATCTGATTCATTTGGTTTCTCATCTGATTCATTTGGTTTCTTATCTGATTCATTTGGTTCCTCATCTGATTCATTTGGTTTCTCACCTGATGCTTCATCTGGTTTATCGGATGTGTTTTCAGATGGTTTCTCAGGTTTATTTGGTTTGCCAGGTTTACCACCTGGGCTTTCGGGTTCTAAAGGTGCTTTAGTAGTTGTTGTTGATGTGGTTGATACTGGAGTTGTACTCGTAGACTCACTTTCATCAGGGACATAACATACCGGATATTCTGGGTTATCTCCGTTCTGAACACAACTTCCGTCCACTTCAGAGAAATACCCATTCGAACATTCTCCAGTTGATTGTTTTTTTCCATCACGACAATGAGCATACCCTATGCAGTTATCCTGGTACAAATTAACAAATTGCATTTTAGTACCCTCACAACGATCACAATCGTTAATGGCATCTAAGCGTGAAACGCATTTGTTTGTTTTTGGATTAAAGTACAGTCCGTTGATACATTTTCCAAATGCGAATTTGCCATTGGCGCACACATAATAACCAGTACATGTGGTATCAGCTTTAACTTCTCCATTTGTCTCACACGGTGTTCCTTCTAAACTAGGCCCTCCTACTCCAGGGGTTCCCTGCAATTGGCGGCACTTAACATTATCTGTGTAATCACAAGCTTGCGTATCAACATTAAAGACGAACGGATCGGGACAAGTTCCAATTTCTAAAGGTCCATTCAATTGGCACTTTTGCCATGTTTTACACGATGAAGCAGCTCCGAAGTAGATGCCATATCGAACGGCTTCGCAAACATTAATTTTCTCATCGCCTGGGGTGGTCTCTGCACACGGATATTCTGATTGGTATTTGCAAGCTTGATTTTGCTGATCGAAATTTAAGCCGTTTGAACAGCTTGACTTAGCTCCCACTCCCCCTTCGCAGTAGTAAAAATCTGAGCATGAATTAAAAACTGATACAAAATATCCATCAGGTACATTTGCGCAAGGGTCGGCATCTTGGGAGCCGCAAGACGCCTGACTAGCTGGTACACAAGCTTGGGATTCCTTCGAAAATAAATTATTACCGAGGCAAGAATTGAGTGTTGCTTTGCCTTTTGTGCATGAATAGAACTGACTGCAATCCACGGGATTGGCTATATTTTCTCCATCAGCCAGGAGAGCACATACTGAGTCGGCTTGCTGAGGGGTAAGTGCTTTACTTGTATGGGCACAAATGAAGGCCAATGTCCCAACGATCAAGAAAGTTCTTCCTACAATTTGGAATATATAGATAATGTTATATTGTTTTTTTTTTTAGAATCTTTTAAAATAACTCACCAAACATGTTTTCGATAAACTTTCGTTCGTAATACTGTCTCTAAGAGTCGATAGCCTAGACCTTAAATAGGGGATTGAGTTATAAGGCCTATCACAATAAGATAATACTGCGATTACTTTTTTTCCAAAAATATGTCTTAGTAATGATTAGTTAAACTTGCTGAGGAAACAAAACGACATCTTATAATAAAAAGCAGCTTATCGATGTATTTTTGTCTCCTTTTTATTTTTTTTAATTATCTCACTATGGATTTAATCTGGAGATAAAATTTCAATTAATTAGACAGAAGTTCCATTGAGGAAAATAAGTAAATGAGATCTGATAAGGTGAGGATGAGGCAGTTGCTTTTTAATAGAATTTGAATTAACAGTGGAGTCTAAAAGTTGTAAGCAGCTTATGCAGCAAAAGATGAAAATTAACGGATTTCGTCGATTCGATCATCACTTTTTATTACACTCCCTAGATGAGAAAGCCAATTTTTTTGGATTTGGATTTAGGATTTTATTTTCAAAAACCTTTTTAATGATTAAACGATTTCAATTTTTAATGTTTTTACAAGAGTAGATTGGTAGATCTCTCTAATGTTTACACCGATTTTTTTTTCATAACAATGGAAAGCTGGAAGGAAGGGAGTAGGGTCATGAATCTGTTTTGAAAATCCTCCCGTAAAAAAGTTATACAGACTTGCAAAAATATTGATCAGTATTTCAGGCAGAGGTACTCTCAATGTGTGAAGCGGCTACACATATCTCCGAATGTAAGCTTCTCGTTGACAGCCAGTCTATTTCTTCAATCATCACAAAGTCAAAACCAGTAGATCGCTGCCGCAACGAATTACAATTGCTAAGCGAATCGAACTTATTCACCCTAATCTGGGCCCCAGGTTATAGTGACAAATAAGGGAACGAAATCGCAGACGAATTGGCAAAAAACTGGAGATCACGTGAACCGAGGCAAATCATTTCCGGGATACGTGTGCCACTAAAGCAAGAAAATTTTCGAACCAACAAACTTTCCTAAAAACCGCAACCAGTTAGATGGTTAGGTATCGACAGTTGTCGGGTTTCGAGAAATCTTTGGAAAGATATCTCTAAGAAAAAAAGAGAAAATTTACTAGGGCTTAACAGACCTCAACTGTCTCTCCTGATGGGGTCCCTAATGGGTAACTACTCAATGGGAACGCACATGAACAGAATG